>OY757046.1:4800000-6042609 GCA_963582015.1 Xanthorhoe designata | reverse complement strand
TATTAGTGAAAGTACACAGTAAAATAAAGGTTCAAATTACAACGTCAGCGTCATATTAACAAGAAACTTAATTTATTAGGTGGAATGACAATGTACAGCGTCGTGGGAGACAAATATGAATAGCAGTCACGCTATGTTTATGAGAGTAAAGTTATAATTTTACTTACATCATCCCGACTTTCAATTTCAGCTGCATACGTAATTAAAAGTAGGTTGTCTAATGTTTACTGTTAATTACTTTATTTCAACTTTAAATATAAAAAAACAGATACAAATACTCAAGCCTTACCTACGCATGTAAGGCTTGACTATTTGTACTTATGTATTTTTGGTAATTTGAGCTTTCTACATTGAGAAACGACCCAAAAAGTTTTTTTTAAATGCAATTTCTTTAATATTAAAAAGCATAGAATGAAATAGTACTATTTAAAACCTGAAAAAAACCAAAATTATTTTGGTCGACGTTGTGTTGGTCTTTGTTAACCCGCATCCGCCGTCCATCCCCATTACAATATTTTTTTGTCGGTTTCAAATATTATCCCGAGCCCTAAAAAACGTGTCTAAATTGTCTAAAATTTGATGCACAAGAATTATGATGGATAGCGTAGCAAATTAGCTTTGAGTGGACGTTGCAACATTCGAACACCAATAGCAACAAAGTATTTCGGTGCTTTGTTATAAAGTTTGAAGAACAAATAATAACAGTAAGTTTTTAACAATGGTAAAAGTCATCAAACAATTATTGCTTTTAGATGTTTATGACTCCGATTGGTCAAAATAAAAAGGGCAGGATCAGCTAGCTAACATCTTGCAAGCTAAACTGTTTCAAAATTGGTAAAGCGACGCTTTTGGTGATAGTACCTTAGATCCCTTTAGTTTCAATGTTTGATACAGAATATATATATGTATAAAAATAGAAAGAACATGGAAAAGTTACAAGTACACTACCTAATCTTGAGTGAGTTTAGGTAGATACCTACGTGTAGTTTTAACATCAATGATTGAGATAAACACAAACAATCTGAATCGAAATAAACAGTCCGCATTGTCAGTTTAAAAATATCAATACAATAGAACAACATAGATCATTCATATCAAAACATTACTACTTGCTATGACGAAAGACGGTTTAATATTGTCTTTGCTATGCTATGCTGTTAAAAGATCATTTGTCATTCTTTTTTTCAAAGGAGTCATACAACATTTAAGAATTGCGGAAACACCTGGAAAGGATATTAATCATGATCAAAAGTTATAGGAAGTGCCAACGTCATAAACTTAGTCATCGTGTGCTTATTTTATTTTCAAGAAAATGACAATTTTATGTTAAACTTAAAGGTCAAAGTGTTTGTGAAACGTGTGCTACCTACTAAATCATTAGAAAATAAGTTTTATAAACATAATCGCACAAGTTTTAGATTAAGTACTTCGTTCGGAGTGCTATAATGTGGTAGGATCGTAAAGATTCTTGTAAGCCATTAGGCACCATTATCTATCTATATCATAGTTATCTTTAGGTGGCGATTATCAACTTTTTATGAGGTATAACTGCTGGTTTATAATGAAAGTAATCATCATCAGTCCATGTTGACATGTAGTGAAAGATTGATCTTTATTACTTACGTGCATAGCAGCATCATTAGATTAGATTTTATAAGCAGTTATAGACGAGGATAGATAAAGGACAGCTACTTATTTTATTTTATAAAACAAACTTTTTTAACTTTTTTAACTGTTTAGCCTTTTTATCTTCAATAAAAAATATTTTATATCACTAAAGACATGAAAAATTATGCAATATTAAAATAATAGTAATTCTCAAGTCATCTCGAATCGTCACTGAAAAAACGAATTCACTTGTCGACACAATGACAAGTGAGCTCCAATCACTTTGAGTTCGAATTTTTACAGAATGACTACAGATCTACATAATTTGGAAGGACCGAAATCAAGTAACAGATGTTTGACCTTCAAATGATCTACCTCTCTTTAGGCATAATAACTAGCTGGCCCGTCTTTTGAATCCCACAATGACTGATTAAAATGCGAGACACGAGTTCAAGAACATGTTACAAAACGGTCAGCGTATTCGAGAGGAAATGCGACGATAGGTATGCATTGCGAGGGGACAAATCAGTTGGGTGCATGACTCAGTATCAGGAACTTGATACTGACTCGTTGAGTGGGTTGAAATGTCAACAGTTCAATCTGATCGGACCTAAGGTTTTGAACTCCACCATTCAGTGTTGTTTTTTTCTAAAAAAAATCTCTACTTACTAAATTTTTAAGGAAAAGTCCTGTACCGAGGTTCTTTCAACTTTGGTAAGTATGTACTTCCTTCATAATCTTTAAATCAATTTCAAAAAGAAGGATTCTGTCTTAAGTTCTACTTTTTATTAACCCCCGACAAAAACGAGGGGTGTTTTAGGTTTGTAGTGTAAGGTGTGTCACCTTGAGTGTTTTTATCTTTGTTAAATCTGCTAAGTAGCATTAGATGATCAATATCGTTTCAACTAGTTTCAAGCTCACCAACAATTTTCTAGTTGATGATGGGGAGTTTGTAATTTATATAATTGTTGTAACTATTACCTACTGTATTTGTGTATTTTATTATGCCATATTGGTTCATATAAGTAATTATGTCTTGTTATTTCATTATTTTCCCTACAATTTTGTTAAATTATTTTAAACACATTGACGTCATTGAATGCCTCCAAGGTACGTAAATACACTGTAAGGAAGTAGAGGATTATTTCAGATGTTTTTAAAAATATGTCCTGTAAACAAACCGGCTCTATACAAATAACTAGATCCATGATAACGTAGTAGGTTAGTTTCTAGTTACATAAAACCAAATAAATCAAAGGGATTTTTTGTAAAAAGCCTTTTGTAGTTAAACAAAACTTTTAATTTCATATTTATCATTTCGATGTAAGTAGGTATCAATAAAATAATCACATAATCGACAAATAAATTCACAATCAATTTATCAACCAATATTTGCCACAATACAATGCACTTGTATGTTATGTATTATGGTATGACTCATAAAAGTGAGGTTTGTTCAAAACTCTAGGTACCTACTATAATTTTGTAATGACAACTCCTTTGTTTCGTATATTCCTAAGTTCGTAAGTACTATACATGTACCATGCATGAGTAACTACGTATCTATTGGCAAGTGTAAACACACGTGAACAAACACCTTCTGATTTTTAAAGAACATTCGATTCAAAATTGTGATTATAACATTCTCATACAGGGTTAAATAAATCATGGTAAGTAGGTAAATATGTAAGTACTTACCTACTTAAAATCTTTTATTCTTACGGGGCTTATAAATTTTCTTCTAGAATTTCTTTTAGTATTCCTTGTAATTTTCTTATCGAGGTAGGTACTTACTACGAGAAAAGCCGCGGGCGAGTAAGCTAGTGTTGATATAAAAATAGTAAAATAAACAACCAAAGACTTTATACTTAGGTACTGCTAAAAAATATTAAATACGATTCATTGAGAAATAGGAAAAGTATTCTGTTTCACAGCCTGTGTGTTGGAATTGCAACTGATTCAACTCCACTCTGCGGTTGCAATAAAATACGTAAAATTAATACCTGTGTAGGAAAGTACCTACACTACAATGCATTTATTTCAATCGAATCGTATACTTTTACAAATATCTAATACTACACAATGGCAAGTGCTAATTGTATAGTAGTAAGTAGACCTACCTAGAGAATTAATCATCGACTCGTAAAAACGATCCTTTAGGATCCTATTTTATAGACCTTTATAGATTAATTGTTTATTTTATTAGGTATGTACATACCTAATAAAATAAACAATTAACTTCGAATCAATCGAATGAAGTGGTTACAATTATTGGCATACATCAAATTAATTCAAATGAGATAGAGAAAATACATTCTTTGAAAAAAGTTTCATGAATTTCTACTACATCAACTTCAAAACCTTAGTCGGAGCTACAAAACCTAGCTGGAAAAGTGCCAAATAATTACGTATCTGTTACGTAACCGACCACTATCGACCCAAATCTTTTGGCCGTAAATCCAATTTTAAGGATATTTTTTTCAAGAATAGGGCGCTCTATTTGTTACCTACTGTAGTTTAAATCGGACCAACCAAAGATTGGGGGCAAATATTATGATGTACTGTACTAACTAGTAATTTGATCCATTCAGTCGTAAAAAAGACCGTTGGACAATACATTAATTTAGCCAATTCAAGACCATTGCTACATGACACGAAATAGGCTCAGATGACATGAGAAACTAGAATATTCTGACTGGGAAGACATTGAAAGGATAGACAGCTAAGTTTCCGATATTGTCAAATGTGGAACCAGCCAGTCCTAACTACCGCATTCCGAGAAAATTAATTAGCTTACATTGCAAGGATGGTAAATTAGTCAAGAGAAAACATAATTAAAGCCTGTCCCTTACGCAATGATGAGTAACTACAAACCAGGAAGGTATTGGGTTTTTACCTACTTAACTAATATCCGATGAAAATTTAAAACCCTTTGAATTAAGTATAAGTAAGTAATTGCTGTTAGATGGCTGTCTAAACTTTACAAACTGTGAAAATATAATCTACATTTTATGCACTTACGTAGGTACACCAAAAATTTCAGTGATCTCTTGCTCTGTTACACGTAATACGGTATTATCATGCAAATTTCGTGATTTAATAAAAACAGAAATTTTTTGATGGTCCTTGTAGAGTCAAAGGCAGTTTCGCTTAAATCATTATAAAAACAGCAATGGTATAAGTTAGAAAACTCAATTATGTAGACTCTTCAATCTCGTATGTTGAGACTTTGAGACTCTGGGCGCAGCTACGCCATCGAATTATCATTCATTGGCCTAATTTTTTCAACGATGTTTATAGCTTCGCACGAAGACATAATATCTCTAAGGCATTTTATTAGGTCATCATAAGGCAAATTCATGGCTGTTTCTCATAAACAAACCACACCACTAAACGATTGTAGTTATTCTTTGGAGTACTTACCTAGTAAGTAATTTATACTAATCAATTACTTACATGTAATAATTACTTATACTACCTAATCAAAATGATAATTATTATTTTACCTTTATGTAGGTATAGGTACGATGACGCGTGAAAGTACACGCATCGTAAAAACAATGACTCCCGCCGAGTAACACTTCTGTTTCCTTATAGCTACCTATACGTTTGGATAAACCTTCTGTTTTTAAGAACTCGTATCTTATTTATGAAAGTTTATAAGTTTTATTTTCTATTTCAATCAGTAGGTAAGTACCTATTTTTATTGTGTTTTGTAAGTTTTTTTGCTGTAAAGTGTTCCTCTAGTCTACATTGTGATATTAATAACAAATCAGGATCACGTCTTTATCCTTATCCTTACTCTTTTCAGACATTTAAGATCTCTAGAATTCTGAGGCTCAACATGCACAAATTGCACAATATGCACATACCCACCCACCCCACTTTTTTTTTTTGTTGACATTTTACACGGCGTCATCTAGTCCCAAGCTAAGCAACTAAATGCTTGTGTTATGGTAACCAGATGACTGATATAAGTACTACTTAGATTTTTTTTTTGTAATACATACATTTATAGATAGAAAAACATCCAGACCAGGAACAAATATCTGTAGAACATACAAACATTTGTCCCGTGGTGGGAATCGAACCCGCAACCTCCGCATCTCAGGCGAGCTTCCGCCCACCGCGCCACAGAGGTCGTCAAATTTGCAGGGTTCGGTAAATCGAATCGTTGTCTAGTCTAGTAATGATTGTGATTAAGACCAATATTTTGATTAAAATCTAGCTATGTGACTTTTGATAATCGATTAGTTGCGTTCAATTATCTCGTATCATAGTAGGTATAATCCATCGTAAATGTGTAGTAGAGCAATGAACGTGTTAAGAGGAAATACATTCACCTGTATTACTTGTTAGATAATTAGGTACCTACCTACTTAACTTGAAATAATATCAGGAAACAACAATTATACTGTTGGTAAGATACTAATAAAACTTCGACTTCCAATTGTGCAACAAAAATAACTAATTTACGAGTAGGTTAGGTAGTAAGTTTTTATTATTGCGTATGTTACTTCTTACTCATAAAAACTAGTACCTAATACCACTAATACCTAATAAGGTTGTTTTAGCAAAACTTTAACCTATAGCAAAGAAGACAATGAATACCAAGTTATGGCTTTAAAATTATCTTTGCCTATAGTTAGGTAGGTAATCAGAATATTTATTCTTGTTACTCTCGTAGCATCAATAAAAAGAGATGACAATGGCAACACATTTAGCAGACATTTGAACTGTAGGAAGTCCATTAAGATTATCAGTTTCTTTACTCTTGTAAAAGTCTAACTAAAGCGACTCTTTACTATGCTAACAAGCTTGCGTGCTCTTGCCTTGAACGATATGAAAGACAATGCGATTTGTAATCCACTACCTACCATATAGACATTCAGTTCACAGCATTGCGGCTTAAGTTACATTTTCTATGTTTTTGCCAGTGAGTGAATACATTTCAATAGGGTTTTAGCGGACATGTATGTAAAGAGACATTATGCTTCGTTGATTTCACACGCTTTGTTGCATAGATAATATACTATCTTTGTTGTTTAGTATTAGACAGGTCAAAATTCTGTAGAAGTAAAAAATAAGAACAATTCACTGTGGACATGAAACTGTACCTAACTAGCAGTTTAAAATATTGAGTTTTACACACTCTAAGGCTTTGTTTAAGGTTGTAAAGGAGGACACAGGCAATTTAGAGGTCGCCACTACGGTTTGATGCCAAAGAAGAGCATTGATCCCTGCATCTCTGAATGTTGGACTGTATCCAGATCCATTCATCTCAAAAGCAAATCTGATTTGCCCTCCAGTCCAGCCAGACCCATGCGTCCTACTTGTAAAAAACCCAGATAACAATACAAATTATTGCTTCTGGCCACTATCTAGCGACTATTTACGCACAGTGCTACACGATAGAACGATAAACAATTTAGCACTTCCTGCAATGTCCCGTCCCATATCACCGTACTGGCTCTGTTAATAAAATGAGGGGACAAACAGAATAGAGACGATCTTCTTTCATCGTTCCTCACAACTAAGTAGGTAACTCTTTTTTGTTAGACACGATGCTGGCTTATTCAGTTTCGAATAGAAGGTTCTGTTTTTTTTAAATAAAGATTGTTAAATATTTTCTAGGGCAGTTATTATCTTTTTTTCGTTTTCGTAAGGATTTGATTGAAGAGTGTATAACTCATATGCCAATCGACAGAGTCGGAAAAAATTACCACCGGCTGGTTTACCGGCGACTCTAGGTTGCTTAAATCTATGGAACTTTATTTATATCTTTATTATATTTGAAATTCACGAAATTAATACGCGTATGGGGTTTTATTATTTATTCTGTGGAATGGGTAAGAGACCATGCGTTTGCCATGCGTGGTCGGTGGGTAAACCCTGCCATGCTCGCTCACCTTTTTCAAATTAAAATCTAAAAAGAAACTACTTTGTGTTCTACAAAGTTCAAAAGTTTTACAATCCGAATTTGGGTTATTCTTATCCATCTTTGGTAGGTATTTGGCATTGGATCATTAGACCCGCCCGCCAGGGTTGTGTTGTTTTATGCAAGACGCAATCTGCACTGCATCGATCTACATAATGCGACGAGCGATCGGTGGCATTGACTCCTTTCTAACGTTTTATCATTGGCAGTATTCTACACATTACACATTATTTTATCTACAAGTCTGCATATGAATGAGTTATATTCACTTACTTTTTTAAATTTATAATCGATTGAGTTTCTACTTTCTTGCTGATATCTGAGCTATTATATTATATTGAAATAAGTAGGTGACTTTAATCGAAATCTAGCCATAATCATACATCCAGCAGAAAACTCAATAGAGCCTAATCCGTCAAAATAAAACTACCAAAGTGCAGTCGTGACGTGACTCAAAAAAACCTACACAGGCTGACAAGTTTGTCTACAATATCCAACCAGGGTCATTCCAATCGTTAACGATTTACTTACACAAAAAATATTGCATTTATATCATTAGCCAAAGCTCCATATTTGGTTTTATCTACTAATTTTCAACATCTATAGGTCAAGGTTACCTACAGTGGATTAAGCATAACACCTACACGAAATTCTTGTTAGAGTGGATAAAATATTTTTACTCGAAAAAGTCATTCCTCCTATTACGAGCCCCAATGCAAAAGAGTTCGTCTGGTACCAAATATTACAAGTGCCTAATAGTAAAAGTAAAATTTAGATTATTAAATTTAACTTTATTAGTTAAAAAAATATACACTGGTTTTGAACACTTAATGCAGTTTATTTATAATTAAAAAAAGTAACAAAATATTTTTCTATTTGAATAAAATATAATTAATTCTTTGGGAACCATCTACGCATTAAACTTCGTCCATCACATTCAACGGCGCAAAATAGTTCGTCTACCACTAAGTGGTGTCACCTTTAGCATCGATCACGGCCTTAATACTTCGTGGCGTCGTCGCTACCAATTCTTCACATTCGGAGAGGAGTTATTGAGTGCCAGACAGATTTAATTTTATCTTTCAGATCACTTTTAGACCTAGCTGGATACTTGCGCAGCATTTTCTTCATTTTCCACCAAAAGGTCTCAATTGCTGACAAATCTGAACTACTGGACGGCCAATTCATTGTAGGGATCAGATTCCGGTTTAACCAAGCCTTCGTTGTCCTCGCAGTGTGACAGGATGCACCATCTTGTTAAAAGGTGTAGGCATTACGATGTTTCAACGCTGGAATCGAGGGCATGAGACTTGTTTCCAGAATGTTTTGGTACTTTACTGCATTAACAGTGCCTTCTACAAAATGTAGATGATCCAGACCTTGTGCTGACACGCAGCCCCATATCATCACCGATCCAAGAAACTTTACTTTTCTTTTGATACAATCGGTATGGAATGCTTCATCTTTATTTTTGATAACTCTTTTCCGTACATCTCCGATTCCGTACACCAACACTTCAAATTTGGGTTCATCACTCCATATTATTTCACACCACTGGTCTGCCGTCCAATTTTTATGATCTTGAGAGAATATCAGCCTTTTCTTTTTCTAGAGACGCGTGAGTAAAGGTTTTTCTTTAGCAGTATAAAATCCATAACCCAATCGTTTCACGACCCTCTTGCAGGTATCGACAGATACATCTTTGTGAATCATCTCCTCCACTTCAAGGTCAATCCTCCTGTGCAGGCACGACGATTATTTTTAATGATTTTCTTTAAAACTCGATTTTCAGCTTCACTTGTGATTCGCGGCCGACCAGGTTTTTTCAAACATTTAACCGTGCCATTTTTCCTGTAACGTTCGATAATGGGCTGAACTGTCGATCTTGGTAGGGATAAGTCCTTGGCTAATTGGTAAGCAGATTTGCCATTATTGTTGCTATGAATAATTATTTTTCGTACTTCGTCAGCGATCGGTTTCCCGCGAGCCAATTTGTTTGAAAATGATAATAAAATTCTATGAAATACGGTTTTTATATGTTTTAAAAAGAGGTTGATGCATCATGTAACGGACAATTTCTATTTTCAATTCAAATTTAACTTAATTTTCAATTAAAACAGATAGTATTGAGACATAGACGAAGTATTTTGCATCGATTAAAAACTAGACGAACTATTTTGAGTAAGACGAAGCAAATCAAAGTGCCTTAAATACATATTTTAGGTAAAAGATGTTTTTATTTAAAATTGCCTGATTAACAACAATAGGATGGAGAACTTCTCCCCATACAATTTTTTTTCATAGGCCTTTTTTATATAAATATAGTGAAGTTGAAAACAGACAACTTTTGCAATTATATGACTAGACGAACTCTTTTGCATTGGGGCTCGTATTTCAATATTTACCTAGCTAGTTACTTGTTACCTACCATCTTGTGTTTATCTAAAAAGATACCTTGCTACTACTTACAGTATATTTGTGTCAGGGGTTCTAAAAGGCTACTAACGCTAGCGTAGCGCGCTCCACAGGCTGAATATTTAGTGTTGGTTTTATCATCATCAATATTTTAATTAACGCACACCGCTTGACGTCTGTTTTTCTAAATTCGTCTGGACAGAAAATTTACGTTTCCAAACCATTTCATAAATTGTGGGTCTACTCTTCATTAGCAATATTTTTGGGATTGACTTTTATGCCGTAGACCGCTGCAGCTTCACCGGACGGACTACATCCACTACCTGTTTCGCTATTCATTCTCGTACAGAACTGACCAAATCAATTTAGACTATTTTGGAACTCGTATAACAGATTTTCAACATACATTATGCGTTCGTGATTCACATATGAACGTACACACAGCTGCACAGTACCAGGGTACCTACCATGCCTCTATGGAAGCCGGTTGCGGGCCTCGTACCAAATACGTAGTGCTCTAAATAGCTCAACTATTTTGCCAATACTCCTGCATGGGTAATGAAATAATAACGACTATAAATGCTCCAAGAGTTGATCCACCACATAGCTAGCTAATGAGCACCTGTCTATATGCAAATAACTTACAGAATGCTATATCATGAACGAATCGCTACAATAATAATCAGATATAGTATATAGTAGACATGTTTGTGTGATTATTATATTATTGCTCTCTGTCGTGCCTGTACAATTCACTTCTCAGTTACCTATTTTTTTTTTATAGTAAGGTGCTCGTTAGCGTGTTGACGTGATCCTTATCAATATTGTAGAGTGACGAGTTATATAATAATGCTTTGTAACAAATAATTTTTTAGTTCTACTTCTACCCAAAGGGCTGAAACTTTACCGTCTGACTATGAAGGACCTACATACGTACCTATGATGTATCTTTTTGAAGCATAGTAGGTATTCGTTTCAAAACTTGAAGAAGGTCTAGATATTAAGTCGACGATAATGCAAGACCTTTTGCTACACAAAGGCGCGAAAGTGTGGCACATTTGAATGCTATAAAATTAGCATTCCCCATTGACACTCGCAATAACGTAACGGTCATTCGTTCCATTACTGACGATACCATTTTGGTACACAACTTAGTAGGTATGTTATACAGACACTTGGACAATATAGATAGACATTTAATTGCGTAATTAATAGAGAAACCATGTTAAGATTATCGTATAAATATCAATAATTTAATGTAGATACTATCTCTGTACGTGTACCTCTAAGATCAGTTTATTATTAATCTTAGGTACCTTACCTACCTATGGCCTCCATGTCTCTACAGATTAGATACAATATTCAACTGGTTTTCTAACATGATTATTTTCTTTTACCCATTCGGTAAGCAAAATATTTGATGATGAATATAATATCAGTTTTCATTGCTCGCGCATTGGATCATTAAAAGGATGTTTTCCCTCAATACAAAGCAGAATATGAAACTAAAGACTTTTCTAACCATTCGTTTCTAATCTTTTCAGATTCGATGAAGGCCGCGACGGCTTTCTAGATATTACAGAAGTGAAGAGGATGATGGAGCGATTGGGAGCGCCGCAGACACACCTCGGTCTGAAGGCAATGATATCAGAAGTAGACGAGGATGGGGACAACAAGATCAGCTTCCGAGAGTTCCTACTTATCTACAGGTAAGATTAACCTTCTTTTACTTTATAAGCGCCTGGTACTCTGTCTGACCACAGGTGTGAAGAATTATGTAATACCTCCCGTTATTTTATGATTGCCTGGTACCTATCAGGTCACTTCTTAATTTTTCTTCTCTTTGATTTTCTCACCTCAATCATTTTAATTTTTTTGCAAAACGCATTGTAATTGTAATCAATTCACATTATAAAAACCCATGGGTTTAACCTAAGCTGGAAAAGTCCTAGGCTGATAGTACCTACCTACCTCATACTCAGCCCAGGGCTTTCATAACAAACAGATGACAGTCGTCACCTACTACGTTAGGTACGTATTTATTGTGTTAGTCAGCGGTATAATTTATACAATACTATTATAATAAAGTAAATACCAACTAACTAAGGAGATACTTGTATATTGAGGTATTGCAATAGTGAGGATACAGTCTGCAAAAATGGCCTGTCTGTAACTCAATAACAGTAATTGTCTTAAGTACAAATAAAATAGTTATTATCTCGCTCCTGACGTTTAAATTATTTATTATGATGACTTTTAAATTTATTTTAACAAAGAAACGCTAGGTTGTCGTTTTTATTTTTACACAATTAGACATCTACTTTCATTGAAAACAATGTGAGCAAGAACTTACTTCGAGACCTTTAAGTATTAGCATGCAACGGTAAAATCCCACTTCTGATAATACGTACCTACCTACTCGTAAAAAAGGAAAGGAACTACTTTCTAGCCCAATTAATTAAGTAAATGTTTGTATTCCGTGATTGTGCTCATTAAAATACCAAGGTTTGCCAAGGTCTCTCTTGTCTTGGCATAATTCAAGTGTAGGTACTACCTAGGTATATTAATTAAGAGATTTTTTGTAACCGGCTAAATAGTTTCATTTAATATTACGCAATGCGTTCTTTTTCTGACTTAAGCCAAGGCAACAACATTTTACCCTAACTAAAGCAATGTAGTAGGTTAGGTTTAGTAATTAACTTGAAACTAGTATCTAAGTACCTAATACTTATTTATGTTATTTTTTATTATACCTAATTACAGAAAAGCCCGTGCAGGTGAACTTGAATTAGACTCTGGTTTGGAGGCTCTTGCGCGGCTAACAGAAGTAAACGTTGACGAAGTAGGAGTAAATGGAGCTAAAAACTTCTTTGAAGCGAAGATAGAAGAACTTTCGAAAACGAACAAATTCCACGACGAAATAATCGCAGAGCAAGAAGAGAAACGGCGGGAAAACGAAGAAAAGGCGCGCAGAAGACAAATGTTCAAAGAAAAAGCAGCCTTATTTCAACACTAACATAAAAAGAATAATTTGTAAGTTGTTACCATGACTATGTTTTAAGAAATCATGACGTATTGAGTCCTTTACAAAATCGTGTAAATGTTAGACAATGAATTAACATTCTATTTCTAACAAGTTACAAGGTTTTGCGAGAGAAGTGTAAAATGGCATTTGTATAAAGTGATAATTCACTAAAAGCAAATTATCTACTTCTAAAAGCAAACTATTTACTACATAATTATATCGCCAACGGCGAACATAGTTAGGTAGCTGGTAGGTACTACCAAAAATTACAACCATGAATGAATACAGTGCTACATATGGACAAAGTTGCAGGTCAAATCCAATCTGGTGACAATTTTTGGGATGTACAAAATCTTAACTAAGTATATATTTACTACTATGCTAATCTACATTGATATGCCTAATGTTATAACTATTAAGTAAACTGACTAATATAATTATCTATCTCTAAATCTACTCATGTTGCAATTAAAGTATGAATATGCCTAAAGACATTCTTGTATATTAATGAATTTAGTGATAAATATAAAACCATACAATGTTTATACTGTAATTCTGATCAATTATATAAATATGTTATCTGCTAAGAATTTTATACCAATTAAGTTGTATGTGATGTTGATTGTCTAAACTTTAGACTTTAGACTCTAAAGAATTTTAAGCTAAGTTATAATAATGAAATAAATGTTTTATGTAAGATAGTTTATTTTATTTATCACTGTTAAACTAAATTATTTAAACCACTTTCAGGTACACTAGGTATCACTAGAATTAAAATAATCTCTATGTTAGATGTATGACAGGATGCTAACTATTTTGAGGATGGTTTACTTTACAGTTTGAGTATGTATCTTTGGACAAGTATAAGTAATATCTACCTACCTAGTCATTATGAAAACAAGTGGCAAAAATATATTTTTTATTAAAACCGGCTTAAATTTCATATGAGAGCAGCTTCTTGCACTCTAGAGGTGCAGTTTTGTTTATAACCCCGAAGACCCTCATCAGAATTTTTATGGGACCACCCTTGGAATATCTTCTTTCCAACAAAAAAAATCATCAAAATCAGTTCATAAATGAAGAAGTTATTCTTCGTTTATTATGCGAAGACACATAAAAAAAAATTTAGATAAGGTTGAATTGCGAAACCCCCTCTTTTTTGTCAACATAAGAAACACATAGTGTGTGAGTTTCTTTAAATCAGTTTCTGACCTCAAAAAAAAAAAACAAGTTTGTCTAGTCCTTTCTACCATGAAAAATATATACCTAGTTTCCTGCAAAATCTACTTCTGTAACATGATATTACATAAGAGAGTTTTAGAAGTAAAAAAAGGGTTAACAACCTACAATAAAAAAAAACATTTCACAAGTAGGTACCTGGATAAAAAAACAACAAAATATGCCAAGGATTATCTTTGGTCATCATTACAAAACCCTAAGGTCTTATATAATTTACCCTATAAAAACCTAAGTTATTGAGTATCATCCATATCAGATTCATTTCTAAGTGTGTTGTGTTCATTGTGTGATTTGTTATGATTTTCTTGTGTCAGATCAACAGGTCTTCTTACCATTGCTGGTATGTTTTCCATATTAATGTGGCATTCATTTGCTAGAGCAGCAATAAGATTCGCATTCTGAAAAAGAAAAAAATGCTTAAATTTTAAATTCTTCAAGCAGTTATTGGTGTAAGTATAAAGAGTCTATAAGTACTATACTATACTGTGATCCTACTCATAATATAAAATACATGAAAGTTGGTAAGGATGTATGGATGTTTGTTACCCTTTTCATGCAAAGACTAATTAATTGGTTTGACTGAAACTTGGAATATACATCTGTGATCTAGAATAACATGCAGGCTCCTTTTAAACAGGATAAGTTCAACGCAGGTGAAGCCACGAAGATACTGATTGGTAGATAAAAATTGTTTCATGCTGTTCTTGTTCACTTGCATGATGATCAATGAGCCGTATTAAGTTACTTAGACAAGATCCACAGATAAAAAACACACCTGCTTGATGTTACTCTCAAACTCTCCACCTGGGTTTGTGAAATTCTTGATCAATTGCAATTCATTTGATCTGAAACAAATAAGAGTAGGTAAAGGTAAATTATTCTGATTTTTTAGCAAGTAAGGTTCTCACACGAAATAATACCTACTGTGGATTTCTGCTTGAAACGTTACCTACCTATCTAAATATTTGGGAGCGTATTTATTAGCCATGTAAGACGTTTTTTCAGACTTGTATAGACAAGATATAAATAAGAACTTCAATATATCTATCATTTATGATCTGAAAAGAAGATGTGGAGGTAAATAAAGTAGGTTAGGTATAAACTCACATTAATCTTGCTAGTTGGTTAGCAGTGGTCAACTCATGTTGAATATCCTGCCTTAGCTGTTGTGCTGATGGTGCAGTTGCAGTTGACATGGTATTCAATTCTAATTATTAAACACAATGACAACTTCAGCACAGAGTAAGTACAAACAAGATATACCTTTATTACACAAACAAAAATTGAAAAATGCTTGAAAATTAATGAAAAGTTTTGAAATTACCGTTTAACAAACGTCAAAAAAACAAAGGATTGATTGAATGAAGTTGAGTGTTGTGTTGTGTTGACTGACCGCTGGCGTGACAAAGACATTTTACACACAATTTAATGTCCTACTTCTTCTTTTCTTTATTTTGGCTTCGCACGGCTTGTGCTTGTGCATTTAGCCACTACCATATCATAATAAAATTCAAGCTGAGTCAGTAAAGATGTGTGTCTTTACTGAAGCATCACACGGACTTTTGTGAGAACGCAATGTTTTTTTCAGTTTTGTTTTATTTGCCCACATGTCAGTCAACAATTAATAATCCACTATATTTATTACACATTAACATTTGCTAAAACCATAGACCTAGTTTAATACCTGAACGATCAGCGAGCATGCCGCCGAGAGGGACAAAAAATGCAGTGAATCCAAAGTTTCGTAGTACAAAATTCGAAGCATCAAGTTTCCGGCCATACAAAAAAACGGCACGCGATGAGGGTAAAAAGATATAACTAAGGGGAAGTGGGGCACATTGATACACAAAAATTTAAAGTTCCATAAAATGTGTATAAACATAATATTTGAATTAATTTTGCATTATACGTTGAGCTATACAGGGTGTAAAAAGACTACTACCGAAAACTTTAGGGGGTGAAAGTACCCATCAATATGAACAACTTTTTCTAAGAAACCAACACTGTGAACGCGAAAAAAAAAACAGCTGTTCCATACATAAGTTCAATACCTACTTGGCTAAAGTGTATGAAACAGCTGTTTTTTTTTTCGCGTTCACAGTGTTGGTTTCTTAGAAAAAGTTGTTCATATTGATGGGTACTTTCACCCCCTAAAGTTTTCGGTAGTAGTCTTTTTACACCCTGTATATTTTAAGATTATAATGTCATAGTTCAAAATAATTTAAGTAATCAAAGAAAATAGTTATTTGAATTTTAGTAAAAAATGGCTTTTGTATCAATCTGCCCCAGTAGCGGGGTACTTTGATACACCACATGGGGCACTTTCATACAGGGTGGAAAATCTATGAAAATTGTCAAATTAAAGCACTTTTACATTGATTCTACTTGTTTTCTGTGATAAGATCATGATCAGCATTATTTAAGTTACTTTATGTAATTATTATAACAAATCTTAATCACAGTCAGTCACAATTAATCTGGAAAGACAAAAATTTAAAAACCTGGTACTTATTTTTTATTTTTTCTCAAGTATTACACCTCATACTAAGTCAAGTTGTATTTAGAAATGACTTTGGCCACATAGTGGAGCACTGATCTCTTTTTTTCAAATTTAATGAGAAGGAAATCCCCAACATTTATATTTACTTATACCTTAGTATAGAGACGGGGCACAATGATACGCATCAATGTGCCCCGCACTTTGTTGCATCAAAGTGCCCCAAATGACAATTTTCTAAATTCAAATTATCTTATTAAAACTAAGTTTGATTATAAGTAAAATTAACATAAATCATATTAATTGATAGTTTAACTTCCCTTTGGTATATAAAGATCCTCGTTATATGTTATCGAAGAGTGTCGAAACACTTTCACATATTACGCCAGAGTTTACCTATGAGTGCTCAAAACACGTCTCGATATGCCCAAGGCCGCCCGTTTACAGATGGTCGGTGCGGTTACAATGGATGCGTTTGGAAGTATTTCTAAACGTATTTAAAATGGTGGCACTCAAATCCATTCACTCAATTATTAGATAAGGCTAGTGAATCAATGTGCCCCTTGTATCAATGCACCCCACCTCCCCCTATGCTGTGTCTCATTTCACGAATGTTGTTTATTATATTCTTCTTTGTTTTTAAGTCACAGAGAAAGGAATATACAGCGATTTATTTCTTACTTTACTAAATATTTGGCTAAAACACAAGTTTCGGAAAATAAAGCAAAAAGAAAACATGAATCATCTCAAACTCCCAAGTCCGATGTGTTCATAGTTCATTCTGCATTGATCCTAGATGTGTGATGCAAAATTGTAATGCCTGCGTCTGCCAGTGTCATGTCAGTCCGTCAGTGTGACAAACTGACTTAAGTGTTTGTTTTGTGTTGTTCGCTAAATTTCATTTCGTGTATTTATTTTGCCAAGTACAAGTAAACAGATATACAATTTTAAGAATGGAAGAAGCTGTATCTGTAAAATATGAAGGAAAAAATATGGATATTAAACAGGAGAAGCAAGATAATATCGACAGTTTCAAGTACGAGTTCGATTCTGGTAGCCAGGATAGCAGTAAAAGTGGCAGCGGAGGCTATCAGCGCTGGGCGCCTAATTTGAATGGCGTACGAAAGAGTGCATTTACTCCTTACAAATCTGTTCAATGCACCGCGCTCACGAATCTACAAAGAGGTGAGTGTCTACTACAGTAGATATACTAGTTATATTGCCGGGATCTTTAGCGACTATCGATCCGTCCGTGGAATGGGAATGTCTTTGTGCCGAGCAAGTAGGTAATATCAAGGTCGATTCTGCAGGTAATACGCAGGCGCGGGTCCCGGAGCTACCCCAGCCGGACAGTAGCTTCCACGCGAAAGCTGGCCGCGGCGAAATAAGTCGAGAAGACGTGAAACTGGAGCAATATGTTGACATCACGGATGAACACGGCCTCACTGCCCTCCACTGGGCAGCCAGCTACGGCCAACTGACGAGCTGTCAAGATCTGGTGTGGTAAGTTACTTTTATCCTTTGTTCTTTGTCACAAAGAAAGTGATGTCTTACCTAGATTTTCTCAACCCAATTTAAATTAAGTTAAAACATCCTCCAATAATTCCATTACTTGCTTAGATAATTGTCTAAAACTTTGCTACACTTCAACATTGCTGTGATGTACATACATAGACAAAGAGTCCATTCATTGTTTTGAATGCAATAGAAAGAAAATGTCGGGCACATGAATGGATTATAAAACAATTAATCATGTTTTACTATTTGTAATATTTCATTGTGTTAGGTGTGGTGCCAACGTAAACATGCGGGGCCCGGAAGGAGAGACAGCTCTCCATCTGGCAGCAGCAGGCGGGCACCACGAGGTTGTCAAGTTTCTGTTAAATGAAGGAGCTGATGCAGATATACAGGATGATGTGAGTAATATTAAAACTTATAAGCTGTATACTTTATAGTTGCAAAACTGCTCACCACATAAAGTTTATTTATTTGAACGGTATGAATAAAATAATTTATGAAATTGGATGAGTACTCGGAGATTTCTTGGTATAATAACAAACAACAAACCTAATCTCTTTAAAATAATAATAAGTAGGGATAATAACAATACTTTCGAAGCTCTTTTATTTAAAATTGATGTGTAAAAAATAAAAATCTTAAATATTATGTTTTCCCTTGTTTCAGTCTGGCAGTACGGCTTTGATGTATGCTGCATCTGCTGATTTCCCATACACCTGTAATGAGCTCCTAGTTCGAGGGGCAGATCTCACCCTTACCAACGACTATGACCAGGATGCCTACACCTTGACAACTACCAACAACTGCAAACTTGGTAAGACAGACACACAGACTACTTTTTATAAACTTGTTAAGAGTTTTCAGAATTGTTATGTCATGGGTTTCATGGTCCATATTTTATTAAAACATACTTATATAACTTAGGCCTTCTTTATTAGACATTATAGACACAGGACTCCGACCAAGCAGATCAACTATTTCAGCATCAAGAAGCAGTCTATGCCTACTCTGTAGTGCCTAGGATGCTAATGAAATGACTTGCCCACCTGTTTACTTTACTCCCCAAGCCAAGCGTCCGTAAAGAAGTTTTACTTTGCAAGAATCCAACTGCATAATTATGGTAGTAGATAGATACCTAACAGCTACCCAATCATGTGCTATTATGGTGCTCCAAGGAAGCATATAATCATTCTTGATTGCTCAATTACTATTTTCATTGAAGATGTACACCATCTGTGTGACTAGAATAGATTCGGTTTTGCATGCAATTCAGTGCTCAGACATTGATGTTCCCTGGAGTGTACAAAAATATTGGTTTTTATATTTTTTCTTAAAATGTTATATAAATCTAAAGTTCGCCTGACTTTTATTTTTAGATTATTGTTTTCTGGTAGGGACACAAGGAACATTATTATTATTGTTAAAAAACTGGCCAAGTATAATTTAATCTACCTACACAGAGTCATCAAAATTATTCCTGACCCATTCACATTAGGTAATTGTCAGATCTATAACATCTATTAGAAATCATTTGGCTACGTCAAAAGAGGTCGTAGGGGCCTTTCGTCTTCCGTAGGACGTATATAGACTGCCGAACACGTAAACTTTAGAATGTATCAACATGCTGAACTCCGTAACAGGTTATTCTTGTATTATTTACGTCATATTTTTTGTTGCAGCGCAAACAGCGATCGAAAACTTTTTAATTGGCTGCCTAAACAAGATGTAAATGTTTCCCACAATACCACTCGTTATGTTTCGGCCAACCAATTGCAGATTCATTAGCCTCAGAGGATTCAATGAAAATACAGGGATTTAGTTTGTAATGTAAATGTATTAATATATATTTTTAAGTTCATTATACAACAACATGTGACCATAAAATACAGACAATATCAAATTCAACAGATTTTTTTATTTTCCTTTAGATATGTAAAAATAAAAAACATAGCTCTTTTAACTAATAAATAACATTAAAAAGGTAAATTCACTGAAAGTCAAAATTACAAATACTTTTTAGCAAGTAAAGTAAAGTAAAAAATATTAGCACCATTCCCCGATCAACATGGCACACTTAAATGCAATGTTATTAAAAAAAAAACAATTGTAGGTACCTGGTCCCTTAACCTCTTAATTCTAGTATAGACTAGCCATTCCATTAGTCTTAAAACATCCTTACATGTACATAGATACAGAACTAGGTATAGGCTTATTTCGCCATCTTCAATTGAATATTTCACGCGTTATAGAACCACCATTATTTTCTGTTCAGTTAATGATGATAGGAAAATAACACATCTATCATCTTTCAAAACATCCTTCTTGCCAAGAGGATAAGAAACATTGTCGATATGAATTGACGAATTAGAGACAAGACAATTTATTTAAAGGATTCATTTGCAAACACGGTTCTCTCTAGCGTGTAAGAACGGTAATCTAGTGGCCCTTTTAACTTTAGTCTATAATTTGGATTCAGTAAGCCAGTTGAAAGTCTGCGGTTTCCTGTTCGACTGAGGATCGATAAGAATGTTGATGATACTGGGCTTGTCAGTTACTGCAATGGCCTTCTTCAGGGCAGCCTTGATTTCATCTGTGGTACGGCAAAGGTGACCGGTCTCACCGAACATTTCCATCATCTTCTCGTAGCGGACTTGGCAGCCGAGAGCGGTGGGCGGAGTGCTGGAAAGAAGAGTAAAGGAATATGAATTCATCAAAATATTCACTTTTCACCTTAAATTGCCATCTAATAGCAATCTACTAGTTGCACGAAAAAAGATAATGGCTCAAAATCGAGTGTAGCATATTATAATAATGACTAGTTTGCGTGGTGCGCGTGCTGCAAGCAGCACGCGGTTTTCTTTTTCCATGTTTCTGACAGGTAGAGAGACCCTTTTAAAATTTTGAGAATCCATAGGAGATTTAAAATATTTAATAAACCGCTATGGGAACCCCTAAATCAGTATGAAAACCCTTTAGGAGCCCTTAGCCATTAAGAAAAAAAAAAAAAGAAAAAAATTTACCAAGTCGTCGGCCCTGAGTTACGCCTGAGGACCTCCGACGCCTACCCACTATAATATTTGTTCAAACACCTAATGGATATCTCCAACCGTTGTGAAGTTACAGCTCTTTCAATTTTAGGGGAGGTTGGGGAGGGCGGGGGTAAGTTTTGAAAAAATATTCTGACTAATTAAGTTCTCCTTTACAAGAATCTGAAAAAATAATTGTTCCAAGTCTTAAGGCTTTCGAGATCCGCAAAAGGGGGGGAGAGGGGGGGCAAAGGGGGCAACACTGAAAAAAAATTTTTACTTCCCCAAAATAGGTTTGGTTCACTTGATTGTTTTTTATAAGTATAAAAGGGAGGTCCAAGGCAACGAACCTACTTTAAATCCTTTTTGCTTCAAACTACGAGAGTAACATTTGGTAATGGTGTCAATTCAGTGTCGGCAAAACTACACTAATTTGACAGCACTAAAAATGCCCTCCTTTCATAACGATCAAAATAAAAAGGATGGCATCAATTTTAGTGCTGTCAAATTAGTTTAGTTTTGGCGACATCTGAATTGACACCAAATTCAAATTCAAAATGTATTTATTCAGTACAATCGTTTATAGACCACTTTGACATGTCACGTTCTTAAAATTAGGGGATTCTACTGCCAATGCTTTATCGTTACAAAATGTAAGGTGATCTAGGCATTATGATTATTTTATACCATTGAGTGATGTCGCCGCCGGATTGTATGTCGTCCATGACTTCCTTGTCGAAGCCGCTGTAGATGCCGTTGTTGTTCACGATCACGATGACCACTGGCAGCTTGTAGCGCATCATGGTCTCGATTTCCATACCTGGATAAAAAATATTTACTTACTTTATAAAACACTAGCTAACTTCCCCGTGGCTTCGCTCACGTGGTACCTAACTTGATAAAATATAGCCTATGTTCATTCGGAAAGTCTACGCTACAAAATGGTGAGAATTTTTGAAATCGGATGAGTAGTTTCGGAGATTACCCCAAACATACAAAAAAACCAACTTAACCTGTATAATATTAGTAGTTAAGTAAGTAGGTAAGTAAATAAATCTCTTACCAGAGAAACCGAAGGCAGAATCTCCTTCGACACAGATGACGCGTTTGCCCGGCGCGTGGTCACGGCACCAAAGTGCTGACGCGACGGCGAAGCCTGGACCCACCTGAGAATTAATAATAAATACAATGGATCGCTGAAGTTAAGCAACGTTCTGAGCGGTCACATCTTGGATGGGTGACCGCAAGTGGCATTCATATCTGACTGAGCGCCTCATACGAACTTACTTACTAACTACTACGAAGCGCTCGTGGCGAAGCTTGGACGTTCTTGATAGATCGTTGCAGTTAAGCAACGTTCTGAGCGGTCACATCTTAGCGCCTAATACGAACTTACTAACTGCTACGAAGCGCTCGTGGCGAAGCTTGCTAAGACGTTCTTGATAGATCTATGAAGGTTCTGAGCGATAACTACTTGTATGGGTGACCGCAAGTGGCATTAATAGCTGAGCGCTTCCGTGCTTCGGAGGGCACGTTAGATTGTCGGTCCCGGCTTTCAAAGACATTTAGCCATGACGGAGGCCTTTAGGCGGCCCAAATCCTCAGTCACCAGAGTTGGCCACTTGCTCATACGAACTTACTTTATGCGCTGTCGGTATGTTTAGCTTACGTAATGCGTTTATAATGCGTGACCGTCCGCAGGGTTTAAGTTCGGCCCGGTCACGCGCTAAGTATACATAATAATCATCTAGAAACTATACATTATAATAGCACACGGGAAATTACTCACTTTTTTTTTCACATTGGGTATGAGTGACACATCATACCCAGATGAAGATTCTCCGGAAGAATCGAAACATTGTCGGTATCTAAATCGACGATAATTTTACGTGAGTAATTTCCCGTGTGCTATTATAATGTCTAATACAACTCACGATAGTTTTGAAAGTGATCTAGAAACTAGTCACCTGTCACACTAATATAAGGTGAAAGTTTGTGTGTGTGTGTGTACAATAAAACATAACTTACTCCCATAGTTCCGAAGGTGCCAGCATCAAGCCTATGCCTCGGCTTGTTATTCAGCAGCATTCCGCGTCCGATGTCCATAGTGTTCGCGCCCTCACTCACGATGATACAGTCTTTAGGAATATTGTCTTGCACCGTCTTGAATACTGCGTAGTAGTTCAATGGCTGGGAAGTGTTGTTAGCTTGCGCCTGGAATAAATAGAATATAATAGAAAAAAAAGATATTTTCTATCATCATGAAAATGTGTAACAGAAATGAGAAATAATGACAATCGAGTAAACGCGGGGCCGTGACCACACTCATACCCAGATGAAGAGTCTCCGGAAGAATCGAAACATTGTCGGTATCTAAATCGACGATAATTTTACGTGAGTAATTTCCCGTGTGCTATTAAAATGTCTAACAACTCACGATAGTTTTGAAAGTGAAATAGTACTTACCGCAACAAACTCAGTGTTAGCCTTCTGTTTCTGCTTAAGCGCCGTCCACCAATCACCGGTCGGTTGCGCGGCGAGTTTCTTAGCAGCGAGCTTCTTGGTAAGCGATTCTACGAAGGGTTTGATGTCGGAGTGGATTGCGACGGTCGACTTCACGCTGTTATGGAACTCTTCAGGGTTTATATCCACCTGGGAAATAGAAGTAGGATGGAAATGTCACATCTGTTGTCAATCTTTTTATGTACTAGCTGTGTTACCCGCGGTGAAAAGTTTCCGTTCCCGTGGGAATACCGGGATCAAAAGTAGTCTATTCTTTAATCCAGGTTATTAGCAATCCTGGTACCAAATTTCATTCAAATCCGTCCAGCCGTTTGAGCGTGAAAGAGTAACAAACACACTTACACACACAAACTTACACCATTTATAATATTAGTGTGATAGTGTGATTAGTGTGATTTACTCGGTCCCAATACCCTAACAGAAAACCAGCGCAGGTTTATATAATCTGCAAAAGCTGAGTTGGGACCATAAAGAAGGTCACGCAACGTGAACTTCTGTCACTTACGTCTATGAACGAAATACCTGAATAAACTTGACATTTGGCGCGTATCTCGGCGTTTGTCCGAAATGCAGCATCCAGTTGAGCCGAGCCCCCAAAAGTACGACCACATCAGCCTTGAGTAACGCCTGAGTACGTGCAGTAGATACGCAGTACACAGACTCGTCGGGAACTACGCCTTTACCTAAGAAAATAGGAAAAATTTAATGAAGTAGATCACGACTGTATTTCCAAAGTGCGGTAGATATTCTTTCAGATCTTTTTAGCCATTTTTGATAAGGGGTAGGCAGAGGTACATGTAAAAATACATAGATGATAGATAGATCGTTTTATTGTAAACTGTTGAAATTTCATACATAGATAACATTCACAAGTGCTGTTATTCTAAGTAAATACTGTGGATGCAAACAAGCATTTTGATAATACCTGCTTGAATAATTATTTCGACTACATAATTAATGAGACTGTAACAATAACTTGAACTTTTGTATTGAAAATTAAAGGTTGTGAGGTCTCTGGCTCGCTTACACCGAAATTACTACCAACCAATACAATATAGTTCGCGCTACGTAAAAAGAGCGCTGGCTGTCAAACTGCGCAGTGGTCGATGATTGGTGTAGAGGGAACGCGACGCACTTCATACCATTGATTTAGCGGGTGGCTATTGGTTCGTCAGCGAGTGAACACAGGCGCAAACATACCCCCGCTACTTCCCCTCAGCGCTCTTTTTACGTGGCGCGACCTAAACCTATACACATATTTGTTGCAATGAATATAATGATAGTTACCCATAGGAGTAGGCAGGAAAGGCAGCTTGGTCGTCCCAACAAGCTTGCTCACTGCTTCCTCAGCCCTGGCATGGGCGGCTCCCTTGCCAACTATGATGAGTGGGCGTTCAGCTTTAGCCAACAACTCTGCTGCTTCGTCGACTAAAGCGGGGTCCGGGTGAGCTGGTCTCATTGGTTCAGCGTTGTAGAAGTCGAGGGGTACTTTAGACTCTTCTACTTCAGCCTGGAAAGAGTTAGCTTGTGAAGAATAGAATACCTTTTGTGTTACAAAAATGATTCTTCTAGGAATTTGTGTAACGCTTTTTGCTCAATTAAAACAAAAAATGTAAAAACTTAAATAGGTACTTATTCAAGATTTTACAGTTTTGTCAACTTACACATACAAAAAATTGGATGTCTGAATTCAGAACCAAAGAAACTACTTTGTATTTTAATAAACGTGTACAGTAATATTTATTATAATTATGATACAATCCTTTGGAGACATCTAAAGGGAAGTCACGTTCAGAATATTTGGCTCATGTCTACATTTCGTAAGTAATTATCCTCGACACTGCAGCATAACAATCTTAGCCATCTTCGTCCAAAGCCTTTATTAGCATAAGGCCATATGAAATGTTTTACGTTGCAGGGCCAGATTTGTGCAAAAATCTGACTGTTAAACCCGACTAGATTATTATAGGCATTACGATAATTAATTATGTAGGTACCTACTTAAATCCGATTTACTTCAAGGACACGAAAAGATTAGAAGTTATCATCGGATTTAGCTACACGTTTTAACTGCAAATCTTTGACTTATTTCGATAAGACGACATATCGATAAGTAAAACGTTATGGACATACCATAAGTAATGTTCCAGGCATGTCAAGATATGAAACTCCGGGACGCCCGACTGAGGCGAGGCGAACCGCTTTTTCAACGTGCAGAGGAATAAGGCGCGGTGAAGGCGGTCTTGCGGAATATTTGCAGTATAGACGGCTAGAATCCACCTGGAATTAACAGAATCCCTGATATTTTAAATAAGTATTAAAAATGACATTTTAAATAAGTATTAAAAATGACAAAGTTTATGAGATTGTTAGCATTCAGTTGCTTTTCTTTCATTGAATTTCACCTTATAATTACGTAAGTACCACTTTGTACGTGGCAAGGTCAATATGTTTATATTATATACCTACATTTTTAATTTATGTAAAATACAGTAACAGCCATATTAATATTATATTTTTTTCTACCTAAACAGCAGTGGGATGGGGGCCTGGTAATACTAACCTGTGGCCACTCCTGGAAGCCGCCGATACCCTCATGATCTTCAGGGCAGGATCCAGCGATCACAATCAGCGGCCAGCAGTTAACTTGGGCATTAGCCATGCCTCCTATGCAATGTAAAAGACCTGGACCGGATACAGCCAAACATACTCCTGGTTTGCCTGTTAGAACATAATATACGAATTACATATCGCTTATGCGTGGCCTAGTTCTTCTTTATGTTCTAAGTCAAATTTATTTTTTAGTAAGACCTCTGGGAATTTCTCATTGCGCTAAGTGATTCGTGACTGATTTCTGTACTATATGTAATCGTAAAATGGGTACCTACACGTGGTGGCAATTAATTTTTTTTTTTTTTTTTTTTTTTTTTTTTTTTTAATTCCTCTCGTTTCTTGCGATCTGCCAAGATTGGCATTTAGCAAAGAGTTGTGTCCTGTCATCATGCCGTTCATGGAGCATGTCCACTGACATACCCATGTGTTTCTCTTATTAAGTCTTGTGGGGTTCTTCTCTTCAGTCTTTCAAAAGTTGAGGCCTTTTTTATCAGGCTATTCGCCAGTTGATTGGGGTGCAGGCAGATCCAGGCGTCTTGCGTAAGATTTCAGCCTATTTGTGATGTCATCTCTGACTGTAGGAATGTTGAGGTCATGATGTAACTGATTGTTTGTTATAAACCATGGCGCTCCTGTTATCATGCGTAGCACTTTAGACTGAAATCTCTGGATGATATCCAAGTTGGAGTTTGCAGCTGTGCCCCACAATTCTGCGCCATAAGACCACACCGGTTTTAAAATACATTTATAGACTAGAAGTTTATTCTCCATAGATAGTTTGGATTTTCTTCCCAATAGCCAGCAAAGTTTCCTAAGTTGCAGGCCTAGGGCTTTTCGTTTGGTAAAGTATGCTTCCTCCAAGTGAGTCGTCTATCAAGCTAGATACCAAGGTATCTCACATCTTCGCTTTGGGGGATTTGTATTTCGTTCAATTTTACGGCGGAACATGAGTCACGTCTGATGGTAAAAGTTACATGTGCCGATTTTGTTTCGTTCGCCTTGATGCGCCAGTCCCTTAGCCAAGTTGACACTTTATCGAGACTTTTTTGGAGAATATCCGATGCTGTTTTAGGGTCTGTATGAGTAGCGATAAGAGCTGTGTCATCCGCAAATGTTCCCACAAGAACTTCATCCGTAGTTGGTAGATCGGACGTGTATATAAGGTATAAAATTGGACCCATGACACTGCCCTGAGGGACACCTGCTTGTATACCATGGAGTCCTGTTCTATCCTCACCATGTTTTACATAGAAGTACTATATGTAATCGTAAAATGGGTACCTACACGTGGTGGCAATTAAATAAATGCATTTATGTTCTTTAAAGGGTAAGTTAAATAGTCGGCCCTAGCTATAAAGTTGTTAGACTACAATGGAGGTAAAAATTCCGCCATCATAGTTGGCCTACTAGTTCATACAAACTTATATTTGAAGTGAAAATACATTTTCATTCCTATTGTAGCTATTAAATGTAATATCGAGATAACAAGAAAGAATCTAAAGATAATTTTAAAAGACAATAAACAACCAAAACCTAGTTTTTTAGACAAAACCTTTTTCAAGAAACAGAAGAGTTTTCTCAGGACTTAGGGCTTTGCAATAATCAGAGTGAATGCCTAAAGAGTGGAGAAAAAGAGGAGAGACCCAATGGTTTGCTCATAAAATAGTTTCTTGCTATAAATGTAGCAAAAAACACTACTGTGTAAACAAAAGTCTTCATCAGCTTATCTGTTTATTAATCGTAATATATTTAACCTATCAGATTACATAGTGATAATAAAATGTTTCTTTCTTGGGGGTGTTAAAGTCCATAGTCTGTGTTATGCAACAAGTATATTATATTAAACATATTTTAAATTTGATTTCTTAAATCTTTTCCACATTAATTTACTCTAAAATTCCCAAAATCCACTTTGAAGGGGATCTTTAAAGAGGATTTTGACACTAACCTGGCCACAACTCTAAGTGTAGTTTTTAGGCTGTTTTAAAGTCAAAAACATAGAAAAATTACTGTCTTGCTGCAAACTGTGAACTACACAAAAACTTTTTTACAACTTCTCTATAATATTCTAAACAGTTACCTGTCAGGTATCCCACTGCCTGAGCAGCATAGCAAGCTGCCTGCTCATTGCGCATGCCCACATACTTGAGACCAGCCATTTGGAAGGCCAGAGCGGTCTCAATGACAGGGATACCAACAATGCCAAATACATATTCAACACCCTGAAAAAATAATGATTTTGCGAATATACCTTACACTAGGTAACATAAAAGTTAATTAATAATGGTAAATACAATTAATATTCACTCACAAAACAATGATAACACAAGAACTGCTAAGCTTTAATCTTATTAATTTTGCTAGTAGCAGTTTATAATTACCCAAACCAAGTTCTACATAAATTAGTACATACTTACTTTAAATTGAAAACTCGAAAAAAAATTAAAAGCATTCTAAATTGATATTATACTAAACAATAAATATACTGATAACTGATGACACATTAAAAATTTAACTAAATATTAAAAGTAAGTCAGTAATTAATACTTACAAGTTACCCAAGATAAAACACTATAAAGTAGAAAATTGTATTAGTAAGAAAAATATAGCAAGCAGGCAAACAAAATTAAAGGAAACAAAGTCAAATCTGGCCGCGACCAAGGCTGGTGCAATCCAGTCAAAAAGTCCGCATAAAATTAAACAAAGGTAAATAGCGAAAAATACCCGTAAATATATGTATATCAAACAAAGTCAAGTTTGTCAAATGAATTACATGATTTCACTTTCAATATCTTTCACTTGCACATTTGTTAGAAAACTTCACATTGAAAGCAGTTTATTAAATGTAGAACTCACCTGTTTCTTCAAGCTCTCAGCCAAAATAGTATTCCCGTCGATACCCATTCCTTGGCTTAGTTTTTGGGATACGTGAATAGACCTTCTAAAAACTAGTTGTCCTAGACGTCCTAACAACATTTTTTAAATTACTTTATGTTCAGTGAAATAAAAATAAGTAAGGTCTTTGAGAAAACGATGAGATGTAAACGATGTAGATTGGATGAAAAGAAAAACAAATTTTGATACCAACTCCCAGATAACTTACTGCGATAGCGGCGCTGGGCTGTCTTTATTACCGTAGTATTATCATAAATTTTAAACTGTTGAGTTATTTAATAATATACACACTTGAATGTGACGGTCGTGCGGTTATCTCTAATCAAATTATAGAATTGACGATATAATAAAATAATGTTGAACTTTGGCTTGGCTGGTTCGTTTCGTTTGGATTTTGCTTTTGCTTTGATTGATGTTTTTTTTTTGCCAAAACAGAACAAACAGCTGCTGTTCTGTCATTCATGTTATTAGCAAAGAGCATGTAATAGTATAAAATGCATAAAATGTTATTAGTCTGTCAAATTGTCAAAAGACAGACAGTGACACTTTCGACGTACGGTAATGAATGATTCTGATCGTTTATAGTCTTGTAAACATGACTGGATGGCGTTGTAAGTTCTAATCTAAAACCTGCTGAATCTATCGATACGTAATGCAAGCGAAATTTACAATTTGATTACAAGTACAAGTGTATCATTCATCATCATTCATAGAAAAAAAAACTGGTCCACCGGAAGCACAGAATACAGATTTGAACCGGAAGTACAGTTTATCATGCATGACCATAGACCTAGGATCCACTAGGATCAATGGACAGACATCACTACACTATGCTTTTTTCAGTTTACGAAGATTACCTTAGAAATGGAGTAAAACCAATGATTTTTATCATGTAAGACTATCTCTGTAAATATAAAAGAAATTAGCGGGAAAGTTTTTTGCGGCAAATTTAAAAAGCTTGTTTTGTTTAAATATAGTTTTGTTTATACAAATAGGCTATGACTATGAATTTCACAGTTTCACTTTTTGCCTACAACTAATTATGTAACTATGCGTACCTACTCAAAACACCTGCATGTTCAATGTGATCTGGATCTTCGAATTTATAGATGCATGAAGTGTTTTAAAAGCAAGCAAATATTCAACAAATGTAGGTGAGTTCGCCCATCTCTTAAATGTCTAATACACTACCTATTTATTGAGAATTTGAGAAGAGCAGATAATTTTTTATTAGGTAAATATTTGTATTTTCGATTTTATTTATTGCTATAAGATTTTTGTATCCAGCACATTTTATACGTGCTTGTCGCTACCACAGACTAGGTATTTAAGATGCTAACGCATGTCGCTACGCATGAAAAATGTAGATTACGTGCCAAGGTAGATACTTTGGTAAATACCTACATAACCACTGGGTAAGAGTACCTACCTACCTAGACGCATTTTTGTTATTATAACTAATAGAACTTAGATAAATTGAATCGCACCTTATTATGTAGGTAAGTACTTAATTAGGTACTTGTGGAATGTATGAGAAACCTACCAAGGTAGCTAGTATATTTAGTGTGGTACCTATGTAGTACTTTTGTCTGTAATCAGATAGACAATTTTAAAAAAGGTGCTCATAATTATTGTCTAATTGTCTAAGTAATAATTGAGTGAACCTCAAAATTGTTTTTGATAGAATCTGGAAGTACCTGCAATTATTGAATCTATCTATTACTAACCATGATTAGAATGAAGGTAACTGTAACTGTCCAGGAACGTATTGTTTCCATAAGTTACAGATAGTGGACGTGATTTATAAACTTCAATACATTACGATCAACTCACGTCACGATACACGATGGATGGAAAAGAAAACAATGTAGGCGGTAAGTACAACCTATCGTTGTAATGTTGATTTGTCACGGGCCTAGTGCGGAACGGAAGTTCTCTTCGAAACATTTTGCACAGTGCAAACTTCGTTAGGCGGCACGTAACCGGTCTAAGCACAGCCGCTACAGCCATTCATTAGCTTAGCAAGTTAGTGCGAGGACCCATCTCACTCTCATACCATGTCCATTTGCAAAATGCTCTCGTAATGTCCTGTAAAATTCGTGATTATTGACTGAAGTTATATTATAATATATAAACTTTTTTTTATAAACGTAAATATGGCAGTGATTGCTTTGAAAATTTTTGGTGAGTTATAATTTGTAAATTAGTTCAGTATTTTTATTTTTAAAATACCTACATTATAAATAAGTAAGTCGGTATTCATCTTATTTTATTTGCAATATTTTTTTTAATTAATTTCTAAGAAGATTTTAGTACAAACTTATTAAGTAAGTACCTAGGTACTCTTTGAGTTTTCGATTAATTAACTTTTTTATTTAAAATAGTATAGGTAGGTAAGTACCTACCTATTTTATGTCTGATTATACCTAGTTATGGCATAAGGTATACTTACCCATTTGATTAGGTATCAACGCTGTCAACAATAATACCAAATAGTGTGGTTATATAGTTAAGTAGGTACTTACTTATAAGTTAAGAAGTAAATTTTTAGTAAGTATACTTATATACAAATTAAGAAAAACTCCAGTTTTTCCACTCTAATTTAAATTATTATTGACTTTTTATTGTAATTTACATTCGAGGTATCACGTTTTAATCCACGCGGATAAATAATTGACGACCTCTACGGCTCTGTGGATGAGCCGCCTGAGACGCAGTACAAGTAGGTTGCGGGTTCGTTCTCCGCTCCGGGAAAAAATGTTGGTATGATCTGCAAACTTTTATCTCGAATCTGGGCGTTTTGTATGTAGGTATGTAATCGCAAAAAAAATATAGTACCTAGGAACTTAGGTACCTACCCAGATACTTCAGTCATCTGGATTTCATTACATTTGAATAAATACTTACCCCATTGTACTGGGAAGAACCTACCTGAATATTTGTCTGTACCGCAAAAAATATAGGTAAGTACTTACGTAAATAAATACCAATCTATCCTTGGGGCTTGGACATTTCACACAGCGTCATCTAGTCCCAAGCTAAAGCACTATAGTGCTTGTTAAATATTTTAAGAAAATGTTACGAAAATAGTCATGAGCTGTACTTATAAAAACCGTGATTTTTAATAATTAATTGACAGTAAACGTGCCTAACGACCAGTCTCAATAACCTACGTAAGTATTTTTAATTTAGGATTTGATGAGAATGAGATGGTATAAAGGCGCACAAAAAACGGATCTGACAAAGTTTTTATATTAGGTATCTCTGTTTTTTTGCAAAATTCGGAGATAAAAAATATTATGCATAAGTACGAGAGCTGATATTTCCAGTTTAGCCTATTCATTAGCATCCCATCGAATAGGAAAAAAATTAAGCAGACACAAATCTAACTTTTACATTCACATTACAGATTCATTCTACCTCTAACTCATTCGTATGAATAGGTACCTACCTACTTTGTTATTATTATTATTATGGCCATTTGGAATTAAGTAGGTACCTAAGTTAAATTGAAACTAAATCGACGTTAGGTACATACAGTATCTGACTTTGATTTCATTTACTTACTTAGGGTCAGGCGGGGTATTTATGAGACATCCAATAATTCGGGTAAAAATAAGACGTTAACAAAATACCTCAAAAGAACATCTTTTATTAATCATAATTCAGTTTAAAATCAACCCTAGGATGTAATGAATAAGTTATGTTTTTTTTTTGCAATCTTTACTATTCATTTTTAAGAATTATTTTACTAAATATTTCTCATCACAAAATTTGGCGCGAAAATTTTTCGTCAGCGTTTTCAAACTTTGCTAACTGTAGCTCGCTAGCACGCCACCCGCGCACGGCCTCCCGCCCCGCGCCGCTGCATGGGTTGTCCTTGCGCGGCCGGTCCGCCATTTAAGTCTATCTATCGCTAGCGCACAGTGAGGACGTATTCTGTTTTCGGGAAAAAATGAGACACATATTCGGGAAAATATAAGACAACTATCGTATAAAAATAAGACAAGACTTAGAGAGGATTATTTGCAATGCCGCGTAATTATGTACCGAAACCAAAGGATTATAGTGAGAAAAACTCACAAGATGCTATAGAAAATGTACAAAATGGTAATTTAACTTACCGAACTTAAACGAACTTAAAACGAACAAAAAAGATTTTCTTCGCATATCCTGCAATTAATATAATTTATTCGATCCACAAAAACGAAATTGTCATGAAACTGCCAAATCCAAAGCAAAAAAATAAAAGAGGTGCACTTATGTTTGATATTGACCTAGAAAAGTATCATATTGATTAAAGAAAAATGTCTCATATTTTACCCCATTTTGGTTTTTGTACCACACTTCTAGCTTTGTGGCTTTAAATTTGATTATTTGTTCTAATTGAGATCTCAATAATTAAGTGGTGTAAGTTTAACTACAATTTTGAACAAAGTACTTGTTTACCAAATAATAATAAATACAAAGACTTATAGAAGTTATGAAAGAATTTTTTTAAAATTTATTTTTTAAAAAAATTCATAAAAATTTAAATATATTTTGATGTTTCAAAACTATTTTGTATTATTTTTACCCCTTTCTGTCTTATAATAACTCACGCAGGCGAATAAATCGTAAGCCGTAGGAACTGTATGCTGTCTTATATTTGGACTACGATGTTTCATATTTACCCCAAGTGGCGGAAAAATATGAGACACATATTTTATGTAAAAAGTCTAGTATTTTGAACCTTTATTAGGCAATTAATAATAATGCAGAGTAGATTGAATGGCAATAGATAGTTTTAACAACTTCAGTAATTACATAACAGTTTTTTGGAGCCTGAAAACGCAAAAGATGTTGTTTTCGTCTTATAATTACCCCGCCTGACCCTACCTGTTAAATTTCATGATGCTTGACTTCGTGGAGTAAAATTTTGAAAATTAACATTTGTGAACCGTACTAGGTAGGTACCTACTTAGTGCTCTAAATAAAAAAAATTTGGTTCCTACCTAAGGTATCGTATCGATTCTGGATTGTGTGTAGGTGCCTAACTTACAACAACCTCAATCAAAAATAAACGCCAAAAACGAGCCGAGACAACGGACGATGTAACGGTAAAGGCACACCTACCGAAAAAGATACTTATTGCATTTTGGCATGCAAAAATGCGGCGAGATCAGAATAAAAAGACTAAATATGGTACCCTACTGATAATTATAAGGCAAAAGGGAGATATTAGGGATTTGTTGGGTGTTCGATTCTGAGCATTAAATAATGTAACCTATTAATTTATTAATATTTAGGTAGGTGACTAAGTTAAAGTTTATTTGAATTACCGAATAAGCTGCTTCTCCTTTTTTTTTACATAACGTCCCTGGTCTACATTACTAGAGATAGTATCAATTACGTTAAATTAAATGCATAATAAAACGGCAAATTCTTAAAATCGCTAGTAGGTATTTATTGTACACTTAAGTCTAAACACGCTTTAGTGATTTCAAATGATTCCTCGTCATGCCATGCCACTGGGTATGTAGATGACATGACATGTCCTCATTTCTAGACGACTTTCTTCCTTTTGGTAGGTATAAGTAGCTAATCGAGATTTCTTGTGTTAGATAAGTAGAATAGAAGCTGCACTGAAATGTAGAAAAATCTACAAATCCTTTTATATTTTAGGTCGCTAAGGAGATAGATTTAATAATACCGGCCTGACCATGGAAGAAAACGTAATCTTTCATTACTATACAGCACATTAACTGCTCATAGTCATAATTAACTAATTACCTAGCTGTCTGTATCGTCATACATTTTCATTAGATTCTTAGGAAATTGCTAATAAAGGTACTAATACGATCATTATTAAATTGCTACAAAATTTTGATGTCCATGCATAGATATATTTTAGCAAACCTTTAGACGACCGACGCGTTAGGTGAATCAAACTTCTACGAGTAAATTTAGACCATAGGTACCTGTACATACCTACTTAGTTATTCCGTGCCGTGTGTCTTTCTGCGAAATGTCGAATAGATGAACCGATTTTGATATTTTTTTTTTGTTAGAAAAGTAGGTACCTAAGTACCTACTTAAGTGGGTACTTACCTACCTAACAAACATTCTTTATGAAAGGTCACTAGTTCTTTTTTTGTTTTAGATAAAACATAATTTTTAGTCGATGAAGGGATAAGTAATGGGTATCGGGGCTTTGTCATGAAATGTAATAAAATCGTTATTTTAACAAATGTCATGAACATGATAATTGAGAATTGAGAATGGATAAATAATATTACATACAATTAGAGCCATCTCAGTGTGAGCAGCTATAAAGATTCGAAGATAGATCTAAAGTTTAGATCTATCTTCTTTAGATTCTAAACTCTTGTCGAAGAATAAAAGAAAAACAATGAAACTAGAAAAATCCTCGCAATCATTCATGCATTAGTTATAACACCATTGTGTCGATATGTAGCGTTACACTTGCATAACATAGTAGGTAGGTAAGTATGTCTGTAATGCAAATGTAACATCATAGCAGAGCCCCTTAACATTTAAATAGTAGGTACCTACCTTACCTACACGCCAGTACTAAAATATAAAGTACAGTAATCGCTCGACCGCAATGGCTTTCTCAGCTTTCTCTTCGGACAGAATTTTCCAGATATTAAAAAGCATAATATTATTACTGTTTTTTGCCGGGCGACAAGTCTAACCACATTCTTAGCTACGCAAAATGGAATCAGACGATATTAAATACTTACGACGCAGGTAAATAACCTTGTCTAGTTCCTAATTTGCTTAGGAAGAGAAGAGAGGGCCCACTCGGGAAGTTAATCGAAATACTTACATCAAAGCTGTTTGTTCAGTGTTCGGTTGCAAGGCATCAGCCTTAATTCATCTGGACTTCGGGTCATTGAAACCAGTTACTTACTTACTGTATTCGCTTAATTTTTGTTGCAAGACTTTATCGCTTCGCACTTAGGTACACACATAATGTACTTTAGAAATTGTGATTTAAATGCGGGCACCGCACAGAGTGTTGGAACGTGTTGGTTCCAATTCCAACACTCCAATGTGGGGACTGGGGATCGATCTTGGACAGTTATTTGACATAAACGGAGCATTCGTATTATTAGTACCTAACCAATGTTGGAACCAAGTTGAAGCCTATGTGTGGTGCCCGCAGGACGGTTATTGGACACAAACGGAGCATTGCCGTTAGCTATTCTATTCGTAGCCAATTTTGGAACCAAGTTGAAGCCAATGTGTGGTGCCAGCATGCAAAATGCCCTAATGCAGATGGAATAATTATGATGTAATTGACCACCGACTTCTTTCGTACCTATTCAAGCGGTCAGCCGATCGTAAGTTATGTCAACATTCGGAATTATTAGGAACCCAGTGCATGTCGCCAGTGTGTTTTCAAATATTCGCATTGTTGACAAGAAAGAACGATAAAGATTTCGCATCGCACTTTTATTTTAGCAAAGCACAAACATAGGGTGCAAACCGAACAAAATCATAGCCCTGCCTGCTTCGCCGTAGTAGGGTAGTTAAAAAATAAATCATGGACCGACTTTTTCAATTATAAAATAACTAGCTGCGCCCCGCGGTGTTACCCGTGGTAGTTAAAAGTAGCCTTATTATACATAATAAACCTTTCTCTTCAATCACTCTATCTATGAAAAAAAACCGCATCAAAACCCGTTGCGTAGTTTTAAAGATTAAAGCATACCTACATAGAAATAGAGGGACAGGAGAAAGGGTATTAGTGAAGTTCATACCTACCTATTATGAGCATAGCAAGTGGTTAATACCTACGCCAAATTTATAAGTAGGTAAAATGAATTTAGATTAAGTACTTAGATAAGTAAGTAATGAAATATTTCTATCGTAATTGGAAAAGGAGATGTACTTAGGTAATTTATTGAAAATAAAAAACTAGGTCGTTACCTAACTAGGTACCTACTAGTTAATACAAAAACCTTTACGCGCAAGGCACAATCGATAAAATTCTACTTTTATTAGAATTTTATCTCGAGTCACAACCAGTCGCAAGCAACAACAATAGGTTAGTTAGGTACAAGTTTTAGAAATTACCAAATATTTATTCTGTGATATTACTTACCACAATTTACTAAGTACCTACCTACCTACATAGCTACGAGGTGGACTGAAAAAATAGTTAAGTTGGTTAGGTACCTACTGCTTGTTTAATCAACTGCAAGACTGCAACCGTACCTAAATCTAGTAATGATGAGAAATTAATATTGACCTACGTAGAGTTCGACTCTAGATAAACCGTAAAATTTAGCAAATTCTAGCTAGACAATTGTCCGGCCGAGATAATAAAACTGAGCACGGTGTTCAGATCTTCAAAAGGTAGTAGGTGTACGCTTTCCGGAAGTCCGGAACGATTAGCTAGTTGCTGGCATCGGAGCATTATTGAGATGGTGTAAGTGAAAAATCAATGAAAAATCTGACATGTTTTATTAAGTACTTACCTACCTATCATAACAGTCAAAAATTTTTAAGTAAGTAGGTACTAAGTATAAAATAAGTATTATAATTATTTTATACTTAGTATTAAAGGTAAGTAGGTATAGTTTGTTTGTGTTCTACATTACGTAGGTACCTACATACTTACCTAGGAGGTACTTATAAAAGATCCTATTTGTTAGAGTGGCAATGAGAATGTTAGTTTTATTTACCACGCCAAATTAGTTCCAGCATACTATGAAGCAGCTAGTAAGAAAAAAAACAACCGCATAAAAGACCAAGGACGATAAAGGTATTATCTAAGTATATCGTCCTTGGTAAGATAAAGATAAAATCGTAATAGGTACCTACGACCTTTCGTAAAATCGTAACCGTATTAGATTCATCTAGCTATCTATAGGGATTTCCTAGAGTAAGTTACCTACCTATCAGAAGATTGAATGTATTTTATGCTGGCTTTGACAATGTTTAAGTATTGTGCGCTTGACTGAAGTTAATAGTATAAAAGCAGTGTTGTGCGTTGCGTATAATCGAGGTCGCTCCGCAATTCACCATGACATTGAATTTCATTCATTCATTTACCATACACATTACTTTAGGTAACAACGATGATTTCCTGAAAAACAAAAAGCTGTTTGCGGTCTCATTGACTGTCATTGTTATTATTTTAGCTAAGTGTAAAGAAAATAGTTAGCAAATAGTAAATCTTCAAGTCTAATTCAATTACCTAACGCAATAAATATAATGGTAAAGAATATTATATAAGTATAGAAATAGGTAAAGTACCTAGGACCCTAGCAAGGTACTTGCGAACATACCTAGGTAGGTACCTACTTAGTTTTTTAAATTGTTAAATCTTGTTTGCCTAAGCAAAATGATGTAGGTACCTACTAGCTCCTAGGCCAAGTTATTTTTATCATAATGAGTCTGGAAACTGGTTGAGGTCTGTGACTTTTCTGGTCGCCGGGAACATAAAGTAGACTTTGCTTATAATTTTGTTTAGAGGTTTGAATAATTAAATTTACCTACTATTAGGTTATCTTAACTACGCTTTGTGTAGGTAAGCCTATAAATACTAGCTGCCCCCCAGTCTGGATTTAAATGGGGATCTAGCTCGATTTTTAGATCTTTAGGTAAACTAAAAGTAATTATACTTTCTTAATTATTAGTTTTTTTATTTTACACCAAATTATAAGATGCGGTTCACCACGCATAAAGGACCACCTTTGAGTCCAAATGTGGAAAAGGGAGTCCCCATACATACATACAAGGTGCGGTTCCCAACCAAGTTGATTTGAACACGGTATAGGCTATTAAACTTACTACTAATTGCTATTTTATTTTTTAATTTTCTTTTGTGGTTTGCGTAGCATTTTCCATTTTGCAATCATTGTAATCTTGAAATTTTACAACGCTATTTTTCTTTCTTAGTAGGTACTTAAGTAAGTATTAGGAAACAAGGTATTTTTGATAACACTAAAATAAATGCATTAGGCACCTACTTTAGGCGGAATGAGGGCTGATAAAATGGTAGGTATCACAAATTACAAATGGCATTGAAATAGTGTAGCAGAAGGTTGTGTGTTGTTTATTATGTGATTTTATAAGAGTAGGTAGGTACCTACCATGCCCCTGTAAAGTATGTAGGTAAGTACCTATACTCAGCATTTTAAGAAAAACTTCATGAAAAACCGTTGTCATTAATTTATATTCAGCAATGTCAAACCTTTGACAAAAGATGTATTTTTGTCATGTTATTCAATTCGCAAACAATGAGTCGTTCACAATAAGTGCTACTATTACCAACAAAATAAAGTAATTCATGTGTTACTGGAAAGATTTAAAATAACTGTACTAAACAATTCCATGTTGATGTAAAATTCATTGTATAATTAACTGTACCTACCTACGTTTACTTATTTCAATAATACATAATATGAATGGTACAAGTAATGATAAAAGGTGCGAGAAAATTAGAGCAAGTTAGTGAGGTTTTGTTTTTTTTTAGGTAGGTATTTCTGAAAATAATATCGTTGCTGATATTAGTCCTTGTTTTGCCAGTTCATAAATGCATTTGCATAGCCCTAGGTCTAAAACCTAAGATGCTAGAATAGCCTGACCATCGTTTCTTAAAAACTTCAGCTTCAAAAACTATTCAGCATTAAAACATAATTATGAGATTATTACGAGAATCATCATCATTCTCCTGCCCATATCCATGTTATTTTCTTTCTACGAGAATATAATATTATATTATTTTCAAAAAATAAATATAAAAAACTCGAAATAATCAACACTACTTATTGCAAATTATCAGATACAAACATATTGTGCTATTTCGTTAGCCCCCAGATAATAAGAAATTCTTGAATAGTTCTGTTGTTATTTCCAGACTCAATCCCCGTGAGATTCAACCTATGGGTGATGATTTTGACGAGCTGCTGGGTGTCTTACATGCTGAGGGTTAATATGAGTCTCAACCTCATTGCAATGGTACCACAGATGGAGAAAAACAGCACGTAAGTTCTTTTTAATTACCTACCAAAATATAGATTTACTTAAATGATATTTATTTAAGTACATTTATATCTAAGCAAAACTATAATAATACATACCTTTAGAAGAGACAGTATAAGTATTATAAAGTAGGTACAATTAAATGACGTTTCATTAAAAATATAGAAAAAATGGGAACCCACACAAGGATCCTCTTAGTCGTGCTCTCCTGAGTATCAAATACTACGAGTACCTAGGTACAATACAATAAATAAATAAATATCCCTGGACATTCCACACAGCGTCATCTAGTCCCAAGCTAAACAATTTAATGCTTGTGTTATGGTAACCAGATGACTGATTACCTACTTACTACATCGATTTTTTTATTGTAAATACATGTCGCATCCGGTCATGAATATCGTGTTGAAAACGAAACGCAAGCGCCATCTACCCTGCGCTTTGACAGAGTCGAGCTGTTATAACTCAACGAAGGGATCGGCGCCACACAGTCGCTTTACAGTCGCTGCCCGATCGCCACTGAGTCAAGACGTCTCGGAACTGTCCACGTTTCGTTGTTAACTTAGCGTCTGTGCAAAGTCGGTTTCAGTCTAGTATCAGTGTACCGTGTTGTGTTAGCCCTAAGAAAATAATTGTGAGGTCGGATTAAATATGGTGTGTCGAATTGTACGAACTTTCTTATTTCACGAATACCCGCACATCGCCCACAGACCGCAAAATATCGGACGAAAAATCCATCACCTAGCGACATCAGATGTGGGATGTAACCCGGATCACGGATCACCCACGTGAAGAAAATATAGGCACAGGTGAAGAAAAATGGCATCATCTTCTCGAGCAACAAAATCGTAATTTCATGGCACTACTGCACGCAATAAAAGATGTGGGTAATCTTCGAGTTCGATTCGCCTTCCTGATTTTGACCCGGAAAAAAGAGACATCGATGCCCGTGCTTCTTGGATAGCAACCGCAGACATGTGTGTGAGTGATCAACACCGCCAAGGACTAACACTAATGATCGCTTTAAGCCACGCGCTCAAGGGCGAAGCATCATCCTGGCTATCGTCGATATCGTTTCCTGGCATGACGTGGAGCGATTTTAAGGATCTATTCGTGGAAATGATATTTCGTGCGGCAGTGATAATGACTCACAGTGGCGGTAATATTCGATTCGCAAAATCAGCAAAAACAAGCGCTGATGAAAGTCCTCAAGTCTTCGAGTGTGACGACAAGCTGACTTTACTCGAGTTTGACTCTGATAAGCGCGACATTGAAACGAGATCGTGCTACCCTCATTTTTTTTAAATAATGGCAAACCGATGGATAATGAGACGTATGCCGTGTATGCTATCCGTCTTATCACGTCGTTGATGGTTGAGTAGAAAAGATTTGAGTGCTGAACAAATCTCCGTATTGACGAGAAAGGATCCACTAGATGATTCAAATGATGCTGTAATGAAGAAACGTCCAATGTTTTCACCGCTATCTCATAAAAAGTGTCCTGCCTGGGACAACATGCAAGTGGATTATTGCAGAAGAACCAATCTTTTGTTCTACTTCACTCAAGTGCTACGATAGTGGAAAAGCCTGCTGTAAATTACAACAATGATTCGGATGTGGAAGATGGGGACATCGCAATAACTGACTGCTTACAGGATTTTAAAAGGTCATGTAATCGTTTTATTTTTCTTGTTTTATTTCCTTTGAAAGCAACAACCAAACGTGCCGGATGTTATTTGTTTCAGGTGCGAGGCTCCTCTTTAGCTTCCACTACTGTAAATGATGCATCTGGTAAAAGTAGTTGGTGCATGTGATAGCAGCAACACTAGAGCGGCAGCAAACACGACAGAGTCAGGTGGATCTGTGCAGTATCAGCAATCCTATCGGATGACTATCTGGTGAGCGTGTTACTTTTCTCTTTGATTCGGGAGCTAAATATAGTGACCTTGACGAGACAAGACAATTAGCTTCTAGGAATAGAAAAGAAATGCGCGTTATGCATTGAGTTACTATACTACGTCAATGGCGTTATGACAAGCAACGTTTTGATAAATCTAAGGCAAACGTTAGTAAGTTTTCTGTTGATAAATTTGTTGTTGTTGAAAATTCAGACGAAACTTGATGTTAAAGTACAGAGGACCGTTCCAAATTGTTAATATTATCTTTGAAGGGGAAAAGTCTATAAGTTGTCCTTAAGTCCCTAGTTATTAAGCGCACTCACAAGTACGTACGCTTATGTCCTGTAAGAAAGATACCAAAGAGTAAAGTACCTATTGACGTTGTAGATGATGTTGTTGAGAATAATGTTGAAGTTTAATTTGAAAGATTAAGCACAGGTTTTCGGTTCACTGATCGGAGACTGTACCAGAGGTTACTTTGTAGCCGTAGCTCGTAGAAATCGGTATCGACTCCTTGTGAGTAGTCCGTGGGTAAGCGGAATGCAGTAACTCTGGGTAGTACAGTCGGGTCTAGCCTTGTAGCGAAGACCGTAGAGTCTGTGTATGGCTCGGCTTTCCTTAGGGAAGAGCAGTGTGTTGTCCGTGTGTGGCAAATTGATCATGAACGAAACACCTGGGGTTTGATTGGTTAATACAAACTTGGTCTATGTTGTTGACATTGTAAATAAAGACTTTCAATGGTACTTTCTCTCAATGGTTACTTGAACTTTGTATCTTTTTTTTTGCTTTGTTTGTTAAAATAAAATGTGAGTTGATTTTTACCTGGAAACGTTGATAAAATTGCTTCTACCTATCTAGATTGTAGAAGAGCTAGCTACGATAGAGAGGATTTAGTTAGAACTAAACCTAAGACAGGATTGGCCGAACGCAATCTGTGCTGTGGTTTTGATTGTTTCAGATGCATAATGCAATGAACACACGAGGACGTGTGTCTTCGCAGAATGGCCGTGTCGCATCCGGTCATGAATATCGTGTTGAAAACGAAACGCAAGCGCCATCTACCCTGCGCTTTGACAGAGTCGAGCTGTTATAACTCAACGAAGGGATCGGCGCCACACAGTCGCTTTACAGTCGCTGCCCGATCGCCACTGAGTCAAGACGTCTCGGAACTGTCCACGTTTCGTTGTTAACTTAGCGTCTGTGCAAAGTCGGTTTCAGTCTAGTATCAGTGTACCGTGTTGTGTTAGCCCTAAGAAAATAATTGTGAGGTCGGATTAAATATGGTGTGTCGAATTGTACGAACTTTCTTATTTCACGAATACCCGCACATCGCCCACAGACCGCAAAATATCGGACGAAAAATCCCTCACCTGGCGACATACATATTATACATAAAAAAACAATATTTTTAGATTATGCATACAATGTGTCGTGCTACGAGAGAATCATTGCGGTAGGTAGTCCTATTTTTATCAATCATGTTAGCGTTATCTAACCTGCGGCTGCTTTAAATCAATCGTTTTCTTTATAAGTACTTTAGTAGTTATTACGACTTTGTTATGGCCGTGTATGTCAGCATCGTTATTATAAGTACCTAGGTAGGTACCTACCTGATCTTTTTAAAAATATTATACTAGTTATGTCATATTGATGATTCAATGTAATCCCTCCTGAATAGGCAGTCCAGCCAGGTAGCGATTTTTCGTCTTAATCACTTGATCTATTTTCTGCCTCTTTACATCTAATCGACTCTGACTGACACATCTTGTGCGGAGATTTCATAAACAATCACACTTACTTTATCATTGCACCCATTAGACGACTTCCTCTACATATTTTAATTCCACCTCGTCAAACGTAAGGTTTCCATTCCACGTCATGTGATAATGCTAGCGTAACTAATAAACCGTTTTTACCAGATTACAATCTCAATGCGACCCGAAAGATGACGTGGTCAGAAATGTTACCTTGCAGCATGTGGACATTACTGATGTTAGACAAGCGCCTAGGCATCCACAAGTATGTACCTATATTATTTACATTAATTATCAAGCAGGTAAGTGTTTACAAAACCACATCTGTTTATCAAAAGGCCGCAACTGCCTAACTTCCTAATGATTACGTGCAATTGCCTTTCGGTATAAACAAGCATTTTTCTCACCAACGCCTAAATCCAGTTTTGTATACCTACTGATGTAGATCTAGTTTTATTGCGTTTAAAATTTCGACAATTAAACGATGTAGGTACTTCCCCAAAGCTATTCCAGCTACAGGGCAGTGATGTTTTGAATTAAACGTCATTTTCTTTTCTGTCCATTGTGTTATTGTAACTACATAATATTGAGAACGTTCACTGATATTTTGTCAATTTATAGGACACTAGCGACAAATTTGATTGGTCAGCTCCGAAGCAGGCATTGGTGCTGGGTGCCTATTTCTGGTCATACCCAGTAACATCACTACTTGGAGGCATGGCGGCTGAACGATGGGGTCCAAGATATGTGGTATTCTACTGCTCGCTAGCCAGTGGAATATTGACTATCCTCAGCCCTGTAGCAGCTTCTTGGAGCTATATCGCATTAGTGATAATACGGTTCTTGCTTGGATTTGCTGGGGTATGTTTTAAAATTATGTAACTTAACTTGTTGAAACATTTTAATGTGAATTTTTAGCTTATCATTACGATATTTGGTTTCAGGGATTCGTATATCCAGCTCTTCACTCCTTGGTGGCAAGATGGGCACCACCAGATGAAAAGGGGAAATTCATTAGCGCTATGATGGGAGGAACCCTGGGGACTGTAGTCACATGGTCACTGACTGGGCCTCTAATGGAGAGATTCGGCTGGGAATCAGCATTTTACGTCCCAGCTGTAGGGACTCTGATATGGTGTGCATTTTGGTGGTATCTTGTCCACGATTCGCCATCAGAACATCCGAGGATCACAGAAGCAGAGAGGAAATACATTACTGATGCTTTAGGAGGCAAAGTCAACAAAACCAAAGTAAGCTAATATTTGTCATCTAGCAGGGTCTGATGGTTTTCGCAATATAGTGTCAAATCTCCTTGTAAATTATAACTGGTTTAATTGCATTCCAAGAATATGGGAAGCTATTATTTGATTTGTCTTATTTAGAATCAGTAGTACCTATATTTGCTTGCATCATCATAATGTTGTTAATTGATTGTCATATTGAACATGGTGTATGTAGCGCAGCTACCTGAAGCTGTTATACAACATGATGAATATCAAGTTTCAGGGATTCCCAAAACTATATAGACAAACTGATCTAATAGAGAATTTATTATTGATAACGTAAATTTCTTGTAAGTTTACAGTTTCAGTTCTTCCAATGCAGAATTATAAAATATCTCTTTATTTTAGTAAATGCAAATTTTACGTACTATAAATGAAGAGTTTTCTCTCTTTTCAGAGTTTACCGCCATTCAAGCGCATTAGTTTGTCACTGCCGTTCCTGGCCATGATAATCCTTCACTTCGGCAATATGTGGGGTCTCTACTTCATAATGACAGTTGGACCTAAATTCGTATCTAGCGTTCTTGGTTTCGAGTTGTCCAGTGCTGGAGCAATATCGGCGTTACCATACCTTGCCAGATTATCATTAGCTACAGTGTTCGGAGTTATTGGAGACTTTATATTGGCGAGGAAAGCTATGACAACAACAGTAATCAGGAAGTTCTTTACGTTGTTCTCACACATTATCCCTGGAATGTTGCTTGTGTTGTTGGTATACGCGGGATGTTCGACTATCTTATCGGTTGCATTAATCACAATGTCCATGGGATTCAATGGAGCTGCGACGTTGACCAATTTGCAAAATCACCAAGATCTTGCACCGAATTACGCAGGAACATTGTACGGGATCGCCAACTGTATCGGAAGCACTGCAGGATTCTTTACACCAATGATAACTGCATATTTCACAAGAAACGGGGTATGTATTTTCCTCTAAGCTCTCTAAATTGTTGAAATATTTTTTCTAGTCATTCACTATGTTTATGAATTTCCCGGTATCTCTATTAAGTAACTATGTTGTAAACACCAACATTTACCTACTCGTGGGTATTTCCATCTCACGATGTATCACTTTCACTTGGTTTAAATTTATTTTTTCCTTCCAGAATACTTTCGAGCAATGGCGACCAGTTTTCTTCGTGGGTGCTTCGGTGTATATAATTTCGGCGATATTCTTCCTCTTTTTCGGTACTGGAGATACTCAATCGTGGAACTATCCGGAAAATAAAGAAAAGAGAGAAAAAGATGGCGAGTCAAGAGAAATGAACGGAGTCCAAATTAAGAATGGTGATGTCAAAGATGTTAAAGAAATACCTCTCAGTGTTATCACTTGAGAATGAAAAAGGGAAATACCTAGATGATTATTTTAGTAAGGTAAATCTCAACTTTATAGAGGTATCCAATCCATTCAACATTTGACTGAACTATGAATTTACTAAACCCGAATTTTAGCACTAAACGTCTTGTGAATGACGTATTTAATTCTAGTGCGTAGAAGATTCCATTCGAGTTTAGTACTACAAGACGACCTATTAGACACGGATAATAAATTTCAAGTTTGACTTCATACCAGTTTTAGGAACTCGTAGGTATGCAAATATTTAGACTACCAATCGGGAAATATTACCTATCGATGTTTTAGACAATTTTTGCATGCGACATTACGCTTTTAGTTTTACTGATTTGAATGGACCTCTCTACAAATTAAATAAAGCGTATCTACCTATGCGTGTACAGGCCCTGTGTTAATACTATTCATTTGGTTATCAGAATACTGTCAGACTAATGATAGGTAGTCTATATATCTGTCGATGGGAGATTATGTTTACTTAGATTCTAGTTTTATATTTTAACCAAATTTATACTGGATCATTATGATGACATTTTCAATACATTTTTATCTGTTTTGACCTTTTGCTTTCGAAGCCTTGCCCTGCACGAGATTTTCTAGGCTTATTTAAGTTATTTTGTCATCTTTGCTCACGTTTTTGTGATAAATTATTTTACTAATTGGTTTGGCACACTCAATTGTTAAGCAAGGTCAGTGTCCTTTGTAGGTATTATGTATAGGTTTGACATAATGGTGGCATTTTTATTGTATCGTTTTTATAATCATGTAAAAAACCTAATTTGCAATTATTAAGTTAGGTAGGTACTTATTCGTTATGAAATTATAAAGTGTGATGTTATTTATTCGAGCTTTTAGAGCTTTATTTGAATTAATTGTATATTTGCCGAATGGCTAAAAAATAAACGTTTAATATTTTTTCGGTGTTATAAATTTACCCGTCCACAAATATTATTGACCGAGCGAGAGAAAGCGTCTTTGCTTCAACTCGACAATTTTGCTTTTGTCTGCTAGCTTGTTGGTTCTCCTCTAGGTACCTACAGGTAGCATTTTCCAACCGATCTGGACGAGACTTGGTAGGGTTATAACTAAAAAACATAGGTACTTTATCGCGTCGGGGATTTTTTATTGGACAAAGGGACAAAAATGGGGCTACTAGATACCTACTCTGCCATATTATGATCAGATTTCGATGGGTTTTTTTTAGTAACTTCTCAAAATAGTAGAAACCTAAAAAAATGTTGACCTGTAGGTAATGTGGAAATGATGATGGTCATTAGTCTATTCTGTGTTTCGCACGTTTATATTCACGTTGGCCACGACTCGTTTACCATTTCATTGTATTTTTATTATCATTTTGTCATTGGTGATGTTCAAAATTAGGGTGCGAGCAATCGTAAGCTGATTTCTTCCGGGTCTGACAGAATATCAGAATAGCATAGGTACCTACCTACAAAATTTTATATTTTGCAGATAGGGGTGATGATTTTCTTTGGGTATTTCTTGATATACCTTGTTCGGTATAACCTCAGTGTGCATATTGTGGGAATGGCCCATATACCCGAAAGGGATGATCAAATTATGACCATGAATTTTAAGAATGGCTCGATACTAACCTTTCTGAGAACTAGAAATCGGGTTCGATCCGGGGTGAGTTTGGTATTCCTACTTAATTTATTTATGGAATTATTAACAAACAAGAACTATTTAGATAAGTAGGTACCTATGCCTACTTTAAGTCAGCATGATTATGAAAAATTCACACAGAGTGGATTGGAAGATGAATAATACCTATTACTCTTTTCAGGCTGTGGATATTATAAGCTGGGATGACACTAAAATTGGAAAACTATTTTCTGCATACCATATTGGTTTTTGTGTATGCTTCCCCATATTCCACAGTTTGGGTGACCGGTAAGGCTAGATTTTTACTAGTGAATAGAGGAAGAAGGAGGGTCAAAAATCTTTAAAAATTGCTGTTGTTAATTTTTTTTATCTTGATTTTAAGCTCATTTTGAAGGAAAAATCGTTTGTTAACTCCATAGGAATTTGGAAAGTAAAATTAACATTAAAACTGTGATTTAAATCATTGGGTAAGTATGCTAATCTATTTCATCTGCGTCAATTTGTTTTGATTATGCATACCTACAGATGACCTAACGAATTAATGTCCTGGTTGTTGTTTCGCAGATTTGGTCCAACATGGGTCGTAGGAATCTCCGGACTGATTTCTGGTGTCATAACTTGCCTCACGCCAGCTTCTGCATATTATAATTTCTGGGCTTTATTCATTCTACGGATAATTAAAGGATTTTGCGCTGTTAGTTTTTATTTGTTTCTAAATGTCGTGAAATCCTAAGTAGATACCTATTAAGTATTAAGTAAGTACTTATAAAGGTGAAAGTTTGTGTGTGTGTAGTACTTACTTACCTAAAGTGTGTTTGTTACTCAAACGGCTGTACGGATTTGAATGAAAAAAAGAAAGAAAAATCATTTATTCTTGTAGGACCTCAAGGATCACTTAAGTTTCATTTTACATGCTAGGTGATTCTAATGAAATTTGGTACCTACCAGAATTGCTTATACCCTGGAAAAATAGGCTTCGTTTGATCCCGGTATTCCCATGGGAACGGGCGAACGGGAGCTATTCAACCCAACACCGCGGGGCTCAGCTAGTGAGGTATTATGGACCGACATGGTCTACATCTGGAAAGTGAGTTTCTTGATTTTTTTTGTAATTGTCAGGGTGCGATGCAGCCAAGTATGGTCCAAGTACTAAGACATTGGGTTCCGCCTATGGAAAGAAATCATTTCATGTGGGCTTATTGCGGTAAGGAAAACCATTATCATTGGCAAACAAGAAATACGTAGTAAAACTTATTGACCTTGAAGCTAAGTCAAAAGTTTAGACGTAGTTTGTTGGACGAAGCATATACCTGCTACCTATTTAAATCTTTTATTCAATTCCTTATGCCACCGATATATTAGATGTAGGTAGGTTCGCTTTCTAGATTTGTTCAAACAAATATTTCTTCAGGTATAACGATGGGCACTTGCAGTACCTTTCTTATTTGTGCTGCAGTCCACTACTATTCACGATGGCCAGTCGGCTTTTTCATTTCTGGAGGTTTACAAATAACTTGGGCAATCCTCTGGGTTGTATTAGTCACCGACTTTCCCAAATCACACTCATTCATTTCTAAAGAGGAGCTGGAATACTTGATCAATACCATTGGTGATATATTCACAATCAAGGTGGGTGACACTGTGTTTGACTATTTCTTATGAGAAGTGTTAGCTTACCTACTAATTATCATTTGATTTAGAACTTCGCAACCAATTTCCTCAATAAAGTGTAGTACCTACCTACTTACCTAATACCTTCATTTCTTAAAATCTTTCGTGTCGTTGATGACCTCTATCAATCGTAAGACCAAAACAAGGAACTAAAGCTCTTGACAGTGATTCACAGCACATCCTCTATTTTCTTAGACAAAGGTCGGTCAGGATGATAAGGTCGGTCAGGATATAAAACAGTTCTAAACAGTCATTATCTTCCTATACGATTTCCTGTATTATGTATACCTACACCTACCTACCATTGACCACAAGCTCAAAAAACATAACACTTTTGATTCACCAGACCCGTGTTATACCTACTTAATATCAGTAAACATTAGGTACCTATCTTACCTATCTATAGGTTAACCAATTTTTCTCGATTTACATAGGTACATTAATATATCAAACTGTATTTTTCGTTTTAGCTTACAAATGCTCAAGCTCCCTGGAAAATCATTTTGAAATCTGTTCCATTCTGGGCTCTATGCATTTTGAATTTCGGGTACGCGTGGATGATAATAGCTCTCTGTATCCACGGACCACTCTACTACTCGAGAATCGGAGGATATCATATTTATGACGTTAGTCTTTTTGTCGTACCACAAGCATAACAACACAACAGACGCACGCACACTGTAGTAAATACAGTGTTCGGCCTTTTGCTATGTCACATTTCTTTCATCAAAATAACGAATAATAGGTGATGTGCCACATCAACATGTCAGAGCATGCTAACCTTATAATCATTTGCATTTCCATCAGGCATCGCTTTTGACGGCATTGCCGTTTTTTCTGCGATTAGTTTTGGGAACCATCGTTATACAGACCTTTCATTGGTACAAGCACAACACAATGTTGAGGAGGATAAAACACATTCGAAAATATTTTATTGTTGTTTGTAAGTACCTACTTATACCAGAGTTTTTGTGTGCTAACAAAATACTTTAGCAAAAAATGATTCAGTATAATGTTGCTTACAACAAAGTCTTGCGTTAAAACTCGTGACGGTACAAGAAAGCTCTTGCATTGCATTTGAAAATAATTAACATTTTGATTAGTCCAGATGACATCGCTCCTTGTCATCCAAAGTGATCCTTGAGATCACTTCGACTTCGTCTTACATGCTAGGTAGGTGAATCTTTTGTCCAAATGTGTGTTATGATGAATTTTATTAATTACCTCCTAGTAGGTAGGTACCTAAAACTTGGATTGTTGACAGCACATGTGATTCCCGGACTAATAGTGGCAGTATCATGGCTGCTTCCTGTAATTCCTGGTCCCATTCTACTGACCATTGCTGTCGCTTTAACAGCCGCTGGCATGGATCTCACCTTGGATTTATGTTATGTAAACAAGCTGGAATATTCAACTTCTATCGTTTTGTAGACATGACCTACCTACCTATATACTTAATTGGAAATTACAATCATATTTTATGAAATATATAGTTGCCTACCTACCTACCTAGACGCACCTATAAGTAAATAAGTGCGTGCTTATTATTAATACCTACCTAGGTACGGTAGGTAGGTACCTACAGAGACAAGAGGGATTGTCCTTGACCATTACAATACATAAGTATTTCGTATTTTCAGGAGCTCACGCCAAATTTTGTTAATTCTGTGAACACTATCATTAAAATTATTGGAAACACATCCGGCATAATTGTATCTTTGGGTGTTGGACAAGTAACTCAGAGGTTTAAAGTAAGTTTAGTGGATGGAGCTTTGTCTATCGCGAACTTGCTACTACTTCGCTCCTTATTTGGTCCTTCCTATTTATCAATATTTTAATCATCTAATTATAAGATAGGTACTTACCTAAACTATACTATCCCACTCAATTTACCCAAATCTATCCGCTGGCGGTAGTCTGGGCTGGGTGATTGAATGAAACATAAGGTAGGGGGAGGTGGGGTGCATTGATACAAGGGGCACATTGATTCACTAGCCTTATCTAATAATTGAGTGAATGGATTTGAGTGCCACCATTTCAAATACGTTTGGAAATACTTCCGAACGCATCTATTGTAACCGCACCGACCATCTGCAAACGGGCGGCCTTAGGCATATCCAGACGTGTTTTGAGCACTCATAGGTAAATTCTGGCGTAATATGTGAAAGTGTTTCGACACTCTTCGATAACATATAACGAGGATCTTTATATACCAAAGGGAAGTTAAACTATCAATTATTATGATTTATGTTAATTTTACTTAAAATCAAACTTAGTTTTAATATGATAATTTGAATCTAGAAAAATGTCATTTGGGGCACTTTGATGCAGCAAAGTGCGGGGCACATTGATGCGTATCATTGTGCCCCGTCTCTATACTAAGGTATAAGTAATTATAAATGTTAGGGATTTCCTTCTCATTAAATTTGAAAAAAAGAGATTAGTGCTCCACTATGTGGCCAAAGTCATTTCTAAATACAACTTGACTGACTATGAGGTGTTATACTTGAGAAAAAAAAAAAAAGTACCAGTTTTTAAAATTTTTGTCTTTCCAGATTGTTTGAGACTGACTGTGATTAAGATTTGTTATAATAATTACATAAAGTAACTTATATAATGCTGATCATGATCACATCACAGTAAACAAGTAGAATCAATGTAAAAGTGCTTTAATTTGACCAATTTCATAGATTTTCCACCTTGTATGAAAGTGCCCCATGTGGTGTATCAAAGTACCCCGCTAGTGGGGCAGATTGATACAAAAGCCATTTTTTACTAAAATTCAAATAATTATTTTCTTTGATAACTTAAATAATTTTAAACTATGACATTATAATCTTAAAATATAAAGCTAAACGTATAATGCAAAATTAATTCAAATATTATGTTTATACACATTTTATGGAACTTAAAATTTTTGTGTATCAATGTGCCCCACTTCCCCCTAAGTAGGTACCTAACTAATACCTACTTAGTAAAAATCCAAACAAAAATGAAATCGGAAACTTTCCGATGAAACTCAGTGAGTAGATAGTTAAGTAAGTTGTATCGAAATCGGAAACTTTCCGATGAAACTCAGTGAGTAGGTAGTTATGTATCTATCCAGTAGAATAAAAGGATTCTGATGTTTTCAGAATTCTCTCACGGTTTGGAAACACATTTGGTGCTTCCATGCCATAATTCTGTTTCTTAGTGGATCGATATTTTTAATATGGGGAGAGACTGAAGTACAGCCTTGGAATTTTAGAAGATTCAGGTGAAAAATAATAATAATTACATAGGTAGATATTTAAGTACCTACCTATGAGTTTAAGTAAAGAATTATACTTAGGTACCTACCTACTATCTTATGTTTTCAGATCAAGACGAAAGCAGCTTGTTCTTCCAAAAACTTCTATTATGTCCAATATCACAGAAGTAGATGAAGATAGTGGAACATTGAGAACTTCTCAAGTTACAACTGTACAATCACGATAACTTTTACGGCGAACTTTTATTAAACTTGGTCGACTATTGGTGTCAATTCAGATGTCACAAAAACTCAACTAAACTAATTTGACAGCATTAGAATTGAGCCAATCCTTTTTATTTCGTGAAAGGGACGGCAACATTTTTAGTGCTGTCAAATTTGTTTATTTTAATTTTGGCGACATCTGAATGACACCATTAGCTGCTTTAAACGTATTAAAATTTACGAATTTTTCGTTTTATACTTGGTAAACCCATGATAGACTCCTAGTCGTCGTACCTACTATAGGTATACGCTACTAAATACTTAACTCGCTAGACGGGCTGTTCCTCGCGGCCAAACTATTTCGCCTAACTGATTTGGCTACGAGGACTAACATAATCCTCATGGCCGAACTCGTGTCTAAGTATGCAAAGTACACTCGCCACCGCAGAGGATACTAGGTAATTGGGTAAACCTAGGTACCTAGGTAGGTACCTACTCTAAAAATTTACTTGTAGGTAAGTAGGTGTACCTTACCTACCTACTAAGTTCTTAGATTATTGAACTAGAAGTTAATTTTGGTGACTTTACTAAAAATCTCTGTAGGTTTGTTTATTTTAGTAGTGGGTAATATAAAAAGCTATCATTCCCAGTTTGGGAAACACTGGTGCCACCCACCACTAGGTATTTGTTTGTTGTGTTGTGACAAGGCATAAAGTATAGAGCGTTGTGTTTTGTCGATCTTAGATTTATAAAACAGTGAGTGTAACAACATTTTAAAACGTTGAGAAGAGTTTTATTTTTCTTGCAAGACGCAAAGTACCTACAAAATAACCGCTAAAGACTGAATATGTTTCATTCAATAAGTAACTCTTCTTTTCTAGGTTGAACAAAATCGTGGGTAGGTAGGTACAGTGGTCAAGTAGCCAATTTGAAAATTCGTGAATGTTCAGGAGAGCGAAAACAAAGTTCAATTAGTTGCCGTTAATCAGGGGTTATTCATAGGTATTGAAACCAAGGCTATATATTAACTTTAGGTAAAGGTCTTTATGCCAGTATATAACGAATTGCTAAAATGTTTTTAAAAATGAAGTTATCGCAGATTGGCGAGTTTATCATGGTTAGTTATAATAGGTAGTTATTTAAATGTACTCAGGTAAAATAGCCAATGTGGTAATTAGACGAGTATACCTACTGTGGTGTGATACATCAATAAAATGCATTAATTCATAGTAAACTAGCCATAATGTAGAAGGTGGGATTCCTGTAATCCCTTAAACCAGGGATTCCCAAAGTCCTTGGGGTCGATATCGGTTTCCTAGGGGTGGACATAAACGAAAACTGATTTTGGGGGTCGACGAGGTCTAAAAATCGACCCCTATTAAATTAACACAAGTTGTTATTTAAAACTTTAAAGATAGGTAGGTACTGTATTGTTTATGTTGTGTCACGTCATCACGTGTACTAAGAATAATTAATATTTCTGTAGAAAATTGCATTGTCGTAGTAGGTAATGTAAAGTCTCAAGTTCGTACAAGATGAAAAACTCGGCAAGTCAGTGGTGGAGCAAATTTAACTATGTCAGGCCATAGAATAAGAACCGACCAGCAGTCAGCCTATTCTATGAGCGCTATAAGCAAAATCAAGTGTCACATGACGCATTTGTCTTAAAAACTTCGGCTCGCTGCGCTCGCTTGGTACAAAGCTCGCTTCGCTCGCACGGTAGCTTCTTAAATATTTTGCTAGCAAATTGATCTATGTCAGACCATAGAATAGGGACCGACCAACAGTCAGCCTTTTCTATGAGCATCAGAAGCATAATCAAGTGTCACGTGAGGAATTTGTCTTAAAAATTTCAGCTCGCTGCGCTCGCTTGCCTCAAAGCTCGCTGCGCTCGCAAGGTAGCTTTTTGAATATTTTGCAAGCAAAATAACCTGTGTCAGACCATAGAATAGTAACCGACCAGCAACTTTACAATTACTTTTACTTTCTTTGACATGCCTTACTTTGTTCGACTGGCTTCCCACTGAAGCTTGACTATTTAGATAATTTTAGATTGTTAAGGGATCGCTTTTAAAAAAAAGCTAGGCCCACACCACCAGGTTCTTGCCTGATTCTTTCCCTGGTGTAGGGAGTTGCGTTGGAACAGGCATTAGAATCACCTAGCATGTAAAACGAAACTTATGTGATCCTTGAGGTCCTACAAGAATAAATGATTTTTCTTTCTTTCTAGCAGTCATCCTTTTCTATGAGCACCAAAATCAAGTGTTACATGACGCATTGGTCTTAAACAAGTGGCAAAATTAAAAATTTTATGAGAACTTTTTCAATTACAAAAAAAGAGAGTAATTTTCTGCGCTCTTGAAGTGCATTTATATTCATATCTCTGACGATTCTCATCAGATCAAAAAAAGAATCATCATAATCGGTTCACCCAGTCGACGAATTGAGAACCTCTTCCTTTTTTGAAGTCGTTAAATGAATGTTAAATGTATTAACTTATTCACCGCGGGTAACACCACGGGGCACGTATGACTTTTTATTTTGTTATATTTTGATGAGAAAATGAAGTCAACTTTACTCACTTATCCAAGTGCAAAGTTTTCCAATTGGTACCTTAGTACCTAGGTATTTTGTATCAATAGGAAAAAACTAAAGATAGGCTCCCTTATTCATAATAGTCTGCTAACAATTCTCACTCTGTCTTCTTCTATTAACCTAAGTCAGAATGAAAAATAACACTCTGTAGCAGCTGTTTTAAGTTAGCGGACCATTATGAATAAGGGGGTTGATCTTAAAAGTAGGTAATTTGGCCATGATTTGGCCTGAGGTAACAGTTCATTTTGGAAAAGGGGTCACTTGTCCAAAATAGTTTGGGGATCCCTGATCTATACCATTAAACTAGACCAAGGTAGAGAAGCCAAACTGTCACATTGGCCAATTGACATAGGTAGTTATAATGTTTTTATAGTATTCGGCCGTGGTAAACTGATCAATCGGGCACATAGAACAGTTGACAATAGTAAAAAGTTATTTTTATGCAGATAGCTGAAAAAGAAATAGGTGATATCTTAGTCATTTTTATAGATACTTATGTGAAACTTTGCCACATTGTGCTCTTGACCTAAGCAATACTTTGCCCATCAAAAAGTTAAAAACGCCAAAATGCTAGATTGGCGACTTGACCACTGGAGTGACGAAATGTAGTATAAACCACAGAGTATAAACTGAAGAAAATTAGCCACCTAATCTTGGCCTGATTTTTGCTAGTGCAGTTAGCCTAATGTCAATGTCATTTTGATTTGATGTCGAAAGTGTAGTTGTCATTGTCAAAATGAGTACGTCAATTTCATTCAAATTTCTAAAATCTCAACTTTTGTTTGATTGATTTCAATCAAGATTTTGGATTTTTGGATCTTGCTTGTGTTGTGTTAGCGTTGCTCTGTCGTCGATTTTCTATCTGGTAACAGCTTATTTTTACTAAAAATTTAAACAGATTTTTATATAGTTATGTTGCGCAGTATTGTAGAATACTATGCTGAACATGAAGGCTACAAATGCGGATATTGCGGGAGTCCCAACACGAATTTCAGTCATGGTAAGTTTACCTTTGCTTTTTCTAAACAAACGAAACCGAACTGGAATCTTTATGATTTATGACTCATTTTTACTTCTGTAGGGATGTGGGCGCATTCCCTGACTGTAGCTGATTACCAGGATTTAATAGATAGAGGATGGCGCAGATCTGGAAAGTATTGCTACAAGCCTACCATGGATGTAACTTGCTGCCCAATGTACACTATAAGGTTTGTTTTCATTAGATTTTCTACACTTCTGCCAAGGTAGTTCTCAATAATTTATAAACAATGACTGGATTTTAAGTCTCGCAACTGAAATACCTAGTACCTACCTAAAATAAAATAATTTGCCAAATCTTAAGTAAAGTAAGTACCTACCTACACACTGACTGAAGCAAAATATCTGAAAGGAAATTATAATATTATAAATTTTAATAAAAGAAAAACTACTAAAACTCACAAATAATGGAGTCATTTGGTATTTTTAGATGCAGAGTATTGGAATTTAAGGCCTCAAAGTCACAAAAGAAAATATTGAAAAGATTCAACAAATTCCTTTCTGGCGAGGAACTGTTGAAAGATAGAAAGATGTCTACTGGCAGCAGTGCTTCTGATGATAATGGGGAGCAAGGGGCTGAGCAGTTTGTGGAGTCCACTATAAAGCCCCAGAACATCAATGTTGATGATGTTATGAAGACTGAGGAAACCAAGGAGGTTCTAGACCAGCAACAGGACCCTGAAGGTCAGATGCTCAATATAAATACTTTAAGTACCTACTCAATATAAATACTTACAGTGCTCATTCTTTATTTATTTCAGTCAAAACTGAAGTCACATTGGAGAAAAGTAGTAAACCTGACTTGAAACATCCAACTAAAGGTAAACTTTTAATTTTTACTTAAGTTTTTGTTGTCTGACAGTTTTGCATAACTTGCTTTCCTAAAATTATTTTTGTCAATATATTTTTATGCTTTAAATTAATGTTAATCCTAAGAAGATCATGTTTTTTATTAGACTCTGGCCCTGACCCCAACAAAGCTCCCTGCAAGAAAGCTAAGCAACTACGGAGGGAAAGAACACTTGAAAAGTTAAAACTTAAGGGAATTGACATCAACAGTTTGCCTGCCAATCAGAACAAGGAGAAGCAAATTGAAGATTTCCTAAATGAGCTGCCAGATGAATTTAAGAATAAGTTAGAGGTACACATTTCGTATTTTTTTATTATTTTATATTCATGGGGACATACATTGAATTTTCTATGATGATCATCCTAAAACTTCTTTTGAATTTGCCAATTTTGATCATAAAATGTCCAAAATGTCTACAATGATATCAACTTCGTCAAATCACCATTGTCAATTTTGTAAAGATGCTGGGAGTAGAATAAAATGAGATTAGCCTATGCCAGTATTAAATTACAAAAAGCTTTTACTGTTCGGCGGGCTAGAAATAATAATCCACCAACTGATTGCAAATGGTAATGAAATTTTAAACTTTTCAGATAAAACTAGTCCGTACAAACCCACCGAGTGTAGAATACTTAGCCACCGCAAAGGAAACTCACAATGTATATGTGAAGTACCAAACTAAAATACATAATGACACATTGGAGAAATGTTCACAGCCAAAGTTCGAAGACTTTCTAGTTGCTAGTCCACTATTGGTATGTTTATTTAATTTTTTATTAAGTATAATTTTACCTTAAATAAACCCGGTCCCGGCTTTTAAAGTCGTTAAGCCATGACGGAGGCCTTTAGGCGGCCTAAAAACTCCGTCACCAGAGTTGGCCACTTGCTCATACGACGAACAAACGAACGAACCTTAAATAAACCAATTAAAATACCAATCTATCTACAAGCTTTACCTATAGTATTGACCACAAATAAAACCCAACAATATCTATCATTCTATGAATCGTTGTCCTGACTGGCTGACAGACAACTCACCTACACCACTGATTGATAAAGAGTATTATAAATTATCTTTGGGTAGTCGGTGACTTATAGGCTTTTTTTATCCTTCAGTCTCCTTTAGACTAACCCACAGGTTGCATTTATCTTGTGATGTGTAGTAATCAAATGACTGTTTTTACAGGAAGAGAACACGTCTGACGGTCCACCTTTAGGCTACGGATCATTCCATCAGCAATACTGGCTGAGCGGCAAGTTGATAGCTGTTGGCGTTATAGACATCCTGCCTAAATGTGTGTCTTCTGTATACTTCTTCTATGATCCTCAGTACATGAACCTCACTTTGGGAACTTACGGCGCTTTGAGGTGAGTGTTACTGAGTGTTTTTAGACTTATTTTAGACCCAGCTTCTATTTATGGGCTACTTATCTTACGCAGTTTATAGGCGTGTTTACAAAGAAGTTGCGGTTTAGATAGAAAACTTTAATAATAGAGCTGCCCTGCTCTAACCTAGGAAGATGAAGTGAGACATTGGTGCATTGTTACTTAAATATTGACCAACATAGCGTTGCAAGACGCGTTTGCTTAGCTGTCTCTATAAAGGTGCGTCAAAGATTAAGCGGTAAGTGTGCGCGGCTGCCGCGCGCGGCGTGCCACGCTATGATTGGACGATTGCCGCGCGCGGCATCATGCCGCGCGCAAACATTGCTCAGTATCTTTCGTATAGACATTCGTCGGATTGTACTAGAGCGCGGCAGAATTGTTTCCAGGCCATGCCGCGTGTTGCTGCCGCGCTCTTGCCGCTCAATGTTTGGACGCACCTTAAGTGTAAAAAAAGTAGTGTTAAAAGTAGTTATGGACGCAACATAAAACTCAAGGGAAATATATTTCATACAATACTAAATATTAACCGAAAATAGACGATAAATTTACTGCCATGCTACTTCAAAAAAGGTAATATCTTCTTTAAGCAGCAAATATATACTCGAAAAATAGATTAATATTGGCCATTGTAAATACTGTATAAGTACTATTAGTTATTCTATGCCTCTTATTTAAATAATTTGTTTTTATTACAGAGAGATAGACTTCACAAGGCAGCTTCACAAGCAGTGCCCAAACCTGCAGTATTATTACATGGGCTACTACATCCATTCATGCCGCAAAATGAGGTACAAAGGATACTTCTCACCATCCGATCTAGTCTGCCCAGAGACTTATAAATGGTTCCCCTTAAAGGAATCTATACCTAGGCTAGAAACATCCCCCTATTCGAGGCTAGATGATAACATAGATAATGTAGACGAAAACTTCCCAAAGGAAGCAGATATTAACTTCATACCCTGCTGGGTAAAAGGCACAATCATGCCATACAAAATGTACAAACGGAAAATGAGTAAGAAAAATAATGATGATGAAATAGTGCAATATTCTCAGCTTGTCGGCGCTAAGTCCATTAAAAATATAATTTTAGTGCGACCGAAAGTTAAATAAGATTTATTTTTATATGAAATGTATTCCACCTGCAATTAGTTGTTTTTCGGAAACTTAAGTTTTTTTTATATTTCGATCCGTCCTTTCGTTAACTTAAATGGACCATATACTTATTGAGCAAATCAATTTAAATTCAAATCTAGTGACATTTAAAACTTATTCTAATTCAAGTTGCAAAAATAATGGAATGAATTTTATATTTTTTTATTTAGTTCTTAACTTTCTGTTGATATCGGTATGTATTTTCCTGACAGTTTATCAAGGTTTTTCTCTTTTCCATCTCATGTCAATCAAAAGAGATAGCAACCGACTTAACTCGGCTATAAATTCATTTAAAACAGATCTCGTACATTTTGTGTTGTAAGTACTTATACTTTTGCAATATAGAGTATTTTAAAACACCTAATTGATATTTACTTGTTGACTCTTCCCACATATAGGCCGGTATTCAGAGACCTGACTCAAGCGTCGATTTGAACTCGGTTCAGCGGAACTCTGCTTAAGCATTGATTCGTTGCTTAAGTATCGTTTGTATTCAAGAACGTTGCTTGAGTAAATGCTCAGCTAAATCGAGTCTCAAGTGTCGATTCCTTTTTGTTTATGAATTCAGTCTGTTCTCATTTACATTTTTAATTTATTTTGTACTTCCATTCCGTTATACGCAGAAATTCAAAATGCCTGGATGAAAAATTAATGGCGACTCTCGAAAGTGAAGTAAAAATAACGTGTAACGGAACGACTTTAGAAAACTGACAAATTCATTCATTCATACGTCAGTCGTCAAGCAAGTCAATCAAATTTCAACAATCGCCAAATCGCGGGATGAAAATGTGAAATCAATGAATTTATTTTTACGCTTTGACCAAAGACAGGTAATACTGCTTGGTTATCGGCGGTAGTGCTTCTTGCCCTGGTCTGATGCATTATGTAGTGTTTGTAGACACAAACGTTGTGGAAGATAGCACCAGCACTCGTTGAAGATGACGAGACACGAAGGATCTCTCTCAACAAACTTAGCCTGGACATGATCTAACGATTAGCTGTTTCCCGTGACTCCTATAAACTTTATTTAATACGTTTTAAATAAGTGTGTGTAAAATATTAAATAAAAACATTATGGTAGTTTTGTCAATATATTTTTTATTTTACCCCAGCCAAACCAAATGTGTTTAGGTTATGTACGTAGGTAGAATTTTCGACATAAATAAAGTAGGTAAGTAATCCTTATGAGTACCTACCTACCAAGACTAAACTAATAGTATTCTTTTATCTGTGCTAATACTAACTATAAATTCACAAGTCCTTATAACATTTGTCTGTATGAAACAGAAACAAGGTCCCCATGCATATTTTGAAGTCTTGTCTTGTGTGTCCGTTATTCTAGCATGCTTAGATGACCTCGAAAATACAACGAATCGAATATATTATCCATTTTTACTGAAAACAAAACAAAAATGCTATCTGAGTAAATGCTCAAGCGTGGTCCAGACCACTCTCAAGCATTTACTCAGATTCCTTTGAAAAATGTCAAACTCAAGCATCGATTTCATTTGATTGAGGTTTCTGAATAAGGAATTACTCAGGTGAACTCGACTCAGCTGAACTCGACTCAGCTGAACTCTGATCAGCAAAACTACTCTCAAGTAACGTTCTTGAATAAGAAACGATACTTAAATCGACGCTCAAGCACAGATCGACGCTTGAGTCAGGTCTCTGAATACTGGCCATAGTATCATAAAATAATTATGATAATTATCTCAATGTTTGATTGTTGATAACTAGTCATGTTTATATAAGGTTTACCTTTAGCTCCTTGAGGGCATTTGTGCACTACATGGAATTTTACTTTTTTCCGTTCCGGAATATGTCTTTGTCCCTTTCTAACTTATCGGAAATAAGAATACAAGACATTTATTAAATAATAAATAATAAATATTCTTGGACATTCCACACAGCGTCATCGCTAAACAACATAATGCTTGTGTTATGGTAACCAGATGACTGATATACTACTTAGATACCTACATTGTTTTTTGTAAATACGTATATAGATAGTGTACATATTATATATTATAGTATTTGAAACTGACATTCTGGACCGGAAAACAGTTAAATTCCGTGTAGTGCACAAACGCCCTGACGTGTCCTACTTGTCAATAAACATTGTGTTGTTTGAAATACTGCTCTTTTATTTTACACTAGCTTACTCGCCCGCGGCTTCGCTCCCTTGGTACCTACCTTGATAAAATATAGTCTTTGTTCATTCGGAAAGTCCATGCTACACACCGGTGAAAGAATTTTTGAAATTGGATGAGTAGTTTCGGAGATTACCCCAAACATACAAACTAACAAACCAACTTTACCTCTTTATAATATTAGTATAGATACTTCATACTATAAGTAATTATTAAGTATTATATTAACCATAAATTAATACAATGATGTGACGAGTCAGTACTACTTTTCGATTGCATTATATGTCAGATGTAAATGTATGTTTAATAAAAACCTATTCTATCCTTATCCTTATCTATTAAAAAAAACCGCATCAAAATCCGCTGCGTAGTTTTTTTTAGCATTTAAGCATAGATACATAGGGATTTGCATCATTACACCGACAAGAGCTGAGCTCTTAAGTTTTATAAAAATAATACATAGGGATATTATATAGGGACAGAGAAAGCAACTTTGTTTTTTATACTATGTAGTAAAGTGAAGCTAGATGCAACAGGATCTAATTCTCGTCAATTCCTACTCTAATTAATATTTTTTGTGGGCTTTCATTGTTACAAGCAGGAAAATAATAATATCAAAAGTATCATTCCGGTTCAGAAGTTAATAGGTGCCTACCGCCTCCCACCTTTATATGTTCTATTAATACGATAGTTATAACAAGTTAAAACTATAACCAACTTTTAAGAGACTATTTTGTGTCTACGTTACCTATATAGGTATATAAAATGAATCCTATTTCGTTGTCACTCGATAGCTCGAGAATGGCTGGACCGATTTTTTATATTTTCTGATAGTTCTTAAATGGTTCGTGTATTAACAAAAAAAAATTGGTGGTACGAAGTGCGCCGGGTCAGCTTGTACCTAATAATAAATCATTCGGTAACAATACCTACCTATACATAACTAGCTTACTCGCCCGCGGCTTCGCTCGCGTGGTACCTACCTTGATAAAATATAGCCTATGTTCATTCGGAAAGTCTATGCATATCACATCGGTTAAAGAATTTTTAAAATCGGTTAAGTAGTTTCGGAGATTACCTCAAACATACAAACAAACTGGAAGAGATCGCTTCTTAGCGATAAGACCGCCGATTGTATTTCATAGTTAAGGTAAGTATCTTTAGTTTGTAGGTACTAGTTGCTAGTTGATTGTAAACATGGTGTGCAATAAAGTATTATGGTATTATCAAACAAACCAACTTTACCTCTTTATAATATTACCCCCTTATGCATAATGGTTCAGTAAACCTATATTAGCTAAAACGGATATTAAATATGTTGCTGTCTCTTTTCATTGACATAAGAGTAACAAGAAAAATACTTATTTAAAATCTTTGTATATTAAATTGACAATTCTTTATGAATAAGACCATTAGTCTACAAGATATACTTACGTTAGGTAATATTATAAGAACGTATTGTTCGCGGTTGGATCCCTCGGTTACCAAGTAATTTATTCTTGTAACATAATACATCATCTCACCTAGTAACAGCGTCCTGTGTCCAGAACAGGTATTCGCCGCATGAATGTAGAGGTATAAATAGTTAATGTTTCGCCATTCTCACGATACAAGAATTAAAACAAAACTACACCGATCAATGCAAAACTGTTTTGTAATGTGTTGAACTTGACTAGGCACAGGACCACAGATTAGGTAGAGATACTCAGGGCCTTGTAATAGAACCAAACATTCTAGAATAGGTACTTTGTTGCAAAGCCTTTTTTCTATAGGTACCTACGCAAGATTTATTTTGTAAACAACTGAAATGTCACGAGATACTTAATAATAATTCAGTTGCAGCGTTGGTTGCAGCTTGATTGCAGTTACTTTTACATCTTACAATGTTCCTAAAACTAGATATTTCGCGATATAAACGTGGTAAAAAAAAGGGTAAACGTGCCCCCATCACGTTTACCCTTTTTTTTATTTATTTACCAACTATAGACTTACCTACGTGCGTATTATGACATAACATTATGGCTAGATACAGTATTGTGAAAAAAAAAAAAAGATAAACGTTGTGTTTTTATTCTCTTTGATCACGACTATATCCCAGGGAGCGGTAGACATTTCCAAAGAGAATTTAAGCACAACGTTTAGATTTGCGTTTAGAAATTTCTTTTACTTAAGGTGGCCCTTCCCGGTGCGTCTATCATCGACGCGGGCATAGCTGAAAAGCTTGTTGTTTCATCCAGCGCAATGCTAGAAAAAGAAGCAAAGCGAAAAAAGAGAATGCCAGTAGGTACTTTCGCCGCTCACTCGCTCACTCGAAAAATAGTGTGCGGAAATTTCATAAAAAGTGTTCCAGGAAATACGTTTTTTTCAGTAAGCATTACAAGTTTGTAAAATAAATATTAGTCATTTAGAATCTCCATAAGATTTGCAAGGTTTCTATGACAATATTTTCTTTTCTTTTACAATTTATGAGTACATTATGAACGGCCAAAGTTCAGGTAAAATTTATGCTGAAAGCAGGTTTTTGGAAGCTTATACTGAATTTGTTATCAAAATTTTGATTTTTAGTTTCGATAGAAACCTAGATATAGTGCACAAGATACCTATTAGTCCAAAAGTTTAAAAGAAAGATCTGTTACAACGGCATAATCACGTACGAGCGTTTGTATGGAAAGTGAGCCGGGTTGACCGCTCTTAAGTAGATCTTTTTAAGCAATTTTTAGATTTTTAGATCTTTTCTTACTAAACAGCAGCAATTATGAAGTTAGGCGAAATAGTTTGGCCATGAGGAACAGCCCGCATTTACCTATGATATCAGTTAGATAGACTAGGCTCAGATTCAGATAGGTTTAAAGAATGTTTATTTCCCAAAAAAGACACATAAGTCACTTACTTGAGAAACAGATATTACAATAATTGTTAAATGTAGGTATATGTTTATCTGTTTTGTTTTGTTTGTTTGTTATTGAACTTTTATTGCAACGACTTAAAGCTCCAATAATTAAAGTCCTGTGCAAGAGAAAGCTTATTAATTAAAGTTTTAATTACTAGTTCTGTTAATTGCTTGTCTTGTCAATTCTCATTTGGCTTATTGCTCTGGTGAAAAAACTAGTCTAAATAACCATTGATGCTTACACAAGAGAGGTGTGTCTCGAATTCCATCAACATTTGAACGTGTCATTGGCCATGCAAAATACTGAGAAATCAGTGGCGTCAGTTATTAATTATAATTATGTAGTTACCTACAAGCGACAAGTTAATTTTATTTTGCAGCATATCAACTACACCAAACTACTACATTTTGTCACGTTTAGCAGTTAAACTAAATGTTAGGTTTCAAAAAACAATCTGTGCTACGATGAACGTAGAGTTGCTACGCGTGCTACGACCGCGTAGCACTCTAACCTAATTTATTTTATAAGTGAAGTTTTAAGTTTCAATTCAAATTACTTAGCTTTGGTACCTACTTTATTTGATAGGTATTCTGAAATGAACGGTGACGACCTCTGTGGCGAAGTGGGTGAATAAAAGCCCGCCTGAGACGCAGAGGTTGCAGGTTCGATCCCTGCAAGACAAAATGTTTGTATGATCTGCAAATACTTCTATCGAGTCTGGGTGTTTTCTATGTATAATATGTATGAATTTATAAAAAAATACCAAAAAAGTACCAATATATAGGTAGGATATAGAATAGAATAGAAAAAAGTTTATTTTGTGACTCAATAAAATAAAACAAAACATAAAATAACTAAATATAAACACAAAATAGGTCGCCACTCAGCGTGTGCTGCAGCAGCAGAGAGCTGCTGCAGCGCTGGTGTTCTGTGACCATGATATAGGTAAGTAGTATAATATCAGTCATGGTTACCATATCACAAGCATTAAATTGCTTAGGTTTTTTTTTTGTCCAAGGATATTTATTTTATTTATTTATTTTTGTTATTATATTGTACGATACTACGAGTATAATAAGTAGTACACACACATATTTGCTTAAAATATTTTTCAAAATACACTGAGTATTTTGTTGCTAGTTTGCTAAAGTTGTTGTGCAATAGTTATGTTCTATGTTGAGCTAGTACTTTCAGTGTAGGTACTTACTTAGTCACACAAATAAGCAAAAAAATTTATTGGCTTTCACAACTGAACTTATTATTATAAAAATGACAGTTCCAGCTATAGGTAAATTGTTACTACCTTCTATGAAAGAGTCAAAAGACCCGATAGTTCTGTCATCGGAGTTGGCCACAAGTCCACAACCTTGTTGTTGCAGTACTGATTAAAACGTTACTTTGTTACCTACCACCTTACAATCGCTACGCTATAATGCCCATTGACAATCGGATGTGAAGAAGTGGCACGCGAGGCGAAGCCTGCATGTGCGGATCTCAGGCAGTCGCGGATAAAGTTGCGCGCGCGCACCACGCAGTTCGCGGTACAATTCGCTCGGGCGAAGGCATCGTGCTTGTGATAACGTGACAACATGAAGCTCCATTTCAAAATATTCGGTGAGGATTTTATAAGTTTATTGAAAATCGTAACTAGATATGAGCTAGTGGTCAACTCTCGTAACAAGATCTTGAAGTTAGATGATAGAAAACAATTAACTGAGATAATCATAACATTTTCGCACAAGGCACGCAAAAACTAAACTTGCATTTTTGTTTCTATATTTCAAGTTTTTGTTGATAGTGAGAGGACTGACCGTCAACTTCAATGCAAACCTTTGTAATGCTTGATTGATTGCTTTTATGATGTATGTACCTAAACTAAATTGACTATAAGTACCTACCTACATATCTTAATGATTTATTGATGGTTATCATCGAGTTAATGGTATCAAATCATAACTTTGATCAATGTTTTTATCCTGTATAGGGTCAAATATCTGCACAGATATTTGACCCTATACAGGATTTTAAATTCTTTCTGAACATTTAAGTTGATGGATGGTTGCAAGGGCAAATGTTCATACTTAGTTTTTTATTTTTTTCCATCACAACAAAAACTAAATTTGCCTTAAATTAATCGAACAACTAAGATCTGCAGAGGAATTTTCTTGATTAAGATCAGGCTTAGAAACAACGCAATTATGTATCTTGTAGAAATGTATTTTATTATATTTTCAAAATCCGCTGCTTTTTTAATGATAAATGATAAATGATAAATGAATTTTATTGCTGTTAAACTAGGTGGTAATGTGTACATTGGTCTTAGGTCTATCTTAGGTAGGTACTCTAGTTTGCCTGGTAGGCTTACAGCATTAACATGCAAAAATTATAACTAATCAAATATAAAATTGTATAAAATAAAAAAATAATAATAATTTGTCAATCAAAAATAGCGAAATACCTAATATGAAAATTTATAATGTCAAATATCAATACTTATGTCAACTATAAAATGAATGCCAAAGATTAAAATTAAAATTTGTCATTTAAAAATTCATCAATTGAATAATATTCTCTTTCCTCCAGTAACTTATTTAATTTATTTTTAAATGCAATCAGATTACTTTCAGAGCGTATTGACTTTGGGATTTTGTTGTAGATACTAGGCGCCATTCCAAACACACTCTTTCTAAATAAAGCGGTTTTACATTTTTGATGACGTAGGGTTCCCTCACGGCGAGAACCAACCTCAAACATGCTAAACCGATCGAGATTCGTTCGGACAAAGTATGCAACTTCATATATATATAGGGAAGCTAGAGTCAGTATTTTCCACTGTTTGAAAACACCCTTGCATGTGTCGATCCGTCCTAGACCGAACATTGCTCTTATGCATCTCTTCTGAGCTCTGAATATTTTATCTTTGTTTGTTGAGTTTCCCCAGAACACTATGCCGTATCTTAATAGTGATGCAGTATGCCCATAATATGCAGCAAGTAAGGTTGTGGTATTTGCTACTTTACTCAGTTTAAATAGAACATACGAGCATTGATATAGCCTATTGCACAGTGTATCCGTATGTAACTTCCAATCTAACCTGCTATCTATCTGTAAGCCCAAAAATTTCGTGCATTTAATAAATTGTATTTGTTGATTATTATAATTTATGTCCAAAGATGTTGGGGAAATTATTCTTTGCTTAAAATTCATTAGGTATGTTTTTGATAGGTTAATGTGTAAATTATTATGTTCCAGCCAATTGATTATTGATGTCAATGAATTATTAATGTCAGATTGTAAATTATTAAGTATGTCATTAGTAAATAGTATTGTGCTATCATCAGCGAATAAAGTCATATAATTATTTGTTATTGAGGGTAAGTCATTAATATATATAATAAATAATAATGGTCCTAGCACACTTCCCTGAGGCACACCATATCTTACTGTTCTCAACATAGAAGTATAAGTGATCTCAGTTAGTGTTGATGCACATAATCTGCTTATTTGAGTAACTTGTTGTCTGTTACTTAGGTATGATATAATGAGATCTTTGACATTCCCCCTCACCCCATATCTCTCAAGTTTATCAATAAGTATATTGTGGTTGACGTGATCAAACGCTTTCGACATATCCATATATAGTCCAATAGTCGATTGGCTATTATCAACTGCTTCCACTACTCTATGCAAGAAGTCAAAAACTGCCATATTTATGGTTTTGTTTTTCCGAAAACCATATTGATGTTCTGTGAACAATTTGTTACTTTTGTATTTGTACCTAATATCACGTTTCGAACATGCTAAGTATGATAAAAATAATGACCTCTGTAAGGTAGGTACCTAATGGGTGAGTGGTTACGGCGAATGAAGGGTCGCCGTTCCGCATCGAAATGAATTTACTATACAATTAGGTTTTAGCAATATCGTTACGATAAAAAATAGCGGTGCCCGAAGGTTTCACCCGCCATATTATTTTGATACTAGCTGAGCCCCGCGGTGTTACCCGCTGTGAATAGTTCCCGTTCCCGTTCGAATAACGGAATCAATAGTAGCCTATTATTTAATCCAGGGTAAGTTAAGTATAAGCGATTCTGGTACCAAATTTCATTCAAATCTGTCCAGCCGTTTGAGCGTGAAAGAGTAACAAACACACTTACACACACACTTTTACCTTTATAATAATATTAGTGTGAAATGTGATAGTGTGATATAGTGTTATTAATGCTCTATACTTCTATAGTAACGCGTGAACTGTAGTTCACTATGCCTCCACCAAAGGCTTGGGGTCAAAAGTACCTATTATAAAATAAAAAAACTATGTTAGTAAGTATAGGTACCTACATATTTTTAGACACTTAGTAGGGGAAACTTGTACGAGTTGATCCTTCGAGGTAAGATGATCCCTTGACATTGTGGCAAAACTATGAACACTATCTAGTTACTTTCTTTGGTAAAGCGTAGATTCCGACACCCCCCCACAACAGTCAAATCGTAATGGCAGTGTAAGTAACGACTACATTTGTATAGACGAAAATATATAATTTTGGTGGTGGCTTTACTCTAATGTAGGGTTGACTTTGAGACTGTGTTACTTTTGTTGTTTACAATCAATCGCAATGACTGTTGTATTTATGGATGTCTATACTTTATTGCTCAATTTAAGTTATGGCATAGCAATAATACGGTAGAAGTCTTGTAGTTTATGTTATTATAATAAGAATAAAAAGTTGTGTTTGGGATTAGACGATCCCATCGTAGGTGTACAAGTTGATCCTAGGGTAGTTTAGTAGGTAGGTACATAGTTTTTATAATGATGACTCATATTTTGCCATACCCTTTTCTATTGTAGGCTCTTTAATATCTTCCTATATGGAAAAAATACCTAATAATAGAGTTTTAGTTGGTTTAGATACATACTTACATAATGTATAAAATGAAATATAATTATATATCCATGAGTTTTTTCAGATTTTGTTGCGCATTTTTATAAGAAATGATTATAAAGAATATTATATATATATATAATTATATATAATTATATCATAAATAATTAATGACACCTAATAAGTATTTTTTATCATACCAAAATCCAGTATTTTCCTATACAAAGAGGCAAGACCGGGGTACGTACAAGATAATCCTTTGGTAGGGTTTAAAAAAAAGTGAAATCTACTTATAAAAATATAATTAATTACTTAAACATTTTGAGCATGACAAAAGTTAGACAGATAAATTTGTTTACTTATATATTCTTCAAGTAGGGAATATTCTCCCTTAGGGGGATCATCTCGTACACCTTTCCCCTACTATGGTAGGGAAAGTACATGTTTACTACATGTTTTGTCTTTATTTTTATTTTAGGTATTGTTTATTTTGGAAAACAACACTATGAAGCTTAGGTAGGTTCAATAAAGTTGTATTGCAAATAATTTGTTGCATTGCAGGTACATTAAGTAGGTAAGTAAGTACGGAACGGAATTGAATGATTTTATCTTAGACAGACCTGTCTGTGATTTATTATCATATTTCTTACCTATCTTTTAAGTACCTAGGTACATGTAGTAGGTAGGTACTTATCTATGTTTGTCATGTAAAAAGTTAAGGTTGACAAGACAGGCAGTGGGTAGGTACTTTTCTAAGATGATATTTATCTTTTTATCGCACGTGTGCACTCTGAATTGGTTTGGTAATCTAAAATTACCTAATATTACTTAACTGATACGGGTAGGTAAGTACCTATCTTAGTGCCTAATAAGTCACATAAAAAGAACGCTTGGAAGAAAGTTGTGTTAAAAAAAACAACAAAAAACAAAGACATTTTCTCATTCTCATTGAGGATTTTAATTGGATTAAAAAATTGAGTAGGTATAGGTAGGTAAGTAGGTACTTACTTACAAATACCTACTTAACTAACATAAACACTGAAATACATAAGTAGGTACTTACGAAGGTAAGTAAGTAGGTACCTACCTATAATTTCCGTCCTTGCACTGATAATACCTACCATGTTTCCTGTGTTTCACGATTGGTGATGCTGAGCAGAATTCGTACAAAATAACACAAAACTAAACCAAACGAATAAGTAGGTACCTACAGTGTTTGTCTAAATAGGTTAGGTATGGTCCTTTCCGAAAGTAAACAGTGTTCGAATCCGTCGAAGTCATAAACTTTTAAATAAGTAGGTACTTACTTGTATAAGTAGGTAATTACCAAACTGTGTTTAACACTAAGTAAGTAAGTATAAGTAAGTAATACAAAATACTTAGGTATAAAAAACAAGTAGGTTACCTATATAACAGTAGGTACCTATAGTTCCAGCCAGTGGATAATTTATGAAAAAAAAAACATAGGTAAGTAGTAGGTAAGTACCTACATACAGTTTAGGTAAGTACCTACCGGTACCTACCTAAACTTATTGTAGCACTACGTTTTCTAGCAACGTGAGGGCGAGATAACTCACAAAATCTCAACATATTGAGATTGATGACTGGCAGGCTGAAATCAAGGTTCAATTGGTAGATTAAAAGATCTGCCAACAACATGTCAACATGTTTTTTTCACATGAGAGCAATCTCTAATCAATCAAATACTTAGATATGAGGTCTGTATGATAAGTAGGTACCTGGTCTGACAACAAAAAATATGATTTGAATCTATAAATTGGATTATTTTTCAACATTATCATATTCTAGCCTACCTCTATAGACCAAGTCCAACTTTTTTTATTTTTTTTTATTTTATATAAGTACACGATTTTATTTATAACCTGAGTAATTTTTTGCTAATCTAGCTGTATAAATAGTATAAGTAGGTACTTTTATTTAGTGTCTAATGTTGTATAGATATTGATACGGAACCCTTTGCGTGCAAGTACGACTTGCACTTGGCTCATTTCGTGTTGGTTGTATGGATGGATGTAATCTGCCAAAACATGCTATAGGTCCTTGTAAGGCAAGCAGACAGAAGAAAAGTTCGGAGGAAAATGATAATCTTAACGCTTTCGTATGATTTACGGTAACATCGACCCTTGGTGAACGAACTGCAGAACAGGTTTAAAATGATATATATTGTGCATTCGGCCGAGGTAATGCGAAATGAATCACAAAATTCATAAGGTATCTTAGCAAGTAGGCTGCACCGTTATGTCAACAAGAAGAGTACCTACCTAAGTACACTGTTAAACATAAACAAGACAAATGATATGCAGAATGAATTGCATAAGCAAATTCATTTTCAGAATTCAACTTGGAGTCTGTGTTAAGTTGGTACTTTTGTTACTTTTAAAAGTTAACACAAGGTCAATAAGGCCCCGACAAAAGAAAAGGGTTTTATACTTAGTTTTGTAGTGTGTACCTAGGTATCAAGATTTTAAAAGCCGTGTTGGCCGGCTCGTTGAGGTATCGTCATTCGAGCTACAGTACCGTACTGTAACTCAACTCAACGGGTCGGCTACTGTCAGTACCTACGAGACCCGAGTTCTAAGTAGGTTAGTGTTTTTATTCTCTTTGGCTACGACTTTCATTAAATAGGTCGTGAGTTGCAATCCCGGCCGTGCATCAATGGTTTTTTTGGTTTCGTCAAAATGTACTCTATACTTATGCACATGCACCTTATCTATCGTGCAACCCGCGGCTTAGTGAGTTCTATTGCGTAGGTATATGCCGCGTGTGCCTAGTTTTATTAGGCAAACTTACAATAGTCCAGTATGAATTATATCTAAGGGTTAGCTATTGATTTTTTCCATCCGCCGGTAGCTTTTTTGTGAAAAGCCAATGACTAAAAGCTCTAACGCAGATTCAAATCGGTTCACAGATATTTCATTCTCAAAAAAGATAATTGATGTCAATAGAAATATAGAACGGTAAACGGACAACTGTCTGCTGTCTGAGTTGTGCACAACTACTCGCTACTACTAGCTAGTAGCTACTTACACGCTACTTTCGTGCGTAAATATCAAGACCGGATTATATGCAACAAAAAAGCTTAAAATGTGTAATTTATTTCCCAGATCATCAGGTTTTTAGGCAAAATGTCAAAAATCTAAGAAAGTGATCAAGATAATGTTGTGCACTCAGAATAGAGAAAACTAATCTGAGGCTGTGCATTATAATCCAGTCTCTCTGCTATACTTAGGTATTTACTACGATAACATGCTGCTAATGCACCTATCATCAAGCGAATATCTTAGGACCTTGGTAATTCCGTAGCAAATGTGCGAATGTTCTTAATGAGGAGGCTTGGAGGCTTCGAAGTGACGTTAATAAAGTGCACGGTGCTGTGGTAATTATCATTGCCGTCTGGCGCCAGCGGTGGCGCCGGCTCCTGCGCGCTCGCACTTTCACCAGACAAGCAAATTCTTATAGAGAACAGTTCACATTATTGTCACTAAGTGACCCATTACAAGATCCAGATGAACGTCGTTTTTTGCATGTTTTATATGTATTTTTAGGTTTAAAGTAGGTAATATAAGTATTTATAAGGGTCTTAGAATTCGTATCTACCATTGACGCCGAATCTGTTGTATGTAACACTGACTAGCTAAATTATAACTAATACCAAAAGCCCCTACGCTCCTACGTTCATGCTAAACACCAATACCTACCTATAGCATTGCACTGAAAAACACATTTAAAAAACAAGGCACTTTTATCCTCGTTTTTCATCTTGCACTTTAGTCGGAAGCAAAATGGTCTTGACCAATTCTACCCACATTTACTTAAATTTTACTAAATAAAGTGATTTTATAGATGTCATTCAGGCTCTAATTTAATTATGGACTGTAAAATAATGTAAAATGAAAAAAGATCACGACTGTATCCCAGGGAGTGGTAGATATTTCTTTTCAGATCCTTAGGACATTAATTACCTATCTACACTTATCGCTATTATTGATAATTTAGCTAATCAGTTGCACCTAGGTACCTATCTACAACAGAATAAGCATCATTATGCACCTATCATAATTTCCTAAAATACAGTTTAGATTTTAACTGTACTTGCATGTATGAGAGCAAACTTAATTTATCTATTGAAGAAACAATTGCAATAATAGGTAATAGAAAGAAAACAACAAATTAGATAGGTACCTACCAACTTTACTTAACCGTAGCCGAGTCTAATAACATTCGTTCAATATGAGAATAGTAAAAATGCTTACAAAATACTTTTGAAAGTTAAATTTGGCAAACAGTCATGCACTATTGGCAACATTTTACGACGTCAAGCTTGAAGAATTGGACATCATTCACGTTCATATTTTCTTCATTCTACAATAATTGTAAAAAATCTTAGTCGCGTGATACAAAAAGTTTGAGTAGGTAATATTTTATATTCGTAGTACAAACGGGTCACGTCCACAAATGGCTTGTCTATGTAAATGAATAATATGTAATTTTGTGACAAGCCCACTACCGGTACCCATTGGATGCCGACCACGAAGTACGACCACACCGTTACGCAAATCATCATCTAGTCACTAATTATGAACATTAGCAACTTAATGCAGCCTTCAATTGCACATTTCTATGGAATGTAATGCATGCAGCTTACGACTGTTCAAATTGAAATTTTACGCCTTCGCTGTCTCTATCCTTAGGTACCTACCTACATCCCTCTACTTCTAACTTAACATTTTTACTAAAAATAGAGTCTAAACAACTTTCTCTCTCACTCCCGTTTTTTTCTTAGCTAGGCTATGTCTATGAAGATACTATTTTAGATTTAATTTTATACAGTCATGAACGAAAGAAACAAGAGCTCCAACATTTGGACTCAGTTTCTTGATTAGGTCATAAAATCAATAGTGTAGTACCTAATATGGTTTGCAGTGACATTGCGGAAACTGGCAGCAAACTGGTCCACAAGTTATAGTACCTAGTCATGTGTGCCTGACCCCAGCAAGTTTCTGCATTCTTATAATTAACTAGCTGCGCCTCGCGGTGTTACCCGCGGTAGTTTCCGTTCCCGTGGGAATACCGGAATCAAAAGTAGCCTATGTGTTATTCCCGGTCATAAACTATGTATATTCCAAGTTTCAGCCAAATCCGTTCAGTAGTTTTAGCGTGAAAGAGTAACAAACACACTTACACACACACAAACTTTCACCTTTATAATATTAGTAGTAAGTAGTATAGTAGTATGTATATTCCAAGTTTCAGCCAAATCCGTTCAGTAGTTTTAGCGTGAAAGAGTAACAAACACACTTACACACACACAAACTCTCACCTTTATAATATTAGTAGGATAGTAGGATAGTAGGATGTCTATGTTAGTTACAGTCGGCAAATAAAATTGACAAAACTGGAGTTTTAAATAATATTTTTGTATGAAAAGGTATTTAATCTTTGTAATGTACGAAATGGTTTGTCTGAGGTAAGGTTGTTGAAATTGTTTTTTTGCTAACTCTGGAAAACATAACCCAAATTGGATTAATTTCTTGCCTCCCATCATAAAAATAAATTATTTCTTTCACATATTCAAATAGCTTCTAATAAACAACAAGCTGACCCGGCGCATTCCGTATACCTACCACCATTGTTTTTTTTTCACTCTTCTCACCGTTTAAACCTTCACTGAACTTCTACAAATATTTCAAGATCAAAATTAGCCAAATCGGTCCAGCCATTCTCGAGTTATAAATTCTCTCGAGAAAAGCCATTCTCGAGAGTTGCTTGACAGGAAGAAGGGGTTAATTTTTATATTGTAGTTATGATAAAACTTCTATAGTTGAGTGTACGTAGCTGGTAAGTGAAGGACACTGTAACTAAGAAATAACTTGACAATTTCACGGTTCCTACGTCACGTTCTTCTGACAAAATAACATAAACAATTAACACTTGTAGAGCTAATGGCTTATTCCCAGAGGTCCATGGTTCTATTGTCTTTCATTTCCCACCGGGTCCATGAAAAATATTTATAGAATTTGAAATATTCTTACATTAGTTCCCAAGAGGTCCATGAGATTTAACTAATGTACAGTCAGTTAGAGAATACAAGCGAGTATTTCACTAGCTATCACGGCGAAACCGACTACAGATTTGAGAGAGATAGATATTTATATTTATATTATCAAATAAAATCCACAACCATTATCATTATTTTAGTCACTTCAAAAATGACTTTTCTTATGCTTGTTACGGTGCGAACTTAGAAGTACTTCCCGTTCCAGTGGGAATACCGGGGTCAAAAGTAGCCTATGTGTTAATCCAGGATATATTAAGGGATAGGATTTATAATAAACTATCCTGGTACCAAATTTCATTCAAGTCCATTCAGTAGGTAGTTTTTACGTGAAAGAGTTGCAAACATTCATACTCACAAACTTTCGCATGTATAATATTAGTAGGATATAAGAGTTGATAATCTGCCACCTTATTATTCCTTAAACATTTAAATGCCAGTATTTTTATCAAAGACCTACCTAGGTATTTTTGTCACTCTTGTTAATAAAAAAAAATACTACAGATTATAATAAAATAAAAGAAAAATGCCTTAGGTTATTTTAGCATAAGGTTGATACTTTATATGATCAAAAGAAGAGTCCTGATTTATGCAACCATTAACTTTTATTAAACAAATATTTGCCCTACATAATTATCATAATATCGAAACATTTACCTATTGCTGACTGTACCAAACAATTTCATGGACCCGTCGGAAATGGAAATATTTTTAAAATTACAATGTCGTGGACCCGTTGGAAATTAAAGTATAGACTTAGTTTTTTTGAAAACAATGAAGTCGTGGACCTCTGGGAATAAGCCGAGCTAATAAATATGCTCTTTGCCAAAAAAATTGGCTGAAGTTCTACAACTGGTCTGGTGTGTGAAGTTCTACAATACTATAGCAAATACCTTATTTTAGGAACACGTAGTAAGTACATACTAATCTTACACTTGTTATTAAATTTTGATGATGTAGATAACTAAGTAGTATAATATCATCTGGTTACCATAACACATTTACCCGCATTAAGTTGCTTAGCTTGGGACTAGATGACGCCGTGTAAAATGTCCACAATTATGTCCCACTGCTGGGCGTTTGCCTAAAGGTTTAAGTTTAAATATAATTCATTATTAGGTGTTGTCCATTTTCGTGTGAATGAAAATAATAATAATTCATCTTATTTTTAAGGATTTCTATGTAGATCGATAATTTGAAAATTTTGTTAGAAACAAGTGATGAAGTCGTATTCCTGACGATGATCATAATACGAGTAATAGGCAAAGAAGTAGGTAATTCTGCATTTGTTAATTTACTTTGAAATAAAATTATTTTCTTTATTTATCTATTAGTAGTGTTAAATGTATCGCTCTAAATGCTTCTGTGTATGAGCATGAGCCACGCAGTTGTTTTTCTGTTTATCAGCCAGGAATTCATGTCAAATTGTGAAAGAGAAACCTGCAAATGATTATTGTAATGAGTTAGTTGGAACCACGTCTAGCTGAGGATAATTGGACGATTGCAATTGCAACTAGTATCTCATGAATGAAAAAGGAAATCCGTAAATTGCACTTAATATATACCTACTCGTAAGTACTTTCATGGTCACTCACACTTTATTTACTGGCTAGCTTGCACTGTGTCTTTGCTCGCGTGGTACGGTCGGCCAAAAATGAGGTCTACCACCCTACGGTTGAGTTTTATTTGAACGTCATGAAACAACAAGGTGGATTTCCCCTTTCTTAAAAGTTCACTTGAATTTTTTTAGTGCCTAAGGCTCCTATTACGTTACAACCGTATTTTTGCCCATCTTAAAATGTTTTCATTGATAAATGAGATCTTCAACTTAAACATTCCACCAGGCACGCGGTGGTACCACAGATTGTAGGTATATCAAGCACGCTCGTTAGGCAAATACCTACTCACGATGGGTGGCTCAATAATGGCACGTTGCGGACAACAATGCAACAATACAACCAGCCCAGTCATTTTGTCCTGTTAATAATGCTGTGTACAAACATACGTGTGCTATTACGACTATTAATAGACTAAAAAAACAACCAAGTTCACCAACAACAAGTACCTACCTACAGATATTTGATTTGTAAAAAGGCAAAATCAAGGGACTTATTAATCGCACGCGACACAATTAACGATTACGAAATTTTGCATAATTCGTGTCATTTTATTAAATTTTGCTCTTAAATAAATTTAAAGCCTCAGATTTGTATAAAACGGAATGTTCTTCAAAGCGGAATCGCTTCCAATGTTTTATTCACACAATATATTAATTAGACTCCATTGTTTAGTGTTTGGTGTGAAACATATTTGCAATCACTTCCTGCTAAAGTTCTATTTTCGTGATTATTAAATTAACTTAAATTCAGTATCTTCGCTTTTTAAATTATTTTGTTGCTAAAACTCATGAGATAATTCCTTTGTTTAGAATTATTATCAATGCTTTGTAATTATCTCGTGTTTGCCGCGAAGGATCTGCTCATGATTTCAGGCCACGGTCATAGAAAACCATTATATTCAAGCAAACTCTAATTGACGCAATTCTAAGGGCGCCTTAAACAATGACTGCAAATTTTTTTAAGCTAGTTATATACATTTATCCTTGACAGATCCAAGGATTAGACAGTTCGATATAGACCTATAGATCGTTTGTAACGATCCTTAGGTGGCTCAACTGGTTCTAATTGTATTTTGTACAGTTATGTAAATATGTAGAGTTTAGTTTCTGATGTTACCTACTAGGGTTCGATAAATTGGTTTAATATTATATTTTATTAAGTCACAAAATAAACTTTTTTCTATTCTATTCTATTTCTAGAACAACTGTGACAAGATAAAACGTATTATCTCGTTATTTTCAATACAAAATTAAAGGAGGGCGGGGGGTGTATAAATTATAACCTTTGCACAGCGGTGGGACACGAGGGATTGATCAAAAGTAATAATTTTAAAAGCATAGTCGATCTTCGATCTTTTAAACATGTATGTATATTTGCAATAAGGTTCCTTTTCGTATTATTAAATAATTATTCAAATTGTGTCGTTCCAGAATTATCATCTAACTAAATGGACTCACAGTTCTTTAAGACTTTTTATTTTTAATATATTTTTATCGTTTAGCTACAAATTATTTGATAAAAACTCTTTAGAATAGATCAAACTGGCGCATTTCTCTTCGGATTAGTTTCTAATTTTAAATCAGTCATCATTTATCAAGAGTTTCTGGCAAATAATGTTATTAATTTCTAATAGCTCTGATTGATTTCACTTGCATCATGGTTCGAAATTATTAAATCTTCAAAAGTGGTCCGTGCTCAACGCTTTCGTTTTCGACTCACATCGACCTTCATCTTTCATTCAAATCAAATTACTCGTACAAGTTTTTAAGATCTGTATGATGTAGGAAATACTTACAACTCACTACTTCACTAGCTTACTTTGGCAGCGAGTTATGAAGGCTTTGGCCCGTCTTTAGAAGCTGGCAAATAAATGCTCTATCTCAAGAATTTACACTTGAAAACCAATTAGCCTTCACACGGTCGCTCTGTCCGTTTTGACAAACACTGACGAGTAATCGCGCGCGAATAAACGTCCAGCTTAACAGCTTCAAAAATATAATCGCACACGATTGCGTGTGCAGGCTAATGCCCGCTGTTAGCGGCCTACACAGGGACTGTATCGCGCGTTCTCAATCTTGTACGCGCAATCTATATTTTTCTATTTTCTATTGTGATTGTGACGGAAATAAATATTATTTATCTTTATCTTAATCCCTTCCCCTTGTAACATCTTTACACGCTAGCTCTTTCGCGCAATTGCTATAAACACGCGCGATAGAGTGTCCGTGTAAAGCCTATTGTCGATAGTTACAACGAGTAGGTTGAGAAAAATATAGTCTCATGTTTTTGCAAAGTGTGACATAAACGTTTAGGTTATGCTAATTACTAGTACCGCAACTGTTTTACATATTTACCTACCATTGCACATAATATTACTGCGGTAGGTACAATATGGAAGTAATATCAATAATTTAGTTTCTGATAACCGTCATTAATTAAATATATGACGTATGTTTAAATAACTTAATGTCGCTGTCTTGTGCAAAATTAGCAATTCATTATTCTATCAGGAAAAACCAGTACCTACTCCAATGTTGCTTTAACTGTGGGTCAATCTGTATAGGGCATTGAACTGGATGGTGTTTGTCCACCGTCTGGTCGCTATTGACATTGTATTCGAAAGTTAATTTGCCGCAAACACTCAATGGCATGTCACTGGACCTATTTCCATCAGTAGTCTATACTTCCGCAATTTATGGATCATAATGTTCTGATAAACCGTATTCACTTAGAACATTATCCGTTTGTAAAATGATAATTCAATTTAGTTTGACCTTTTGTTGAAATGAAAAATTCTGCTAGATTTATTGTAATGGATTTCTGTAATGCTCTAGTGATTACCTGTGACTCTGTTTAAAGCCATAGATATTTCTAAAAGTTCTTTATGCGTAAAAATCTAAAAGTATGTTCACTGTGTCTGTGTGATCTGTCCTAATCCTGTTTTTTTATCGTATCTTTCTACCTTGCGAAGTCAATGTTTCTTGTATAAGAAATTAATCACCTAGGCACATGCAGTATGAATCATTTCTATACAGCACCTTTCCATACATTATATAAGCAAATATTGCTAAACATTGACGAGATTAGGATATAGGAAATATTTAGGTACTTCTTACTGTAACTGGCATAACTATTTTATCTGTGTTGAAGCTTTAGTGTCTGTGCAGCTAGCACATGACCTCTCTCAAGGCTCTGCAAATGTCTGACTAATTCAATTATTTTTTACGACTTTGCCAAGGTCATGTAAACATCAACAGGTTGTCATCTGTATTGCATCATAGCCTAAACAGAGTTAAGTACCCTTGATAAAGTGTTGAGAAATCCATACATGGAGATTATGTCAATAAGGAAAACGTTAAGAATTTTATCTAGAAAATGCTAATTATTGTGACATTTTACCATTGATATAGGGTAAAAGTTCCGAAGTTGTCAACACGAATGTAATCAAATATTTTTAATAGATCACTAGCCGCCAATTAATAAACGTAGAGAGCCCTTTCTGTTGAAATGTAACATAGATATTAATATTACATTTCTCAATCTTCAGGTTTAGCTATACTTAGGTATAAGGCACAAGCCATTACAAGCCACATAAAAGTCCCATTTACACGATTAAGATTCTTGCCTGTTACAATTAAATTGATTAAGGTAATATTTGACTTGCATGGTTTAAATATGTTTAGACCATGCAAGTCATGATGTCAGTCAGTTTAATTGTATGCAACAGGCAAGAAAGTTACATGTGTAAATGGGACTTTATTTTACTGTTTTGCATCCTTTTTGTTTTTGATGTACTTACAACATAATCTATCTACCAACAGATGCGATCCCGGCACGGTTCAACGTGGCCCTGATGATGTTCTTCGCGTGTTGGGTGAACTACATGCTGCGCGTCAACATGAGCGTCAACATCATCGCCATGGTGCCCGACGAGAACGCCAATACTGCGTTAGTTATTGTTAATGTTATTTAATTTAATTATTATTGAGTGTGTGTTAGCTGTAGCTGCGTAAGGGTAGGGCGCCGGAAGGAGCACCAAAATCATAATACATGCCTTGCAAGTTGCAAAGCCCCCTCCCCGGCAGTCAGTTAAAAAAATGGGGGGTTGATCTTTATACCTTGCCCTTTCATTGGGGGCGCCAAGGAAATCCCGCCCAGGTAGGTAGTACTTAAACAGTGTGTTTGAAGTTCGAATTGAATGTGCGGAAAATTTATAAGCATTTGCAACTTGTTTAAAGTTTAACAAACAGTTTAATATATCAACATTAATTATGATGTTAGATTGTCAATCGTCGTCAATTATTATTTCAAGAGATCAAAGAAAATAGTCACATAATGTTACGTCACACTTCGTTATGCATAAAAAATATTAACAAAATAAGATTTTACAATCGTAGATCTCTCTTGCGTCAACACGAACTAGTTTTCGTGATTCGGGAATACCAAAAATTAACAAAAGCAATTTATTATTCCTATCATTCTTAGTAAAAACGGAAGATGCAGTGCATAAATGTTTAACGAATCGTTAATTACACATCAGGTTATTGAGATTTAGTCAGAAACAAGATTATTTGACCTTAGGTGAGCTTAGGCGAATCGCATTTATGCTACACGCAGTATTAAAAAAAAAACACGTGTAACACGTTTACTGTTTTTGAAAACTACAAACCACAAACCAGTTTCCTAAATTTTCATTTTGGCTGTATACATGAGTTAGCTCACTTGTTCAAACCACAGAATGACTCAAAAATAATAAAAAACATTTTACTTCAACATGAGAACCTAGCCTACACACTCATAAGTAAGTTTGAATTAGGTACCTACGAGTTTACATTAGTTTAAGAACTAAGTTATTAAGGTTAAATCAAAAAGGTTTATTATATTTTGCTTTTCAGTTTTTTAGGCTGTTGAATTTTTTTGTAAAAAACTTTTTAATTTTATGAACCTCATAAAGCTTACCTATAAGTTACCTGAATAAGTAGTACTTCAGTAAGTTTTGCTCGTAACTATTGTTAAAACACCGGCGTCTTTACTCAATTATCACGTTAGCGTGACTAAACCAAGATAATGTATTTACGTATTTGCAACTGTGCTATAATCTGTTAAAAATCACCTGTATTGTGTCTTTAGTACCTACTCTTCAGAACGACTTGGCTTCACATAGATCTGAAACGAATTAGACGTTTATATATTTTATATAGGGTGTGATGACTCTGTTGAGCATATATTATTATGAAGAGGGTGCTAATGAATGGATTGCATAAGTTTTATTTATAGTCAAGAAATCTCGAATCTGGAGACTCATCAGATAGCCCGAAGAATATCCCGAAAAGGAAGGGGGGTTTTTGTTGTTCTACGTGAGACATCTGTACTTATATAGTATTATCTGTGGTTTTATGTAGCTTCCTATTTATCAAACCTGACACTCAGTGTGAAGATGCAAGTTCATATAAGTCAACGATTCAGTATCGATAACACATCACAGATAATATTTTACTAGTAGTATCGGCCATGTTTGTATCAGCGGACCAACCAACCAAAATATCGTCTCATAGAAAAGTTTGCAGCATAGGGAGGATCAGAATTATGTGGTTCTAAATCTTTTTACATCTTTTTGAGGCACATTGGCTTGGACTTGACTTCTATCTGAGAGTTTTGAGGTCATGTTTGTCCTCTCTGATTTAACATGATCAAGATGTTACATATATCTATCAGTTTTGGTTGAGTAAGAGTCTATTTCTGCCGAGGCCAATATTAGCTAAGCTGTAATATTGTGACGTCGTCGTTGCTTAACTTCAACAGTATATCTAAGCAAGCTTCGCCATCAGCGCTTCCGCTTTAACAATAAAGCACTAATTAAAATGTTTGTACACAGGACGAAGAGCGAATGCAAGGCTATAGTGGCCAACGACAGCGCGATATACAACCCGTCGATGAAGCGGGAACTAAGACAAGTAAGTTTAGTTCAACTAGCTAACTTGCCCGTGGCTTCGCTCACGTGTTCTTCATTTGGAAAGTCTAAGCTACAAATCGGTGAAAGAATTTTTGAAATCGAATGAGTAGTTTCGGTTACCCCAAACATACAAACAAACCAACTAACCAACTTTACCTCATTATAATATTAGTAAAGAAGTATAGATAAGTGTATTTCCTCACGTGTAGGTATGAATTTCCATGGTCTCGAGTTTTTAGTCGCATGATCGTGTTAAGTGGCAAAAATAATACGTGGAATTTAAGGTTTTAGAGCATTCTGTTCGGGGAAATACGTAGGTGCTGCCAGGCTAACAGTGAAATTTTACACTCTTTTTAAAAAATGCACCAGTCAAAACCGAAAACCTAGAGAAAAAATTAGATCAACATAATTTTAAATACTTACATTAATAAGTTTAGCATCATTTTAAGGATTATTGTGATACATGTGTTAAAGTTAGGACTATTTTTGGTCTCTTTTATATGTATGTATAACAGCAGTTAGTGTTTCAATACAACTTCAATAACAATGGACTCCGATGGGAATTAAATGCAATGAAGTGTTAACTTCCTCACTGTTTCTAAGGCTCGTATTTAGATTCGTATGGGATCAAGCGTGAATCGTGTCTCAATTCATCACACATTTTTCATATTAGAACTATCAAAAAATGGATACTTGAGCGAGCAGACTTTGAATAAGAGCCTAAAAGTTTTATCAAAACGTAAATGAAGATTTTTAGATTAACATTTTACAAGCAATATAATGTAGTTTTGCGATGTTGTTTTTGTAAACCTAAATTTTGTTATGGTAAACCATCTCGAATCAAATACTCAAATTAAAATTTGGGTCACTTATATTTTTGGCAAGAAAAATGATAAGTACTTAATAATATATTGATTTGTTCAGGTGTTCATTTTCTTTGTAAAGTAGTCTGTTTATGGATGGATACGTAGAACAACTGTTCATTCACTTCTTAGAACATACATGTATTTAGTGCAGCATATGAAAAACCTTTATAATGACTTTATTTACGTAGTTTACTGTAGTTCAATACTCTAAAGTTAAGTTAATTGTTGGATAAAATAAGGCTGAAAACATTTTTAAATTCGAAATGTAAATTTATAAACATTGAATTATGTGTAGGTGTGTAGGTACCTATCATTACATTAGTCATCAATAATTAATCTGTGTGTTTAAAACAGTAGTTTCAAATAAGATGATCTTGGATATCGATATATTAAAATAGTTTCGCTAAAAAGGTCACTGGGTCAGGGTCTTTCTCAAGTGTTTTTTTAATCATTTATATACAATAATGACCATATAGGTAGGTCAATAACGATTTTAATATTTTAGATCTAATTTAAGTACCTTGAAATAACCAAACAAAATTATTTTTGCCTTATTGACATAAGTATAAATGACTATGTAACTAAATCTTATGCGTTTATTACAGCCAGATGGAGTTACAACGTTCACATGGACAGCGCAAGAGCAGGCCTACGTCCTATCCGGCTACTTCTGGGGCTACGCCATCACGTGCCTCGTGGGTGGTACTGCGGCTGAACTCTGGGGCCCAAGGAAGCTGGTCTTCTGGAACATGCTGATCTGCGCATTCCTCACAATCCTGAGTCCGCAGGCCGCGAGGTTGCATTACATGGTGCTGGTGGCTCTGCGATTTGTCATTGGATTAGCTTCGGTGAGTTTAAATATGGATCATTACTGCTAGATCTAACAGCACTTCTGTTACTGTTACACATGTGCGCAAACCGTTTATTGTAAATATACACTCAAAGGATATTATGTACCTATCTATTTTTACCTAGAATCATATTTATACATAGGTAACATAACAACAATAATAATGTACAAGCACAACGTATCAATCAACTATATGTCTCAAATATAATATTTTTCCGATAGGTACGATAAAAAAAAATACATTGCTAGTTACTCGATTCCTTTCATAAATTATGAAGCTGATTACAATTTATTGCAGTTTTTTCTGTAGAATCGTGTCTTCTACGCAACAACAATACAATAATAACTAGTCTTAACGGTGTCATTACCACTATTGTAGCTGGTACCGAAGCGCATTTCAATTCATAGCCACAAATTGTTTGCTGCGGTCATAAATAACACAAAACGAGAATATTGTTACTAAACAATGTTGGCATTTTTTTATTACGTGTGATTCAATACTAGTTTAAGTAGATAGAACACATAACTCATAAAAAATGAAGTACTGAATACAAATCGAGAATGCCAGTAGGTTCCGATATGTTTAGTAAAAATTGTTTGCAGAACCTACGTAGTATTTTAAATATCATCACGAACTTCTATCGTGAAACTGTAGGACAAAGGCTTTTTTATTTGTAGGGAGTCGCGTTGGAACAGGCATTAGAATCACCTAGCATTTAAGACGATATTGGTGCGATCCTTGAGGTCCTACCAGAATAAATTATTTTTCTTTCTTTCTTTCATTCACCTTTCATCCTTTCGTCTAGCTCTCCCGCCACCAATTTAGGTCAACGTAATATGATAATGTTTATTTGGGTAATTATTTGTAGGCCTCCATTATAGTACTAATAAGTGATAAAATATGCAAACATATTAAGTAGCATTGAAGAAGTATCACCTTGATACCCAAATTTCCCACGTTTCGATTACAAAAACGTGAGACAACAACTTTTGCAACGTATTAGTAACTTCTCGTTTACATTTTATCTGTACCATAAATAAGTACAATTTCTAGAAACTTCGCATTAGTTTATTCAGCTACAATAACCAATTACACAGAATAGCATATCGTGACTTTTATGTAGAATAACATTTACACGACAGAATTTGGAGCTCGATAAGGAAGGCATGAAACCTTGGAAAACATGATTGTAAATACGTAAAAACGATCACTAAATATGGATGCTATCAGTATTGCCTTGCCACAAAATTAGAAACGGTTTAAAGCGGCGCCTAGCTGAGACATCAATTAAAACGACTTATTGCAAGGGTATCGAGAATACCAAACGCTTCCGATTTTTTTGCATTATTTTACGCAAGCAAAAGTAAACATAACGGCTTAACCCGCAGGCTTTAATATATGAATGAATGAATGAATGAATGAATGAATGAATGAATGAATGAATGAATGAATGAATGAATGAATGAATGAATGAATGAATGAATGAATGAATTAACACTTTATTGTACACAGAAAAAAAACATAAAATACAACTTAAAAATAAATATTGTACAAGGGGCGGCCTTATCGCTGAAAGCGATTTCTTCCAGGCAACCCAGAAAGAAGGAGATAGAGAAAAATTAAGTAGCAGTGCACAATAACAGCTATAATTATACAAAAACAATTCTGTTACCTACTTATCAACAAAATAGGTACCTACTTAGGTACAAAATCCTAAACCTAAAAGCTAAAAGTTGCTACGTAGATGAAGCTAAAAAGTGACGTTTGAGTTTGAGTTTAAAAGTGTGCAGCGATGGAGCTTGACGAATTTCATCCGGTAGACTGTTCCAGAGCCGAACAGCATGGACAGAAAAGGAATTACCGTAGAAGGATTGATCATGAACTGGAAATTTAAGTGTTAAGTTTTCTGATGACCTAAGTAAAGGAAATTATTTAAAAAAATAAAATAGTAACGTGCCCGACTCCGGCCGTTATTATAAAGGCCCCACTTTTTGTTTTCGAAATAGATGGGTTTCGTTCTTGCGCCTTTATTGAGCGATGTTCTTTTATTTAATTACAGAGATGGGCTTGCTCACACTACGAGCTTGCTCGTGATGTAGAATCACATCACGCTAATATTATAAAGGTGAATGTGTGTAAGTGTGTAAGTATGTACTTAATTTGGGACTTAACAGGATTGCTTATGCCCTGGATAATAAAAAAAAGATTACTTTTGATCCTGGTATTCGCACGGAACGGGAACTATTCACGGCGGGTAGAACAGCGGGGCGCAGCTAGTTGAAAATATGTATTTATCAACATTGTAATTAAAAGCGATAACAGCATAAAAATACCCTAAGTATGTCTATTTCTGTACCCTTGACAATGTGGATGTATAATTTCATGATGATCGGTTGAGTAGAGCGCAACAAATAAATATACAAATTAACTCATATTCGCATGTATTTATGGCAATGTATGTATGTGTATTGTTAAATGTATTATATAGGTACCCACCCATTTAAGGCATTAATAATAACAGAATGATATCAAGATCGAAACTCGTGAATTCGCTTGAGATTTTTTGTGTACTGATGGGCTTACACTGACTGTTTTTATCGAAAAGTTTTTCTTACTAAATTTATTGGTGAATTACGAAAATACAGAGGTTAAAAAATTTAATTCTATGGTTGCCATGGCTTAGAAAATAATGATAATGTAGTTATTACATTTACAGAATATTTTTCGTTTATTTTCGAAAATAGTTTCATTTTAGAATAATTTCTGTAGCAACATGGTTTCAAAAACACAAGGTAATATTTACATTGATATCTACGGCTTTTGTACTAAATTTTGTACAATCAATATCAAAAAATGTTAATTATATAAAAATCTCGATACCGCTACGAAAGTGCTACGACTTCCGATTCCCTACAAAAGACATAAATGGGATCTAAATATCAGGGAATATAATTTTTTTTGTATTATTTTCTTAATTTATTTATATCATTAGTTATTAGTTTTCATACTTTGAATATTATTACGGAAGTAACTAATGAATTATTTAACATTTATAACTTCAAAGAATTCTCATCTGAATTTAAACATTGAATCTCTTTACTGATGTAAGCGTAACAAGCGTAACAAGCACAAATGGAATAAAATTTTCCAGACATTATTTTCGCTAATAACAAAATAGGTATTTATTCATTCAATTTACGAGTAATGTCTGAATGGTGCATTATTTATCACAGAGCAATCACGTATGACGTCATCATTTACTATTATTGTTCGTCTAATTGCACACACACGTAACAATGTTGTTGGTTCTTAGGATAAACGTACGTAAGTTTAAGCAATTAATCACACGTAAAAACGTAAATAGGCTCACGGCTATAGTTAATTCTCTCAAATTCTTTGCTACATTAACATTTTATTATAAATTATGGGGTTACGGTTAGGCCGTTTGTCCACCGCCGCCGTCACCGGGACGTCAACGAGAACGAGATTATTTCGGGCCGAGTTTAAGATGACGTGACGGCCTTGCAGTGGACACGCGGCTATAGTAGTCTATGTATCAGTACTTCGGCGCCGTCATCTCGTTCTCGTTACCGGGACTCAGCTAACGTCAACGTCCATAATTAAGGTTCCAAAACGAAACGTAGGACGCCAAACATCGAAACTGTTGAAAAATAAAGCTAAGCCAACGAGGTTAGTCTCTTAGAATGGTTAAAATCCTATTTGTAACAACTTATGCTCTATTTCAGGGTTTCCTCTTTCCTGCACTCCACGCGTTGGTAGCCCACTGGGCGCCTCCGGATGAAAAGGGCAAGTTCGTCAGTGCTCTGCTAGGGGGCTCTATTGGGACGGTGGTCACGTGGTCGCTCACAGGACCACTTATTGAGAACTTCGGGTGGGACTACGCGTTTTATGTTCCTGGTATGTTGAGTTATCATCATCAATAATATAAAACAATAAGCATTTATCTGGAATCAACGCACAGACCAAACCACTGCAGCTATGAAGCTGAAATTCGGAAGGTAGCTTCCTTTTAAAACAAAACTGAGCACTAAGAAGGGATTTTTCGAAATTCCACCCCTAAAGGGTTGAAAAGGGGTGAAAACCGTTGTATGCAACTTTTTAATGCGTGAAGCGATTTTCTTCAAACTCGGTATAAATATTGTAAATGATAAATAAATTTAAATGTTTTTCAGGAATTAAAAAAAAAACGCCTGAAAAGAGGTAAAATGTGGTGTCAAAGTTTGTATGGGAACTTTTTAATGGGTAGTTCGATTTGCTTGAAACTCGGTTACAACACTAACAATGCAAAATAAATATATACGAGTTTTAGGGTTTTTCGAAAAAACCCTTTAAAAGGGTGAAATGCAGTGTCAAAGTTTTTAGTGAAACGTATTGAAAGGAGGCGCGATTGGCTTGAAAATCGGTTTGGATACTAAAAATACAAAATAGTTGGTCACGTGTTTTAGGAATTTAAAAAAACGCCAAAAATTGGGTAAAAATTCAAATTTTTTCAGCCTTCTTTAGGTTACGAAGAAGTTCACGCGAACGAAGTCGCGGGCGTCTGCTAGTTTCCTATAAAAGTTTGAACATAAACATGATTTAATTAAACTCTGAAATAATATTGTATCATTCGATCTTTTCCATATGTACCTAATATAAGATTACCAAAATTTTCAATTATTTGTCCGGGAAATATTGAATTAGGTATTTCTTTGTTTAATTGATTAATTCTTAAAAACGTAAAGCAACTAACAATTATTATTTTGGATTCCACATTCACGACGTTGTAGACATGGCCTTGTATATTTGGTCAGTGATAGAACTACTTTACTATACCAGGTATAATCGCGGTGTTTTGGTGCGCATTTTGGTGGTTCTTGGTGTACGACTCACCCGTGAAGCATCCACGTATCTCTGAAGAGGAGAAGCAGTACATCTTGGAAGCTATAGGAGATAAGGTCCAGCAGAGCACCAAGGAGAACAAGGTAATAACATAACTATCTTACATTGTAGTGTTTCTGCCATGTCTATTTTTATCAGAAAGCTAAATAATCACTCAATCCTAGTTTTAGGGAGAGTTGAATAAACAAAAAGTGAATTAGCACGACTTTTGAGATGAAATGGAAAAAAAGCTCACAATTAGGTAATTCACAGGCTATTCGTAAGTAGACATTATTTCAGAACAACAAGCTTTAAAATAGCTTTGTATTAAGTAGCTCAGGATCACCCCTAAACATTTAAAAATTTTATGTGCGAGGTTCGCTATTGAACTAATGAAAATGAAGTACAAATGAATAATGTTTTTATTTTGTAAAGGATTAAAATAGAGGTCGAAGAATACATAACATTTAGTGGATAAGAATCTAGGTTAACCACTCCGACCTAGCTTTAACTGAAAAGTCGTGACTAAAAAAGAGATAAGTTTTGTGACATGGTGTGCACGTCACATTCAAAGAGCTGCATTTATACCTACTTTGTTTTGTTAGGATAATAAAATGGATAGGTATCTATATGCCAAAGCATAACCTATTTCTGTTTGAACTCTAACTCTCATAACAGAGGTCTTTAGGCGGCCTAAAAACTCTGTCACCAGAGTGCGCCACTTGCTTATACGAACTTACTTATTTTTATCTGAACTCCAGGTGGTTCCGCCCTTCAAAAAGATCTTCACCTCCTTCCCGTTCCTGGCGATGATAGTCCTGCACTACGGCAGCAACTTCGGCCTCTACTTCATGATGACGGCGGCTCCGAAGTTCGTGTCCAGCGCTCTTGGCTTCGACCTCACTTCTGCGGGCACGCTGGCGTCTCTGCCGTATCTGGCAAGGATGATATTCTCTGTTATATTCGGAGCTATTGGTGATAGGTGAGAAAGAATATTTCAATTCAACTATGTAAATTATTTTTGACTGTGACTATTCACAGTCAAAAATAATTTATTCAGTAGAACCTCTGGGATCATAATTGAAACGTACTAAAAGCTAGGTCATTTTAATCCAGTTCTTTTAATACTAGCTCAGTGAAGTTCCAGGACAACGAACACTGTTTGAGGCTTAGCGTTGTTTTCGATGCCTAATTTATCCTCTATTCTAAAAAGTCTAGCTGGAGCGGGGAAGCCAAATTAACGAAATAATTGGAGACCTATGAATTTCGTGTTTTGTAAATTAATTTTGTAGGAAAGACCTATAAACTATAATGTATCAGTGTATCAATTTTCCACCCAATGGGTGTATGACATTGTATCTTGGACGGGCAATGGATAAGTCCATGACGCTTGTGTACATTATTCTAAACTACCTGTAAAGTCATGACTAAATAGGACAACGATACAAGTACGAAGGACTTTTTGTTTTGCTTTAAAATAAGTAAAACCATAAACAACAAGTTTAATGAGCAAAATATTCTTAGTAATTGTTGGTAGTTTAAATACAAAAATAAACCCCGACCGCTCTTGACGAAGTTAATTGATGAAAATAAAAATGAATAATGGATTTGATTGTTAGAATAACTAATTGCATTAATGTCTAACTAAACACATTATGCTGAAGGCACGCCGTTCCGCAGGTGATTTTACGTATTCGGCTGATATGACAGTTTCTGTGTATTAAGTGTCTCGTGTCTCGGTGTGGCACATCCGGACGCAAGGCACATTCAAACTGACAAGAAATTTGAAACACCAACAGCCTTCCGCGTCGGTATTGCAAACGCTTTGCTCCTTTGGTACACATTAGGCTGTACTTTGTCTCAACAGACGATAGCGCGTAACTGTATCAATAAAAATATATGAACAGCTTCAGTGCAGTGTCGTTGAATTGCTACGACATACGATCAGCGCGTACGGTAAGCGCTGACCGTTTGTTGAGCACTAAAAAAGTAAATTCGTATGAGCTAGAGGCTAACTCAAACGACAACATACCTTCCTTATCATGAAGTGATAATAACTGAGACATTAATCATCTTGAGCTACTTTTTGCATCCAGTTACTCAATAATTGCATCATATTTTTTTATCGTTGACTATTGTTTGCGGTTTTAAAAAACTGATTTTACCATTATATCGTCCTTGATATAAATAATTATGTAGATAATGTAACGATATTTCTTTGTTTCAGAATTATAAAACAGAACAAAGTTTCGATAACGTTTATGCGTAAATTCTTCTGCTTGTTCTCTCACGTGCTGCCTGGATTGTTGCTCATAGCGTTGGGTTACACTGGATGCGCTCCAATCCTGTCCATCGTCATGATAACATTCTCTATGGGCTCGAACGGAGCTGCCGCACTGACGAACCTCGTCAACCATCAAGACTTAGCTCCAAATTACGCGGCGACTCTATACGGTATCGCTAATGGAATCGGAAATACGGCTGGATTTGTCACGCCATTGGTGACAGCCTATTTTACCAAGAATGGGGTAAGTTTAGTTACTTTCTTCTTTTGAATTTTGTCTTACTATATGTGGTCTGCACAACATGTTTATCTCTTTCCCTACCCTCTAACAGCCGCACTCAGAGACGTTCGTTAAAACGTTATAAATCCTACATTACATATTTTGTTCCTCGTTGGGGTAGGCTGAGTAGACAAGTTTAGCTTAGTAGTAATAACTAGAAAAACTAGGCATGTTTATCAAGTTATTACTACTGTAAAGTTACTATAATATATTTTTTAAATTAATTTAGATTTTAAGACGAAAAAATTTTCTTAGAAATACATCCTCTAAAGTTGAAGACGATCAACGATTATGATATTATCTGTTTTTTTTTTATAATTTAAGTGCGCATCTGATACTATTACCTATGTGGTACCCTAACACTATGATTAGGGCGGCTTGGAAGTGCACGTATCATCACACTTCCTCTAATAATGCATAGGAAAAAAACAAAACGTCATTAATGTCGGTAATTTTGTACATGAATTGTTCTAAAAACCTAGGTTTTCTGAGAAGGAAAAACTGACTGAAATACCTTAAGCCAATCAGTGAAGCGTGAACGATTTACGAGAAGATTGTTAGGTATCATTTGCGAGTTATTATTGAATAAAAATTGTGGTTATTTTAAACTTCTTAACTTAACTTATTCTGTTTCAGAATGGTTTTGCCGAATGGCGTCCAGTCTTCATCACAGGAGCTTCTCTTTACATCGCGTCAGCTGGATACTTCATCCTCTTCGGTACAGGGGAAACTCAATCGTGGAACTATGCACCTGTTGAGGAAAACAAGAGGCCACCAGTGGTCGTCAGCCGACCCAGCAGTAGTAACTCCTCGGAGACAACAGTCACCATACCTGTGAAGACATAGATTACAGTGTATGTAGGCATGGACTTGAAATTTAGAGAATACTCGAGCCTGAGAGTAGATATTTGATTTTAGTGACAAATATATAAAAAATAGACAGAAGAAGACCCTGATTTAGCAGCGTAAATTTCAGTATTTTACGCTGCTAAATCAGGGGCTACTTCCTGATTTAGCAGCGTAAAATACTGAAATACTGAAACTTTTAGAAAACATGTTGCTTCGTTACCTGTCGATTTCTGGTTTCGGTGTAGGTATTGTAACGTGCATTTGGTGTAGACATTTTGATTTGTTAATAGAACTAGAAGTTAAAAAAACCCTTTTGACTTTTTGAAGAAACTTAAATATTATAGTGATTAAAATAATGTTATGAAAGAAATCTAAAAGGAAACGTTGCAAAATTATATCTTTTATGAAAATTGTTTTCAATTTCGTAAGTAGAAAGCAATTACCTGCCCGCCCGAGAAGCATTTCTATCAGTAACCTCGAAGACCCTCGTCCAATCCTCAATTTACTCTTTGGAAAAAAAAGAGTTTCAAAATCGGTCCACTATTGACGGAATTTTCATAAACAACATAAAAAATACAGTGGAACATAAAACCTCCTTTTTTTAAAGTCGGTAAAAAAATTTTTATCCACTACTCGTGGGCTCGACTACTTCCAAGTAATTATCGTGCTAAATTAATAAGGTAGGTAGATACGTAATGAGTTTGTGTCTTATCATGAACAACTTACTTCCGGTGATTCAATCGGATTTTCCTTGAAAGCCTTTAAAGTAGTTAACTATATTTTACTCTTTGCCATTGAATTACTTATTTAAATAAAATATCAAACTAATATGAATTTAAAACGGATTTATAAAATTTCGAATAGAAAAAACTAGATAAGAATAATTTAAGAACAGATTGACGATTATATTGATTATTATATTCTTATTTATTTATGCCAGATATTTTAAAAGGTTAAGCTTTTTATTAGGTATACAGAGTGTCCCAACGCTATGCCACAAGAAGGACATGTACCTTAAATATTGTAGATACGATATGGTATAATTTGCTAAAAGGAAACATTATTTTATTTTAACAAGATTTATTTTAATTATTATTATTTTTTATTATTATATAGCCCTCAATGTCCCACTACTGGGCAAAGGCCTCCCCCCACTCTTTCCATTCATCCCTTTCCTGTGCAAGAATAGTCCAGTCGGCACGGAATTTGACGAGCTCGTCTCTCCATCAACAACATTTAATAAGATTTATTTTCTGCAATCAAAGATTTAAAAAAATTGCGTGTTTTGTCAAAAAATGCGAACTTATCAAAAGATTGACGAATTGCATACGAAAATAATTACATCTTGAGTAGTCTCCTTTATGTGGCATAGCGTTGGGACAGCCTGTAGGTAAATTAGTTTAGATATGCTATTTAATTAATCGATCTACCTATATGTACCAATATTAATAAAATGAAATAACATGGATTGCTCTTCAGCAGTCGTCTCTCTGTTGTTATAGAAAAAATATTTTCGACAGGCCATCAACATTACCGGTAATAAAAAACAAAAGTTAATAAAAAATAACCAACAGCTAAGTACATAGAGAGGCTACAGAGGGAGAGGCCGCTGCGCAGGTGCGATGTGTTACATGTTATGTTTACCCTTCCTCTCCTTTTTATTGTACCTAAGTACTTAGGTATTTACATGATAATATTTGTGTCAAGATGCACTTTCTTCACTATTCAAATCTTATCTTTACATAGCTTGATAAGAATTACAACAATGGTTTAGTGCAATTTTGTAGAGTTCTGATATCTGCTTCAAAAATCAGTAGGCGTAATATACTGGTCCTAATAAAAAAACGTGATTATTGACTTTAATTAGAATTTTATCTGTACCTAATTATATGATAAGAACTTAAAATATTATGTGACTGTGATGATGGTAATAATAAAATAAAATATGTTCTATGAAAATTGAAAGCCAATTAAATTATTTAATTAAACTCAGTTGTTAAGCCTGCCGGCTTATAATGACTAGACACAAGACATTTTTTTATAAATATTGCACAACGTAATTGCATCGCAACAACAGACAACTGTTATAAACTTTGTTTTTTTTTATAATTGTAATGATATTTTAACAGAATTCTCAGGTTAGTTATTCGAAACGCCGACAAAGTGTCAGGTGTGTCAGGGTAAGTACCTCTACCTACATGTACGAGGGTGATTCTTGTTTTCGACGTCGTGTTAGGGTCGTGTTTGAAAATGTGAAAAAAAATTTAGTTGTTAACTGTTTAAAACATTATTATATACAAGTACCTACATCTAAAATTATAAAATTTCGAGTAAGTAGATTTGTTGGACCAATTGATATAAAAGAGATATCGAAGAAATTTCGAAAGTTCTAGGTATAATTTCGTATCTTTGATGATGCCACATTGAGCCGTCTCGTTGGGAATCCTTAGCGGTTACGTCCTGAATGGAGAATACTGGTGCATCAACACAAGACTTTTCAAGAAAACAGGTGTGAGTGAACTAGACAGTAAACATGACGACCTGAAAAGCAGACGCCTTCGAACATTATTTATTATTATGAAAACAATACCCTAACCCTACATGCAATTACTGCAACTTGTCACACCAGAGCACATGAACGAAGCTCTTCCGCATAGTTAGAAGTTAAGTCGCCGTGCCCCAAATCGGTCAGGAAGATCTTCCTCATCATGTCCTAAGAACGTTATTTTAGAAAGCAAATTTTATTATATAAACAGATTAGATAAAACATTGCAGTAGTAACCTTATCGCTTTCATCATACACTCACCGGCACAAAATGTGGCCCAAACGCTTATTGCGAATTAGTCGACAAACTAAGCACTATTTTATGTGATGTAGTGAACTGTTTTATTAATTGAAGTAGTTAATTTGAGATTAAGATGGTTAAAGTTTGAGTTTTGTTGAAAATAAATGACAGAACTGTTTCGACAATAGCCCAAGGTAAATTAAAATTATTAAATGGAGCAAAGTATTATTCACTGACGAAAGCAGAATAGCCTTACGAGTAGGTACCAGATGGTCATGAAAGAGTGTATAAACGTCAAGGAGAACGTTTTCTTCCCATTCATCGTTGGTCCAATCCGCATGATGGCGGGCGAATCTTATTCTCGCAACTCTATGGTGTCTCTCAAGTTCAGGTCCTCGTGCTAGTCTTAATCTCAAATTAACCACTTCAATGAATAAAACAGTTCACTTAATTCCTACCTTCATTTAAACATCACATAAATAGTGCTTAGTTTGTCGACTAATTCGCGATAAGCGTTTGGGCCACATTCTGTGCCAGTGAGTGTATTTATAAACACTAAGTAAAGAAAACGGTCGTAAATTTAGTATGTAAGTTGTTCTACTGAGTAAAGGATTAAATTAGGATCAAACTCGTAGAAATCACAATGTAAAGTAAAACTTATATAAAGAATACTATCCATTAATAATAGTTATTACGAAGACTAATATTTCAAGATGAAGATAATTCAGTTGATAGAAAAAGTACCATGTCGTCTGGTGATAGCTGTGATGATATTCACAGCATCCTGTGTTAACTATATGATGCGAGTCAACTTGAGCATAAATATAGTACTTATGGTGCCTTCAACAAATCTCACACAATTGGTAAGTTGACTTTCAAACTTAGTTCGCGATAGAAATTTTGCGATACTCGATTCTAGTTTCAATCTCGATTTTGTTTCCGATTGATGAGATTGGATCTGATTCAGATTAGAATTGGATTGAGATTGGATTGGATTCAAGGGTTAGCCCCCTGATTGGACACTATTTTTGGCATTACAAAGAATAGCCAGGAATATAAAGCCATATCTTAGGAAAACAATTTATGTAACAAAAATTGATTAGTAATAAAAATTAAACTAGTTCTACTGACTTTATCATAGCTAGACTTTTAATGAAACTGGAATGTGCAAGAATTTCACTTTCCTACGAGCCTTCCTCATGTTTTAGGGCCAAGAGAGTCTCAACTGGACAGCTTACGAGAAGGCGCAAGTGCTTGGCAGTTTTTTCTGGGGTTATCTCATCGGATCCTTGTTTAGTGGACCATTCATACAGTTGTTGGGACCGAAACTCTTAATGATACTGACGGCTCTCATCAGTAGCGTCTTGACGTTTCTGAGTCCCGCTGCGGCTAAGCATAGCTATGTTTCTATGGTGGTGTTACGAGTCATAATCGGGATTATATGTGTAAGTTCAACATTTGATTAACGTAATTTATATTTTGAACGGCATTATATAAGTCTTAAGTGTGTATTTGTTGACTTGTCTTATCTTAGGCGTCGTTTTTCATTATTTTAATTTTGTTTGAAAGCCATCTTTATCTATTGTGTTCTTAGCTATGCTATGTTGCAAGAAAATCTATTACTCTTTCATGCAAAAACTAATGAACGGATTTAGGTGAAACTTGGAATGTACCTACTTTGTATCCGGGTTAGAAGCACGAGAGCGAATCCGCGGGCGGAAGCTTGTATTAAATAAAAAAAACAAATATTTAAATGTTTATAACTTTTCATAATTATTAAAACTAGTACAAATCTTTGTTTCAATCACCAATAGAATTTTACATTTTGGTAAGCCTGTAAAGTGTAAACACGTCTTCGACTGTTTTTTCTTGGTCTTAGTGGAAATGTAAATAAATTCCTAAGATAACTTGAAGTTTTGAATAGGATTTAAATACTGTCTCAATTTTTTTACTACTACAGGGTACCACATATCCGTCATGCCACGCCTTAGTATCAAAATGGGCCGTTGCTACAGAGAAAGGCCGTTTCTTGGGTATGCTGATTGGAGGTGCAATTGGCACATTCTTCGCCTGGACTTTAGGTGGCGTCATCATTGAAGCATTTGGTTGGGAATGGGGGTTCCATGTATTTGGATCCATAAGTTTATTCATGATTTTGTTTCTGTGGTATTTCATTTACGACAATCCTGAGAAAAATCCACGGATTTCAGCCGAAGAACTACATTTTATTCAAAGAGGGATGCGAGTTACAGATGATTTGGAAGTGAAGGTAGATACTTAATAATAACACTATACTACGTAGGTATACATCTATGGCCTTATTCATAAAGATTTGTCAATTGAATATAGATTTAAAGAATGTTTTTTCTTGTTACTCTTATGTCAATGAAAAGAGATAGCAACCTATATAACAATTATCTGAGCTAGCAAGCTTATAAGTCCATTATGAATAACATGGTTAGTCATGACACTTGTGGTAACGGTGCTCTGTCTGAAATTTAGTAGACGTTGTCACAAAATCAATTTTACACCCTATATTATTTCTATTTTAAATTTTCTAACATTTACAGAGTTTACCTAATTTGTTTCCCAGCTAGAAATAATTTATTTTAATGTTCCAGAAAATACCACCATACGCAAAGATGCTACTGTCTGTACCATGTTGGTCACTCGCAATACTCAATTTCGGTACAGGCTGGGGAATATACTTCGTCATAACTGCGGCTCCTAATTACCTTGCTAGTGCTTTGGGGTACAATACGTCTTCAACTGGAATATTATCAGGACTGATCTATTTGATCAGGTCACTATGTGCTTTAGCGTTTGGTTCTTTAGGAGATTTTATATTGAAAAAGAAACTCCTTTCCACTAAAGTGTTGAGAAAAGTTGGATGTGTTCTCTCTCATATTGTGCCTGGCTGCATCGTCACTTGTATGGCTATTCCTGGTTACCAGCCTTCGTTCTACGTTGTGTTAATAATTGTAGCTATGGGTGTGAATGGTTTTGTGACAATTTCTACCGCGGCCAATCCACACGACCTGACGAAAAAGTATGTGGGGACACTGACAGGGCTGTTTAGTGCGTTCACCACTTTGGCTGGAACCGTATCACCGTTTGTGACAGCTTACTTCATCAAAGATGACGAGGTTGGTATTTTATTAATAACTATAGTCTTTCCAATCGTTTATTTAACTTTTGACAGATCACGCACATAAAGTTTTATAATAATTTTTGATACAATGTACTACAGGGAATACTTACTGTCATGGACGGGCTCCGCCCACTTAGAGATGTTTCATTCGTAATTAATGACAACTGGTTTTGAAATAAATCGATTATCGATTATAATAAAACATACAATAAAATTATTGTGATTATTTTTATATCAAATCACGTAAAAACCTTTATTATTTTGCATTAAAATGCCCTAAATGTCTCTGTTTTAATGTATAAATAATTTGCGTAATGAAAACAGTTCCATCGTACTCTTACCTAGTAATGGGATCGAATTTATTCGCTGAAAATTAATTAATCTAAAATAATCGTTTAGACTTACTGTAGTTGGTTCAAATAAAAAACATGTGAATGAACTGCGGTACCTACTTGTAATGAACAGGTGCAAAATGTTGAAATTCATAGTAAATTTTGAGTGTGTTAAATCGATTAAAACTTCTTCATGAATAAAATCGATCGATAAAATAAATCCAATCGGTAACGGGTCAGGGTATCACTATTTGAGTCAGTATTACAGCTGTCAAAAGTTAAATAAACGGTTGGAACATAATAAATATTAGTTTTTCATTCATATTTCAAATGTACAGACATCGATGTTTTACTGTTTTATTTTAAGTAGAGATATAGGTACAACCTACATCTCATTTTATCCGTTTTTCTTACTGACTGTTAAATATAATATTTTTTAATGATTATTACAATAATAATTACTGTAAATATAATGTTCTCAATTTCTCAGTCAAAATTCAAAAATTCAAAATAATATTTATTCAGTATGATCGTTTATAGACCACTTTGACATGTCACGTTATTAAAACTAGGTGATTCTACTGCCTGTTCCAACGCGACTCCCTAGTGTATATTGCTTTTTTCAGACAAATGAAAAATTATGGCGTCCTGTATTTTACACTGGCGGACTAGTTTACATAGTAACCGGCCTACAATTTTTGTTGTTTGGGTCGATGGAGATACAACCTTGGGAAGGAACTACTTCCTCAAAACAGAAGAAAATGTCGCAAAATGAAAATGTATGTAGTAAGTTGAAAGGTAATGCTAATTTAAATAGTGAAATAAGATCATAAGGAACTCTGAGTATTGGGTATTTTCATACAAAATCAATAATGCTAAAAAGTTGTATTAGACCTTTAAGTTGGGTTTTGTATGAATAAAAGAAGATAAGTATAAGTTACAAGTCATCATTTAATTTTCATTTTAGGTACAATTAATATACAATATTCTATGTACAGACAGGTAAAGATAAAATCTATTATTACCTACATCTAACTTAACGGACATACAATTCATGACACACTTTAAGCTATAGGTAGACTAAAAAATAATATCGTAGTATCAGTATTAAGAAATCTGTTAAGCAAAGTAATAACCTTAATTTATTTCCAAAAATGTTAACATTCTCCTGAAAATAGTTAAAGGAATACCTACTTATCTTAATTTTAGTACTCGTAATATGATACTACCCATACGTATACATAAAATATCCAAACTGAATGATAATGTACCTTAACTTCTACATAAATATCTAATTTCAAGTCAATACATTTTCTAGGAATATCTTTTATAATAATTAATAGAATTGAATAGGTAAAAATTGCTCTCAATATTAAAATTTATTACAAACAAACTACAAATAAGATGAAATTATCCTTACGTCTTTGGAATCACATCACCAAAACAGCTGATGTTATGGTCACATTATAAAACTTTCAGGCGGGATTAAAAGATGTCATAACTATGATGGCATATTTTATAAAAGTACCCGAAGTACTTTACGTAATATTTACGTAAAAATTTAAAGATTACAGTATCTGGAATCAAGATTAACTGAATGGTTGTGCTACTAAACATATGATTCCGATTCGGTGTCTGACTCCGAGCAGTCCAGGGCCAAGCCGTTCTGCGGCTTGCCGTCCACTCCGTTCGCGTCGCGGTAGAGCCGCGGCACCGACTTCGAACGGGAGTTCTTCTCATCCTTGTTCACATGCACCGGCTGGAACTTCTTCAGCACCCTCTGGTATACCATCTTCCTCGGTGGGACCGGCGGCGGCATGTGTGGTGGCTTCTTACTGTTCTGTTCACCCTCCGAACTCTGATACTCCGGCTGAACAGTAGTTGGAGTCGCCTTGTAGATATCTGAATACATATCTGACGTCTTCGATATTTTCCACGACTTGTCCATCATATTGCGGTATACAGACGTGTACATGGGATCTAAGTATTGAGCCGTATAGCAGTTTTCGTAAGAGTTTTCGCTCGCTGGTGACTCCGTAGACCTGCTTTTTGCAGAATTCTGTGGTTGATACAGTGTGTCGCTGCTGCTTGAGTCACTGTGCATGATAATGTTCGCTAATGATTTGGATTGGTTCAACTTGTTGTTATTATAATTGCGTAATCGAGACTTTTTCATTTCTTCCGATTCATTATGAACGTGGTCGACGTAAGAGTAAGAGTTTTGTAGCGGGACCATGTTGCGTTTTTCCTGTTCTCTGCTACTAGTCATATGGCTTCCATTACAGCTTTTAGTGCACATGTGCGAGGGGTCGTACTGCCTCTTGCAACATGTGGTTCCGTTCAAGACTTCGTAGTTACCATTGCGCATTTTATCAGTGCTAGCAACATGCCCTTCGTTCACTTCCAAACTCTTCGTCCTTGCTGCTTGACGAGACCAGTCATTTCTTGTAAAAATGGTGGCTGCCGGTGATCCATTTCCCTCTTTGTTTTTAGATGGTTCTCCTTGAGGTTTTCTCATTTGTCCGTAGATGTTTTCAGTAGTCTTGTTGTTGTAGTTGGCGCTTTTCTTTTCCCATCCAGTGTAGACTCGAGAGTAGTTGGCGTTTGATAAAGCTTCAGTTCGGGTCTGGTATTGATTTTGTCGCTGAATATTTTCGGTGAACATCGCTAGGTCGTGTATGTTACTGTATACAATATTTTCTTGACTAGATACTAGGTCGTGCTTATTTTCTAATGCTTCTGCTTTCTGTTTCGCTTCTAAAAGGTTGTCGGAACTCTTTGCCCTGTTAAAATTTTTCGGGGTTACGTTTTTTTCCGAGTCTTGAGTTTCTGCGAACATGCTGTAGACTTTCGAGGTTCTGGCTGCTTTCGAGACGAGACTTCTAGGTGGTTTCTGAGGTTCAAACCCTGTGATGTATATTGTTGGGCTTTTTGCGTAGATATCTGCTGTGGAACGCTGTAGAGCCTGTTTGGATACGTAGTTCCTTTCGTCAATACCGTTTGAGATTCCAATGTTAATTGAGTTGTGAACATACCTTTCACCCACGTACGGAGTATTGTAGAGTTCTTCATTAGCGTTGTTGTATATTTCCGTTTTATTCGAATAAATGTTTTGTCTCTGGGGTGCTTGTGGGAGACCATTGACATTGTGATTGTCAGCATATCGTGGAACTTGTTGTATGTTACAGGTGGGTGTAGAAAGGCTGTGAAGGATATTCCTTGGTGCTGGACTATTCCCTCCGTTACTGTTTGAGTCGTCCTCTGAAAGAGTCAACCCGGAATCTCGACTAAGAGATAATTTCTCTTTTCTTGGGGTCGCCAGTTCCATAGAGTCTAGGGATATGCCCACTGAATGTAGGCTATCACTTTCCTCCGCTCCTGAATCCAATAAAGCATTAGAGGATTCGGGACTGCCATTGCCTAAAAGACCGTTGATTTGCGGTCCAAACAAGGCTTCAGCTTTTACTATCAGAAGTTCAACTACCATTGGCACTGCTTTGGGAGACTTTTCACAGGGTGTATTGGGCCATAAAAGGCTCGGACCGACGCAGACTCCGAGATTCATGGGGCACATGAGATTTATGTTAGATTTCTTGGCAATGGCTTGTAGAAGACATACGAAATACGTCAGTAAAACGTAGTGAGCCTTGGGTAACTGGAGTAGAAGAGAGCGCACTGCAGCCACTTTTTCAGTTTGAGGTAAACCTGGTGAAGAAAAAAAGATTTTTTTAATAAATTGTAAGCTCTTGCCTTAAATTTTGCACAATTTATCATTAAATGAGAAGATAAGTGTAAAAAATCATTCTTAATTAAATTTAAACTCAAAATTGATACGTACCCAATACTTGTAGCCAAGAAGGGTATAGATCAGCAGAGAGCAGAGGTTGGGGCAGGGCTCGACAAAACTCCTTGACAAGAGCTGCCAGTAGTAATACTGGTGCACGATCCAGTTCTGCACATTCTGCCCAAGGGCCCAAAGAATCCAACTGTGAAAAAAAAAACAAAATATTAGCTACGCCATCTAAGAACTATCAACAAGTTATCAATAACCAAGCTGTATTTTAACTAAGCAAAAGTATTGTAATTTGGACAAAAACTGTTCAAACTTTCAGTGTAACTTATTAACATACCTTATCTCTCAGCAGTCTTAGCGCTTTAGCATTTGCACTTCGTCTGAACACGCCGTGTGTAAGAGGAGCAATAGATCGTAGCCTTCTCAGCGCTTGCAGCAGAGCCGGGGGCGGGACTCCATTGCAGAGTCTCGTCAGTGGCACACCGAAGAGACGACCACCGCGGCGGAGTAGACGGAGACCTCTGCCAGGGGTGGTGCTCCCGCTGATAAAGATAAAGTTTTAGAGTCTATAGGTACACATCGAGGTCAACCGTAGAAAACTTATTAAGACGTTATCAAAGCCTACAAGAGGGGCTGGTCCCTCTGTACTGTATTTAGGTAGAGATTTTTCAGCTGTGTGTGTTAAACACACTCTTAAAATTGTAAAGGGAAAGTTACCGTGCTTAGCTTTAAGTACTTTAAGATGAAACGTTTCATGTATTATTTGTGTACTCACTTTTTCAAATTCTGATTCTTTTTCCTCAGTTCGAAGAGTAGGCCGCATGGGTTGTTCTTAGCATTCACATGCTCCAAGTCGAATCCATCTTCACTTGAAAGCGTTTGCCGTATCCTTGACATCTGAAAAATTCAAAACCATAATTAGATTCATGTTATATAAATAGGTGCAGTTATAACCCAAACTGCATGTTTCGAAATTGGGTATTCGTAAAATAAAATGCTTGTTTACCTGTATAGCATGCGGTCTTTCAATCCCTCTTAAAGGAAGTGGCGGTGAATCTCTTCCTGTTCTCACGCAAAGAGTGAATTCACTGATAGCGCCCCATCTTCCATCACCTTCATTTTCTCCCTCTCCATCATTTCCGTCTCTATCATGGTTGTTCTGCTGGAGAACTCTTAGCGCATGTTGTATGACGCAGCTGGAACTCATTTCTGGGTTTACAAACACCGTCTTGCACTGGAAAAACAAGAATGTACCATTAGTTAGAGGTTTGTTCAGAGATCAAAAGTGGTCATGACATGTTAAAAACGTGCAGTTGGTTATGCGCTAGTGACTAATGTGTTCTGGTCTGATGGGCGGGTTTCTGACCTCTGAGAATACAAAAACGCCACACTTTGTTTTGGTCACTTTAAATTTTGTACCTCCTGCATTGTTGTTATACTTACTTGTGAGAAACAAATTTTATTGTAGAAGAGATATAGTAATACTTACGATTTCAATGGAACTCGTAGCATCTTTGTAAAAGATTTGGATATTGGTAGATTTTGGTTCCGTCGCGAGTTGAGACGTTAGGGCGTTTTGGATTTTCCTGCAAAGAAGAATACAATTTGTTAGCTGAGAATAATTATAGAGGTACCTAGTTGTTGTACTCCAATGTATGATTTTGGCAATAAATTTCCGTGAGCCAGGTGACTTTTAAGTACCCAGAAGTTGCAAATAAATAATTGTATGTTTTAGTTTAATTTACCAATAAAACACAATATTGCTGATCTTGAAAGAAATCGTGCTTTTGGTGGAAATCAATTTCAACCTTCAGTGTCAGTCACGAATTTGCACACGATGCAATCATTTTGAGCAATCATAAACAAATGATATGCTTACCTATACCAAGTGTCTCTTGCAGCCTGGGTAGGATACGTCGCAAGGTAGTTAACCACACCCGTCATTGTCGGCCATCCGATTAGAAAACCCGTGTCTTCTCCCTCATGTGTCGAAAGCCACAGTTCTGCAAGTCTCACACTCTCCTTCAACTTAAAGCAGTTCGTTCCTCTGGATTTTCCGACGAGCATTAAGTCGGAGAAGAGGAACAGATGGCGATCTAGAGGTGGGGAGGTGGTTCCTAGAGGAGAGAGCTGCACGGGGGCTTCCATGATGAAAGTTCGGGGGGATAGGTTCGAGGTGCTAGTACTGATTGTCGCACCGATGTCCAGGCTTGGTCGCTTGCGGAGACTTTTCTGCTTCTGTAAAAAATAAGTCTTTGTTACTATGTTATCCAATCCTTCAATAGCTTGATATTTGTTTCGATCTTATTTATATTTTACATCATAGTACAAGCTCTACTTATTTTAGGGCTAGATTTCAGCTTGTACTAAGTCCACTGATACCCTATTTATATAGTTCTTAATAATTTGAGAAATTCGGAGGTAGAAAAAGATTGAGGAAGGTAGTGTATACCTGCGCATGGTGCGAGAGTAGCGCGGAAGGTGCATCGGCATCATGCAGCGCGAGGTAGTCGTGAGGGAACAGGTCCTGGACCCGCTCGAGGTCGGACAGGCGCGCCGCCCGCCGCCGCCCGCAGCCGCCGCCGACCAACCTCTCATACTGGGCAAGACGCTCGATCTGCAAACAAACAAAACAAAATTAGTCATAATCATCAAATGCGATCGGGTGTTTCATTAGTCTAACGATTTTATCTCAGCCAACCTATTTCTTTGACCATCTATTACAAAGTTTCTCGTTGTTTTTTAGGACGTCAAATTAAATTTAACAAACAAAATCAAATCAAATGTGAATTGACTCATTATTCCAAAAAAGTAATCGGTAATAACAAGTCCATTCCGATTTCGGACGTAATAGTAGGTATGTTAACTTTTTTGTATTCAGATTTATTTCAATAGAATCAAAGCCGATGCCAACAGCGTCTAGGAAAATTCCAAGATTGTATAACCCGCGCATCCAGTTTTACAAACCATTATAATAAGGTAACTTAGCGGCAGCACAGAAATACCTACCTGAAGCACAACCTCAGGCGAAGTATAAGATCCTTACCATAATATACCCTACGCGTATTTAATTCAAATATCGTTTACAAACAGGAAACTATTATCGAGACGGGCATGATTAAGTCGATTAGAATCAGCTATTGAAAGTTAACTTATAATCTAAATTCTCATCATGTGGCTACGTGCTCCCGAGGGTGACTCCCAGCACACGGGCTGTCGACCGTGTCCACGACAATGATACCTTATTATAAGGACAAAGGAGCGTGAGACTCCTACAAGACATTGTTCTAATCGTATATCAATGTGCTCCGAGCAATAATTAGACACACCTAGAAACTGTTTTTGCTAGATCTACTGTTAATACAAATCTTACTTTTTACTTCTTATTAAAAACTAAGAACTCACAAAAACAGCCACCTCCACACTACATATTTTTGACAGACAAATATTTCCCAGAAATATTTAACTAATTAAACCTTTGTTGAGCCGCTGCTTTCCGCAAATTTATCATCGCAGTATAATTAATCAGGTATTTCTTTGCATATTGTTCGTTAAACATCATTTGGAATTAGTGTTACAAAACAAGGAATATAAAGTTTCAAGTAGGGCAGTGATCGGTGAGGCATAAAATTATGCGTTTGAGTCACAACTTGACCACTCAAGGTGTTACGCGCAATCTACTCTACATTCTAGGAAATCATAGTAAAACATAGCTTATCTGTGCAATATCCTGTGTTTCATACATCAGTGGCTGCTGGCCGAGTTTCGTATTGAGAACATATTTATAAATCACAGTGTCCGATCTGACGGTTCCCGACTTTGGGTTCAAATATGATACTTTTTACGTTGTTGCTGATTGACGGATGTGACGAGTGCCGACGCAAAAAATGTGAACATTATTAACAAAACCATTAAGGATACTTATTAGTTATTGTGCTCTGCTGTTGGAGTTATTGTACTGTAAATAATTACACGTTAAAATGCGCACAACCGCGACGCGTCGTTGTGATTTTCATTCGAATGGACAGACTGACACCAGCACCGTTACTCCATCAAAGTGGTCAAATGTGGCCACACTGTAATTTTACTTTCGAAAGGTTCAAATTGATCAGTGTTATTTATAACAAGGATTTGTTTAAGATTAGCAAAATGCACGGAATTCCTAATTCTTAGAAGCAATAAGCAATAAAACATTTGAAACTACAACAATGGATTTTATAGCGTCTAGGATGCAGCACCGGTTGACGCGTCGTCGCGACACCACAAAACCATAACTTTTTTGTACATTCCAGCTAAAATGTTTTTAAGAGACTCAAGCTCTACGTTTTGTGTGCAGATAAGAAGGCTCATAAAAACTGATCATTGGGATTCCAAAAGCTTTGATTGTTATTGTTGGCACGCTTGTTTGCCTCACCTTAATCCTAAGTACCACGAATTTGGAGCATCAAATAGGTAAACGTTTGTGTGTACACGGAACTGCACTTTCTACTTTAAATATTTAACGTGAAGTCTACCTAAGTGGGTGAGATAAGGCGAACTGTCCTAAACCTGATAGGGCTACACGTGCTTGGCTACGTACGGCTCGCCCGCGCTTTTACAAATTATCTTTATCTTGTTCTTTACTTTCCTAAGTGGACACGCCTAGTTGACATTTTAAAATACTTTGAAAATATTATATTTTTAATTCTGTCCATGAAAACACACTGATAAAGCACACTGATATTTCAAAATATTTGATAAGTAATATTTGATCTGGAGGATTGTCCTAATATACAAGACAATATTTTTTTCCATTACATTTTAATACATAAAAAAAAAAATAACTCTTTTCTCGTGTTTGACATTTTAATGCTAAAGTAAACATTTCACGTGTGTTTGGTTTGCTTTTACATAATCTCGCAGAATTGCGTGTTCTGGAAAGTGGTCACATTTACATTTGAAATTGTATAATCAAATTCGTAAATTAATTTGCAAATGCTTAGAGAATAAAGGGTTAATATTTATTAAAGCAGTCATTACTTTTGATGTATTATGCCACTTTCATCAAAATATTAATTTGTAGAACAAAATATATATTTGACTTAGTACTTATATATTTAAATTAGATTTATATATAGTTCTTATTAGAATCTGAAGTTGAACTTACTTATAACTTATTAATTATATTCATGCTATAAAATACTGTTTTTATGCACAAGCCGTTGTAAAAGTGCTTTATAAAACTGAAACTGTTTTCTGTCAGCATTTGTTTATAGCTGTACCAAATTTCAGCTCCAATTCTTCGGTTTTATAGTCCCTGGAATTCGAACCACGTTAATCACTAATCTCAGCCAACCCACTTAACAAATGAGCCCTTTTCACTTGTAATATGGCGCCATAATTACCACAAATTATTACTTGACATTGGTATAAAGGCATATTTACTGCGTTAAAGGTTATTAACGGTATAGTACTTGTAAGTTCTCAGAATGCAATCGTGTATGATTCATCTGTGGGCCCTGTGAGATAGAAAGGAGGAAACACTCAATACCTACTTCTATTAAAATAATGTACGAGAAAAGACAATCTCTTCTCAAATTACCCATCTCTCATAGAACCTCTTAAATTGGTTTGATTCTTAGAACGAATCGCATTAATATATATTTTTATAGTGTTAAACCGCACAGGTTCGAACCCTGTCGGAGCCTTTAACTTTTAGTAAGATTTTTCATTTATAATAGCATTAATGTTGTTTTGGTTGGTATAGCTTCGACTTCATAACGTACATAATTATCCATGAAATATGTATAATTTATTGTTATTTTAACATTATAAAAGTCTTTAATTGTAGTAGATTATATTGTTCTCGGCTATCAAGTTCACATCTAATTTTGAAATTTAATTAAAAAGTAAACAAAATACATGTAATAACTATTCTTCGAACTTCTGAAATTATAAAGTCAATACTGAGTAAACATTTAAACGTCTTGTAAAATTCATATTAAATTATTATATACAGTTTTCGTGTAAAGATATCAAATTTAAACTCATTCAAAGTCTCACCAAGGTGTTTTAATTCGTTCTTCGTAATTCAAATATGTAAAATCACGATACTGAAGTGATCCTTGAGGTCCTACCAGAATAAATGATTTTTCTTTCTTTCTTTCTTTCATAATTCAAACTGAAGAAACTGTATTTTTAAGATAGAAGTAGGTACATTTACTACTGTGTTTATCTACTGATTCATTTTATCTATTAGCACCTTTGACACATTTAATGTAACAAAAGTATATTCAATCAATACAATAAATACAAGATAAATTTGATTGAATACAATCGTGAGCAATAACTCGAAGCCTCAGTCGTAACTTTACACTTCCGAGTTTTCTATCATAGAATTTGACTGCTTGCTGTTAAATGATGAAGTTGGTAAGTTAGTTTGTTCAAACTTCATCATATATATATTTGGCACTATCATTTTATAAATATTTAAGTTAAACAATTAATGATTTTATAAGAATCTTTAATTGGAGTCAATATGAAACGTCGGGTGAATATTACAAGGTAAAATTCGTGATAAATACCCGTTTGCATATTTTTTACAATACAAAATTTTCCACCAATTTAATCGTAGAAGTATACTATATGTATTGGTCGCACGTGAGTCAGACTAAATTATATACTTAATTTTATCTGTGCATATCGAAATGAACTATTAGTGTCAAACGTAAATCTTGCACGAGCCAATCTTAAAGATTAAATTTCATTCTCGCTATTCAGTAGTAAATAAGTGAGAGGATACGTTATGATATGAGACACCACACAAGCTGTGTACCGGTAAGCACATTACGATACCTGATCCAGTCATATCTCTTATGCCAGAATGCATCCTACTAAGAATTTATGAGTCAAAACCGTTTATCAGCAAGAATGTTCTCTAAACATTGCTTAAAAAGCTTCAGATAACCAATAACAAAAGTGTAGATAACAATAAAAGAACACACAAACATTTTTTAAGTTAAAATACTTAAACTAAACAATGAGTAAGCAGTACTTTTGGGTGAAAATATTCTCCTTATCGTAGTGACATCTGTGGGTGGGTCAAAACAACGGGTCTGTAAGGTCACTTTTCTCCATAAAGCTTTAACAAAACGTACGCCTTTTACTGTACTGTGTTTTAGTATTTATGTTTACCTTGTCCACACCTTAGATTTACGTAACATGAGCAGAAAAAACAGTATAACAAAAGTCCGTATAAATAAAACTAGAAGTAACTTTGATGATCATAATAATACCATTTAATATCTTGACGTCAAGGACCGACTATCTAATTAACATCTAAGCACGTCAATTCAAGTACATATTGTGCGATTCTTGCAAATTTCTAAATCAGTGAACTCTTATAATCTTCCCAATGATGCCTTTTGTATGACTTTGAGCCTTTTGTATGACTTTGAACCCGACTTCAAGTCATTGTCGAGTGAACTGTCGACTCATTGTTGGTGAAAACAATCGGTTATCTGCGATTAATGATAATTCATTTCACTTTTAGGCGGAATACCGTTTAGTAAAAGTGATATGTATCAAAGGTCACAGATAGAAACTGAGACGAATTTTCTCTTTAGTACGATTCGAACACGAACACGACTGGTTGACTATCAGACATAGATAAGGTAGTCTTACATTTTAAATGAAAGTAAATTAATAAGATTGATGACCTACAACTGATCGTTAGAACTAGCTTAGCAAATATCAATACTAAAATTATATATCAATACTAATTTAAAACTTTTCCGTTGATTTTTCATAGTTTTCGCATAAAAACTAAGTAATAATTCTTTGTTTAAGACACGATTCAATCTATAGTATAATTCTGGCACATAAATATGTCAATAAATCAATTATAATATAAAACAATAAGCATTTTTCTGCAATCAACGCACAGACCAAACCGCTGAAGCTATGAAGCTGAAATTTGGAAGGTAGCTTCCTTTTAAAACAAAAGTGAGCACTAAGAAGGGATTTTTCGAAATTCCACCCCTAAAGGGTTGAAAAGGGATGAAAACCGTTGTATGCAACTTTTTAATGCGTGAAGCGATTTTCTTCAAACTCAGTATAAATATTATAAATGATAAATAAATTTAGATGTATTTCAGGAATTTTCAAAAAAACCACTAAAAAGGGGTAAAATGTGGTGTCAAAGTTTGTATGGGAACTTTTTAATGGGTAGTTCGATTTGCTTGAAACTTGGTAGTAATATTAACGATGCAAAATAAATATATACGTGTTTAAGGATTTTTCAAAAAAAACCCTTTAATAGGGTTAAATCCAGTTTCGAAGTTTGGAATGAAACGTATTAATAGGAGGTGCGATTGGCTTGAAAATCGGTTTAGATACTATAAATACAAAATGGTTGGACACGTGTTTCAGGAATTTTCAAAAAATACCCTTAAAAGGGGTAAAAAGTGGTGTCAAAGTTTGTTTGGGAAATTTACAACGGGCTTAGCGATTTGCTTGAAACTCTGTTGCAATACTTAAAACACAAAATAAATAGAATCGTTATTTTGTTTCTTATTTATTTTTTACAAAAAACCCTTAAAAAGGTTGAAATCCGATGTTAAAAGTTTGAAGTGGAATGTATTAAAGCGAGGCGAGATTGACTGGAAATTCGGTATGGATACTATAACTACAAAATAAATGGGCAATTGTGTAAGGGTTTTTCTTTAAAACCTTTAAAAAGTTAAATTCGGTAAGAAAATTTGAAGTGAAACATATTAAAAGGTGGAGCGATTTGTACGACAAAATCAGTTGTAATGCTTAAACTACAAAATAAAAAACCTTTAAAGAGTGAAACGCGGCGGTTTCTAGGAATAGAATAAGCAAAATCCAGCTTCAGTGACGCATTTGTCTAAAAAAAAAATCGGCTCGCTACGCTCGCAATGTTTGAAGCTCGCTTCGCTCGCACGATACGCCAGACCATAGAATATACACCGACCAACAGCCAGCCTTTTCTAGGAGTAGGTAGAATAAGCAAAATCAAGAGTCAGTGTCGCATTTGTCTAAAAAAAATTAGGCTTGCTACATTTGCTTCGCTCGCATGATAGCATCTTGAATATTTTGCAAGCGAATTTATCTGTGTCAGACAATAGAGTATGAACCGAACAACAGTCAGCCTTATCTATAAGCAAAATTAAGAGTTAATGACGCATTTGTCTAAAAAAAAATTCGGCTCGCTACGCTCGCAAACTTTGGAGCTCGCTTCGCTCGCCCGGTAGCTTCTTCAATATTTTGCAAGCGAATTTATCTGTGTCAGACAATAGAGTATGAACCGAACAACAGTCAGCCTTATCTATAGGTAAGCAAAATTAAGATCCAATGACGCATTTGTCTAAAAAAAATTCGGCTCGCTACGCTCGCAAACTTTGAAGCTCGCTTCGCTCGCCCGGTAGCTTCTTCAATATTTTGCAAGCAAATTTATCTGTGTCAGACGATAGACCAACCAACAGCCAGCCTTTTCTATGATAACCATACTACTACAAGCAAAACCAAGTTCCACATGACGCATTTGTCTTAAAAAAATTCGGCTCGCTTCCGAGTCAAAGAAGTTCTTGGTTCGAAGCTCGCTTCGCTCGCACCATAGCTTTGTGGATATTATGCAAGCAAATTGAACTGTGTGACCATAATAGGAACCGACCAACAGTCAGCTTCTTTATGAAAATCAAGTGACAGTAAAAAAGTTTAGCTGGCTGCGCTCGCACCATAGCTTCTAGAATATTTTGCAAGCAGATTGAACTGTGCCAGACCATGGAATATGAACCGACAAACAGTCAGCCTTTTCTATGAGCACCGTAAGCAAAATCAACGTAGGTAGCCACTTTCAATACAAGTTAATACAATCTATGATCCCTTCAAATTTGAAAGGTAGTTTTGAAAATAAATGTTACGAGACATTTTTGTTGTGTAGTGATATAAATTCGATTTTACTCCATTCATTCACTCTATTATGGGTTTAATTTCTAGAAATCCCTTCTATGTAGGTACACCTCTATTTATCAAGATTCACTTTTCTCAAAATAGCCAGTCAGTACGACCAGTGTTTAAGGTAGGTATGTACAACACGCGAGCGAAGCCGCGCGGGTCTGCTAGTATAATATAAACGCTGACTAAATTAGTTTTATAAGATATACTAAAGTGATATGTGGAATATGGCCTAAATAGAGATGAATTACCTCAATTTGTAGCTTTCATAGCACACATTGAGTACTACTCAGCATAGTTGGTTCCTTTGTTTGGTAATTGTGTTAATTACCTTTATTAAAACATCAACATGAAGCTACAGGTTTGCACTAGATATTAGTACTCACGTAATAAGAAAATGTATTATGGAAATTGGATCTTAACAGAAAGCTTATAAGGGAAATTTTTAATATAAGGTCTTTACTTATGAAATTGTGCCCCTGATACAGCTAGGTGTACTTTGTTAGTGGATCGCGGTCAAGGACTGGTTTTGTACATACAAAACGGTATAAAAACGGTTCATAGGTAAACCCCAAAATAACGAATATTAACTAGTGGAGAAAATGAATATTTAGAGATTGAATTCGAAAATTACGTTTTGTTCGGAAATTGATTCTTACTTACTTAATTTTTCAAAGAATTTTAAACTTTTACGATGATGTTTACCTAAACAAGTTTTTTTATTTCATTTGAATAAAAACTTTCAGTATTGGTATAATGGTATGTTAAAAAGTTTGACCAAAGGAAATATGGAAAGTAAATTTTTCATATACAGGGTGTTGAGCACAAAATAATTCAGTTGCTCACAACGCTGACACGAAATATTGCTTGTAATTGTAGAGCCTCCTCGAAAGTCGTAAATCATAAAGAAAGCAACCGAAGACGACATCATCGTGGAATTCTCGATTGGGAATGATGTAGGGCTGATGCGGTAATTTCGAACGAGGAGTACTCGGGCAACACACACAGTAATTGTTCAAGTTATTGCATCAAATAAATATTACCTATCTTTATATATTAGATCTAGTTATTACACACCTAGTAATTTAATTTCCAATGTATTTTAGAGTTGAGATAAAAGTTTTTACATCTCCACGTTAGAATTTGTCGTTCCAGATTTATTTTGCATTTGTAGAGCAATGCTACTTCAATAATCTTTATAGTTGTAATAAAACAATATTTATTAGACGCGTATGTAAGTTATAGAATTGTTGGTTGTTGCCCAATTAAAATTGCCCGTGTATATACAATACACTATAATGCATTCTGGGCCGAATCATGCGCAGGAACGCGGTCAATGGCCCGCATAAGCTTGCCTCTCAACTTTTGAAACAAGGACGAGGCAAAGTCGTTAACTTTAATGTCTGTCAAATCTAAAGAAAATCAACTCAATTCGCTGGACTATAAATAAATTCAGTTGGATTTGCTAATCATTGAAAATATTTTCAATAGATGAGTGACAGTTTATCAATGGCGCGTTCAGGCCCACATCTTTAGCAATCGTAGCTAAACAGACAAATCTATTGCCTCACAATTAAATGGCAAGCCTAAAGAATACGCATCATTACACATTAACAAAACCTACTCTTTTGTAGATTTGAGTGACGGCACATCAAATTGGGTTACGTAAGTTTTATCTGACAATAGATGAAGCGTCGATCACGCGGAGACGTTTTTAAATAAGTCCATGGGAGAAAGTTCTTCGCCCCGGGCTGGCACGTAACGGCGCCGGTGTGCACTCCGCTTAACGTTGCACTTTATACCTATTTTTGTACAAATGTTTATTTTACATCTGCTTTACAGTTTTTTTTCTCAGCCTGTAATTTACTTTGAACCTTTTCTGTCAAAGGTTTATAAGCTGCATTTCACCCGAATTTAATTTAGCCAATTTTAAATAGGTCGCTTTGATATTGTTATAGGCCTAGTAGTTTATAGGTAGGTTGCAGAGAGTTCCAGCTTTATCATAACTATTTCGAGTTTCTTTCAAATCGGTTCACCCCCTTTCACGTATAAGGTCTGTAAATGTCAAAGATGTCAAGGATGAAAAATGGACCGGTTAGTAATAATAAAATGGGTGTGTATAAAAAAAGTCAATGTTACTTATTTCACGCTAGGTTTATACGTCTGCGATGGCACTCATCTCTTCAATATTGTATGGGCCAGTTAATTGAGGCGAGCGATCGCCCCCGCGGTCACTCCCAGTGACCTTTGGACGGACTCTCAAAATGACGCGCCTCAGGCCTCATCTTAACTTACAAGTACAGTCAACCATTGGTTAGTGTTTCTAGATGACGCATTTTAGTTGGAACGAGTGTGTTTCATCAATTTTGAATACGGTTTTAAGCGCCTCTGGTTTGAGGGTAGGTATAAGTAGGTGCCTACTGTTCAGCTAGCAAAGTAGTATTTTCGTAGTAGGTTTTTGGAAGTAGGTATCTTCTCAGCTTATTTCAATGTTAACGTTCCCAAAGACAAAGCCTATCTGGATACCCTATCCAGAAAGGCTAGACGACAAAGCCTATATATCTACCTGGGTAGATAGGCTTTGTCGTTGCGAATGTTATATTAATAACCATTAAAATTTGGTACAGGTAGTTAACCTTTGTGGCTGACTGTACAAACACACGCCGGGGGCAGCACATGCAACACCCTGATTGGATTGATAAGTGACATTTATGTCGTCTGTTACGACCAGAAAAAGTAGACTGGCTTGTCGTTTCATAAGCAGCCATTATTTTGACAGCACACGATGCGACCCATCGAACCATTACAATATTTTCTTTGGGTATCAACATTTTCAACTTTTAGAAAGCCTTACTGAGCCAGAATGACAGCCTTTTCCCTCAACTTACAATGCGTTATGAATGTGGATATATTAGCCCTCGGGAGTTTAATTTTATTTACATTGGTCTAAATTGTTATCTAAGTTAGTTTTGTTTTTCACAAGATTTAGAAAAGTTTCAAAATACAGTGCCTCACTCTCCTATATGATAACAAACTAAACTCTTACATTATTTAAATTGATTTCAACCCATACAGCAATATAGGTATGGAGTAAGCAGAACCTGTTATAGAAATAACATTTGTCAAAAGACCGACTAAAAATAAAAACTCGTCGCTTGAAGTGAAATATTGGTTTACGTAATAATCGCATTAGACGAGCATTTTATCTTTGAAAACCGAATCGAAGAATGAAATCCAAATACCGTTAAATATTTGATCAGATTTGCGTCAACAGAATGTATTGGTAGGATAGATGAGTCCAGGTAAAAAGTTTTCTACCTGCGATATAATATAAATTAGTCTTTTTAAAAAGAAAACCCTAAACTAATTTTATTCATAGTGTATTATTTTAATCCCTCAAAATAGCCCGGATCGCAATGCAATCAATAATTGAAATATAATATTTAGTATTTATTTCAAAAAACTTACAACTAACAGGTTATACCTAATGTACTAGAGAGGGATTATATTAGGCTTGCTTAAAAGTGCCTGATAGATAGGCCGATGTTAAGCGATGTTCTGCACGTTTATTAAGGTCATGAGTAACTACTATAGTGTCGCTAACAGTTGAACACTTGATTGAGAAGACACATCAACTTACTTTTATACATCATCGTTTTAATCATCGAAAACGCCATCAAAAAGGCCGAAGCTCAAGCGCAAAAGATATAAATCTAGCCCGCTCGTATAAGGAGGGCATCAATTTGACCAATTTGATCGGGGCCATATAACCTGTTGATGTTAGACAATAGCGAGTGGGCAGTAGCTTGGAAAAGTATCGATAGCTGGTCTGCCGGTAACTTTCACATTGCGTAAGCCGCAGCATTGTTTATCAATTTACATCATCGGGTCCCTCATTGATTCACGACTCTTGATTTGATACATCAATGGACTAATATCAATGGATGTAGTTCGCGTGGCACACTTTTGCATAACTCGTTAATGCCTTCATGACTTGACCTGCTTCTAATAATCTTATTGAATTGATAACATCTTCTACTTAATAATGTCACTGTATGCTAAGGTTGAGCTATTACGATATTTAAAATTAATTTATAATGACGATAGCTTTAATCGAAAAAGATTTGGAATATAAAAATTACTTTTGGAATTACTATTTCATCAAGCAAATTGCTGGTACACATTGTATTTTATACAGTTATGTAAAAATGTAGTAGTTTAGTGTCTATAAATAAATTGTTTAGTTATCAAATTAACTTAGATTAAATTTTAAATAGTTAAAAAAATATGAACAGCCCATAAAGACTATACGAGCTTTATGTTAAGGTACTATAATGGCAGAAATATGAGAAAAAATTTGTAGGTTTGATGTTTGATATCACCGTAAAAAATAAAATATTAATGACAAAAATGAATCTGTGAAACAATAGTGTTATAGCTATAACAGTTATAACGCTATTATTTCACTTCCATTATATAATAATAATGTAACCATTATAGATTTTCACATATTCATAAGTAGTTGGTTATTTTATTAGCTATTAGTCGTGAAATGCTTTGCATAATAACGCTTGTACTAATAGGTATATCTTTAAACAATACTTGTCTGCATCTTCATTCAATACAATCGTATAATTACCGTTTAAATAGTCAGAAGTTACTATGCAACCGAGGTTTATGGATTCCAGTCTATTCAGAGACCTAGAACGTCAGTCACCTATTGATCAGTGTGTCTTGGGCGATAGTAGTTAGGCTGTATACGTATAGTGTATAGATAGGTATTATCAATTCAATTTACATCATCAGTGTTCATGTATAAGTATTAATGACTCACCAGGTTGCCCAGCTTCTTTTCAAGGTGACTTTACCTTTGATTCTACAACAAGTTTAGGTACATAGGTAATAAGACAATAAAAATACAAACTGCACAGAGCACATCACTATAATTATCTGCAACGGACACGGTCACGCTTATAACATCAGAAATATAAAAATATAAAATAAAATGAAATATGATCACGACTGTATCCCGGGAACTGCGGTAGACATTTTCTTTCAGATCATTAGGCAATTTTTAGAAATCAGAAATTTGTATCATTATGACATACATGTGTCTTTTTAGGTTTCCGTAGGTACCCAAAGGGTAAAAACGTCTATTTATCTAATTCCGACTTGTGACCTCTTGGTTAGATGTAATCATCTCCATTATTTATAAAAAAAAATATGTGTCCACGATTTTGGATTCCAAAGCGAGCCGTAATAGGTACTGTTTTTATTAGAAGGGGACGCCCGAGGGTCGGTCGAGCGAAGCGAACTACGCTTTCCGGTATGTCATTCCGGCACACGCAATGGACATCAACCTCGGCAATTAGAGCGAGGACGTTGTCAATTTTACCTTTTTTACGCATTTCCCGTTTTTTGCCCACGGAAAATACAGCATTAACACATACGAGCTGCACAGTGTACATTTACAATGTAACTGCACAGTGTACGTGTACATTTACAATGTAACTCGCAACCTTGGGTACAATACATCTTATTTTGGATATGATACGAGTAGTCTAGCTGCGCCCCGCGATGTTACCCGCGGTGAATAGTTCCCGTTCCCGCGGGATTAGCGTGTAGCCAATGTGTTAATCCAGCATATAAGCTTTCCTGGTACCAAATTTCATTCAAATCCGTGCAGCCGTTTGAGCGTGAAGGGGTAACAGATATTCACACTTACAAAAATACACGCACACAAACTTTCACCTTTATAATATTAGTGTGATTATTCTCTTGATCCACACTGTTGAGATACTCTCATAAAATATACCAAGCAAAAAGATAGTTCTATGATTGATAAAAGTAAGGGTTCATTGATGATTTCATTGTAAACAAAACGCACGAATCCCCAAGTTTATCACACCTTTTTACAACTCTTGCACTGATTTTGTTTTCTCGGTAATCTTATCACAATAAACTACGTGCGGTAAATATTTAGAAAGGACTATCTTATTTTATTTAAAGAAGTATTTTGCTTGTCACGTATTTTGGAAGAAGGTACTACTCGTACCTTCTTCCAAAATACGTCTTGCTAATAATAAATACCGACTTTCTGGCAGGTCACTAGTCCAATGCCAGGAGTCCTTTCATTCAGTCACGTGCATCTTCAAAGTCAACTTTAATTTGCAAGTCCAAATTTGGAAGCCTTTAGCGCGAAACACGATGATTTGTTTGTACCATTATGCCGTGTTCAACTCTTTGTATAATGAGAAAACAGATTGCTGCTTTTTACACCGCCGTATTGTTTATTGTGTAGCAAATTTTCAAAGGCGCCTTATTGTGAGAAACAATACTGCATTTTGCTCGATCGTGGCGGAACAGTATACCTCTGCAGGACGCCAATAATACTCCCGATCCTGACTCAGTCGGTCAGTCAACTCACAACACATGTTATTTTAAATCACAGATTGCGGGAACTATTTCCGTCTATCCCATAGGACTGTTGTTCTGCTGCGTCATGCTATTGCGTTCACTTCACACTGTTGAATTACGTGACTTATTCGATAATAGTAATTTGGTATATGGAGCGGCTTCAAAGAATTTCACCCAGTTACGGCGCTTCCTTACACTGTGTGCGATGGGAACTTGACGTACAATACGAACAGTACAATGATGCGAGCCCTATTAGCCGATCGGTACACCGTTCCGCGAACACAGAACAATAGCGGATAATTTTGTAATGTCTTCTTATTACCATGCATGGCGCAACTTCTCTTGTACCATGCCATGGTTATTATTCATACAATGCTATAGGTTATTTTGAATTTAATTCCGTACAGTGTTTGCATTATTAAATGCGGAATGTGTTTGTAGATTCTTTTACATCTGATTTCAATAGTGTTCAAAACTTATCCTTATTCTTTGCCTTTACCATCCGATCAATTGTAAACTTATAAATACAAAACCGATAGTCTACTGACATGTAGGATTATAGCCTGTGTCATAAAACCATCCACACAATGTCTTCTAGAATGGATGACTTGTCTAACTGCAAACTGGTTGCAAGCTAACAGCCGACCTTGGAAATTAAAAGCTGCTAACAACCTCCTGACATTAGCGCTCAGCAGATGCACGTTCCTTATAAAGTCCGTTAATTGCTATGATCGAATTGTTGTTTTTACCACGAAGCGTGCGCGACTCAACGTGTGTAGTTTTTGTCCAAAAACTCGTACACATTGCATTTTGTGCAAGTTCAAATTTGTCTCAAGGCTATTCGGGTTATTTTTAAAACAATTAAAAAGAGGCAGCTGTGCAATCAAGCGATGCAAGATGTCTCTCAAAAGCTGTGGCTATTTTTTGTGAGCACTTATTGTTATAACTGGACTCGAAAATATGAATTGTTTTTATTTTAATTACAAGCGTATCGAGGTCATTCTGAGCCGTGTCCACGCTGATACAACCATTATTTAAAATGTTAATTGATTTTCGTAGGTACAAACAAGCAAAGCTAATTTAAACAGATTATTTCTCTATCATTAATCACACGAATAAATTAGATTCTTGTTTAATAAACACACTACATTCAATTTAGCTTTAAATATAAACAGTTAAAGGTAGTTGAAAAGGCTATTAAAATTAATCAAAGGATATGCAATGCCCTGTGGGCCCTTAATATAATTCTATGGGTTTTTAATACACACTACTGAATAAACTGTGTCGTTATTACCATAGCATCTATATATTAAACTGTGACAGCGTCTTTGTGAGTATTGAGTAATCTGTGAAAGCCATAAACATAATTTAAATACAGTCCTTAATTTAGTTAAGGTAGATCTCGATTAGATGCGCTTTCGTCTTGGGATTAGAAATGTAACGAGCTCGGTGAGATGGCCGCCATAAACTATAGACTACTCGTGAGTCGATGCTTACATCAAGTTGAGAAGTTAAGTATACTATTTTTAATAGTTTATACTCTATCTTACTATTCAGGAATTATTAATGCATCACATTACTGAGTTAAATTTATCCACACAACATTAATTGAATATGTACTTATACACATACTTAAACGCATCACATTCATTTTCATTGAAAGGATATTCAAATATGCATGTGATAAAAAACTTTGAGCCACACTTTGAAATGTAATTTAATTTAAAAAAATATTTTATAACAATAAATTAAAAACTGTGTTAAATTAACTCGATCAATCAATAATGTAATTATTGTAATTAAGTGTTACTGCTACTGAGAGGTGACACAGTTGATGGAGCATAGCTGGCTTCAATACATAGAAATGCAGGATAATAATATCTTTTGAAACTCTGAACGAGAGTTACGAACAAGCAAACAAAATAAAACTAAGTGAAAATTGAATTCGGAAAACTTGCCTAGATCAAAAGGAGAGAGACACTATTAAAAACATCTAAATTAAACAAACATAAGATAATTTGTAGTTTCCCTCTAAATAATTATAAAGGAAAAAAAATCTTCAAATGGTACCTATAATCTTCTCTATAGTGAACAAGCTGATAAACATTAAAGCTGTGTAAGATTTATATGGAGTTTTGGGTTACGCGTCCATAAAATGTGGTACAGTGCCCAGACGGATAATTATCGATCATTATGAAATACGATTCAATCTATTAGACTCTCTGACCCAGAGCTTTGCATTCTCTTGATAATTTTTAACGTGGAAAAATAGTGTAGTTTCATTGTAAAATTCTAGTTTCGTATAGAAATGCTGAGAATGATGAATTTGAACCTTAAACAAAGTGCATAGATAATTAAAAATTAAGAACTGTGCAATGTGTTTTTTATCAGAATCAGCACAATTTATAACTTAATTTCATTGTTTTCGTTTACGGTTATATTATATATGATGGTTACCACTTCAAGGCCTTAAATATAAATCAGTAGAGTTGGCTACTGCTAGCATATACAATGAACTCATGTTTACTTCCTCAGAACACAGTTACGCTAAATGAAGGTACTCATATATTTATTTATATAAACTTTTAAGTCAAAATTTCAATATTGTAAAATTTGGCCACGCGACTATGGTCTGTTTAATAGTTTTGAGAATATACCTAATTAAAAATCAATTACCTACAAATAAGTTTAAAAAATGCTAATTTACACAAGCAATAATAATATGTTTTGAAACACCTACGCATAAATCTACTTGTAGTGTAGATTGCCATGTTTATATGATGTAGCGGTTTAGTTAATCTACAAATTGTGGTCAATCACAAACTACATTTGTACAACACGCACTGTCCGTAATTTGGGCTATTTCACCTCGGGCAGATCTTGGGCCTATTCATTAGGTAATTATTTATTTTTTGTCCAGGTAACAATGAGCCCATTAAATGATGTTCTATTTTTGAGTTTTTGTGGCTTACGGTTAATTTTGGAAGTAGGTATAATTATTTATTTTAAATTGAAGGTAGACATACGCATATTACACACTTGACAAACGCATATTACTTATTGTACTTGAAGAATGTGCTTATGGTTGCCAGATTACAAACAGTTTCGATATTTTTAGATTTTGCATATAAAAAAAGATTATCTACTTACTAAATGTTATATGAGAATTTTGGACATCAAATCACTGTAAGAGAACTACCCTCTAAGTTACAAAATGCTAATTCCACGCTTATTATAGGTATTTAAATTATCTGATTGATCTTTAATACCAGGGGTTCCATGTGAGTTACGATTGTATTGTTGTGGACAATACATGGCACGATAATCATCGGGTACATAATCGCGACACGATTTAAAAAAGCAGCATACATCGAGCGCAAAACCATTACTCTGCACTCTGGATGTTTTATAAACAGGCATTGTATTCGCAAATGGAATACAGTCGTGATGTCGGCATCGATCATGGTAAGGTGTGGCAATTTTACTTAGGCAAATGTTGTGATTGCTTATGTGACAGGATGGAAGATAAAGTTAAACTGATGAGCGTCAGTCAACACCTCATAAAGAATGATACAAGAGAAAAAACAAGACACTTAGTTAAGATTCAAGGTGATTATAAAAAGAGGAAAAAATAAAAATGTTCTCAAGTTGGAAAACACCGTACACGCATAATTGCTAGCATCAAGGACTGGTGGCCATTAGACATCCATTAGGCACAGGATATTTTAAAATGAGGTACTAGTTTAGTTACTTTACTAACATAATGTAGCTATGTAGGTGGTTCAATCGCTATTGTTCAGTTGACAATGCATTATAAACCTGATTAAATTCTAAACAAACTAAACCCAATTGAAAACAATCATGTAAACATCATACAATACATTTTTGAAGACAATATCGCATAAATGCAATATAATGTAAAAATCCTTAAAATGTAGGTATATTAAAAAACTAATCAAGCCAAATCTTTAAAATCAAAATAAGGTGCACTCACATGCATCATTTAAAAGTGCTGCTTCAACTGCCGCTGCAGTGTCCACTAACACGCGCACATCACTGGTTCAGTTCAATCCTGTGCAAGTATTGCAACGATGTTTACAACCGAAAGACGCTACAGTCGTGCGACTAGGTGCGGTGCGCGACGAAGACTGCGCCTGCGCAACGAAGCCGACCGCTCAACCGTGACGCGCATCCGACGCCCTACGGACTACGCAGCGTATATCAACCAACATAAGTAAATGTAGGCTCGTCGCTAATAGCCATAAACATTGTGTTATCTACCACATAAAAATCGTCAACCCTCAATCCACCTTTTATGGGTCAAGTAATCTCACTATACTTATATATAAAATAGGTCATAGAAATCTATAAAAGAGATATAATAAATTAATAAAATAGCCGTAACTTAAGCCTTAAGGTTGGCCTACCCAGTGCGTCTCTCATCGACGCGGGCATAGCTGAAAAGCTTGTCGTTTCATCCAGCGCAATGTTAGAAAAAGAGGCAAAGCGAAAAGAGAGAGAGCGCCTAAACGGTCGGTCGGCATTCGGTAACTTTCGCCGCCCACTCGCGGGCGGTCGCACGCTAGGCCTGAGCGCTCGGTTGGTTTTCGGTAATTTTCGCCGCACACTCGTGGGCGGTCGGACCTAGGTCGAACGATAGGCCTGAGCACTCGGTTGGCATTCGGGAACTTTCGCCGCACCCTCGCGGGCAGTCGGATGCTAGTGTGAGCCATCCGAGCATTCATTCTGAGCCATTCATGTATTCATTAGGCCGGCTTTACACCTGTGAGTTTTACTTACGTAAGTCACTTATACTAAGCTACTTACGAGAAATTTTCAAGTGTAAGGCCGGCCTTACACCTGTGAGTTTTACTTACGTAAGTCACTTACGTCAGCTACTTACGATAAATTTTCAAGTGTAAACACTCATTGTAAGTCACTTACTGCAATTTTTTACTACTTTCGTAAATTGGAAAATTACAAGTCTAAACGTGTTTGAGTTTGCTTACGGAAGCGACTTGCAGCTTATTGAACTAAATTGATAAGTTGAGAACTTACAGCCTACCTACCTGTAGCCAGAAATCGAAGAGTCAAGTAGATTAGTACCTCGACTTTCGATCCGAAGGTCGTGGGTTCAAATCCGGCGGTGCATCAATGAACTTTTCGCATCGAAAAATTTATATGCGCTTTAACACAAGCTTATAACGGTGAAGGAAAACATCGTGAGGAAACCAGTTAGCTCTATAATAGCGTCGATGGGCTTGCAACCTGTCACGTATGGAAAGTTAACTTCTGCAAAAAGTGGGCATGTACCAAATATGTATGTATTTGGACATACCTCTGACTACCCCCTTAGACATCTTCAAAAAGATTATTCATAATTAATAATTGCCTAATAATCTGAAAGAAATGTCTACCGCTCCCGGGATACAGTCGTGATCATATTTTTTTTTTTTTTTTTTCCTTCTGCCATTCTATTTTCTAACCAAGGTTTTACCCAGCATTTTCTTTCAGTATTATTTTTCTGTCGCCTTTTATTGGTTAAAATTATATATGCAGCAGCCGCTTGAACGTAGCGTCTACGAGAAGACATTTTTATTACTTACTGATTTGAATGTAAATGGGCGTGTAATAATCTAGGTAAGTTTAAACTCACAAAAATTACGAAAGCATTATTTACTGTAAGTTTATTTTAAGTGTAAATGCAACCGTAAGTAAGTTACATAAATATTACGAAAGTAACTCACAAGTGTAAGGCCGGCCTAAACACTCATTGTAAGTGACTTACTGTAATTTTTACTACTTTCGTAAATTGGAAAATTACAAGTCTAAACGATCTCGTAAGTCGCTTAGTAAGTGACTTACGTAAGTAAAACTCACAGGTGTAAAGCCGGCCTTAGACAAATAATTTTTTTTTATTATGTGCCTAAATATGGTGTGCAATAAAGTATTTTATATCTTCTACCTATTCATGAAAATAATATCGAAAAAAAAACACATAAAGTAGAGATAAAATAATTTATTTTGTTTATGAACTAGCAGTAGGTACTTGAATCCTTTTTTGTTTTGCGAGTCCATTCCTTTTTTTCATTCGAGCCGAAAGACGTAAACGCTTTTTGTTACCTTTTCGGAAATCTGGCTGAGTGTGATCTGTGGAGTAGGTAATCAGTACTTAGGTAAAACATCGATTTGTTGTTGTTTGAAAAAAATAGCCAGTTTGACATTAGCTACATAAAGGTATTAGGTAGGTGGTACCTATCTTGATAAGTAGGTAATGGAGAAGTTTCCCTTTTATTTTTTTTTAATGTGAATAAATTGTCCTAAGCATTTAAATAAAGATGGTGAAAGAATTTTTGGAATATCTTGAAAATGACAAAGTTATTCAACTTTTACGGCGGCTTAAAAATAATAGAATCAAAAGGCTGAGATTTCCGCGTGTGACGTCACTCCATGCGAGACACAGATTAGCTTCAATGTAGTATGACAAAATTTCATACGATTCCCGCTTTTCTGCGCCGCGCCGAACTAAAAACATTATTCAAGCTTAGAAGTTTGTTTTTCATTTTTTCTTTTTGGACATTATGGAAGCTATATGCTATAATGCTATAATGCTTGTTTAATATTGTACATTATATACTAACTAAAAAGTGATCTTTTGATGATTTAGTTTAAAAGAATTTTAAACTATCGAATAATCGAATCGAATTTCGATTAATTTTTTTTTTTTTTTTTTTTTGACAGATTTTGATGTTTAACTATTTGTATTGTCATTGCATACCTACTGCACACTTATTAATGATCGATGACAATACAAATAGTTAAACATGAAAATCTGACTTAACGCGTTCAGTGCTCATGACGAACATGCAGATGTTGCTTCAAAAGTGCTCCTCCTAGACTTTCCGTTGTGAGCTCAAATGAAAGACCTTCATGAAATCTACTTTTTTTAAGTTTGACAGCTGTCATCGAAAAAGTAGATCTCATCAAGGTCTTTCATTTGAGCTCACAACGGAAAGTCTAGGACGAGTAGTTCTCGAGATATGGGCGTTTGAAGTTTGACAGCTGTCATCGAAAAAGTAGATCTCATGAAGGTCTTTCATTTGAGCTCACAACGGAAAGTCTAGGAGGAGCACTTTTGAAGCAACATCTGCATGTTCGTCATGAGCACTGAACGCGTTAAGTCAGATTTTCATGTTTAACTATTTGTATTGTCATCGATCATTAATAAGTGTGCAGTAGGTATGCAATGACAATACAAATAGTTAAACATCAAAATCTGACAAAAAAAAAAATTAAAATAAAAATTAGTTAGAAAAAAAAATAAAAAGTAAAAATAATTAATTAATCGAAATTCGATTCGATTATTCGATAGTTTAAAATTCTTTTAAACTAAATCATCAAAAGATCACTTTTTAGTTAGTATAAGTAAAGCCTTTTATGTACAATATTAAACAAGCATTATACCCTGCTTCCATAATGTCCAAAAAGAAAAAATGAAAAATAAACTTCTAAGCTTGAATAATGTTTTTAGTTCGGCGCGGCGAAGAAAAGCGCGAATCGTATGAAATTTTGTCATACCTACTAAATTGAAACAAATCTGTGTCTCGCATGGAGTGACATCACACGCGGAAATCTCAGCCTTTTGATTCTATTATTTTTAAGCCGCCGTAAAAGTTGAATAACTTTGTCATTTTTCAAGATATTCCAAAAATTCTTTCACCACCTATTATTGTTAAGATCTTGCTAATAAAATTAAAAAAAATGAATTTTGATGTTTAGGAAACTTCTCCATTGGTTAGTTGTACCAAAGACGATTAATATCTAGAAGACAGACAAAGGCCATACACAAAATCGTAACCCTGATCCCGCAGTACCAGATAGCCTGGAAACTTTAAAACATCAATTTTATCCAAGAAATTTCAATACTTAGTAGTAGGTAGCCAATTGAGATGTATTAAAGAGTCACAATCTAATAGCTGACAACACTCAAAAAATGTGCGAGCAAATTCAATGTTCTAAAATGACATTTGAATGTAGACGTTATTGTTCAAAGTCGCGTGTACGCAAAAAAGAAAAACTCTGCGCACTACGTAGTGTGCGCAGAGTTTTGGCGTTTACATTTTATTTGTCTGATTGTGGCTCTATAATACATCTCAATGTAGGTAGCAACAATATTCAATATAAAAAAAATTTTAGGTAATTTTAACTAGAAAGTAAGTAATTGAAATTTCTTGGATAAAATTGATGTTTTAAAGTTTCCAGTCTATCTGGTACGGGTTACGATTTTGTGTATGGCCTTTGTCTGTCTTCTAGATATTAATCGTCTTTGGTTGTACATAAAACTGTAGTAGGTAGGTAACTAGGTACTATAAACATGATGTGGTCAATAAAAATAGGTTTGATATTTTTTAACACTTAGCTACCTACTGTAGCTCTTGTATAATTATTTAATTATGTAAAACAATCTATTTACTTACCCATTTTACACAACGACTTTTTATTTATATAAAATCGAACAAAATCTTTATTCAAACAAAATCGGTGTCCATAGCAACTAATGTAGTATGTAAAACAGAATTCACTAAAAATAAAATGCAACAACTCATTCGCGTTATTCACGTAGTACGCGCTGTCAAAAAAAAATCAATATCTACCAAGGAAGATGATTACCTATCTACCTACTAACTGACAGACACTCTGAGTCTGACCAAAGAGAATATCGCCGCCCCCACAGAATAATATCGTAATCGACTATTACGATAGAAGTGCTTTTAATCGAAATAATTGTTGTGGAGGCCCAAATACACCTTGTCAATTTTTTTCAGCCGATTCGTACGAGTAAATACTAATATAGACTATGAATAAGATACTTTTTATTGTGAAATTACTAAGTTTGCATTAGTACATAAATAAATAATTTCAAATACAATGTTTTTTCTGGTATTTTGATTAAATATAACGAAAAAACTTTTTAATCTCCATATACATACGATGACATATCATCATACGTATTAGGATATTAATCGGTATCGGATATTACACTATACAAACTTAATTCACTTGCCATGGAAAATGAACGTAATCCAGTTTTACGATATTTGTTACAATATATTAGAGCACCGAATAATGTGGTACCATTACAATACCGAAACAATCAATATCACATTTTTGTAGTCAACATTATCGCGATTGACTATTACTATGCAGGTCACGTCAACGATTTCCACGAATAAAATGGTATTGTTATATATTACAGTAAAAAAATGTGTTTTCAATTCTGGTAATATTTATTTTAACAATATCTTCGTTATGGTAAATTATAGATTTTTTTCTGTAATATAATATTATTTGTGATAATTTAGGCTATGTTTTGGTATATATACGATCTTTCTACGTTAACTAACTGAAAAGTTATAGACCAAAAACGGTTTTTAATTCTCCTGTAAAATTTGTATTTTTCGATTACGATATTATTCGGTGGGGGCGGCGATATGAATGGCGCATGGCGGCGCGGCGCTCGTCATTGAATGATTCAACCGTCTCACTCACCCCGCCCGAACTCCGCACACACGACTCGTCCCCCGCGCACCTCACCGCCAAGTGTCTAACAGCAAGTGAGAACGCGATAACATTGAACGAAAAATAGTGCGCGGAAATTTTATAAAAAGTGTTCCAGGATATACGTTTTTATCAGTAAACCTTACAAGTTTGTGAAATAAATGTTTTTCATTTAGAATCTCCATAAAATTTGCGAGGTTTCTATACAATATTTTCTTTACTTTTACAATTTATGAGTACATTATGAACGGCCAAAGTTCAGGTAAAATTTATGCAAAAAAGCAGATTTTTGGAGGCTTATGCTGAATTTGTTTCTCAAAATTTTGATTTTTAGTTTGTATAGAAACCTAGATATAGTGCACAAGATACCTATAAGTCCAAAAGTTTAAAAGAAAGATCTGTTACAACGGCATAATTACGTACGAGCGTTTGTATGAAAAGAAAGCCGGGTTGGCTGCTCTTAAGTCTTTTGATATCAAATCAAATCAAACCGGTCGTTGCGAAAATAGGCTCGTATCGCGATGTTAAAAACTGTATACAATAGCCAGTAGGTCAAAGTTATTTACAAATGACAGATTGCATATAAATCATCCATGTAAGTTGTAACATATCAATGTAATAGTAATGTGGTATTAGAAGTTGAAAGAGTTTCGTGATGGAGTGCACGCGCCGATACGCAGCGGAGAAGTAGAGTAAGTATGTCGCGCTAGCGCTACTTACAATTATAACCACTAGATGAGATCAATTTAACGATTTAAAAGATGTGTGCAGTGAATAAGGTGAAACAACTTGAAAAGATTAAAAATAAAATAAGTTGAAAATGAAATAGGTTTACGAATAGCATTCCAATGTTTTGTAGAATTTAGCCTGGATTCCAGATTATTAAAGGAAAACGCTTCTACACTATTTTTATGTGTGGACCACTGAAAACACTAATTCAATTTGTAACTAAATAAGGGTAAATAAAGCGGGTTGAGACAATGTGATGCCAAAACGAATAACAAGATGCTACTCAAATCGTAGCATCCTGACAAAGTTCTATATCACTGCTTTAATAACTCCGATGAGAATACGAGGAATTTACCTAACGCGTATTTAAATCCGCGTTTCCTTATTAAAAAGATGAATCCTGATCCCGATCAACGTTCCTTGATCAAATATTCTTCTTATTTGTTTCTCTGGTGATTTCACCTACATAACTACATATTTATGAAATCTGGTAATTTCAGCTACGTGATAAGATTTTGATGTAATACCAACTGATCACTTTTACAATGACCACAATCCGCATGATATTGAAACTTGTCCACAGCTAGAATGCATTGAAATCACAACATTGATCTGTTTCTAGATTACTAAATATTTGGCCTACATTCAACAATGCAGATTGCTCGGGTCAGACATTAAATACTCTGCACAAAACCGGCTAATCAACTAAATTATAACCATAACGCTTTAGCACTATTTATAATTCATCTGCGGTGTCGAAACATCCGACAGTGGCTAGACCACTCGCATCGATTGCGCGCTTGTCAACTTACCTAGTTCGATAACGTATTGGGCAACTGGCTTATTTAATTAATTAAATGTTTAAAACATTAGCGATGTTTTAGTATTGACTAATTGCTTACGAAAGTACAGATAGTTACAAAAATTGTAGAAAGACATTGAAGTATTAGCTATATTATATAGCTATAGAACTAAAATTTGGACATTAAAACTTTGATCAAGCTTTGAACTTGAAATATTATTTTGATATCTGAAAATATTTATCATTCTTTCTTTCTGTAACTCCTCATTTAAGTATATTTTTTTTGGTAAAAACTGTAAGTACCTAGTTGGTTTCAGACTAGAGGTTTTCTCAACGTCAAAACAATTACATGACAATGTTCGATTGGCCCAAATATACAACACCATAGAATTGTTTCAGAGCAACCTAAATTCAATGACCCCGACTGTGTCCGATTGAATTAGCCAGTTAAATTGTATCATTGCCTGTCCGAAGGCGGCTCATTCGATTAACGTCCGCACGAGACGCTCCGATGACGCCCATTTCCTTTTAATAGTCCTTTCTCTTAATTTCTTTTACTTTAAGACTTTTGACTCAATACTCTTACTCTTCGGGTTATCTGGTTCACTTCATAGTAATACAGCTAAACTAGTTATTGAGTACTGGTTACAAAAATAATTTAGTACGACTTCAGACCTTATTTTTTTGTCTTCATTATCCGTCTCAAAATAACACATAGACATATCGAGTTGAATGTTGATCGTCCGCATATTTTTGCCGCATTACTATTCTGCCTGCGTTCAAGCTCACTCGCACACAAGTCCTCAAACATGTGTCATATCCAAGTTGGTAAAATGAAGCGCCTATGACCAAAACGCTGAATAAACTATTGGCTATTAATGCTAATTTGCGTTGTAAGCATTTGGGTACAGTGATACAGTCACGTAGAATCACCGACTACGCGCGACGGTCCTATGCTTTTTGGAATGTATTTTAAACGGTTTTATCTAAGCTATGTAGGTACTAATTATTTACAAAATACATGGAATATTTCAATTAACTTAAAATATATCTTTGTAAACGCAAAAAGTTTCTCCTTTTTTTATGATTAGACATGTAACTAACTAACTGTAGTTTTACGCGTAATCTAATTAAATCAAGTTTAAAGCAACTATGTGAAATAGGCGTAATTTTATAGACGTTTGTATATTTTAATTAAAACCTCTTCATGAATAAATAAATTAATATCCACGGACATTCACACATCGTCACCTAGTCCCAAAATGTTATATCATTAAGAAAAAAAAATTTATGAAAAAACATATTATAATTTAGTTAAAAAGGCAAACGAGAAAACATCATACAACGTAATTGTGCTGTATTTTTGGTGAATATTATTAAAAAATACTTATAAATTTTCTAATATGCAGTGCCCTAACGGGGTTTATGTTTTAAATCTGCTACATAACATAACAACTTATGTAAAAACAACATACCCAAATGCAATACATAAATGATTTGATTTGTAATAACTTGCGTACGTCATTATACTCTACGTAGACAGTTGGTAAGCCAACTAGCTCGGGTCATCGTAGATTCTGCTGATTTGGGCCGCGAGCCGCTGAGGAAGCAATTTAGCACGTGTCGCTCCGACAACGCCATTTTAATGCACGTATCATGATACTTTAATCTAAACAAACAGAGCCATGTTAGTTATCTGCATTTTCTCTTTTACACTTGCATAATATTTTCATATAATTTAGCAAATTATAGGTAAGTAGTAGCTGAAAATAAAAAAAACCGTCTACTCTCCTAAAAAACGAAAAATAAACAAGATCACAACTCTTCAATGCACGACAGACATCCTTTATTTTTTTTTCCATTTTATACATATATTTTAAAGATGTATAAATAAGGGGGTCGCCTGAGGCGCATGTATCTTTTTTATTACTCTCAATTCCTTCTCGTATCACTAAATTTCCAGGTTTTTTTCTGACTTTGTGGGTATTATTTTCGTCAGTAGGTACATACTTCACTTTATTCTTCAAAATACTAAATATCTTTTTTTGTTTCAAGGATAATTCTTAAAACCAAAATACAGTTTATATATTTCATGTTAGTGAAAGGAATTTATTTTTCACATTTAAAGATTTCTAGTTTCAACACAACCCGACCGCAAATTAAATGGAATATCTGTGAAATAGTTGTCACGACACTTGGGAAACAGTTTCACGGAAAATTACGAAGATTTATAACAAAGTTCAGGTTTATTACAAAGAAACAAATCTGTACAAATTCTTAGTATTGATTGAAATAACATGAACAAAATATTTGGTGGTTCAAATTCTTGTTTTTTTTTGTGGGTTACAAAATCATTCAGACCATACTTTCTGGAATGTTCACGGCTAAAGTTAGGTTTAATAAATGGCGCTATTGTCGAAATATACTTTTATGATTTTTTTAGATAAAAAAGATCTCAAATTTTGTTCCACTCAGAACGTTTCATACTGTACCAGGACAACGTCTGTCTGCAAAGTCCATTAGTTTTTTAATTAAAATTCATACAGCCTTTTTCGAGGCCAAAAGATGCTTGGCCTCTGATGAACCTAATAAAATATCAGCAAAGGCTATCAAAATATCATTCATAATCCATTAAGTAAGAAATTATCTATTTAAATTTTCTACAAGGCCTGAATAGGTATCAAGTTTCCAAAATAGGTTGTGCCCGTATTATAGCTATTTGTGGGTTATTTGCGAAGCATTATCTAATTTTCTATTCTTCCACTATAATGCTTTTGCTTCGTGCGTGTTCGGTTGCGCAGGCGCACGCGATCTGAAATGCTCTGGCATTAAGGCGTCTTCAGACTGGATATAAAAAACATCATCGTTGGTTTTGGCCCCAGTTTTTAACTTCCTAGGAAGTCAATATAAGATACTTAAAACTTGATTAGGTTTGCCACGTGTGTTTAATTTTTTATATATTTTTTGGTTCACGAAAATTGCGTGTCTGAAAATTGCTTTAATAACGAACCTACTCCATTTTCTAATAATGATCTACATATTAGCAAGCCGCTCTGTACTTACTCTGGCATTTGTGTAAGGTATTGTTTATTGTACTGTTATTAGTGTTTCCTTTACACAATAATATCTAGAAATGAAACCAATAATTCATTCTAATATGCATTTCTTAAACCACGTCAAAACTACATACATTTGTATTAATCTCAGCGCTCGTGGCATAGCTTAGCAAGCTATGCCACGCTTCAAATATAACGTAAAGACGTTCTTGATAGATCGTTGAAGTAAGGCGACGTTCTGAGCGGCAAAAATTTGGATGAGTGTTCGCAGGTGGCATTAACCTAGCGCTTCCGTGCTTCGGAGGGCACGTTCAACTGACGGTCCTGACTTTTAAAGTCGTTAAGCCGTCATGGCTTTTTGGAGGCCATTAGGCGGCCTAAAAACTCCGTCACCAGAGTTGGCCACTAGCTCATACGAACTTACTACATAATATTTAATTGACGTTAGATCGTTAGACACAAAATAAGCTTTGTTTATAAATATGTTTACCGCATGAGTGGCTAATCAAGTCGTTTTGTTACATTCCTACAAAGCAAAGCTATGAATCATCTTAATCTACAGTCGATTATTCAAAATATCTAAATCATCCCACATTTATCTACTCGTAAGGCATTCAGGCGTTCATCGTTCTTAGTATTCTCTTGCCATTTGTTTTTGTAACAAAGAGTCTGTTTATAAGTAGTGCTACTATAAACTATTATTGTAACTTGGCAAATGACGAATGAGTTTTTTATATCTATATGAAAAAAAGGAGGACATGTTCTCTGTTTCATCGTTCGAAATTCGAGACCGATGTTCGGCTTTTAAATCCTGTCTAAGTTTACTTTTTGGGATGATAAACAATCTGTTTTTTTACCCCTAAGCAGAAACTTTACTTACGGCGACGTGACTAACCCCCGAGTACTGAAAAGCTACTTAAATATTTGGGAGCGTAATAACCATTTGAGAAGCTCTTGCCTGTCAGATTTAGTATAGAAAAACGTCAAATAATGTCATAGTTAAGCACTTACATTTAGTAGCGTTTCAGTATTTCTAACACCTTTCTTTTTTCTCTTTCTTGATGTTCCACATAAACTTCACATGTCAGACGTCAAAAAAAAATTTTTTTCATGAAGATGTATTATATTAGGCTTCTAGGCCACAAATCAATACCTTTGTAGATTTATCTATTGTTCTTTTGTTTATAATGTACCGTTTGAACTTGTCTATCTTTCGGCACTGACTGATTGAATGTAGGGCACTCTTGTACACCATAATTGAACTGTACTTTCAAACAATACTCTTAATCGTGGGCGTTGACTTAATTATACAATTCTTTTAGAAGGTAGATTTCTGGAGTATTTTTTAAGTTACTTTTAAGTGAGGTAATATTTGGTTAAAACAGTATTTATTTAGTGTAGCAAAATGATTAAAAATACAGTAGCTACTTGGTTTTTCTGAATGTATTTATAACTTAGTACCAATTTAGTCTGTGATTCCGAAGGATAATCACGCGAGCTAAGTCGTAGATAGAAGCATGATATTTATATGATTAGCCTAAAATCAACAAGTCAATCATTTCTTTTCAAACTGATGTTTCAGGTAGATATAATATAACCTCAACCTTTTAAAAACAAGGTTGCTTTGAACATACCTTTGCCTGCTTCTCCAAGAGCGTGGGTCACGTTGAAAGTCACTTATTTATATTTCCTCTATTTTGGTACAAGTCGTTAAAACTATGCTTACTTAGTAGATAGCATATTAGGTAATCCGGTAATAAGTAAACGTAATACAACTTACTTAATTTTACCTCACGTTCGCTTTCGAAATTACTTTCTCCAATAAATACGAATTAAATGGTATTAAATACGAGATATTGTAAGATTAACTCCTGTGACGACTCGTAATTACTGACGTGGCTTAGCCCCACTTATACCAAATGTAATCTGGTGTTTTAAACAATTTGACCTTTGTGGCGCAACCAGCATTCCGAATGGGACGTCAGGGGCATGAGTTTAATCCCCTGATGCGTAAATGTTTGCAAGATCTGTAAATATTTGTTTCGGATTATTTATTTACTCACTTACTTAGTATAATTCATTTAAAATGTTTTATTTTGGCTGTGCAAGTAGTACCTGAGTATACTTTCAAATTTGGTGTTTTAATAAAGGAAGCATCGAATTCAAATGAGGTAATAAAACGTGTCATAGACGAGCTTAAAGCTTAAGGTCAGTTGCACACTTACTTTTGTCGAAAAAAAATCAAACTAAGGTTACTTATCTTAAAATTTTGTAAGCACTTAGAGATCAAACTTCGTATTTTTTATAGCAGGAAAGGGTAATGATAGGGACGAAGATTTGTATTTTGTTTTTTTATTAGTAAATAGTTCTAGTGCGTGATGGGCCTAAGGGAACTTGGACCCTCATCGACATGCAGCTTGGCTGCGCTTGCGCATTACGCATGCGCGTCGGGACGCGTCCACGACGAGGCCGCTCGGCACTATCGATTGTTTACTGATACACGCATTTATACAACTACTCACTCCATATACATCACAATTTATTCCCTATTACGTACGCTATAAGGAAATTAGTTGCGTGCCTTACCGATTCCGGCCACACGGATTCAAAATGCCCATTTGTGGAGTTTTGTCACGACCGCGCGCACGCAGGGTTAGAAGGGATATCGACTTTGACGGATGGTTATGACGTTAGAATAACTTTGAATAGCGTGATTAGCTCATGAATACAGAGGGCGAAGGGACAAACGAGACTTTGATAAATATATTGGTTTCTGTTAACTCATAAAATTATTTATGAATCGTGGGTAGATTAATTCCTTGGAAATTATACAGATGATGATGATGATGATGGTAAGATTTCGACCGTTTCAGTCGCCCCCCTGCGGCGTAGTAAAATCCGTGAGTACCGCTACAAACTGAGTAAAACCACAGCTAATTACGGCGTCATGTCAAAAACCGTTGGGTTTCCCCGACTTTTTAGAACTTTTTATACGATGTTGAACTTTTTATAGCTCTATTACCTTTAACTTTAAAATTATGCCATCACCGTCTTTCAATATAACACATAGCTTGATTTGGCAGGTTGACGATTGTATACGACATGTATACAATCGTCAACCACATAACACTTTAATGAATGCAAATAATCATAATTTTGTAAATAATTTTGACATGAAGAAACCTCAACATCAAAATATGTCAGGTAAATGCTTAAATTATTGTACAACCCAATTCAAAATTTTCAAACATCTCACAAACTAGCATTCCAGACGAGATACATTTCAAGGCAAGGTAATTTACCAGACGTTACCATCAAACCACAGTAATTCTTTCATATCGAAAAGATTATACCAATACCATTATTTATAACCCAAATTCTAATGCAATTGCGTCAGTGGAGCTCCGGGAATAATTTGTTGGTAAGATAACTTGTGACGTCATTCGTTCCGACCCATCTCTCAAAATGAATGATCACTTTACCGAGACCCATTAATCTCGATGCAAAGGGATCACTTTCACTTTAACGAGAACATTCGTGAAACAAATTTTGGAAATTAATAAGCGAGCTTCGTTTGTTTCTGATGAGATATGAAACGTCATCTCGAGACAACGAGAAGCTTGAAGTAAGCGTGAGATACTGCAACCTTTAATTATTACTGATATTGATAAGCACCGAGATCGTTGTCTCGGCTCGTAAAATTTAAATAAAAATTATTAATATCTGATTTCGTTTTGACCACGCGTGTTCGAATACATTTCTCTTAGATAAAACTCGAAGGTATTTTAACTCTACTAAGCGAAATTTCAGACTTAAATAAAATGTGTATAAATTAACGAAAAATATGCACGAATTCATAAGTTATGTTCATTATGTATCCAGAGATACAACATGCTATTTGGTAAGTAAGATTTTTCAAGTTGTAAGTTATTTAAGTAACTTTGCGATCATCAAATGAGCATTTAATCAAAATTCATAAATCGTGCTTGAAAAGAACTATCGACATCGCATTTATTTTACGTAATAAGAGCTTTACCCGGTATTATGGCATAATCTGATTAAATCGCAAAAACCGAGGATTTTTAATGAACGACAAAGATTTATCTGAGTTTATCGAAAGCTAAATTGAAATTATATAAGACATTGCAAGCTTTGAATATAGTTACTATCTCAAATGTCATCTAACACAGAAACCTAATTTATAAAATAAATGTACTATTTGCTTTACTAATAATTTCTTAGAAAGACATTCGTTAATTAGTTCCAAACAACCTTTTATTATTAAGCTTCCTTACACTAACGAGAGTAAGTACCTTAAGGTTCGATGCAACTGCCCGAGGGTACACTTAAGACTACGGTTATATAACGAATGTAATAGATAATGCATAATACTAATGACAAGTATTATTTAAAATATATTAGGTACTTAGTGTCACGGTTCATTTTGTCTACCACTCAACTACATGATTGAGTGAGGCAAATTAGATAAGCACATTAGTGATCGTTACATCGGACTTTCATTTTTAGAGCCCTAATTTTTCCTAGTGTTACTCAACTATCGGAGTTTCGGAGATATGAATCATAAAATTTTGATGAATGAATTGGGCATCATTTATATCCAAGCGGTTTTATGTTATTAAAGGAATTCGTCATCATTTAAACGAAACATATTTTATGATTCTAAAGAAGAAATCCTAAATGTATCAAAAAAGAACTTTTAATATTTGTTTTGGTCCATATTTCAACAGTCGGGGGACAGCTGTGATATAATTTATGTAATTACGAGCATGTTTGTGTCACATTACTTCCTTTATTTATGTTGTGACATTGCTGAAGCTCTGTCGGCTGGCCATATGTTTCGCGGTACTACATTGCAAAAACTACGCTCGCATTTCCAGTACTTATTTCATAATTCAGTATAATTGTGCTTTTTGTGAGTTTTTACACTAGCGTATCACGTTTTTTGTTTATTGTCATTACTGTTTACATAAACTAAGTTTTGATTTATTGCTGTATTTTTGATTTTTTTGGCGCTGTGTGGAATGTCCAAGAATACTCGTACTTATTTATTTATTTTATATATAAATCCTAAATCCATGTTTTTAAATTGACAAAATATCGAGAAAAGTAATAAATAAGCTAATATAAAAAACCCACTCTGTATTTTTATTATTTTTTTGATAGAATACCTTTATTATATATTTATACCTTTACTACTTTTCACCTTTTATTATTTTCAGTAGTGTAGATTTTTTTTTTCATTCGCTGGTCTTGAATTATTGCATTGCACTGAACGTAAATAAATCATTCCAGTGGTGTAATATTAAGTTCCTTAACCTTCAGTTTACAGTTAAAAAAATAACTATCTACAGTTACCAACCATTAACATTCTAGGATTGACTGACAAGGTATTTCCTCCTGACAATTAAATTTAGGATTTTTATGTCTTGAAAACTGTGAAACCTTAGGTAATATTATGTCATTATGATGCAATAAATCGTGGTGAAAAGGACTTTAACTGTTCTTTCTTCTATGACTAGTTTCCGAGAGTAAGCTTTCATTTGGTCTCTTAAAATGAAAGGAGCTGCATTTTGCGTCGTAAGGAAAATCTAGTTAACAGTCACACACCAATTGTCATCATTTATAACCTTCCTTTCCATAAAATGATTATAAATTATGATGATTGAAGAAAAAATATTAATTTATCCTGTTAATAAATTTGCAAATACATACATGAATGTAAGTATGTGGAATTCGCGCTATATTACTCGTACTGCGTTTGATTATTAAGAAAAATAAATTTTTGCTTGGATATGAATAAACGGTCTGTTTTATAAAAACTTTATACTTGAAATTTTGTTTATGTATGTTCTTCAACTTTAACAAGACTTTCAAAGTCATTAAAAAAGCTTTTCGGCGTTAGCCCAAAAAGCCTTCCAACTCGTATCATGCATTCCTTCGACTTTCTCTGATAAGTGGAAAATTACGTCGGTAACCTTCACATATCAATAACATCCTAGACTTTCTAACGTAGATAAATAGGCATCAGCATGTAATAGGATCGGTAATGAGGAGATACGACGGATGGATGAGTGCAGTCACCCTCGTTACGATAAGCTCTATGACGAAATGAAGCTTGCATCAAGTTGTTAAGTTCCTGAACTAAACAATTAAAGTTCTTTCGTAATTACCTAAGTGAGAAAAATGCCACACACAAAGACTTTTGAAACGTGGTGATTTTTTTTATTCTACAGGATTTTTAATTGCAATTCCTCCTCAAGCCACTTATTAATCAATTCAACTTAAGTAACTTAAGTCGTATTATCCTGACCATCCACCAAATTTTAAATTGTGTGTTCACAGTGGACTTTTCGTTTTCCTAGCTATACAAGTGAAGGTTTATGTCTTTGTAAGAGATAAAGCAGACCATGTGTCTCGTGTGTTGCACAACCAAAAGTACGAGATAACCTTACCAAGTTCATTGAACCACTCATTCATGTTTACTTACCTGAAAAGAAAAAAAATATTATATTAGATTTTTCAATTATACAAATTAACATTTATAAGATATGATAAGATATGGGCGATGTATAAAGTTTGGAAGTATCTTTGCAGTTACTTAATAATCAACAAATAATTACCTACTTAGTTTCAGTAGGAGACACAGAAAAGGTGATAAGTTCTCTAAAAACTGCTACGCAGTTGACTATTAATTGAATATACTATAGTGTTTCTGTGGGCTTTTTAACTAGAAATAACGTCATTGATTTTAATTCTAAATTTAAATATTTAGCCAAAAGCTTGTAGCTCAATTCAATTTAATGAATTTTCCAGAGGAAAACCATAAGAAACTTTATCGTACGGTAAGTTATAATAACAGACCGGAGAGGAAAATGTGTCACATGTATGCATACATTTTAAATCTAAACATAAACAGTTTTCACAAGTAACTTTTGCACAACATCCGTCGATCACGTTGTTGGGCACACGATAAAAAACAGTAATTATTTGACTGGTACTGGCATGAGTTTAGACCGTTATGGGCAAACTCAGTGCACTACAATTAATTTACTCATAGTGTAAGTTGATAAGTCGCAATCTAGCTAGGAAATCTAGCTAGGAAATTACTTTAATTAATAAATTGAGAAAAAGTTTTTACAACTTGAAGTCATGTTACAAAATTTAATTTGCTATAAGTATTTAAATAAGTGTTGTAATTGAATTTAACCCACTCACAATAACGCATTTGTTGTTTCTGCATTAAATCATAAAGTCATCGTACAAGTATTAATGTATAGTAGTCACCTAGTACCAAGGTACGTACCGTACGCGACTTATAAACTGTACCTACAACTAAATCTGTAATTTAAAAAATTCAAGCTCATGCTAACGCTGCTAGCCATGGACAACTGTAATATAAACGTGATATATAGCGTGCTGATTTTGATGAAAAATAACGTTAAATTACACAGAAATCATTTCTGTTTGTATCATTAAAACGGAAATGGTATCTCTGAAATGAAATCTAAGTACAGAAACGATATAGTTGAACAAAAATGGTATTATAAAGTAGCGACTTTATATACCATTTTTGAATATCGAAAAGCATTATTTTTAAGACTGATAAAACAATAGTCATCATGATACATATACTCGTAAAATAAAAATAATAAAGAACTTTAGAAAACGAATATCTAAAGAAATTAAAACCAACTAAATATTTAGCCACACCTTTGCAAAAATGATAAATTGAAAACTCATTCAGTACAATCTGGGCGGGCGCAATCACCCAAGTCACGCACAAAATACTTACCTACTTTTTGTTTCACGATTTTACAATCAAGATCATGGCGTGTCAAGATACATTTGATTAATTAGCCGACGGAGCGACAACATTGCCCAGCACTGCTACTCTGCAAAACGAAAAATGAAGTTTCGTGACAATTTTCGGGTTCTAATTATGTTGGTGAACTATTACGAATTCAGTATCCACCAACATAAGCTGACCCCGAGAATTGTCACGAAACTTCGTTTTTCGTTTTGCAGAGTGACGCCCCTGTTCCATAACCATGATGACATAACACTTTATTGATATATCGCGTGCATTTTTCTATGAACTGCGATATGCCGGTTGATATTACGAAAGAAAACCGTCTAAGAATAGAAATCAATATCTTTTGTATAGTTATTGCTGAAGTGTTGTTAAAACCTACACAACCCACTTAAAGATACATCGTAGAAGAGGCTCTTACATAAATAATGTACTTACCTACTTAATTTTTGGTATAGTATTGTCAAAGAGCGATTCATTGTTTCGAGCACCAAACATTATGTAAAACATAATCTATGTAATCATTTCTGGCATTGACATAAAATTATGTTAATTTTGCGCACAGTAACGAGGTTACGTAATACGAATTAAGGTTCGCGAACATGTTTCATCTCAAAAAACCTAGTTCTACTCATAAATTAAATTACATCAGCGATACCGTACATGGTAAAATGAAACTCGAAGTCTATATGTTCTCTTTTGCTTGGATAAATCAGTTTTCTAGCCGTAAAAAGATGTGATTGCTAGTTTAAATGCAAGTTTTTCATTAGCTCTTAATGTGTGTACACAAGGTCCATTATACAGGTTTCTTGTTATGCCTACAAGTTTACTCTCACTAAAGCGAAAGTCAATAAGTTGTGTGAATATTCGCCGTTTGAGTAAAGTAAATACAAGTATAAGCATGTGATAAACGGTGATGTTTTTTTTATGTTTGGTCCGTATTTTATAGCGGCAGTCGCATTATTTACTCCCTGCTTATACGTGAAGAGTATAATTATTATGATTGAGAGTTTTAACTCGGTCTTTTTATTATTAATATGAGTTAGTTAATGTCTTTGTAGGTAAAAGTCATGAATTCATGATGATCATGACTTTAGCCAAGAGAACGTATTCTCTAGGATGTGATTAGATAATTTATACTCTACCTAATAAACAGAAGTATAAATTCCACCTTATATTTCAACTCATACTTGTGTGTCGAGCAATGCAAGTAAATTAGCCGAGTTAAGAGCTCCGTTTTCCAGGAACCGTTATGCAGTGAGGTCTTCCATACGAGTTGATTACCTGCTGACAGCATCAAGCATGAGATTATATGGCACTAGTTGTTCCACGAGCCATCAACAATCAACCTATCATACGTATGTATCTCGCACCTTTTGACAGTTATAATCATACTAGTCGTTGGAATTAAGCGCATCTTATAAAGTAACGCTGTGTGTAGAATACACAACTTTAAAGAACACTTCTTTGATTGATTAGAGGCGGATTGGCTTATTAGCATGTGCTTTTGATTTTTGATCGAATAATTGCGAGCTGAATCTCTTGGTAGATTAAATATAATTCTCGACGAAGAGTATTAGAGCAATTGTATGAAGGAACTGGAATTGAATATGCTATAGATCAAAGTATGTCTGCCGTAAGTAAGCCTGAGTTTAAATGTAGTGGTTGAAATGTTTTCATCACGTGTGGAAGAAAACTGAATGCAGCTAAATTGCACCAACTAGTTTTGAAGAAAATTGTCGTTGGCATTACCGGGATAATAGCAGTTGGTACTTTCGATCTCGGACACCGACGGGATCTTGTTCTGTTTAGATGAAAACTATAATTATATTTCACTTAAAGCAGCATGACAATGTAATACTTTGATAAGGGAAATCTGAAGTTGAGTTCATAGTTGGTCTGTTTCATGAAGTCTGATTACCTGTCTATACTCGTAATCAGTGATAGTGCTCGACCAGACTGCCGGCTTAGCGCGGTAGCGACGGCTAGCGCGAAATTTCAAACATATGAAAACGCCGGTAGTGTCCACAGCGCAGGGGCTAAGGCGAGCGCCTAGCACGGTTGCTATGTGCGAGTTAGCAAGCGTACCTATGTCAAACGTTTCTAAACGGCAGGGGTATCAAAACTCGGGTCGTTCAGCGTTTGCGCATCTTAAATTATTTTACTATAATTTTATTTATTTATTAAATCAAATCATAAATTCAAGTACAAAAACCCTCTTGTACTCGATTTTATGATTTGATGTATATTAAAACTAATAAAAACTTACCAATAATTTAAGTTTACATTTTAATTCAACATTAATTGCTAAGGAACTTAATTTACTTTCTCCTAGATCTTTTACGAACATAGAAATTACAAGATATTTCTAATAGTTTAAAGTGCCGAAGTCGGCGCTTCCTGTGTTTGCAATTTGACGCATGCGTATAAACCGGACGCATCTAATGCAGTTTTCTCTTTGCGCCGGTCACTAACCGAGCTAAAGATAGAGAAATTAGTTGAGCGCTCTTCTCAAGTGAACGCACTCTATATATACGGGGATGAATCAGAATACACAAACTTTACATCCATAATATACCTAAAAGAACTATTTTTTTTATTGAGTGTACAAACGTATTATAGCTGAAAAGTTTTATTTTAGAATTTTTGTTTGAACGAGCTAATCTCTTTTGGCATTTAATAGTTAAGTTCTCGGTGTTTTTTTTTGCTAATTACTTGTTTCAGCTCCTCGTATTTTAAGAGTTTTACAAAATGTATAAAACCGAAAAGACGGGATAACGTATGTCGCGTCCGATAGTTTAACTTCAATTTGAAAGAATTTCACACAAGCCAACGACCTGAAGACCTGAGAGATAACAATCCACGTATCCTTGAATATTATGGATTTATGCATTCTGATGCGTCTTCAAAAGAGTAGCCGGCGTCTGCGCCTGCGCATACCATATACGTGCAGGCGTAAACTGCGAGATCGATTACAGCTAATTACTGCCCTGCGCTGATGCACGACATACTTCATCCCTAACGTCACCCGATAAGCATCGGTATCTACAGCACTTGAGCACTTGTTTTTGGTATCTTGTTTACTGCAAAATTACTAAAAAGGAAAAAAATTGTGTATTGATGAGTGGCGAAAATTGGAGGAAGATAATAATAAGTTGTGCTCCCTTACTCTGAAAGTTTGTTTTTTAAAAAGAAGTAACATTTGGTTTGTTAATAGTAATCACCCGATTACTATTATGCATTTAAGAAATACTGCGGACAGTAGCAGCAATACCAACTGATACAAGTAGGTACCTACATATAAAAATTTTGGGTATTTATAGGTGATTTTGCTTTTTAAAATTGTAATTAATTTTAATTTTAAACAATTGTAATATTGCTCTCTCATTAATTTCCCAAACAAGAAATCACTCTCCGAATTTGGAAGTAAAAGTTGAACGAATATATTTAGTTGCTGACTGTACCTACCTCTCTGTCGGCGTTTTCAATTGTAACCCGATCGCTTTCCACCGCGTTTGCGAAGAAATAATAATTTCACTTGAACAGGTTTATGTGTTCGGATAAAGAGAATTTCAGTTTACAACCGTTGTCCATAAAATTATGGAGCTAGACGGATTATCAAGATCTATCTATTCTTGTCATAATACCTGCTACATTTTATCATGGTACTGCAAAATTGTTTTCCTAGCCAATGTTTCGGAAATTGCTCTTATTTATTGTGTTTGAAAGTAAAATAATTGGCTCAGAAGCAAGAATCGGACTGTGAAGATTGATTCAGTTGTAAACACTGTACCAAAGTTGTAATCACTCTTGATACGTGTATAAACAATGTTTTATATCTTAGTATAATGAAACTGATAATAAGAAAGCTATTGTTTACCTACGTACTGTTTACATGAAACAGATGTAAGCACTGCACCAAAACTAAAATCACTCTGTACACAATGTTGCGTAAAGGCGATAAGCACTTCAATTATCGCTCGGCTGCTAATTTCGTTAGCATCTGAACGCCATACAGGCATATCTCTGTACTTAGTTTATCAGATAGAGGCTGATGTATGAGCTAACTGTGCAATTGCCGACCCGAAGCCTGGCATAGAGAATACATAGAGCTGCATTCTACGTCTATCCTTTATCTATCTTTTAGGTTTGTTAATAAGTCTGAATTGTATAAATAGTGTCCAGTGCTAAAGAGTTTTAAATTATAATAATTCTTTGAATTATAACATTACATGAAATTGTAATTTAAATTTAGAGCACCCTTAAAACTAATATTATCACGAATAAACATTAGTACCTGCAGGGCTATTACCTAACTTATTGTCTCGAAACGAAATTCATCGCCATCACGCGAATAGATATAATAAATACTGTGTATATAATAGACAGTAAATCGCGAATACAATTATTGTTGAGATTTGACAGTAAAACTAATTTTACCATCAAATCTGAATTTAAACCAAAGATAAATACAAATTGTACAGGCATACCGTATAAAATATTTTTTGACAATAAACTTGGTAGTTACTGTTAGGTATCCAAGTTTATTATATTAGACAAAAAAAAGTTTTGTATACATACATTAGTAAACAAGTTATTTTCTTTATAAAACAAAGTTCACATCTAGATACGCAAGCACTTTATCACGTTCATCACAATAGCTTGTACAGTAGCGCCATTGTACTTGACACCGGCAGTACACTTCCTAGTTTGTAAGTGTTCCCATAATCATAATAGAATTATGGATGGTGTCGTGATAGCGATGCACGGCTATCATGCTGGAAGACTATCTTGTATCAGATATTATGAGAATAATTTTGTAGGAAAACTGATATTCAGATAATGGCGAATTGAATATTTTATTAACTTATTGGCGGCGGTGGAGAGACGAGCTTGACTCTTACTGTCTACAATGGCGTACAATAGCTCATAATAGAGATGAATGGAGAGAAGGAAGGGAGGCCTTTGCCCTGCAGTGGGATGATTCGGGCTAGTAATAATAATAATAATAATATTGGGAGTGGTATCTTTATGAAAGCAGTTTACGTAATTTAATTTTATAAAACATGTTTATGGTAAAGAAGTCTAGTCTCTTATGTTTTCTACTAGCCTGCCCCGGCTTTGTAAGGCTGTTTTCTATATTGGTACATGCATACTATGCATGTATTATACGTTTTTATATAATCCTTCCCCTTGATAATCTATATTTATGTCTATTGTTGAAAACTTCATTAAAAATAAATTTGTGATGATCGAAAATGCTAACCCACACTAACAATACAAAATATGATTATTAAAATAAAATGTCATAGAAAACAATGTGGTTTCAGAATAAAATACTAATAATACATCACAATTTCTAATTTTAAAAATAAATAAATTATCTTTACAAAATAAATACCATTTTATTATGTCGTCTCAAAATAAATACAAAAGGTTACACAAGATTGCTGATAAACAAAGAAACTAGACGTAATTTTATATATTATCTTGATCACTATCTCAGGCCAGAAATGCGAGTATTTTGTGCTCAAACGTGTGCAACAAAAGGAAGTAAAAGTGCTTGTGCAACAGTTATGCCGACACAGAACAGAAACATAAACACTGCTTCTATTATAACATACCGCTTTGCATATTTTAGTAAACAATTTGTACGCTATAGGGTGCCCGGAAATGTATTTCCCATAGCATATTACAATATTTAAACGGAAGCATGTAATTATCTGCTGAATGTAACGAGGTGGCAGGCAAAGTTCGTAGTCTGTTCGTCGTTCATTATGGACGTATAAACTTGCTGTAGCTCCAATGGCTGCAGAATCCGTCAAAAGATATTCCAGAAAAGTAATTAAAAAAAAAAATGAGGATCTGATGAGGATCTTCTGAGTTATGCACCTCGTGAGTGCAGCAAATTGCTCTCTTCTCACGTGATTTAAATCGATTGTAATAAAAAAAAATGTCACGTCTTGTTATTGAGTGAGAGTGTATATTAATATTTGGCAGTAGGTATTATGTTTTTTATTAGTTACGGCACTACTAAGGCTTTTCTGAACAATACGTAAAAACGTTATTTACTTAATGGAAACATAAAGGGGGCTTCTGCTACAAAAGGTGGTATTAATAGTAAATCTAAATCGATTTTCCTTTCCAGATGTAAAAACCACCTACGTGTGTTATATAAAGGCCAGTAGGAAGACGATTAAAATGAAAACGTAGTGCTTCCTGAAATTAGCAATCTCTACCTCGATTCGCACATTATGTTAATCGAGGTAGGTACCTATTATAATCAATAGTTACGATCTGTCGCAAAATAGCTTATTTCCTTGCATTTGCATGCAAACCTTTCTCCAATTATAAGCTATTATACAAAAAGGTTGAAACAGCGAACCATTGTTAGAAACGCAAAAAGAGGAATCATGGAGGTTATAATTTTCTCGCTTCCCGTTATCACACCGCAGTCGCCCCTGACAATAAGCCACAGATAAATGTGCAGTTGTAGCTTGCTACTTCGTACTTATCACGGTTACGCAAATTGCACGCTTTCAGAAATGTTTCTCGATGTAAAAAACAATGTGAGAAGAGAATGTATAGAAAATACATTATACTCATAACATCAAAAAAACAATTATAAAAATGGATCCAACATAATGCTTTCAATGTTTATGTGAGCGAATTTGGCCTATAAATGGAACGGGATCACGACAGTATTATCAAGGCACGGTAGACAATTTATGTGCATGTTTTTAAGAAATTAAAGATCATTTAAACATTTTTAAAGAAACATTACAATTTCATAGCTAACTTGGTTATACGAGTACAAGCAAAACAGTCTCAAAATTCAAATTTATTGTTACAATCTGTATCTGGCAACCCTGTCGCTTGAAAACAGCACAAAGCTATTTGATATCCAAACCGCGCCTCGGCACCTCATAATCACAGATTAGCAAATGAAAGAACGGGGCGATAGGCAATCACTTCCCTGTAATGAGAGACACCGAGCACGAACCCTGAATACCGTTTACCAGGAAGAAGCCTCGACGTTATACTGCGCCTGTAATAAGCAACTTCGAAGATGGTGTAAAATGTGAATGAACATGACAGATTTCATGCAAATGCATTCTTTGTATTTTGATGTGATCATGTCATTTATGAATAGAACTTCATACTTCGTCTTTTCATTAGTAATCTGTAAGAGAATAAAATGGTCTCCTATGCGTTACACATAAGTAAATCATACTAATTAATTATTTTACATGTAATCTCTTATTAGTACCAAAGACGATGAAGGTCTAAAATAATCTTTGCTAGTACTGATCTCAGACCGTCTGAGATCAGACGAATTACTCGTATAATAATTATAGAACTTTATTTAGTTCGTTTATACATCAATTATCAACATATTTTTCCTATTATTAAACTTCAATTGATGAGTTAGTTTAAATTTTTCGTAACAAAAACGAAAGGTTACGTCAAAGTTGAAAGGTTGCTTATTGATTTTGGCGAGAAATTTCACTTATTCGAGTTACACAATAATTTACATATTTAATATGAATGTCACAAAAGTAGGTTTAGATTATTATTGTCTAATTCTACAGGATGTTAAGAAAGATGATGAAGCAAAGAAGTTTTTGTTTAAATTCGTAGATCTAGAATATTCTAAACGGGTTTAATAAAGGAAATAGAATAGGATAACAGAAGTGCTACATCCCGATCGGTCTACGGGAAGAAATATATAAAGTCTTAATCGGATCGTTGAGCCACTAAGTAGGGTGAGTAGATAAATTGATTATGGAGTACTTAGTATATTAAGAAAAAAAATAACATTGCCTCTACCATATTTAAACAGCAAAATCTACCAATTTAACTCGTTCGGAACTTGTGAAGTTCTATTTTATAGCGCATGAGTAATTTTTATTTCATTTACAAAGTTTAGTCAAATTTTGACATAATCACGATAGACATCTAAACAAGTATTCTCGAAATATCCTTTAAATGGTGTTTAAGTGGCCATTAGCGTTTTTATGATGTACTTAAATTAACCCAAATTTTATATACTTACGGCTATTAAGGTATGTTGTTAAACTTGTCTACATAAGGACAAAAAAATATTTGTCTGCACACAAATATTTTCCAGTGTTTGTTTGTGCATTTATGTGGTATTAACCTAACCCAGCAGGTGGCGATAGGTTTGCAACCTACCGTACGCAGAATATTAACTACTTGAATAATATTAACTACCACTATATTTGCAAAAAATGGGCATAAAGCATTCTGTTATGGCCATGGTTGGCCAATGGTTAGCCAATGATTAATGACAATTTCTTGCACGTTTAATATTTATTTAGAGTATTTTTGCCATCCGTACACATCGTCCGTACAAACATCGGCTATAAAGTACAATCAGCGTCCACTATATGCTCAGTGGCATTCTGTGTACTTTGCTTAACGAATAGTTTGTCAGGGCAATAACTTCATGCGGCGTCTTTAAATATACACAAACAGACAATAATATATTTTAAATATTTTATTCAGGAATTAAAAATATTATGAGCATGTTGAAATTTTTGGGACATAAATCACAGAATATAATAAGCGTGAGACCAACAAATGGACTTTAAACAATGTCAGTAAATATAAAGCTAATATTAATGGGATACAAAAGTCATTATTCCTGATAGTAAGACTGAAACACATAATTACATTTACTACTACTACCTACAACTATTTTATAAAAGACATGATAGGATAGGAAGACAAAATGCGTTAGTTAGTTTTTTGCACTCAAAGACATTACTCCAAATCAATTACCATAAAAACATTGAAGTGCATAGAACCTGACCCAGATGACCTGTCCGAATATAAATTTATAGAAAACCAGGGGGCTTAAAAAGGCCGTTTTAACAATAACCTTATGTCATAATAAGATTAAAGTGCTTTAGCAATATTGATCTTATGATTATGAATAAGGTGCTAAATTATTGGTCGAATTTAAAGTGATTTCTATCAGCAGAATTGCTCGAAACGGCCATTTTAGCCCCCCAGGTCTGAAGACGTGACCGATGTATTGCAGTTGAGAACTGCACCTGCGAGGACGCGCCTTTCACTGCGCATCGAAAGTGCAGGTGACGTAACTGACCTGCGACCTGTGCCCTTACCACCAGTTAGCATCACTTGCGAGCATCAGAATTTATGTTCCAATGAAGTAAATTGTATGTTTTGGATAATATTGAATTTTTACTATTTTTTAAAGAGTTTTGCTGTTAGTTCGTAAAGTTATCTAAAGATGTAGAAGATGAGCTTCTGTGTGATTATAGAAATTGGACCAAAGTGTTAAATTGAGATGACTTTTTAATTTAGAAGTCAAGAAAAACTCCATTTGATTGTTGTTATACCTACATTTGGGTCTGTAACATTTTTTAATAAATTTGTTGGAAATCATAAATATCAAGAACATACTACTTATTATGGCAAAATATTTTCTCTTCGTCAGATTAGTTTGATACAAATCAATCACAAGATCAAAATAAAAACGAAATAAAGGCTTCAACTAGGTATCAGAGATTGAATCGATACCGTTAAAGTTTTTGGAACATCGTGTTAAGTACATATAAGTATAGTTTTATATTATCTGTGATAAAAGTTTGTTTCTTCATGTTATAAAATTGTAATTTTCAAATCAAACAAAAAGTGGTGCTAAGGGTCTTTTACTCTTCCATTTGATTAGCTGTTTACTGAACTAGTTGATGCAAGCTTACATGATTGATGGGTCTCGTTCGTGGAAGAGAATTAAAATGTTTGCTCATTCCACACATGTTTATCAAAATAAAGATTTTCCACCTGCTCGATTTGACAACTGACAAAAAAACAAATAAGCTGTCCTGACAGTTTTAATATTTGGAAAATAATGCGCTCGGTTTCGGAGAAATAATTTATTATTCTGTCGAAATTGGTATTAGCAATTTGAAAATCAAAATTTCGAGACAACACCACTGTAGTTATTGCCTACCTACTTGAAAATCTGATTTATATATAATTAAAAACCAGTTCAATGTGTAAGAAAAATAAAACAGTTCTATTGTTCATCCAATTTTAACTAACCCTTGTACCTGGCTAAGTGACATCGCTACGCCATTCCCCATAAAGCACGATCCGCACTGGGCATTAGGTTTCAAGCATTCTTACAGATCAGGAGATAACTCAGTGTCGTCAGGGCGGATAAATCGATGCTAAAATACGGAGGAATCGGCAACAGTATTTAATGGTAGCCACAGGCTGTAAATGAACAGCTTGATCAGCAAAGTTATATAGCTTCTAAACTTTTATTACCACAGGCCGTTATTAGTACTCCAAAAACTGAAAACGATACATCGTGCCAATATCGCAGTTTATATCTGTAAATGTTCTGAATTCAGTTGCCACCAATATAGGCTGAACTGCGATTATTGGCTCGATGTATCGTTTTCGGTTGTGGTAGTAGGGGGGCTGAAGATGTTGCTAAGGCCGCTTAATTTATTAAAAGGGACCCGATATCGTAGCAGAAAACAATGTTACAGGCAATGTTATTAAATATTTCTCAAAAAAAATATAGGTCGCATCTATCACATTTTAAAAGTATAAGAAAAATGTGAGGGTTCGTGATATAGCAATAGTTTATCCTATGTGTCACTTTTTACTTTTTGCCTTGATGATGTTTACTCTTCATGTTTTTGACCAACACGTGAGCCTTATTTACCATATTTGGCTCAACAGTAGACCAGCCAACTGATTGATGAGCTGTGTTGACCGGCCTTTTTGCTAATGGATGCCGGTTAACCAACTGTCGAACATCACCATTCCGGACAAATCGCATCGGACCTCCTACCGGCACGTCGTAAACCAAATTCATAACTTCTGCCTTCACAATAACTCCACAAGTTTAATTTTGCTTGACTTGCGAGAAACTAAAGGAAATCATTTACATTATTAGATTATTCTTCGATTTAGTATTTCTGTCCCTAATTTACCAAAAGTCAAAACAGGCTTAGTTGAAACAAAGTATTTTGATACATTTTTTTATTTTAGGCAAGACGTCTGCATTCTAGGTTTGTTAGTAAAAAATACTATTTATTATACAATAAGTCTGTCCAGTCTATTATTTGTGGGCGTTAGTGGGCACAGACATTAAGCAACCAACAAAATATAAAACTAATCGTGTTTTAATGGCCGGTAGTATTTTGTACCTTTTAATTCGTTAGTCGACACTAAACTATAAAATACGCCTATTGGATAATATTAAACTAGCTGCTGTTTACTGGTTTCTCATGTGATATCTAGATAAAATACAGGTTCAACCTAAGCGAAAATGTAGCTTATTAAAGCAAAAAATCTTACAGAATCAGATCAGTAGTTCCAGAAATATGTCATTACAAACAAAACATTTTTATTTCTTTTAAGTGTTAAATAATCACCAATGTCTGCAATTTTGATAAGATATAGCGAACAATAGGGTCGTCGCGTCGTCTAAATCATATTTGCTAGTGTCCAAGTCAATCAACACCTTTTCGCAATTGAAATGGTGCACAATATATGGTAACGGAATGGCAGTGCAGTGTTGTAAACAAATCAATTCCTCCTTCTGTGAACGAAACAAAAAGGTACCAACAAACAAAAGTTTTCCGTTTTGTTTATTTGATTCCGTATTATTTATGTTATTGGAAGGTGCAATCGTATAGTTAATAAGCACGTGAATATGCAAATCTGTGGAGTATCAAAAGTCATAAATACAGTAACGTTAGCACAAGTTAAAAAGATTAGAATCTCAGTGTGCGATAGAGGTAGCGCTACGTTTGTTCTGCAAGTACATCAATGGTCTGCAAGTACATCAACCAGTTGTTACTCAATAAAATCGTGTTTTGATGTAGGTGGTGTAATATTTGCTTGTCTAATAATATTTGACAAACTTACTGATCTTAACAAAAGAAAATTGAATACATTATATAAATATTCAATTTAGGACAATGGTGTCGAATTGGCTTCGTGATATTTATACAGGGGTTTATTGCTTGCTTTTAATGATAGTTTTAAAGTAGAGTCGTGACACGAATCTTTGTCTTCAGTGGTCATTAACCGACTCGATTACTTATTATTCATGTCTTAACTGGTGCTAACCGTGTATGCAGTAGAATGTTGATTGAGTGTCGTACAGACTTGTTTTCTCAAAGTGTCTATAAAATGTAGAAGCGAATGCTGTCATACTTCAATAGTACTCAGATGAATGTAAATTAAAGTTACCCAATAGTTTAATAACATCTTCATTAGAATTTTATTGCTCTGCTACTTAAAGTTACTGCAAATAGATGCTATCTAATTGTCACCTAAATTAAGACGAATTAAACGTGTCTTGGATATATAAGTAGAGATGAGCTTAACAAAAATATGTATGGAATATTGTGAACGATATTGCCAATCAAATAATAATTAATTAGGGAAATAACAAATTATAGAGTAGAGTGCCACTAAGACCATCTACTATAACTAAGGTGTGATAAAAGGCAGAGAATATGTTGCACTTCTTATTTAATATTTAGGGTATCATATTTTGGAAGTTTACTCCTAGACGTAGGCTTCTCCAACTCGCTTCTGCATCCATCCACTATTTAAGAATACGACGCTTCGCGCTGAAAACAATCATGAAACCGTTTCTGCAACCGCAATAATGTGGAACATTAAGTTAAGACAAGCATAGCAAAAACGATCTAAAGTTTATGCGTTTCTTCGTATTTAGTTCAAACGCCCACCATTAGCTCTTAAAGTGTATTGCTGAGAATTCGATATCATAAATGTACAAATCCGAGTCGGCGTGCATAAAGGAATGTGAGTCCCGTTGTTGCAGTCCCATCTCCACCATTTCCTGCTCAATCAGCGCGATTCTTGGCCGAGCCGCATAGATAAGGCTGGCACATAGACTGCTTAGAACTCTACAATTTTGCTAAAGACAGGAAAAACATTCAACTTTTTGGTTGTACTCGTAATCTCTTTCTTGATGGCGTTGGAGTTGGTTGAGAAAACGTTGGCAGGACAATCTCGTCTCCTTCAATGAAGGATGGTCAGATTTAGCAAAGAATAGGTAAGACTGAATATGGTCAAAAACATATGTCATTTCATTTTTCTTTCTTCATCTTTTACCAACTTTTTTACGTTATTTCAGTGGAACTTTTAACCTGAATCCACATCAAACATTTGCATCTCTGCAATGGTATATTCACCACTACAAGCTATAGGTATTTCCTGTTCTGCTTCTTGAGTTTTACCTTGAAATAATGCATGCAATTCTAAGCATAGCATTCATAAAAATTACGACCTACTATGGCTACTTACTGATAAGTTCATACAAAGTTACCATCAGTGTTTTTTAATCGTTTTCTCAAAGTTAAAGTCGATTCGAGGAAATTCGAATCACACATCGTTTGATTCAAATTACCCCTTTCACAGCTTCGTTATAAAACTTATAGCCTACAACGACTACCAACACAATAAAATAACTATTTTCAGTTCTATTACGCACCACCACCAGTAGCATTACGAGTAACTGTAGCTCATGTACTTGCCTAACTAACACTATACTAACCAAAGATTAATAAAAACAGTATTTACTGCAAAAAGGCAATCTCTCGATATTGGATAAGGTAATTTATTTGAATTAGCGTTGCGTTAATTGTTATCTTACTATTATGACGCACTAAAACTAGGAATGCCTAGATTTGCTGCCATTAAACCTTTAATAGCAAATTGAATGAACATCCTAAGTACAAGAAATATTCCTAGGTTCCCGTAGGTGTTCGAACAGTGCTCATACTAATAATTTACCTTAGAACTCATTACAGGAATGTAAATATATAGTTGAAATGGGCAGTTGAGAGTAAGTATTATTGCGTTTACATTTAAAACCGACATCGTAATATAGATGGACGTGAGATAAGCTTTTTAAAAACACTTTCACTGTGTAATTGGTGCCGGTAAACACTAATAAGGTGACAAAGTCGAACTGAGACGTGCCGACGTTGAAGTATCACTTAAAGCCTGCGAGCAGGGTACAATGAACTTTATGACATCGGAAATAAGTTCAAAACTCAATCACGAAAACATAAACGAAAAACATAAATCTTATAAAAACTAAGCTAATACCTCAAATGACTCTCTACGTTATGTTTTGTGAAAGTTGGCAACATCAAAACATTTTAATTATGCTTGCTATGTAAGTAAAAATAATTGAATATGAATTGGTTTTTCAATTGTTTTTCAACAGATACTTATTTGAGATTCATCAAAAGTGAGATTTTGTTGTTACTTTATTCAATTCTGTGGTCGCAGGGCTCGGCTTGGTTAGAAAGTAAGCCGCAGTTTGTGGTAAAAACTTGCACAGTTACGGGAAGTATAGGAAAAGTGGTCGATGGGAAACTCTTTCCACAAGACCGAACAGGGGCCCTAAACAAACGTCGGTAAAGCGTTTTACGAAAACGATTAGCAATTGAACGTCAATGACTCTACGCATAGTTTAAATAGTTTCTTAGCATCAATTCGCGTGTTTTTGCGCTTTCGTAATACGCTATCGCTTCAATAGCGGCTTTTCTAAAGGGTCGATGATTATGTTGTCGTATTTTATGCGTTCAACTTGTTCAGGCCTATTGTTTGTGAGCCGGTGTATGACTGACAATGTTCAACTATAATTGTTGTTGCGTTCAGATAATAAGTACTCCGTTCTCATTTAACGGACGATATCTCGACTCAAGGCTGGCAAATATGTATTTAATGTTTTCCGCTGTGCATAGACTATTTTAAAAGCAAGGACAACTGTGATTGTCTCACGCTAAAACAAAAACAATACCAGCGCGTCTAAAACTTTTTCTTTAGGTATCTCAGCGGCGAGATTGTCGAAATGAATTAATAACTTAAAAATTTAGTAGAATTTGAGTTTTACCAAATTATTCCAATTCTCGCCATCAAGCAGCTTGATTTTTTGTAATAAGTGATTTACATTTTTACTGGATGATTTTGGAACACTGACTGGTAGGACCTCAGACAGTTAAGATGGAGCTTAAGCGGCCTTATCGACAAGAAAGACATGCTTAGACGATATTATGTGGGGCTGAATAAAGCGTGAGTTTTTCACAATGTTTAGACATAACACAACTGTAATTTTTTTAAGGAAACCACCTGTAATAAATATGATGGATTACAAACTCCTAAAAATAAAAATAAATTCACATTGAAATTTTAAGTCTGTCACAACAGTAAAACCGGAGCGTCGCCGTAAAAGGATCGAAATCATATCTGATTGTATCAATACAATAAACAATCGCATCGCATTGACCTGGATGCACAGGGGTGTAAGTGGCACGGTGCTCGTGGGAAACCAATCACACGCAATCACCAATTGGCACTGCTTATTTCATACTGTTTCTGATTCTGCTACTGCTAACAGTTTTATAGAGGTTTTTATTCGCCTACTTTTGAGATATCATCATTATTAGAGCTGTTTTAAGCATATATATTTATGTTTGTATGTTAACTTCTGAGTTATTGAAGCGCTCGTGGCACAGCTTGCTTAGCTTGACAAATTGTTGAAGCTGAACGACTCATCGAAATAATACTCGATTAGCCTTATAAATTATAGAAGGAAATAACTATGACAAAATATTTATGTCACGAAATGGGTTGTGCATTGCATGTGAATTATTATTATTATTATTCAGCCGTAATCGTCCCACTGCAGGGCAAAGCATTGCATGTGAAGCTGATAGAAATTTTATTTTTATTAATAAACAAGTAGGTAAGTATAAACATCATGCAAACTGTTTTCATATTTTATTTCGAGTACCTATATCAAAGAAACCTTAATTGTTTATCTACATATTACATAACTAACAGTTATAAATCAGCCGTAGTGCTAACTTGTTAACAAATTAAGTCGCACAATAGATCTAACGGGCATTCTATTGACACGCAAATGATTCGATGGAAAGCTGTTACGCAACTAACGAATACTCGTAGGTAAATATCATTATCATGTCTGTGATTAATCGATTGGTGTAAGGAATAAATTATAGAAGTTTGAATTATCTTCAGTGCGTCTTATAGGTGCGTAGGTATAATTTGAAGACTTAATACACCCCTATTGTTTAAATAATTGTTATACTCGTAGGTGCTGAATGCACTTATTCAATTACTTCCACATAAGCCGTCTTTGCAAAATGGACGATCATGTCGATCAAGGTTCTTTTCCTGGTGTATTGGGTCCTGGTGTAGTCGTTAGAACAGGTAAAGAATCATCTAGCATGTAATACGATTCGAAGTGATCCTTGAGGTCCTACTGGAAAAAAATATTTTTTCTATCTTTTTTTATTTAGAGGTAAGAGCCATCTTTGTTTTAATAAAGACAAAATTGGAGGTGTAATTACATTTTTTTTTAAACCTTTTGACTTAGATCTATAAATAATATCGATAATACGAGTTGGATTGATATCGGCTCATAGTGAATACCCATACCACCTTTTTGTTATTTCACATAGCTGCAGTACAGTTATGTCTCTATCAATATTTTCATCTTGAACAAGTCTCTATGTGAATACGCCCTAATCGTTTTCACACGCATCTAAGCGAAATGCCGGCCACCACGCATGTTTTACGCAATGTCTCGGAACCGGCGGAACAAGCAATTAAAAACGATTGCCGATTTTTCTAGAAGCTTTTGCGGTTAGCAGTAAAAGAGAAGATATTCTTGAGTCTTTTAATAAATTTTCCTTGTATTTTGCAAAAATGAAATACAGTCATACAGTCATGTGGCAATAGATTTTTATTTATATCCATTAAATATCACCTTTATTCAACATACGCAAGATATGCGTAGTCTTATAAAAAATAAGAAATTACTTTACCAAATTACTTGCTTTCAATATTCCTGAGATTTCTAATTAGCAGTAAATCATCATCATTTCCACCTCATTACAGAATGACTACAACTATGCAGCTTAGAACTTCGCCTGCCCTTCTCTTCGGTTCACGGTCTCCGAAATATTAAATACTGTTATTTAAATTCTGACCATTCATTGGCAGTGACGTAGCAATTACGAGTAACAGTAACACCAATTACGAACAGAAGTACCCAAATACTACGTAATTTTACGTAATGCACGTGTATCTGTGGGTGCGTTTCCGAGTGGCGTAAGACACGTGTCTCACCGGTTGTTGACAAGCACGAGATAGCTTGCACCTACTATTTGCATCTCACCTCTTTCATAGAATATACTTTTTTTTACGGTTATATAGTATAATACTATTTTAAAATACGTAAATGTGATAGAATTTCATTTGATAAAAAAAATTGAAAAATAACTTTTTATTTATTAATTTTTTAGAAACAAAGAAACACACAGGAACAAAAAATATCTTAAAATAACTTTAGCATTATATGTTATTCACATAGGCTTATATTTCAATGTAGATACCTACTCAAATAGTGGGAAAGTGACATTGCTAGTTACGAGTGAAGTAACCTTCAATTTCGTCTGTTTAGTAAATACCTACTATTATAAAAATCTTTGTTGAAGTATAACACATCTTATAGTTCTTGCGGTAAAATACAATTCCTTTAATTTTCTTACGCTAAACTCACTGAAACCCTACACTAAGCATAATCTTTCCATTCCACCTACAGCATGTTGCAGAATGGTGCAATACACGATGCTACCTACACGTGTGCCGATCACGTGAAAGCCTGACCATTCACTGTATCTGCAATGCCACTGTAAACCAACTTTTAAAACAAAATAAGCTCTATTTTGCTGTACTAACATTCAATATGGCTTGGGGGTAATAAAATTTTTTTGCAGCTAATTTTGGTAGTATCATCATTTAGGTAACTATAGAAATCCTTTTTTGAACAAAATATTCGAGAATAGCACCAAAAATATTGACTTGAATACAAAATACATAAATAAAATTTAGAACTGTTTAACTATTTATTGTAACCTACTTATGTTAAAAAGTAAATCTAAATTTAATTATTTGTCTCAAGACATTAGTTGTTTATAACAAGTGAATCACCATACATTTGGTAATTTTACAGTGAAACTTCAGGATACTGACTATTACTACAATCTGTGGTTTTACTACAGCATCAGGTGAGAATGTGCACATTGAACATGTGCATGTTATTAATAAATAGCAGGGCATTATAAACATTATCGTTTGGGTTAGCTCGTATCAATATTATGAATACTTTCATGATTAGAAACAGTATCCGGTTGAGCACCATAACCGATTTGCAAACATGGCATAAGATTATAATGTTAATGGTAAAGGTTGTATCAATATTTATATGATTCGAACAACATCCGATGAAAATGTTGTATTTTATTGATTATACTGATAAGTTTAGTATAACTTATATTAATTCATTGTAATGGTATAGCTTTTATTCACAAAAACTAAACTACACAATTTACATAACTTTACAATTGTATTTCGTTGTAATATTTTACCTGTTACATCTTTTTGACTTTGATAAAAGTATTTGCAGTTTATTTAGCCATTAGTGGCAATTCGGAGTATCGCAAAAGCTAAACTTAACTAACTAAAAATGTTGCCGTCCCTTTCATCATTAGCGATGGAAATAAAAAGGATGGCCTTAATTTTAGTTAGTTTAGTTTAGCTTTTGCGACACTCCGAATTGCCACTATTAACTAATTAATTTGATTAAGTAAATGACAATCAAAAGTCAAAATTATAACTTTCTAAGTACATGCTTCACCATATTGGGTAGTATGCCTTTGGGCACCTCACGTATGAAGTTGGCACTTGACTAAGAATTACATAACAGAAAGAAAAGCACTACCAACGTTTTCCAATCGTTGCGTAATGAAAAAATTGTGCAACTACTGTTAAATGCATAAAGGAAGTTCCGAGAAGAACTATGGAAAATGTGAGTCAGAAACCGCGGGAGAAACCAAAGGTACAGTTACTAACAAAAATTGATAAGGTTTTCCTGTTTATATGAAAGTAATAATAATTGTTTTACACGTAAAATAAATAGGTTTACACATATATTATTGTTAAGTATTTATTAGATGAGTATAGCTAGAAATTTAGAGCAAATAGAATATAGTATCTAAACGATAAAAAAATATGCAAGTCTTTTATAAACATACCAACGTGATTCATTTTAGAGTCTTTGTAAATAGCTTTTAACTGGGAAGTAACATTTGATATAAGCAATATAAGAAAGTTTATATCAGGAAGTAGTTAACGGAGTTTTTACGGTTTCTGCCGCGAATTATTGAGTATATTTAATTTATTTATTTATACATAAAAATTAATTAAACATATTGAATAAGTATATGAAAGATATATTGTTTTTAATCTTCAGATCCATTGGAGATGTCTAAGGGGATAGTCTGAAGTATGACCGAATACAATCACATGCCCACATTTTGCAAAACCAAACATTCCAATATGAAGTAGCTAATCAAAGCAACAACAGACAAATCATCCACCTACATTAATACTAAAATGGTGATGAACTTTTGTGGTTGTCTGTCCTGCCCCTTTAATAACTGCATGCAAATGAAACCTGTATTACAGGCTGTTTAGATCCAGTGCCAATGCTCGTAAACGAATGTCTATACACTCTGATACAATCTGAAGGCACTAAATACATGTTGTGTTCATGTTTTTACTTCACAGTTTGTCCATTACTCTATGCCTAGTTTAAACGAGCTTGATAACTATGATATATGTTATTTTATATCAAGAAGACCGTTTGCTTATAATTTTTAGTAACTGTTGTATATTTTAGCACACTTGTAGTTATTATTTTAATGAGTGCTATTGCTTTCTTTTTATTCTAGAAGCCAACAAATAATGTTTAACTTCCATTCATTCAAACATCGGAATATAAATACAATAAAATCTCTTGTATATATCATCATACAAATATAGAAGATATTTGATACGTTGCATAGAAAATATTTGTAATACCTACACTACATGCTTTAAATTTTATGTTAATCCTAATTTCATCTCAACGGTAAGTAAGTATATCGGCAATTGCCGTTTTCTACATACAAACTTTTGTGTAGTTTCGTTGGCACAAAAACAGTGTCATCGTCTAGCCTTAATGTCGATGCTACATTGATGCAAACTATATTGACAGGTATATAATTATGTTTGCATGTGACTCATTCCAGCATCTCTTTTATTCATCTTAATAAATGATAAATGACTCACTGAAGTGTGCCTACAGCTACGTGTATTCGCCGTTTAAAAAGTTAGTTTGTTAAGTCTAATAAGTAATGATAAAGATTTAAGACAGGTATTTAACAGAAACCTGATAAATATGAGTTTAAAAAGGAAGTTGCAATAATTACAATCACGTAACCCATAGCCAATCCGATACCCAATTTTGCAATAACGATAGTTGATAAACCGATAGAAATAGAAAAAAAATGTATAATGAAGTTGTCGAATTAGTAAATTCGACAACTTAATTATACATTTTATTTACCACTACAAACTGTTAATATTAATAGTACCTACTTGTTGTATGTTACTATACTATTTTATATTGTCCATTATCCATCCGTAGGTTGTCTGGTAGAGATCGCTTTTTAGCGATAAGACCGCCAATCGTATATCATTGGAAAGTTTTTTTTGTTGTTTTTTATGTATATTGATGTATTTGTAAATTATGGTGTGCAATAAAGTATTATCTATCTATCTTCTATCTATGTTTTAAAAGTAGTTTTACATCGAATATCATTTAAAGGTTATTTACATTGTACGATAATAAGTGTCTAATACAGCGCATTACTGGAAAGATATCACTACTTGCTCTAACGGTCGGCTACTTGAAACTTAACCGTAAATTCTTGGGGCTGACAGTACCAAAGTACTGTCAGCCCCAAGAATTGATAAACAGTAGATGATGCTTTTAATAGTAATTACTTTCATTTCAGCGACTAGCAGTTCACCCCGCTTTGCAATATTCGAATACCAATAGCAACAAAGTGTTTCGGTCATAAACTTGCAATATACATATTGCAAGTTTCAGCCAAATCTGTTGAGTAGTTTTCCCGTGACAGAGCAACAAATATACATACATCCATACAAACTTTTGCGTTTATAATATATTGGTGGGATGGTTTTAGACTAAATACTTGTAGATGTACATCCGTAGTTTAGAAATATGCTGTTGTCGTGAAATAGTTGGTTTATTTATTACCTACTTACGAGTACTTATACTTTTAAGTAGAACCGACTCTAGTGATTCTTGCGTAAGTTATAAATTTAGCATTTAATATGCGTTGAAATCCTTTAATTTACACAGCGATAAAGATCACTTACGCAATCAACTATTTAAACACCTAATGTAAGCTTGATTTACTCTTAAGAAAATAAAATTGTCCGAGAATGATCATAATTCAGGTTTTAAGTAGCAATAGTGTGTCATTTTTATTACTTTTACTTAATTGTATATTGTAAGCTTTTACGTAAAGCCCCACACTACGAGATGTGGTCGTAAATTATGATTACGTTACACTATGATGCAGACGATATAAAACAGCCTCTACATACAATTATCAAACAAGCTGTTATAACATTTGTTATGCCAATAATTATGCTTATGAAATTTCATTTAGAAAAATCATTATATTATAATTCCATATTTTTATTGCAGGTGTTACTGTCTAGTAAAGGATGTTTTGTAAAGAATAAAATAACTTATAACCTTGAGGATTTTTATATTTAATATCAACAACTACTTCTACAATGCTTTATACTTAGTATGGTATAGTGAAAGCTTCTCAGAGTGAACAAGCCATTCTCCATAAGCTGTAGTATGAACCAATACATACACAGAATGCACCTGTCACTACCAAATATAACAATGGTCGACTAATGCTCATAAAGATGTAGACTCAATGATTATACAATCTGTATGCAACGTGCATTCAACCGGCCATATTCGTAATGCTTTTCGGATTATGCAACACTCACGGAAAATGTAAACATTGTGGCTAAAAGCCAATAGTATGGACTCGAATACCGACAACGTCAAACTACGCGCGCGCTAGCTTTTGATTATTGGTAATTCATTTATCCACTTGAACCATGGTTTTTACACATTATCTGTCAAATAACTATATGTTTCTGTCAAATAACTATACGTTAGATCGTAAGATTGATTGGGACATGTCATGGTTAGGATACAGAAGACTGCAGGCTCGTGTGAAAACTATTGTACAAGATCATTGTGAGTTCGCATTTTATTTATAATTCGTATAATTCATTCCTACATATAGGTAACTATGAAACAATCGATTCCTGATTAATCTCCCAAACTTGAGTCTAATGACTTAACTCCATAATGAGTTAAAATGACTCTAATTGTGGGCCGAAGTGAGATATTTTATAAATAGGATAATTTACAATAAATTTTGATTTTTCTATAGAGACAGACTTTTACGAGGTTCAATAGTCATTGATTCGTATTCCGCCGATGCGGCTTCTAAGTTGAGTTGTGCTATTGGTTTCCGATCAAAGTAATATACCCATTGTTACATCATCTAAGTGCGGGTATCGTACATTCCTCCAAGTCATTATTTCATTAAGAGTGGTCAATACTTTTTATTTTCCCATGAACGCGCCATTTATTCAATTAGGTACTTACTGTACTAGTTTGTTGCAGTAGAATGATAAGATTTTTTTGTTATAACTAAAACTACTAATTCTTTCACTTCATTTCTTTTATTTCACGATATCACCTAAATACGAGTTTAAGATAATATTGTTTTATTTTGATAGAATTGTACCTACCTTTCTGTTATTTTTTAATACTTTTTTAATTATATTAATAAAAAAAAACGAAAATAGGTATATTTAGCTTAAGCAGAACAAAAACCAATTAATTTAGTAAAACAGTTATTTCTTAGATAATTGGAATTGGTAATCACAAAAAAGGAAATCATAATAATATCTTACCAATTCAGTGAAGCAGGAAAGTTCTGCAGCTACCGTCAGTGACAGAAAGTGACTCAGCATACAGATGTTATGTGCTCTTGCATAAAATATTACCGTTTACTTTCGATTAGGTACCTTTCGTAAAACATTTGTGAGATGTCTGTTTAAACACATCAATCTGTTACACAGTGTTTTCTAACACAACAACTTAGAAACAATCTTCCTCTCGAAACCTAAATGCAGTAATTTTGAAAATCCGTCCTTTGCAATATCAAGAAGTACATTATTTATGGATCCTGTATTTTTTCAAATATCAATAAATTAAAACAAGCTAAAAGTGCGCGTTGAAGTCTTTTGTATAAAAAAATATGTAAGTAAAAAGTAAGTTCGTATGAGCAAGTGGCCAACTCTGGTGACGGAGTTTTTAGGCCGCTATAAAAAATATGTAAATTTTATGTAAATAAATAGTCACAACATTTTCTAAAAAAAATTTTCTAAAACGCCCAGTGACTTTTGAAAATGAACAGAATATCTCTTCTAAAACCGTCAATGAAGTTTAAAATCGGGCAAAATATCAAACATTTACGAACACACAAAGGAGAACAATAAGAATAAAATAGAATGCTTAGTTCAACCTTAGATCCCATCAGTCTAGCAAAGCAAATAAACATAAATGCCTACTTTGTCCTCTAGCTGGGCTCGTTGGCTAGGCTTCTCATGCACTATGCTCATTTGTTAGCTGGACAAAACATCGTTCGAAGAATTACCCCATCCGCCAGTACGTTTTGTTTTATTTACATGCTCATTTTTATTTGTTAAAGGCCTGCTTATGCCATACCTTACCCAGGAATAGACTGACAACTTTTGTTATGGTCATTATAGTCTTAGGACTGTTTAATTTATGATACTGGAAACCAATTTCCGTGAAACGTACGACATTGGTAATCAAGTATTATTAAAGGCTATGGTGGAAATCTTACTCAATCTGTTTTGTCTCAATGCAGTTGCAGGTATAATATTTAAGACATTGATGTAGAGGTAAGTTCTTGGTATTAGTTGATTAGATTTACGACTGTTTTTTGGTCGAGCGGATAAATTTTAGTTATAAATTATTTATTATTTTACAGTGTTAAACCACACTTAGGTATTGGAAATTTCATTATAAATGAAAAATCTTACTAAAAGTTAAAGGCTCCGGCAGGATTCGAACCTGCGTAGATACAAGCGATCGCTTTTAAGCCGAGCTGCCTGACCACTAGGCTACGGACCCTCTAAGCCGAGGCCTGAAACTATTAGTAAGATGATTTTGTATCGGTTAAAGCACCGATGAGCGCCATCTGCAGGGATATTAGAATATCACCTGCTCATTGATTGAAGTTGCATTCAACACAAATGACCAGAGATGTCGCTACGCTAATTCTATAAATTATTTATTATTTTACAGTGTTAAACCACACTTAGGTATTGGAAATTTCATTATAAATCATCATCTCATCGGTGCTTTAACCGATACAAAATCATCTTACTAATAGTTTCAGGCCTCGGCTTAGAGGGTCCGTAGCCTAGTGGTCAGGCAGCTCGGCTTAAGAGCGATCGCTTGTATCTACGCAGGTTCGAATCCTGCCGGAGCCTTTAACTTTTAGTAAGATTTTTCATTTATAAATTTTAGTTGTTTTGGACTTTGCTCATCATATCTTGCAAATTATTGCCAAAATTATATGCTGCCGACTTTGTTGTGTATAATTTGGGAAATATTTGTTCGTAATTGTTTGTTGTGTGTGCAGTTTTAACAGCAAATTTAATAATCCTTTTGATTAAAAACATTAAAAGCAATTATGCAACATCGAATAATCTATTTTTATACATTATCAAATTCAATGGGTTAAAATTCATACCTGCAATAAAATTACCAATCCCAATTATCTTTTTTTGTCTTTAGTTTTTTCATTTTCGTTTTTCGTTTTGTGAAACGTTTTCAACGTTTCTTGCAAGCAAAGTAACAAAGCGCACCACCGCACAATTTATAAAATGCGCATATACCCATAAGGGCCTGCTATTTGTACTACGGAGTATTTAAATAATGCGGCGGGACGTGTCCGTGTCGGGCGACACTCGTCCTCCTTGACTAGCCACAGTAACTCAGAGCATACAGTAATTCAACTATTCAAAAACTAGAATCAAAAGATTTTGTTGATTTTTTTATCGCATGTTTTGTAACAAGAACTATGTATTATTATTTTTTACAATTGAATTCTTGATGCCAATGAGTAATTATTAGGTATCATATTTTATATTAAGTACATGAAAGGCTTATATGTCAATTATGTGGAAATATGTTCCAGTAGGTACTAAGATGTTGCGTAAAGTAACCTGCTCCTACGATTATTTCATGATGTCACACTATAAGAATAACTTATGTCAGATTAACTACTATTCAATAACGTAGTGTTATACATACCGTCAAATACCGTGCATATAAGCTCATTGCAGTCTATATTAAACATTTTGGCATGTAAACTGTGGTTATAAATACACTTTAATTAAATTATACGTTATTGGCAAAAGGTTATCATTATTAGCCATTCTTATGACCATTTAAATAAAAAAAATGGGACTTCTAAAAATACCATGGTTATAATTAAGATTTAGATTAAGATTATCTAATTTTTAACTAATCAGTTCAATGAAATTCTGAATTTTCTATTTTATTGAACTTATTACGTCTGAGCGGACATTGCTGTTTATATTTTATAAAATATTGTCATTCATTTACTCACTCATTGTGTATCTGTTCTGTTTACTGTGTCTGTGTGCGTTTTGTATGGTGTTTGCAGTTGAGTTACTGTATACATTGTTCTGTCGGAGCGACACCAGTCCTCTTTGGAGGCCGTTAAGGAATGAAACCCCACGCGGTTCTGCACATACACTTAATAAAGTAAACAATATAAAAATTAATTGAATAATATTAAATTAAGTATTTTAAAAATATTCTATAATGATAATTGATTGGTAATTTGAAATCCTGAACTAAGTAAACATAATTATTTTCATTCGTTTTTTACATGTTATTTTTTAAAATTATTTATTTCTATTGGCATTTCATCTATTAAGACATAGGATTAGAGAATGACAAAATCTGAAAGATATTCTACCGCTCTCTGGGAATACACAGTTGTGATCATATTTCGTTTTTTTTTCTATTTACTGAATTAAAATGGGAAAAGTAAATTACTACAGCCTTCTTTATAAAGCTAATATTTAATCATTAGTACTACCAAAGGTCGCAAAGCTTACTCCAGCCTGCATACAGCTAAATAAATCATGGGATGAACTTAATTGGAGTTTCTGATTGTCTGTAGGTTTCGTAATTATTCCTCATTAGTGGATTTATAAAAAGTTTAGTCGACTGTAATTGCATACAACTGGAATTGTTTGTGAATACCTACTCGGGATTTTATAGACGCTTAGCTACTTTTTTTATCACGCTCTAATAGCTTCACCTGTAGTATATGTAGGTCCTGTATGTACTTACTAAGATTGTAAACCATCTTTAAACTTGATTTTGACCCACTTCAAAAATCAGATTAAATTGCTACTTTGCACACTCATGGACCCATGACAATTCAATGATTAATTATGATATTGATTGTTGAAAAAACGTCAACTACATTCGAGGAAGGCAGAACGAAAAAGTTAGAAATAAAGCTTGTTCTTTAGTTTTTAAACTTATATAGGCAATTATTTACAGGTATGTACTCATAGTCATAAATAGATAAAGATAGATAGATAGATAAAGCATTTATTTGGAAAACACATAGCACAGACGAACATTTCAATATACCAATAGGAAGGGAGACAGACAGTAGATTCAAGATTGTACCTAGGTAAGTAGGTACAGCTAAATTAGAAGCTGTCCCCGTTCAACATTGAGCAGCCATAGCGTCTGGCGTAGGTGTGGACCAAATAGGATCGGTCTCAGCATAAAAAGTCGCCCTGCACCAAATAGGTAGGTACAGAGCAACGCTGGTTTTCAGACCGCTCCTGGGTTTTGGTGACATCACTACTTTACCTACTGAAATTTGTACCTAGGTATACACAGCTCTTTGGGTATACATAGGTACTTAAGTAGCTACTTACATATACCTAAACGTGAATAAATAACTAAACTGATTACATATACTACATGAACTACATGAAATAATATATAACGCTAAGAGTAATTAGGCGTACCTTTGAAACTTAAACTTGCAAGCACTTTTAATTAAAAGTGGGTTAAGAAGCGTATTAGACAAGTAACTTCCTGCCGCAGCTTACGCATCTAATGCTTAGATCAATAAGTCTTAGCTTGTTTGTCTTAGTGTTATACAGGAAGAATAATGCAAGTCCAAGTGAACTCAGTACAAATATCCAAGCATCTTCACAAACTTATTAGGTCCACCAAATTAGTAAGAATGATTCCCAAGCGTATTTCCACCGTACCTACTTCCTAGCAATCAATGTCACTAAAACCATTTACAGTTGAAACCGCATAACTGTGTGTAACATAACGAATTGTTATATTTATAAAATTAACATTAACAAATATTGTTGTAAGTATGATTTTTCCATAAGAGAAATAAAAAACGAACAACAAAAGATTTTTACATATAAAACGGTTTTAACGGTCCCAAAACGCTATTTCAGTCGACGTATGAAATATATGAATTTCATTATTCCCTCGCATACAGAGAGGTTATTACACCCGTAATCTATCTCAAACTGTTAAAGCATAAACCTTATCACAACGGTATACAATTCAAATCATTTTTTTTATTTTCCTTGTTACGCACTTCAGTGTGCTTTGTGCTTACAATAATAATGATATCCAAAACAATAAACTGTGACAACAATAAGCTTTACGACCTATGTCAAATTGTAATTGAGAGGTCAAATTTAACTGAAGTCTTAGGTACGAAAAGAAATAAAAGCTCTTTATTAATAATAATCTGTAACGTTTTGGTGATTAAAATATGTTTGCCGATTTAGTTGTGTTGATGCAAATTTTTTATTTTTTAAATGAATCTCAAAAAGCGAAAAAATTAAAAATTAAAGGTAAATTTCGTGATAAATACTAATGTTTTATAATCTCAAAAAATGAGTTTCGAAGTTAATTATGATTGTTGTCAGAATACTTATAATACATAAATAAATCTTGAAGTTGTCGAAATTCAATAAAAATTAGCTATTTTGTAAAGTTTTAAACAAAGTCTTCCGTCATTAAGATAGTGTTTGCAGACTAATGCATCTACGAGTACGATCAGTTAATTGATCTTTACTAGTGAAGAGCATTACGTTCCGTTACCACTCACAACTGTCAGATTGACAAAGAGTTAGGTTGGCTCTGATCGCCGCTGATCTGATCGATACTGAGAAAATGACGTCAACTTACGTCACTGTTCTGAACGTCAGCACTATTTGTAAGTAAACTCAAAACAAAATTGCTACGTCAAGTACCTACTTTAAATTTTAATAAACCATTCGATTTAGCTTTTAATTTTTTGTGTGGCTTTTTTCTGCGTGTCTAGTTTTTGCACACAAGACAATGTGACAGGTGTCAGTTGAGTTGTAGTTATAACGGACTAATACAACTCTTGTATAAAAAAATATCAATTGCTTAATGGATAATAGCTCATTGTTGAAAAGTGTTTATCGTGGTGTTAACGAACTTTGTGGGGTACGAAACCTCGGTTACAATTGCAATACAAAAATATTAATGAATCATGATTGTCAAATTTAAATAATTATCATGCCTGGGTGTTGTTATTTCTTAGTATTTGTAGTTTTTTAAACTAACAGAGAAGAAATGGGTGGAACAATGAAATTCATATCCGATTTCTTATTAAAATTATATGAAACATTTATCGACTTTCAACTTATCAGATGAAATTATATTGAGGATTACAAATTTTACAGCTTGGTAAAATCGTTTTCAGTTTTATTACCACTGTCATATAATAGCCGCCGCTTTTTTGAAATCTAATACGATATATCGTGAGCTTCCATAATGATTACTATTTTGAAAGGAACAAGAATGAGCAATCGGGTGTAATTAAATGAATTGACTACATGTCACACAATTAAAGCTCTCTAATGTTGCAGTTCTGTGCAATGGTTAATCTCTTAATAGCCCATTAAACTTGAGTGCATTATAAATTAAATAAATAATGTAGAAATCATTCACAAACATTATAAATGCAGTTAGAAAAAAATGTTATATTTTATACAGTCAGTTTTCTTGTTTCGAATCGTCGCTGTAGATATTCAGACATATGTATATCATTAGACTTTTAAGATCCTTGAATCAGTCTAAGGTGATAGTCAAAGATACGTCCAAATACATATTTGGTGTTATTTATTTGGACGTATCTTTGGCATATTTTTAACTCTCAAGAGGTTTACAAAAAGACAGAATAAAACAATAGAGATACTTACTTAAAAACGTATTGGGGACGCACATTGCAAAAGTTAGCAGTCATGACAGGTTGTAAGCATTGCCTATTAGAATACCAACTGGTTGCCCCGAGATGTTCCATCTGTAGTAATTATCGTCTATCATCCATCATCTCATGGAAATTAATACATTTTTTACTGACACAGATGTTCACAATAGCCTCATAGACAGATGCGCAGCTCGTGGCATTTGACTGCCAACGAGATGGACAAACAACGATTCCACGTGAGGTGGCATGTACTCGTAGCACCTGTTTAGAATATTCTGGAATTACATGTGTTGAAATTTATTGTCGCTGTCTTAAATTCACCCTTATAGTTTTAAAGTGTTTAATACCTTTGATTGTGAAGCTTGTCATACTATATTTATTTACATAAATAACTGCCTAAATACAATTAGAACAAAATACTAAGGATCGTTACAAACGATCTAATGTAGGTAAACTTATCCAAGCGATTAATGCTTTTAATTGTTGAATATTGTGAGAAAAAGAAAAACAAAATTGTTAGAAAAACAACCAGACCCGGAACAAATATCTACAGAACATGCAAACATTTGTCCCGCAGCGGGGATCGAACCCGCAACCTCTGCGTCTCAGGCGGGCTTTCGCCCACTGCGCCACAGAGGTCGTCAAATAAAAATATATGTTTCACCAGAGTATCGCATAATTAATAAGACGAATAAATACAATGTTATGGACCTTTTGTTTTACGGTATTGTTTTACTATCTAAAAGGAAACGAATCAAAGCTGCAGGTCAAAGCGTATACCTGAACTAGTGCTCACCTCACAAGTAAGGCGATAGTTTGGATCACAGTTTAAATGGTAGTTATGTAGCTATGTGTCTGCAAAGCGCCAAGGCTATCCTATAACTCGAACACAGCTCAAACAGAAACATTTAGATTATACTCTTTGCAACTTCTTCAAAGTTTTACTAAGAGGAATTCCAATTTTGCATTCGTCGTTGCATAATCGCAATCGAAAAAGATAAAAAATATTTTGTGGCTCCAAATGATGAGAATTACCTACCTATGCCCAAACATAATTGAGCACAATATTTACCTGCATAATGTCGGGTATGCACGTATTTACTTATTCAGAGCCACCCGCCTTAAAATAGATGATTAGCTGTTCTGTTTTGAAGCCATACCAAATACCTACTATCGATTTACATAGTGCAGTTTAACGGCATGCAACCTGCGCACTCTGATTGGCCATATTGTATTTGATGCAGATTGTTCCCTGACGTCAGTTTTTCTCAAATTCTAACAATTTCAAAGCGTGTTTCTTTTTATTTGACATATTAGAACACAAGTGCAATATATAAACTGACACCTACATGGTTTATGGAATTAATATCCTAAGTTATAGTTGGTTATAGGTACTACATTTACCTAGTCTAGGTTACATTCTGAAGTTAAGATATTATCAATGAATAATTTGTTAAATATAAAGATAGATTACTACTATTAATAAATGTGTCTCGTAAAATGACAAGATTTTTTATTTAAAATATCGCAAATTAAATAAAATTAAAACAAAGTGTATTATATATTTCTTCTACTGATTGTACAACCAGTAAGTACGTGTTTCTTGCAGTCTCTTTAAACATAATGATGAAAGAGATAACTAACCAGCTAGAATGCAAAATGACAACCAATCACTGTAATAACATCTCCGTTACGCTGTTCCCTTTAGCATTAAGTACTAGAATTAATCATCTGTGATGATTAGCTTGCACCAGGAAGTGATGCGCCGCGACAAATAAGTGGTTTTCTGTTCAAAGCTTCGCACAGGATAGAAAGCTTCAGATCAGCCTTCCTGATCTTAGCAAAGCTATTTCCCAATTGAATGAAACCGGTTCAAAAGTTGTAGAATAAATTATTCGCAACCTTGTTCTCCGTTTTGCCTTTAAATCGCAGATAGCATTCTATAAAATCAAGCATGCAATGCTATCGGTTATCTCCTATTCATAAGATCTTTGTGTGCGTGAGAACGTAGTTGTATTTTTACGAGTGGGATTCTGTGTGCGTGATTTTTGAGACGAGAAGACACTCAAGCGGCAAGACCCTGCTAATATAACTGACATACCTGCTACCTGAGATATTAGACTTGTGTTCATCGAAGCGAGAACGACAGATAATATTTGAACCAGAAATCTTTGACACGGTCCGCCAAAAATCCGCAAACTGTGAATTCTCAATTAGTACTGATAGTGGAACTTTTCCAAAGCAAGGTAGCGTTTACGGGTTTATGTAAGGGTCTGAGCATCTTGGTATGCTGTTCTAGCTTCGAACAGTGTGTCGTAACGGTGCTTGCGTGCTTGTCTCGCTGAACTTTACTCGTAGACGGACCTCGGCGGCAAATCATTCTCAATCTTTGACAGATCTCACCATTGATTGACATAGTAATTATGAATGCAACTACTTAAGGGACCTTCGTGCTGCAATGTTGAATCTTTTAGGTACACTTTTTGCCGGCAAATCAACAAAATAAACACGTCACAATAAAAGACTCTTACTACTCATTCAAATTATTAAAATGCTATGCTGTAGAACATTTTTTGTGTAATAACATGAAAATAGCAAGCTCATAAAACCAAGACTCAGACAAATTGAACAATAGATATTTTAGCTATGTGATCGTAAATATGAGAATGACTGAGATGCGGAATTCAACATACATTCGAGAATGCCTCAAATAATCAATTGTTAGTAATGAACAGACGCCTACTTTTTGTGATTGATTACTTTCTTTAACGTCAAACATGCCTTGTTTCTGAATTACTTTAATTAAATGTTGCTCTCAATTCTATTTGTATGTCATGATTTGAACTACCGACCTCGAAACCTTTATAAGGAAATGCAGATCAGGTTAGCCTAAATTAACATTGCAAAACGAATCAGTTTTCTAATTTGTTGTACTATTTATTCAAGTCAATCGGCAAAGAATTTAGACTAAATGTTTATTGCAGATATTTATAGGTTCAGATATAAACAAATGGGCAACTATTCGCAATCACGAGCGCTCGTGATAAAGAGTCAATGTACTAATACCTAGTTGGCAATTAAAGATTTCACGGATTCCTTTTCAACTACCATTACCCGCCATAAATCAAGAGCTGTTGCGAGCGTTCTACTTTATCTGATAATTTGAACATGTAAATTCTTGAACATTACATCAGATGATGTCGACGATATCTTAACAATTACGAAGTCTCGGAACCAAGCACCTTGAATCTCATGTTACATTATGATTCATGTCAAAGATGTGTCGAGTCACGGCATCATGCCGTCAAATGTCGATTCCCTTGCATTGTTTGTATTGTCTTAGCGAGCTAGTGTGATGTCATAGTTCATAGGAACGCCCTCAGACGTACTTCAACATTTCGCAAGACGCTATGGGGCCGGTCGAGAGTTCGGTGCGCCCGACATGTTGCAGGTAATTTCGTGGCTATTTACAAAATGGTCAAGTCATAATGCTGGGTGTTGGTGATTGTGCAACGATCTGAGGTTCACGGTGGAACCGCGGGGCAGGGGGCCGTAACAGGTGTACGAGGCCGGCGCACGCGCATAGGAGCGGCATGAAGGCCGACGTTGACGTTAAATGTCGCAAGCGTAGAGATTTGTCTCGTTTCATGAGCACCCAAGTTGGCATTGTATTGCAAGGTAATAAAATATAGAACACTCACCTCTTTGAGACCATCAAGACGTCCGAGGGACTTGGACTGTCGCAGGGGCAGGAAGGCTTTGAGTGCGTCCATACGCGAGGCGCGCTCGGGCTCGGCAGCGGCGGCAGTGAGGTCGGCGCAGGAGAGGCGCGCCTTGCGCCGCTTGTCGAGCAGGTGCTTGGCGCGAGAGCGGCGCGGCGCCGGTGCCTCCTCCTCCGGCTCGCTGCACACTTCGCGCGCCGCGTGCACCGTGTGCCGACGCCGCGACACCGGCGGCGACGTCAGCCGCGACACCAGAGACTCGAACATCGTATCTCACTATCCTCTCTGCCTCTTCAGCCTCGCCTCTAACGAATCCATATCCCCCGACTATTCCGCGACGTCGAACGCCTACAAGCAAACATTATTCTGTGACCACGACTCTTGCAGCCGCCGGCCGGGGTGATTCCATAGCCTCTCGCTTCAACATGCGATCACAAACGCGCTCAGGTGTAGGCTATTTGGATCGTTGACCGATCGCACCGCTATTGTCACCGATGCCACTCTTGAAATAGCTTTGTTTGTGATTCATTCACGCAGCGTGCGTACCGTGACGGACGGAAATGGCAAAACACGTCCACGTTTGCATGGAGCCATCAACGCTGACCAAAACGAAACTTTAGAACAAGTTGAAATTATAAATTCATACTGATGTAAGTGCGAACAATGGGTGTTGTGTTGATGTGTTGAAAGAAGTCCAGTGTTTTCACACGGTTTGTGTATAGCTTTTAGTTTTGTTAACCCAGTTACCGCTTTAATATTGTAATTAAGAGAAGACGAGTCTGATCTCACGATCCGAGTGCGGTTAGAGCTATTGAAAGTGTGCCGTCCATGTTGAGAGACCAAAACATAACCGTGGCACCTTGCCATCTAGTCGTCGAAATAGAAAACACAAGGCCAATAACTGAAAGCGAAAATAGAAATCATCCCAGAGATTTATTTACCTGTCACGTGAGTTGTGTGTGAGTCGGCGCTAAACGTTTCTTCACTAACGCCATAAAATATCTTTTATATTTAACTATTTATATGTTGTGATTGAACAAAAATTTAAACGTCTAGCTAAAACATGTAACTAATCACAAAGTTAATTATCCAACATAGCCAGTTTTGCTTCCAATCAGTGTAGATGTAGGTACAAACAAATCTGAAACATAATCTACCTGCTCTGTACGAAGATGCTGTGAGAGATCTAAAAAATGATAATTCGAAAGTTAGACCAGTTCGAAAATTCGAATCTGTTAAAAGTACATTATATCGACCCCAAAATAATTATTTAAAGGTAAAAAAAACTACATTCAAAATTTTGGGAGATGTGGAAATTTCTCCAGAAATCCAACACTATTTTTTTATTGCAGACAGCAGAGAGAAAGACAAAATTTTGATTTTTATGTTGAAAGAATCCAAAGAAGAATTTTCCTCGTTGATGGGACACATAATGTATACTTACCATACAATACAGAAAATCGTTAGGTAGGTATATATATGTACCTACTTACATACATTCTTTAGTTTGTTTGCACGTCAGTACTTGATTGTGATTTGATATTTGTGATTGTTTTATATTAGGTATATTTTGAATAAATAATTATTTACTTGTTGTTACTACATCTCACATTTCATATCTAATTTTAATTGTTAATATCTTTCTATGTTCCTGCCACATTGGTGACTTCTCTGATTTTTTTTTATTGAGTAACTACTTACATAAATTTTAATATTTTTAACAAAATAATTAAGGTTTCATTATTATTTAAAAGTAGGATATTTCATTGTTTTATAATTTTAATTTTGATAAGTAATGTCTCATGTAAACGTTATCGTAATCGCGCATTCTATTCTGTAGACAGAAACGTGGTCTTCGCTGTTTGCTTCAATATTATTTTAAGTCCAGGTTAACAATGACACTAATACTTAGTCTGAAATGTGAAACGAATGTGATTTTTAATTGAAAAGTGACTGATTATTATTTTTGCTACAATTGTACCTTTCCAAACTCGACGTTATGGGAATAGGAAGCGAAACAGTAACATTCCAATATAACAATGGTCTAATAAACTCGACGTAATGGGACTCGACGTAAAGGGAACATATCGTTCCTTATCCTTGTAAATATTTGCCTACTATTTTTTATTCTGTAGAATATTTACTTAGTTTTCATAATTTAAAAAGAAAAAGTTGGAGACTACATAAACTTCATGGTTTCGATCAACAGAGTCGTAAACGAAATGTGGTAACTTTTTCACTTTTACACCTGAGTCAAGAACATTGTTTACTTCTTTTTGTGACGAGCGCGTGTGTGCAATGATGTGGAAGGGGTCATTACTTAGTTGAATACTTACTAATAATCTGAATTTTCATGTTCATATGTTTCTCTACTAGCACTATAATATATATCGTTATGTTCAAAAGGTGATCAAAGTTTGATATAAGAAGGTAATTTACTGCTCTTAGAAGTCGTGGCTGCCCGCTCGAGGGCTGTTAGTTGCAGCCGGTCGGTAGTCATCGTTTGTAGAGCATAGCTCAGCTAATAAAACGGTTAGTCCTATGCCCGCGACGTCGACGCAAATCGGTATGCGGACCGGTCTTGGCATTCCCCGCCCGCCAGCGGCCCTCACCCTGCGTGCTTCTGAAATACACGCATACACGTCATCTTATCAAGAAAACCTCTGCGAGCGGGCTACGTCGATCCGCACTCCTATTTCACAGCTTATGAACAGGACGCGTATCGAGTTCATAGCTGGGAACGAACTCGAAACCGGCAATATTATACGGCCTGCGTAACCGCAGTTTAGATTAACGTAAACACCCGAGAGCAATAAAACCACCGTCGTGTTCTCGTTCCAGCTCGCTGCCATCGCCGAAGACTACAAATTATCATGATGCAACTGTCAAAACAACATATCAATAATTTTACGAGAAAACCGTGAAGATATCTAATGTAGCGTGAAAACAATTGGCGAAAGTGTGGTAGGTATAACGTCAAGTTAGCCAATAGCGAGCGCAGTGACAAAGGCGTAGATTAGAAAGTGTGTTGTGTTGTGTATCAGGGGCCGTGATTCGGAGTGCGCACACGCTCTGATTGCCGCCCTATCTGCGGATCTGTCGCAGCGCCTCACGACCGCGCTTGCTGACACTCCTTCAACATATCCGCGACCGCGACAATAGGTAGGTACACCATGACATTTCCATTTAACTTTCGAATCACACAAACCAGAAGTCATCCTTACAGCACACAGTACGTCGTCGACTGGGATGAACCCATTATTGTCAAAAGTAAAAAAACCCTAAACGACGCAAAGTAAAATGTTATAACCACTAAGATTGATGGGACGACTGAGAAGCTTTTTCGTGACGGCAGTCATTCCTCATTTGTATTCAATATCAATGGGTAGTCAAAAAACAAAATAAAAATCGGTTATCCCGATACGGACCAATTCGATGCTGTTTTACATGATCGATGAGGTATTCAGAATACATTCTAGTTTTTATGGACGACCATCAAAAATTGAAGTTGCTTGACGTCTGTAGGTACTTTTTGTAGGGACTGTTCAAAATGCAAGGTGAACGTACTGTTAAATGTATAAGTATCGCCTATTATGTTACACAATGGTGTGTTTCAGGTGTGGGTTACGGAAATGGCTGGTTTAGGAGGTCAGGCGGTGACCTTGGCTAGAAGTGGGTCGGTCGTGAGATGGGCTATCAGGTGGCAGACGTCACGCTCGGGCCCACCACGCTGCTCGCCCGTCTAGTCTCCTGACCCGACGGCACTTATCCCTTCCCTATTTGTACCCGACTGCATTACGTACTTCAACTAAGAGACATTCTGATCGAAATGATAAACTACTGGTATAAGGGATTATCTTTAACAAAGGCTCCCGCTACGATGGTTCAATGGTAAAAGGGATAAAACACAACTGATCTTAGCATCAGATAAGAAAAGCAAAATAATGCAGTAACTTAGTTTTAGATTTCATTTCATGCCAGACACAAAATGAGTATAATTTTAAACAATTGTAAAAATTCGTCGGTGGTCGTTGTAAAAATTCAAATAAAAAAGGTAATATTAGAAATACATACAAAATATAATAATAACCCTCTTGTAATCATTAAACAGCTAGTGCCACGTAGAACTGCGAACAAGTTGCCGCGGAATCATTTTCCCTAATGACGAGACGTGAGTGAAAGCCGAGAACTTCTAACTAAGCTTATTTAAGCCTTTTTATTTATTTATTATGGATAAGTTTTATGTCTAATTCAACTGGCAGTACAACCACGCCCACTCTCAAATTTGTAGCGGCTATTTCAGAGTTATCTTTGAAGATAAACGAGTGTAAACCCAATTTATTTTATTGTGATCCATCTATCTCATAACGCGTGAGCTTTAGGCGGTCATAGATTTAGTATTGTGTTTATTTATTCGCTCTATTTTTGTAAGTTATTTGTCAGTAACTGTCCCACGGTAATGTCTTCGGCCGCGGAGTATTTATGTTACGGCTCCTCAGCTATGTAAACGTTGGTTGGTTCTGTTTATGGAGTGTCAAACGCTTCGATCGGATTGCTGCGCTGATTCAGCGCCTTCCTCGAGATGTTATGAAGGGCGAAGGCCCGTTAGTTGGTGCCGCGTATACATTAGCTGCAGCGTGACAGAGTTATTTAAATGTTTGTAACTGTTGCCCCATGGGAGCGCCATAACCCGGTCGTTTGCTCTCCGCACTCGACCACCTTGCCACTTATATTGAATTATTATGGCTAAGATTAAACCCGTGGGTTCATTTCTTTCATTAATTTGTTATCTGAATTCGTTATACTTCTGTAACGGTCCGACCGACCCAAGAAGATCAAAACAAGTCTATAAAATGTGTTAAGTAGATGCCTTGACTTCTGTTAATGCAGCGTTAATTGGTAGGTCAAGGAAGAGCAGGTAATAAAAATTAAATGTAAAACGTAGATTTTTATGTCGTCTCTAAATCTAAATAGACATAAGCAAGCACTCTGAGTACTTTCTCTGGGTCAGTAAGCGATGTGCTCAGTCGTAACGGTGGGACAACATATTTTAGGTCGATAAAATATTTATCTTTTTCTCTTCGATCATCTAAAATTCTAAAATAACATCTTTTTTAGGGAGCTTGTAAAAGCATTGTCCTATATTTTTCTAAAATAAAGATAGTAAAATATATTTTCAACAAAAGGCGGCAGTTAGTTAATATGTTGCCTTTCCAAAAGAACAAACTTTTATGTTCCCTTTGAAAGGCAATAAAAATTCTTTCTGTGTATTTTTAACTGCATCCTAATGCAGTCTGGTGCTTTACGAGATGTCATCGATGTTACGACAGAGCCAAGTACTTTGTTGAACTTTTTAAGAAGTTGATAATTTTACAAGTGTCGTATTTGACCCACTCATTCACACTCTAGTAGTTTTCAACCAATAAGTAGACAGTGGTTATGAAACGTGTGTCGTAAACAAAAGAACCAGGCTAACAATATTTACTTCCAGATAAATTAGTTACACACGTGAAATTTGATAATTACCGATACCGAATCTTATCTTGCATCATTGTCTCCGCCCACTTGTGGTCGCACAAAATTTGAGCCAGTTTTTAAAGCAGTTAAAAACACATTATTTGAACGATTGTTGCCTAAATACGGTTTTATTGCTTACAAGCTAATTTTGACGAAACATTTATCTTTGTAATAAAAATATGAACTATTCCGTTATTAGAAACATCTGTTTTCTTCAAAAGCTGTAAAGAATTTTAATTTTTGTTTGAATTGGAAGTCTATAAAGACTTGGCAAAAGTTTTTAAAAGATTTGTAACATTGCTAACAAGCTTGTTAACCGACAACTGGCACGGCGCCAAGCTTAAATCTGGCGCCTTTTAAAATTCTTTCAACAACTTTCTTACTAAATGTCGCTATAGATATCGTCTGAGAACTTTACAATGCTAAAAATAGCCTCTGCCCATTGCTAGGAAGATCAATAAGATCAATAAGCCTTTAAATCTGTTCCTAGAATCCTAGATGATTAGGTATACAGCGTCAGAGCTCTACCTTGCTTACTCTTAACGGGACACTGTAGTCAATGGAAAATCAATGTCTGTGACATTCGAACGAAACAATCATAGTAATTTAACAACTGAAACAACCGTGTTAATTAGAGAAAAACCAATAGGTCAATGGCAAAGATCACCACAAAAACCTAAAAGAATTTGGTCTTAGTAAAGAACGTTAGCACAAAAAATCCGCTGGTCTGATTAACAAAACCATGATCAACCAGGACTATTGTTTGCTCCGATTTCTCCAACCCCATCTAAATTCATGAATGTTGATTGGCATTATGGAGAAAGTGAATAACAAAGAAGGCAAATTCATTACGTTATAATGCAATGATGTGATTTTAATTGGTCAATTGTATTTAATGACTGGCTTGATGTATGTTGTACGAGTACAGCGCTACAACATTGGTATTAAATTGCAATCCATCAGCAATTTGTCATCAAAATAAAATGAATAAAATGTGGGCGCATTACGTAGTATTATGTAGCCACTCATTTACTCATTTTCACAATTATTTACAATAACGGAAATCCAGCAAATACAGTCATCATGACATGAAACCAGGATCAAGTTCTCAAAGTACGTGATTTTTTTTTCAGATTTATGGAACATCAAGTAATTTATATGCGCGTAAAGAGCTAGACGTCAGTCGAGGCCTCACGTGCACGAAGCCCTATACGCTAACCCTATTTACTGACCAGATACTAGACGACCTATTTAGGTAAACCCATTCAACAAATTCAAAGCTTATAGTTCAAAGCTCTAGGGTTTCGTGCTGACTGTACTATGCAGGTAATTGTGCAATCCTTATTGGAATCTATCTCACTTCTGTAATAATATAGTTAAAAAAACTAGAGACAAAAGCAACAGAACAATCATTTTCGTCGAAATACAGTGACCAAAATATGTACCTACCTAGTTGTTGAAAACTTCGTAGAAAAAATAAATAGGATAACCAAAAACCTATTGAAATAAATTGAATTAGAGATCAGAGCAGGAGGTGTTACACTTGTAAATAACCTTACAACCAATTACAGGCTCAGGCCCAACAATGATAACAAGGGAAAACAAAGACACGCCTAACGAAAGAGAAACGGAAAGTCGAGAACATGTTGAAGTAATGAGGTTATAATCAGATCTTCCGGCGTGGTCCGGCGGTCTGGAATAGAAAGCTCTAGCCGCAAAACGAGCCCTGCAAGCCTTCGCGGATGTTTACGCCAGGGATAGAAATCATAGACGATTGGGGCCTGTTCGAAAAAGGTATTATAATTATACTAGCTTCCGGCCAATGTTTTCTTCAGGGTCCATCCGAATTGGTCCAGTGCAAAGCGTGGTCGAAATAAGATACTCGCTTGGTGGTCGAAATAAGATTTTTTATTGAAAATAGTAATTGCTTAGAAAGACAAATATGTACTAAAATAAAGGAGCTTAGTACCTATTTGTAATCAGCGTTGTTTGAACAACGCCAACTTTTTGGTTTACACAGCTTGTCTATCAGACTTTTCAAGTCAGTTTATAGTATTAAAACTTCAGCATACCTGTTCTTCGAACAACATCCTTAGTCGACTAGTTACCTACTGGTTACAAACAACCGACCATTAACACTAACGATCATCTCTCATCCGATACAAATCCCGGGAGGAAGACGTAATTAGACGACTAGTTGAAATCCAATACCATCGTTAAATGCAACACGAAGACACGGCTCGTGTTCAGCTTGCTAAATTATTAGCTGCATTTTCTTTGAAAGAAATTTCACAGACTAATAATGTCACAGAACGTTCTACCTTGGATATATACTTTTCTACTTCAGAAGAATAGTGTTTAGGATCTATGTTTTGGAATGATGCCGCTACTCAGGCGTATTTAATCAATTACACGCCGGGCCTCGGATATTCTGAGGGAGTTTTACTGTTGTTAATTTAGCTTCTTCATGAGATGGTTAATTGATTTATGGCTAGCTACGCTTTGAAATTCTACAAGTTATCTCTATAGATACATAAAACTGAGTACGAAGAAAGGAAAACGGTTTCTTGGCATGAATCATGGTACAAGGAATGCGAAGTTTCTGATTGAAGAACGAATGAATAAAGTTATATACGTATACAGAACTAGCCATTTAACTAAATAAGACAAATATTCGCAAGTAGAGTTGAGTTTTTAGAACGGAACGTGAAAGAGGCCAAATACTTCTAGAACATAAAGATGCATTGTAGCAATGTTGGAATACAGTGTTTGCTAATAACCTTTTACCTTTATGGTGTTACCGGTTTCTCCGAGCCGGTGAGTGAGACTGTTGAATATTTCCGTTGGAGATGTTTTTTGTTGGGATGGTTGGCGCGTTTAAACCTGTCCGATGATGCTGAATAAATTATACTTTAATCACGATATTGTTCTATGATTATTTTTAGGTGAAGCGTACTGTTTACCTATATCAAGGTTGGTTTTATATTTATTTTAATGTAGGTACCCTAAACAACGAATTTGATTAGGTCGTTACTTTAAATTAGTTGATTCATTCGTAAAGATTTGCTTATTTTCATGTTTCATGAGTAGATGCACGACGTTAATGGGTTTTTACATTTTAATCTACGTCAGTGCTTTATAAAACAAATGCTAACCATGTCATTTAAATATACTTTATAAAGTACCTACCTATTAAGTTCCTATTTGGACAACAGCTCTCTCACTGATCTGTCTAATCCTTCTCGTTTCTCCGAATTATTAGACAAGGCACCTGTTGCCGTGGCCTACTCTGTGATCGCATGCTAGTCCGCTGTGATACTTTACAACACTCGATTGCATTTTACTTTCCAAATGTAAATTCCGATAGCATATTTGCTAAATTAATACAACAATCCAAACTTAACGGAACACAATCGAGATGAAACGTATCGAGGCCATAGAATCACCACCTGCTGAGTCGTACAAATTATCACTCTCACATAATGTAATTAGGTAATATTTACCATCAATAATTGGACATCACAAAATCCAGCTACTGAGAATGGAGCACTGACTTCATCAAGGGCTACTTTCCATGTAGGTAGACGGAACAGTCACTCACACACGTCCACGATTACCTACCAGCTCACAGAGCGTCGCACGCGATCCAAAAGAAAAAAATAACACGGTTCCTTCACTGAGTTAATTCCAAACTGTTAATTCAAGTTCTGTTCGGGGGTATCACTTCACACAATAAACCAGTCAATATTGGAAAGGATCACTCGAAAGCTGAGGTGCCAGCTATTTTCGACGGAGTAGTTTGTTGACAGATAGCGTGTGCAGAGCGACGAGACGTTCTCGCCGCGCTCGCGCATACTCCGGTGTGAAGTCGGCCGCGGTCGCGCGCCGAGCGGCGAGCGCCTTGCCTGCGCCCTGCCTGCCGCCGCGGCCGGTCGACGGAGCGCGGAGCCTTCGTGCCTCGCCGGCTCCTGCGAGGAATGCGAGGCACGCGGCGCCGCTGCCTGCTCGAGCCCGAGCCCGCGCCCGTCAGCCCGTCAGGACGCATCCTCAACGCAACGCACACACTAAATTATAATTAAATTGCAACAACCGACCGCCATCTCGACTCTATGCTTTGCCTAAGATCAGGTTCTGTCTAAAGTCGGCATTAAGTCAACGGGAAAGTACAGTTAGGTGCAGGCGCGGGAATGCGTGAGCGAGGTCACGGAACTAGTTGTAAATGACAAGACTTTCAGCGAAGAAAACTATTTTCTTCATAAATAATCCAACATTAATAAAAATTCATCAATCGGAATAGTATTCGCGGTTGATTCAATCAATAAGTGTATCATTAAATTTTATAGCGTATTTCTCTTTAAGTATCTTGAATGGCTCTATTTTCTAAACAACTTCATTACATTCTAAATGAAGTGTTTTCAAACAATGGGCCGATTTGAATGTAAAATCGAAGCAGAGCTGATACCTGCTGAATGCGGATCCGCAAGTTTTGCGGGTCATTGACGCATCAACCGCCCACACTAAAGCTGCTGGTCAAAAAATGGCCTCCTAACCTCCGATATTCAAAGGTTTGCTAAATAAGGTTAACCTTCAGATCAAGTCCAAACAAAAGACAAACAAACAATAACGCTGAGAACTCAGTTTTGTATAAACATGCCCAAAAATGTTTGCGGACACGTGTGGCGATGGCGGTCATCCTTCATTTTGTGTGTATTCATAATGTTTGGTTTGCTTTGAAGACCCCGCTTATGTATGTCCAACATGTGGCTGTTAAGGGAAGACTTTTTATAGAGGTACTTTTTAAGTATTTCATAAATCTTCTCGCGTGCCAAATGTGTGATTTGATCCAACATTCTTGGAAATCTGTGAAATGATATATTGGTCGCTCATTAAGTTTCTGTGTCACCGGCATTTCTCAGAGGTTCTAAGTTACCATTAATCATTTTCGCTGTATCTGTCGGAACGGTAGTTCTGTTATGTGCAGTGGTTTAGTGCAATGTGTAAAGTGGGACAATACAGCGGATGTTGCACGGACAGATCGAGCTCGGAATAAGAGAACTTCCGCTGCAACATACTTTTCGTATTATTTTACATAAATCGTGATATCATGTAAGTACGTACGCGGTAGTTAAATCTGCTAGCAAAATAATTGCTTGACTGTCACATCAGTCTTAGATTGTTCCCAAGAAGCTATTCGACAGCTCTCTGATATGACTCATATGCTCTGTAACCTGTTTTTTAAAGCCTAGCTTAACATCGATCTAATGAAACATTGTGTTTACGAACAGGCAATGACATCAATGTTTTCGTCCCACTACCGGTTTCAGTTTTCACAATTACCTACCTTATAAAGAGACGATCTCATCAAGTAAGTATTATTTTATTTGCCTGTGTAGTTTTAGTGTAAGGCTTGAATTGCTTCAATATACTGGCCATTAAAATTCCAGGCTTACCTTCAAAGGCTGTATGCAAAGTATTAGTCAGATGATCTGAATTCTGAGTCAGGTATGAGTCACACAGCAAAGAAAGGCAGATAGACCGCATTTGCACTTACAACAGTATCCCGGCGAGTTTACAAAATCAAATAAAATCAATAGTTACCTACTTTTATTCAGTGAAGAAAAAACAATTCTATAAAGCCTTGTTTAACAGTTAAATTATAAATGAATAGGTACGTAGGTAGATTTAGCTTTTTACAAAATGATTGGATTGTCTTTGAGTATCCCCTTATATCTACTGAATCTTCACCAGATCTTTAATAACTAATTTGACGAATTGATACATAGAAATTGATTTAACAAATTGAACCTTGTATCATTTAATATAAATACCTATCAACTTTGAGTAAAAATCGACAGCTACCTGCTTTGTACATAAAGATGTGCAGTGGTGGCGCACAACAAATACCCAAGGAATCCTATTGTATCAGCCGCACAATTTATAGCGTTATCGCAACACTGATACAAGTAATGGTATGAGAGATAAACGCAAGTATTTGTGTACGTCTATGAGTCTAAATTGGATCCCTTTCAGACGAACTGAAGTCTTCGCATGCCTCACTTAACGGGTCGCTTAGTACCTGAGACCAAGTTTTAAATGGAGTTGGCTTATCCAGAAATAATCTCTAATGACTTTATGATATGACCATAAGATAAAATAGTTAGCGACTAGCAGGTTTATAAAGTGTCAAGGTATGATAACTACTTGTAATTGGGCATGTGCCAATCATGTGTTTTAATTTGCCTCTGACTTAAGAACAGGTAGGTCAAACCCATTAAGACTATATGAGTCTGAATATTATATGTCTACGATACCGGGAATACCGCATTTGCATATAACTCTTAGTGATTTTTCTTGGTTAAAGCTATTATTATCTTAAGTCTTAATTACTACTGTAGATGGATCATCAAAAAGATAACTAGGCCCTACACCGAACAGGAGATTCTATGTGCTCACCTAGCGGTATTGTATAAATGCTAGACTATGACTTTATTTCTAACTACGGTATATAAAGTAATCCCAGTTTATTTATAGGATATCAAAGTAATGTAAACCAACAATTGATTTGCCGCTGCAGTGGTGCGTGTGCAGCGCCCCGCCCAGTTCTGCTTTCTACGCGCGATTTCACTGGCGGCGCTGTGACGGTGCCGGGCTCGCTTTTTGTACTACACGCGATTTTGACGGACACACGCCAATTTAGCACCTAGACTGGACTATAGATAACACAGATTACGAACATGTTCTAGAGCGAGGCACTTACAAAAGGGACTTGATGAGTAATCGTACAATACATCGAATATTGATGAAAAGCATAAAAAGGTACGCTGCGGGCTTGATTCTGTTGAGTCCGGAAAGCGATTTAAATGAAGAAATCGTGCTGTGTATAGAATGCTTACCAAGAGGAACACCCACAGTATAAGACAACACAAAATTACTTTTGTAGCATAGTTTTTTTATCATCTTTATCTGATTTAATTTGAGAGAGGTCTTAACTTCTTATTTAGGTCTTAACCCACAAAAGGTGATAATAATAATGAAATTATTTCAACTCAATAAAGTCATGTGATTTTCTCACAGAGTATTGTAACATTTCATCATAAGAAACCACACTTCTTCAGATTCGAGTTGTACGAGGAATTACATAAACTCTGAACAGGCTTCATTAAATAATAAACATTCACTCCTCTCGATAAATTATTTGCAAGAGAGTAACAACTGTATGAACCATAAGCATGAAGCGATCGTCTCGTATCGAGAACAAATTGTTACGTAGAGTTTGCTTAAGTAACAGTGTAATTCGAACGGAGTTTAAATAACGAGTGTCATATACTCAATCGCGAACGTTCGATCAGATTTGTGTTCTTTTAAAATGCGTAGTGCTAAAAATTGCACTTGGATTGGAACCCAGTAGTTACACTCTTTGCATAGTCTACATTATGTGAGTTGGAATCCAGAAAAATAGTAGGTACCTATGATCAAAGTTTTAAATGTCTATGTAGGTATAATTTTTTATTTGTTTCAAAGTGTTAAACCGCAGTAGATATTTCATTGAAAATAAAAACTCTTTTATTTTTTTTTCGATTCCGACGCATTGGACTTTTTTCCGTGTGGCAGAATCTAAGTAGTACGAGGCTTGTTAATAGCATTAGCCCGCGAAAGAAAGAAGGGGGGGATAGGGATTCCTTAGCCCTGCAGTTGCGCGATACCGTTTAGAAATAATAGTAGTAAGTAAGTAAGTTCGTATGAGCAAGTGGCCAACTCTGGTGACGGAGTTTTTAGGCCGCCTAAAGGCCTCCGTCATGGCTTAACGACTTTAAAAGCCGGGACCGACAATTTAACGTGCCCTCCGAAGCGCGGAAGTAGTAAAATATAAGTATATATACGAGCACGTAGTTTTTAGCAGAACCTTTCGCCGAATCAACGTATCCGCTTTCCCGCTCTTCAAAAGTTTGTCGATAAGGAAAAATGTTCGCATAGCTGCAGCTATCGTTAGCTCATTATACCTCTAAAATATCCTCTGACAACATCAATGTCGTAATAAACTATTGGATGGGCTTTTTCGTTAATTATCTCTTTACCGTTAATTTTTATGTCAAGTTAAAGTAGTCTGAGATTGGAGCAAACTTTCATCTGCACTTTGATTCATCAATTGTGGAATGTCCAGAGAAAAAAAAAAAAAAAAAAAAATTATATTCTTGTCTCCTTGAAATTTGTCACTGCTTAAATTATCATTAACGGCCTTTAAATATCTTTGATTTTGCTTACTGTGGTTAGATATTTGACAAGCCGATATTGGGCGAGCCACAGATAATACTCGTAGATAGTATATTGAAACTGGCCGTATGAAAAAAATAAATAATTTTGTAAATGACTAGCTTACTCGCCCGTAACTTCGCTCACGTGGTACCTACCTTAATAAAATATAGCCTATGTTTATTCGGAAAGTCCATGCTACACATCGGCGCAGAATCTTTGAAATCGGATGAGTAGTTTCGAAGATCATACAAACAAACAACAAACAAAAAACCCAACTTTACCTCTTTATAATATTAAGTATAGAAGTATATAATATATATAGAAGTATAGAAGATAGTAGCGATGGGCGAGTCGAGTTGGCTGATTCGAATAACTCGAATCAGAGTCTAAACGAGTTGATTCGAATCAAGTTCATTCGCAACTCGAATCAACTCGCTTACCTACCTAACTACTAGAATGCGGATAACGAATGCGAGTTATGCGAATGCGAGTGCACGCGAGGTCGCGAGTCAGCGATTCGCCAACTCGAAACCGTAACTCGACTCTACTACGAATAAGAATACGAATGTTGACTCGGCCGCTAACTCGAATCGCAACGCGAGTTGGCTCGACTCGCATCAACAGACTCGCATCGGCCGCTAACTCGAATCGCAATGCGAGTTGACTCGGGCGCTAACTCGAATCGCAACGCGAGTTGACTCGACTCGCATCAACCGGATGGGATCCGCTTCGCGGCAGCAGCCAAACGGATCGGCGAGTCGAGTCGGTGCATTCGACCCATCCGGTTAATGCGAGTCGAGTCAACTCGCATTGCGATTCGACTCGACCCATCCGGTTAATGCGAGTCGAGTCAACTCGCATTGCGATTCGAGTTAGCGGCCGAGTCAACTCGAGTTATCCGAGTTGGAATAAAATCAACTCGTAACATCGCTAGAAGATAGGTGTAGAAGAAATATGTTGCCTCTGCCAACTCCTTCGGTTAATAGGTTTATTTTTTTTATGTAGGTTCCTACACATTTATCATAATATTTTCGTGACCATGTTCAGATGATTGATTACTCCTATTTATTGGCTAGCTTGCACTGTGGCTTTGCTCGTGTGGTACGTACCAACTTACCTTCCTAGAATACCTTAAGGAGCATATTATTATAATTATTTACTGTACCAAGAATGATCTTAATAATAAACATAGGTATTTAGGGAGTCCTCTTTCTGTTTTAAATACGCGTTTGCTTTTGTGAAAGTTCACTACGCTAGAGGCACAAATTCCTGTAGCCTTATTCGGTTTTGCAGAATAGCAAAACAATTTATAAACATCCTACTCATATTAGTCTCAAATGAAGAAATATGAGCAGGTCATTGCTTCGATTGTGCATGAAGCCTGCACCTTCTCAATTTACATACCCGTAACTAGATATATTCCAAGGCAGTACATCCCAGCCTATAAAACATAATGTACAGTGAGCCACAAAAGTGGGAATAACTTACATAGTATGTCGGGCTCAATAATTCACAACTTACCAGTTATGCTGTTTTTTTTTCACTTCATTTTTTTGAACACCATCATAAATAGTATTTTTTTTATTTGTTATACTTAAATGAGATTTATTTATTTTAAAATTACTTACCTAAAATCTTAGGTAACTATTAATTAACGCCGGCCAGTCTGTACAGTAATTAGATTTTTAGAATTAGCAGTGTTGTGTTAAATTAAAATACTTTTTTTCTTACAAACCAGAACCTTAGGTACTTACCTACTACCTACCTATAAAAAACATTAAGTATTATTATTTTCGTAGAAAATATTTCAAATGAAAACGAAATTAAATCCTTTCGTTAAAACATATTTAAAATATTAAAGATTCATAAAAATCGTTTACATTTCATAAAGCTATTAAAAGAGTAATTGCTTTTTGTAGACTATTGTACAGACTATTTGCTTGATAAAGGATTCCTGTCCATCTGGTTTACGGCCTTTTCATGTCACAATAAAAATTTAAATTAAATCCAACGAGATAGTTCTCAAATGCAAATTGATTTTTGAAGTGATGTTGTGGAGAGTAACTCATATTTTATGAAAGGGCCCTATGACGAATGAATTGAGATTTCAGATTATACATTATAATAGAGAGATGGATAATATTTTTCTTACACTTGGATTTCTAAGTAAGGGCGTTTTTCCACCGGCGCCGTCATCGGGACGTCAACAGAACGAGATTATTTCTGGTCGAGTTTATTAAGACGTGACGGCCTTGCGGTGGACACGCGGCTATAAAGTTAGTCTATGTATCAGTACTTCGGCGCCGTCACCTTTTTCTCGTTGACGTCCCGGTGACGGCGCCGGTGGACAAACGCCCTAAGGCTTTTTTATAACGCTATAAAATAAAGTCTCCATGTACGTATATAATCGGTATTTCTAAAAATACCAAATATCTATATAGTACATCCTTGCCTAATATAATTAAAATATTCAAAAAAGTCTGATATTAATATCTCTATAACGTCTTGTGGGATACAGCCGTGAGCCTGAACTCACTCACAATGTACAATAATGAGACATTTTCATTAAAATAAACAAACTTAAGGTGTAATGGTAGACTTGTTATTACTGTATGCGATACTATAATACCAAGTTTTTTTTCCATCACAATACCAGCTACACATCAGTATGTCATCGCTACAAAAAGCATGACTGGCTAGATCTTGTCTTGCTCAAAATATAGACCAGCAAGGGTGAATGTCTGTGAGAATATTCAAGATGTTTCAATGTCATCAACTATGAATAAACTAAATATAAGTGGGCCGCAGACGCCAATCTCATGTATTCTTAATGATTTATTAAAACAACTGTTGACAAATTAGTAAAGCATTTTGAATCATAAGCTAGGTAAAATATTGTAGACAGACACAAAGATAGAGATTACCAAAGACAAGGATTAGAGGAATTTCGAGGAGACCTTTATTACCCAGAAGTGTGTTATATACGTTTATACAATAATAAAAACTATAGAACTGAAGAAAATCTTAATTGATTTCAATTTCATTTATTGTTTATACGCTTGTTGACATTTTTTATGCGCTTGTTGAATATCATCAAAATAATCTTAATAACAAATAGAAAATTCTTAAATTTAAAATTTTTTAATTCCTTTAGAAACTACTAGTTGTTTTCAGATAAGTATTTTGAAATAAATATTCAAATGAGAACGTATAGAGCTCTGGTTGTCCGGGGCCCTCCCAAATTAAACTAGGTGCGGTTACGAATATCTCCACTGTCGTAATGCCTATTGTGAAACAGCTAGTGGATCTATCAAGTCGAGAAGATTAGCATATTTTTAGTCAGAGCACGTCAGATCGCAAATCGAGCCACAAAAGGAAAGGTCTGTAAGATAAGTCTCGATAGAAACGTTGCTTTACGATTTAGAATTTGCATGTAAACGCGAAGGGCGAGCCTTTGTATAATTAGTTACTGCGTGGTTTACCTTTATACTGATTTTACTATGCCGTTTTGAACTTTATAGTATCCCATTTATATGAATATTTCGATATTATTTTTGAGCTCAACGGATTTTATTGAATAACAAAGCATAACTTCCCTTTGTAAAATAAGGTTCGTAATTTTTTAAGCTTGCCGATAGTTTATCATTATTAGTGTACTTTTACTTTATAATTAATAAATTATGTTTTAACATGACAGTTAAATTGTTAAAGAATATTGAATTATTAATTGAAAAGAAACAGTCTTGTCAGAGAAAAAAGAAATTCATAGTTTAGTCACCTCGTACTTATTTACTGTAAAATAGTGCAAAGTTTGTTTTAGCTATTTACGGAATGCCCGCTCCGGAAGTAGTGAGAGGACGGTCAAAAACTTTGCTAGCTATTAGTGACCGGCGGCGGTCACTAATCTATGTATTAAAACAAAACAAAATACCATCGTATAGACATACAATTTGAAGTAAAAAGTTATATATGAATATAACTGCAAATAATATTTTGACATTGTTTTTAATTTAGTAAGTTCTTAAATTTTTTGCTAATTTTGAACTATTTTTAGAACTTTCCTTGAGTGTTTTTAGCAATTTACTAAATATATTTTTACATAGAACCTCTTAGATTATTGAATGGTGTCGTACTGAACAAACGACTACATTTTCGTAAAATAATCTACGTATCTAATGTACCTAGATATTATCTAAATATAATCGTATTTCGCAAATGTAGGTAACTATTTAAAAAGGGGATTAGCTAGCTTAAGATATGTACAAACTGTCCTCAATAAGACAAGTTTAGCTCTGAGGTAATCAACTTCTAAGACTTCGCCACCAATATGGATAATATATCCAGTCAACTTTGGTATTTCGCGTCTCATAGGTACTTGTTATACTCGTACTATTTGGGACACACCTTAGGGTAAATTAAAGTTTTAACATCAAAAACCAGAGGTAGGTACTATCTCTGAGTAGCTTTTTTGTTGGCCGTTACAATGATTGACGCGTAGAAAACATAGATGTATTTTATGATACTGACAAGCTTAGGTTTTTTATATTCACACAGCTTTATCACGTCATAATGTTTTGAATTGTTCTGATCAATCAAAATGCTCAATAAATCTTGCTTTTTTTTTGCGAGAACATTAACACATTAATATATTTTTTACATGTGTTTCATTTTGGCCAAGCTTATTTTTCAAGCAACGAAGCACAAAATCTTATAATATATACATACCTACCAAAATATTAATCACAACATCAATAAGTAAAAACAGTCCAGATGGGCTACGATATCTTCATCATCGTGATTCCATGAATAACATGACAACTTAGGAAACACATTTACCAAGCAGTTTGTTAAATCGGACTATCGACGATGATACAAGTTTGTTGAGGCTTCAACAAACCAGAAGAGAAAATTCAAGTTTTCAAAGTCCTAAAATGTATCTCCATTCCCAATTATATTTAATCCTTCCATTTATCTGTCATCGTTCCTTCGTTAGCTGGCTTATCGTATCCGGGTTTATTATAAAAAGAAATATCGCAAGTCGAGCTAATACGAGTACTACTTATATAGATGTTGAGTGTAGTTAAGTATAGAGCACGAGGAATGTCGGTGTTGTATCTGTACATCTAGATTCTAGGGCTCTAGACGGTGCGGACCTTTCGATTTTGGTTACAACTTATAAGGACCTTGATTGACTAAATCTTACTTATTTGTGAACTAGTTTATAAATCAGAATTCTATATTATATACTTACCTATAATCCCAAATATACTTTTTAGTAACTAGTGATGAAAATACTTTTAAGTTGACTATGAATTTCAACAGTTTTGTAAAAGTTGTAGGTAGACTGTTCTGCTAGTTTAAGAATGATTTCCAATCGGCTGGAGGACGCGCCAAAATGTCCCTATTCAGTTTGGTGCGAAATTGGGTAGTCTGTAGAATCACAGGTAGTATAATAATAGTGTAGAGTCCTCAAACTTGCAAGACATAGCGTTTAGCATTCCGACCCAGGAGCGCTTCGGTATTCGCAGCGTGTCACACTTATAGATGCCCAGATTATAATTGTAAGTCCAACATTAGGTAGCATTTTTGTGTTTTTACAACACTTTAAAGAGAGTTATTTGGCTTAAGTTTGCAGACGAAGAACTTAGTTTATCAAGATTGTCGTTGTATAGTTGTTAGGTAGCACTTTTGCATTTTAAAACTTTTATGTACTTGGTGTGTACAAGAATACTAGCTGCGCCCCGCGGTATTACCCGCGGTGAATAGTTCCCGTTCCCGTGGGAATACCGGGATCAAAAGTAGCCTATTTTTTATACATAGTATAAGCCATTCTGGTACTAAATTTCATTCAAATCCGTCTAGCCATTTGAGCGTGAAAGAGTAACAAACACACTTACCACAAACTTTCACCTTTATAATATTAGTAGTATGCATTGAAGTAATTATGGTGTATATCTGTGAAAATATGTCCCGCTGCGTCCGTGATGTCACCCTGTAAGGCATATTTTGAAAACCAGCGATGTCTCCTGTTTTTAATTTACCTTTACGTTTTTCTATTCTATTTAAAAAAAATACTTTGCAGGTATCATACTTTGTTCGTTGAAATTAGTATTAAAATAACGTTCGATCTTCGATTCCATCGTCTTCTGTCCACGTCTCCAAGATCGAGATCTACAGATAGTAAACGATGCTCAAAGAATTGTAATTATCTATCGTTGTTAGCTGAAATAAACAGTAGCAATACAATTACAAATATTAATGTCGATTAATCGTTTTTTTATTGAAGTAATTGAAACTTGTGTTGTTATTTTCTAAGACAATAAACTAGTATATTAAAATTTATTTACACCTTACAAAAGGATTGAAAAACCTTTCATTATTATTATTTTCTATAAAATCATTACCACACATTAATTTTGCATTAGGTACATTGTTTTATATTTTACGGCATACCACTGAAAAGTTAATACTTTTTGATTGCTTTACGACCGGTTTCAATATTAAACTTACGAATGATCGTAGATTGATCGCCATAGCAACTTTGTTTAGACAACAAAAAATGTAGGACACTTTTTGACAGATAACAATATTACTATGGCGACAGATCCACGGTTATTAGTAAGTTGAATATTGCAACCCGACATTAGATAACTACAGTAGGATCCACAGGAAGAAGCTAATTCAATATTCTGACGCGCAGTTACCTGCATAATTTATTATCAAACTCTCCAGGCTGCTATAAAATCAACTTACGTTATATTAAACAGTGGTACCTACGCGTATAAGGAAGCAGTACATTTGTTATTGAATATAGTTGCGTTTATTACAGCGCCTTAAAAAATACCCGCTGGGTTGGGAGGTCTCTCTACAGGGGTTGAAAAATGAGGATTAGTTCCAATCGAGTTTCATTATAAATGCAATAGGGCTTGTGATCAAATTTGCATAATAATGAACTAGCTTATTAAAAATAAATAAAATCTCTTGGTTCATTTTCTCCGTCTCAAATACAATATTTTTACGCTCACAATCAAAACGTATCTGAGAAAAAGCAATGAGAATAATTTACTTATAGTTATAATCGTTATCAATTAAATATACGGCTATTCAATCTATTGCCATCTCAATAAGGAGAAATCAAGTATGCCGTGGGAAATTGACAAGTGAATTCGAATAATGGGGTAAAGACGGTAGAGATTTTTATAGGTTCGTTAAACAGGCGTAAAATGTAAACAGAATTCATATGCATTTACTTTTTACCCACGATCTTTGGATCAATGTCGAGGCACTATACGACCAACATGATTCCTAAGTTTAGATTCCTATTTACGTTCAAATGACGTTTTGAATGCAATTTTGGTGGATTCCGCAGATAAATGTTCTATTAAAATATTAAATAAAAAATCATAAAAATAAACACAACCTGTAGTTATTTTTGTCGAACGATCTCTTCTCGTTATAAGCTACATGTTTATTTGTGTCGATGGATGGCTGAGATATAGTATCGAATTCAATAGGATTAAGATACGTGGAGTCAAGTGTGGCAATTTGTATGTGCGAGCTGCGAGCATGCGAAGTGTGGGCAGAGATCTGTTTACATCATCAACGCACTAAACGTCTCTGTAAATAATATTTATTTCATTATAGCTCTCGTCTGCTATTCAAATATTTATATTTTTATATGAATTATGATAATAATCTGAGATAAAAATATCTTCGGGTTCATCTAGCTGTTGACCAGTGCGATTGACCTAATCTAATTCTACCTACGTGTTTAATAAGCTACGGTTCTTCCGAAATTAATAACGCACGTTTCAATTATATCTGTCACATTCAATCACAAATCGAACGTCTAGAAATTCTATGGGGATAGGTACATTTTTAAGTTTTTCTCGAAATCAACTTAGTCAGTATTACAAAATACCTTTATATAATAGAAATCAGACTGTTGACATGGCAACACTGTCTCTATTTATGTCGAAGTAATGAATATAACTCAATGTTCTGGCTACTAGATTATAGATAGTTTTTTAACACAAACATTGCTAAAGTAGGCAATTTCAATTTGGGACACATTTTTTTGATGTAATTTTAAATAAACTCTGGTTATTCAAAACAACAACATGATCAATCTAACCCTAAGGTTAGAAGTGTACTTAACTATCAAGGAATGCAGGGTTTTGATAGAATCTGAGCCACGAGCACACGTACACGACTGCATCAGTAAACGTACGAAGACATACAGTACAGGTGTTAGGGAAACTTGGTTGATATAAACATAAATTCTCGTGTAGAGATAGGGGATTTAAGCCTTAAAATGTCTGTTTCAAAAGGTATGGTTGTGGCCGTTTTTGATCTATCTCTAATGTACAAGATACATACCATTTTTTTTTTGTTTAAGGCAACAAGGACAATTTGAAAGAAAACATACCATAATGTAACATACTAAGTACCATAATTTAATAAACACCTAAAGCTAAAACTCAGAACACCAGCCACATCTGGCTACAGACGATTTATTTGGTTAACAACGAATGATTTTCGACAAGAATCAAAGGTTGATTACCTACCTAACAAATCAAGTTGATTTAAAAGAAAGCAAAAACAAAGCCGAAAAAATGTTTTTTACGCTGCATAAAGCAATCTGAATCATCGTTTTATTAGCGAGATGATTATAATATAAATATTACAACAAAGTATAAATAAAATACATTCTAAATCCCTTTAGATAATTATGGTTTTCCCAATTGTGCATTATGCATAAGTCCGAATTAAAAAGACACTCAAAATGAAAATGCCAGGTAAGTCCCATAACTTGGATAGGTAGTTGAGTAACTGGTTTCAGCTGCAGGCGGTACTGATTGAAACCCAAAACTGCCAATGCGTGGTGCAATCGAGAGAGCTCGTGCACTCTTCCGGCCCATTAGCATAGAATGGCGGCGCGTGCGGCCGTGGATCATTGTCGTAGTGACGGAGACAAAAACCACAATCACTACTCTATCGGGATATCCATACAGTACACTCTAGGAATCCCTACTTTTAAAACAAGAATCCCTTCTAAAAAAAATCACAATTCAAGTCATAATCATTTGAATTGGGTACCATGTTTGATTGTTATGTAAAGTCTATCTATATCGTACAATTGTTGATCTATATGTCGTAATGGCTGGCATCTATTTACTACTATAAAAGATGAACCACTAAACTCATAATCTATTCCAGATTAATATTAATAGGTAATGATAACAGTATTATGAACCTAATTTGATATTAGCCTCAATTTTTTCCAAATTTGTGCATTGATAATATGAATCTTTTAAATCTCAAAATATATTAATTCAAACCAAAGATGATAATTTAGTTAATCATATTAAGTAGGGATTATGATACAAAACAGGCTAAGTGTTGCTCTTTTCATCTAAATCAATCTCATGCGACGCGCTCGGCCACATTGTTCTCGTTTCCATCGCCGATTAAACGTAATGACCACATTTGACACGTTCATTACACTTGGAGCAGTGCTCGTGTATCTTTCGAGACTCGTTAAGGTCAAGTGCAATGGAGACGCATTTGTAAGGTTCATCTTTGTTGCGTTCATCTCGGCTGAATTGACTAATTTAAATGACAGATGGAGAAAGATTGTTATATGTTTCTAAGTACTTACCGGTAGCTCGAGGTAGTCAGCAATGGTGTGCTTGGCGGCTCCGCGGCGGATGTCAGCCAACGCGTTGAAGTGCTCGTCCCGTCGCGCCTTGCGACGAAGTAAAGCTCTCGCGTAGGGGTAGGCTGCCAGAAACTCGCCGTATGCGTCCATCAGCTCCCCAGAAAACAGCTGCTTCAAAAGAATAGCACTCTCACTAGCCCCATCCACCACTGGCGGTGGCGGCGGCGGTAGCTCCCTATTCTTAATCTTTGCTATGCTTTTCGGCGCAAAATTACTGATGCCACTTGTTGATTCACATGATGTAAATGCATCTGTAGAGTCAGAACCACATTTTGAAAATGGAAACGCTGATGACGCTCCGCTTTTCTCGCTACTTGCAGAGCTCTGTCGTGTGGCACAGGACTTCTCAAAATATTCCGGAAACTGTGGCTCTGATTGACTTTCCGTCGATGGACTAGATTCCTCAGCTGCTGGGCTTGTGTACTGGGCGTTTTTAATACAGTCATACAAGTCTTCTATTGATTCATAAGGTGTTATGCTTCCACAAGATCCACCTTCTACGTCATGCAGTTGTAGTCTTTCATAAAGGTCTTCGTTCTTTCGAGGAGCTACGGGAGTGATAGCAGATTCCGATCTACTCCGTTTAACGCATCGAACTTGATCGTATCCAAAATCACTAGGATTCAGAAAATCCCACCTGACATTTGCCCAAACGTTTTCCTCTACATCTGCGGATATCCTGTGATCAGCACAGCATTGTCCACCGTTTCTTATCATAACTGTGGTTATGTTATCACTAGATATGGTACTATCCGCAACAGACTCGTTGCAATCTATTGGAATGTCTACAATCACTTTGCGAAGAGAAGGGCTGATAGATGAGACGCTATCATCGTCCATCTTTCGGTTTTCTTGGCTTTCATTGAATTCTGAGCCTGTTATGACCGAGGATGCATCGACGTCTTGCTGAGAGAGTACACCTTCTTGAATTAGCTCCGTGAGTAAGCTCTTTGGTTCGTCTTCCGTTACGGATTTTTCAGATGAGTTATTTTGTTCGTCGTCCTCGTTCTTAGCTTCATTATTCAATAGTCCCGAGTCAATGTATTTTCTCATACGCTCCGTGAGAGCTTCACTGGCTTCAGATACTGATTCGAGGTAGTAAAAAAGCAGGTGATATTCTTCTTTAGTTATGACAGCTGCTCGAAGAAGAGGCTTCCCATACAATTCCACTGCTGAGAATAAAGTTGAAGCTGCAAAGAAAAAAAAACATTAGCCATTTGCAGCGTTACTTAACATTAGATTTGATTAAGTAACAGACCTCTGTAACTAAAATATTTATGGGCGTTAGAAAGGTCAAACGGACACGTCAATTAATTCACCTTGCTGTAAAGTTCATCTATAGAATTACAATGACCTTTCTAGAGAAGGTTCAAGGGTGTATAATAATTTAGTTATCCGAAAGGTACAGTCATTATGTTACAGAGTGCAACCGATTTTAGAATCTATTTCAAGGAGTTACGGTTCAAACTTCAGTATTTAAAAAAAACTCAATGAGTGTAAGTTTGAAACCTAATCAAATAGGTTCTAGCGCGTCGTAAATTACTAAGTACTACGTGTTTACAAATATTTCAAACAGTATTCCTGTGTAGTTTATTCCGTCATCTAACAAATCGAAAGCTCATTTCCTTTATTTCTATAGCAGTTAGGGAATATTTTATTGGACAATAAAATATTATAGTCACGGCTAGGGAATGGCGGTAATGGACGTATTGACAATACCGGTAATTTTTCGGTATCAATATTTTTAAAACCGGTATCCCGGTATTTCGGTAAATTTTCGGTATTTTACTATAAATATTGAAATAGTTAAAAAAAATATTTTCTTCTGCGTGTTTTATTGCTTTAAACTGAATAAGTATATCTAAATTGTAATAAAAAGGGTTCTTAAAAAAAAAGCAATACTTTTAAATCAACTTGAACTTGAATTGGGAATTTTGGTACTTAGGTACTACTATAGTCTTTCTTTACGCACCTTGTGCTCGTGCGTAGTAACAATAACAATTGATAGAGAACTGGCCTACCGAGCGAGAGCGCACTATGCAATTGAAAATGTGCGTGACAAAGAAAAAGGCACCGCACGAGTCCAAAGGTTTTTTTTCCAAGAAATTACAGGAACAATACTTGTTTTGCACTCGCACGTGCATTCGTCGTTAATTTCGCCAATCAGTTTTGAGCTTTATGCATGCAGAAATAATGTTCCTGACGGACGCTATGCTCTCTATAAGCTAGGTGGCTTGCTCAAAGCCACCCGCGTCCGTCTATCTGCTTGCTCGTACACATTGACTAATTTGCAGTTTAAAAACATCTTTTTATAGATAGATATCTATTTATAGATATTTTCTCTATTTATAGATACATACATACTTATTTTAAAACTTTTATAAAAGTAAAAATTTAAATCAAAAAACATTCTAACAATATCCTACGGGCAATTGTTCGTTTATTTATTTTGAAGTCGGTTTGTGACCACGTGAAGACATGGTGAAGCGAAAACGTAGACTGTCCATCAATTTTACAATCATTATAAATTTAAAATAAGTTGTTTGTTATTTGTGTACCTAATCTAGAGCCGCGTTATGAGTTTTTTCATTTATTTTATCGGTTAATTCAAAATACCGAATTACCGGTATTTTCAATTTCAATACCGGTATTCCGAAGTGCCTTAAATAACTCGGTATTACCGGTTTTGCGGTAATACCGAATACCGGTGTCCATTCCCTAGTCACGGCACCTAATGCATACAAGCGAGTTCTAGGAAAGATCACCGGACAATGTTATGCGTATGTCTTATTGCCAAAGCGCTTTCTACAAACATATGTCTGCTGAATACTGAACGGGCGGCAACCGTCCACGGCTTATTGACGACCAGCACAGGGAGTAAAACACCTTATACGGCTCTTAACGGACCTAGTTACATTTCTATTCGGAATCTACTGAACACCGTAATTTTCAAAATAACAGGTGAATATTACGGTAAATGACTTTTATAGAAATCATTGTTTGTTTTGTTGATTTATTTTATATTTTCAGTAAGTTCGAAGTATACTTTTACCTATGGGTTTAGCTAAAAGATTTCCAATGCATTTTAGGCATAAAAAGCAACATTGTGGTTTGTCTTCAGTGCCTATATTTCTCTTACACAAACGAAGAAAGCGCTTTTGTTGAAACAATGTTTTTGTCCACGATTTGCACTTTTATGGCCTTTTTAACTCTGAACAGGATTTGAAAACGTATTTATTTGCATATAGTATCCGAGGTGTTTTAGTTCGCATGCGCAATGGACCACGATCAAGTTGAAGACATGCGTCGTGACTACATTTAGTTCTTTCAAGAAACGTTCATATTCACACGGCTTTGCAATCGCTTTAAACACGGACTTTAGTAATCCTTTCAAATACACCATTCAAGTAAATTATTGCGAAAAGTACATAGTTTCGTCTTATGAAAGGTTCAAGTAGCAAACTTGAATGACTTGTTTATTGATTTCATATTTTTTCCTTGAGCTTATATTTATTACGTTTCGATTCGCAGTATTCTAAGTAATCGATTATAAAGTTTATAAGTAGAATGTTTGTCTCAGTACCTACCTACCCAGTAAATAACTTTAAATAGGAGTCCTTTATAATTATATTATATACATAATATAGTTTAGCTATCTACGGTATTTTTACATATACGTGTCTCTGGATAATACCCTAGGCATGAATCTTGGAGATCTTGAATGCCTATCAGAGGTGCTCTCTACTGGGTGTAGGCCTCCCTTATACATAATCCAGTCCATAAGTCCTGCGCTGGGCCAAGCCAAGCCTGGAATTCACCAGATAACAAAGTTATTTTATACTTGGCGTCAACTTACCATAAATCTTTTCCCAAGCGATGAAAGTTTCTAAATCACGGCCGTCCCATTGCGGTGGCTGGTACTCCACCACAAGAACTTCTCCCTCCAAGACCGCTGCGGACGCTCTCGGCTCCACAGGTGCTTTAGACCCTCCTAGGAACAGAAGGCCGGCAGGTGGCGCTGCAGGAAACGCAGTTAGAGATAGCAGAGGACTTCCTAGTGGTACTGCTTGAGGGGCGGAGAGAGGACCAGTGGGCAGACCGGCGACCACGGCACCTACTTCTTGGAGAGGCTCGCAGGCTACTTCGGCGACTGTGCTGGTTCCCCATACTGTCACCTGAAAGAGAAAGTTATTGTTACTTCGGTGTTTAAAGAATTAGAATCAGGCATAGGTAGTAGGTAGTGGTAGGTCCTATCAGAATTTATTGACAATGCAAAACATGGGTGATATAGGTAATTGTTGTAGCATAATTAGGTAATTTGGCTTTGGGTTGGGAATTTGGGCTGTTAAATTTAGATTTTATTCTAATTAAGTTTCACTATAGGATATAATAATGTTGCATTGATCTAAAGAAAACTTTTTTATGTTGATGGCTTTTACGATTGATAATTTCGACGATTGTTGCGACAAACTAATCTCAAAGATTTAAAGGTTCGTGTCTTCAAAAAATTACGGTACGGTTAGGTCATGAACAGCTAAGCATAGATTCAGAATGTGATTCCTAGAACGCGAATCCACATAAGCTTTGTCTATCTAACACCATCTGCCGTTATGATGGTCACGTTTGTCGTAATGACGATGAGAGCAGAGATTTTCTTAGAAATCGCTTCAGCTTACTACTGTGATGACACTTATCTTGTTTGTTTATTACTTCCTCTGTAAAGTTTTTTATGGTAATTAAAATAATAAGGGCAATTCAATTAAGGTCTTTGAGTGCACCTTAAAGACTAATAAATGCTCTTACATGTCTGTCTATCTACGCCTTTGTTCTTGAAGATCTTCCTACGCACATACTGCACCAATTAATGTCGCCGACCTCAAAATGAAATTAGTCTGTTGAACTTTTACATTTCATCACGCTTCAAATTGTCTTGATTTCAGTGACTCATGACTTACAAGAATCAATATCGACACTGTTACTTATTGTTGTAGTAGTAACTAATAGGTACCTAGGTACTATTGCTGTATATATCGCAGTATTGTTAGATCACGATGCGGAGTCAGGGTAACATTCTAAGACTTCTATTCTATCATTAAACATATTCAAATTCATCCAATTCCAAAGACTGTGTATGAGACTAAACCCAATTATCAAAAGTTTAGGTAACGTAAACTAACAAGTACTTAGGTTGGTACCTACCTACTCTTTGCAATTAAAAAATCTATCCCAATTTCTAAAACCGATCTAATACGACGAGAAACAATCTATCATTACCATACATTTTATTTATAAATATTTCCATCCCATCAAAAGAAAACAGGTGCCGTTGGTGTTGATGACAACAAAAATTCGTAAGAAAAAACTATAATCATGGATGCATCAATGCATCAGGTTTGAGCGTCGCCACAGATTATAAAGGTGCATCCGAAACGGCCGTGTAAAATTGACTGTCCGTTGCTCACTGGATCTCGTTTCAGTTTTTTTCCTCGTTGGAGATGCATCAGGCGCATTATCCTGGATCGTATATTGGGCGTGATGAGTGTAGGGTTGTCGCTTGCCAGTCACATTAATTTAATTTATGTACCTATAGGTACTTACTTAGGTCGCACGCAAGTGGTGACGTGGCACATGGTCTCTGCCTACCCCCATGGGAAAAAGGTGTAATTTAATGTACCTTTGTACGTATTGTATTACACATATACAATAGGTACCTACATACATACATTAAAATCAATTTATTAAGTACTTGAATATTTCAAACAACGAACTGTTTTCCAAAAAAAAAATTTTTTTAATTAAGTAAGAAGGTAGGTACTTACTTACCTAAGTAGATTAACTTTTCTTGTCGAATTCTGCCAAAATGTTTCAAAGAAGATCAATCTCTTATTTATTGAAGGCTTACCTACCTACAAGATCTATTGAATCTTGAATCTTAACTACCTACCTACTTAAATAAATATTTTTGCCAAAGTCTTGATTCCACTTGTCTAAGAAGCATGCAGAAAACAATGATCTGTCATGGCAAAAACGAACACCTGCGGTTCAAATTAAAATTTATCATAAAACCAAAAAATATTTGTGCGACAGCCCTAAACAAAAAGCTCGCAGCGGGCCGGGCCGCGCGTGCACATAGCTGGGCCGTGACGTCACGGGCCCTGGTAAAAACGCAGTGAACCCAACTCAAGGTCTCTCCGACATGATAAAATATCTACATATTAATGAGATTTGCTCACGATTCGAAGGGTTTTGCATGCATTGGGGTTCTGTATGCACGAAGAGCCTTTAGTTGGATGTTAAGCTGCTAATGCTAACTCTACCTACTCAGGTTACCCATCCATTGTGTTACCAAGGACGTTAGAGGTAAGTAGATTTACTAAATCGGAAACCTAGCATGGCTAGCATAGCATGTAGTATAAAAGTTATAATTAAGTACCTACCTACTTACATAATTATGTTAGATAGGTAGGTAAGTTAAGTACTTTGGTATTGGAATACCTAAGGATCAATACAAAAAGATAATTTCTATTCACCATTATCAGAGGACACCTTAGTGAGAAGTAGTTTTGTTGTTCTTATTGATCTACTTATAAACAATACTTTCACTAGAAAATATTGTATGTGCTGCCATCTATCTGTTATCGACGTTAATATTGCAGCATCACACAGCGCCATCTCTGTGATCGTTTCTGAACCAGCAACAAAGTTTGCTAGTCCGTTGGTTGGTTTGTTTGAAGTTCCATTACAATATCACAGATGGCGCACTTCATGAAATCAAAAGAAATTGTGAATAAATGTGAAGAATTAAAAAAATAACTTGATAAATACAACGAATTAAAGAGGTTCTCTCCTAAGTAGGTTAGCTATACTATTAAAACTATAAAAAATCTAATAACTTCGGTAAAAAGTGTTGTCAACAGATTTCCTAGAATTTTAGAAACTTGAGTAGGTAGATAAAGGTTTCTACTTAGTGACCTCGACTTTGCAACAAAGGCTGACGAAGTCTGGTGGTTATTCGTATATTTTATCAAACAAAATATTTGAGTCTGGTTATAAATAAACATAGAGATAGATTTAGCATTATAGATTGGTAGGTAGGTAGGTACTCTAAACGTTATAGGGAGACCACGTAACGTAGTTAGATACCTACCAGTAACCTAATAGGTAGGTACTACCAGTAATGTGAGTGTGCTTTAGGCAATTAAATCCTTATTTATCTCAGAATGTGTGAACTTAAAAAGAAAGAGAAGTTTTCTCGATAAAATTTTGGTTTGAAAAGTAGGCACCTAAGTAGGTAGGTAGGTACTTAACTACTTAGGAAAGTAAGTACATGTTTTGTACACTTTTTGCTATTTATTTCCACACTATTTTTTTTTTGAGTTTTTGGTAAACCTAGAAGTAGGTATTTTTCATTCGCTGTCTTTAAATTTTTCGATTGGTTTGTTTAATTACTTAACTGTTTTTTTCGCTATAAATTATGTTGCGTGTCACACACAGTAAACACGATTTAATACTTTTTTTGCTAGTCTGCTTTGTTCAAATTGTACATAGGTCCTGTACATAGTCCTGCTTATCCTAGGTAAACCAATGTTCCTCAATGAGCGTCGCGAGGTCGCCAACTGACATACTTTCCTGGAGTAATGTTATTTATAGGTACCTACCTACCTACCGATACGCGAACAAGCGTATGCGCATCCGGTCCGACATTATTTGATGTAAACATTTTATTGATATGCATATTTTCACTTTCATGACAACTTTCTCATATCAAAGAGGTGACGATTAAATGACGATGTTTTAGGTAAGTAATAAACGTGAAACGTTGAAACGCCAAACAAATCGTTGATAAACGGATCATGCCAAATGAATAAGTTTAGCATAAGTAGGTACCTACCCAAATTCAGAAACTTATTTTTGTAGACAAAAAAAATGACATGATAATGGATGTTATGATTGGATGGATTTACTCCCATTTTACACCGATGATATTGATACCGTGTAAAATAAACAGTAAAATAAAAATTATAGGAGAATTGTTCGATTTGCGAGCCGTCAAGGGTCGTTAGGTCGAATAGAAAATCACTTCCGACCTTTGTCACCAACTTCATCAAGTCACTTTCTACAATGCCGCCACCCGTTGAAAGTTTGGCTGGTTTCGCTCTCATTGTGATTCTTTTCTATCGAAGACTTCAATTTTGAAAACAAACTGTTCACCATAATGATACTAACTAAGCTTCTTTCCGATTTCTGATTACTTAGGTACTCTTGATTTCACATTATCAACAATATCCCTGAAATTTATCTACCGACTCTACTGTTGATGAGGCATTTTACAATAGACACTTTATTCAAAAGCTTTATATCAAATATAATGGATGAGAAATAGAATTCTTTGCCCTGCTCATTAGATCTCACATCAGCTGATTAGATTAATTTATTTTGATGAACTAAAGTTTCAGATAGGTAACTTAGTAAAGTTTCATTGTTTCAACTTTTCAAGTAAGTATTTATGTTTCCCAACTGAAAATGTTGTAGGGTCAACTCAATTTAATTTTCGATGAAATGTAATCTAAAGATGCATTCAAAATGTATATGAGTAATTAAAACTAGGTACTTAAGTAAGTACTTACCGAGAATCTATATCATAAAAAAATATTAACATGTCTACATTTAGCGTGTTCATAATGTACCTTCTTCTACCACGGATACCTACAGTTACATGTTTATACGAGAAAGAAACGATATTAGCATTTAATGTAGGCCGACGCACTGAAACAGAACTGCGTTATGCACGAATGCTTCATCAATATTAACCTTATAAATAATCGACTTCGAGCTCCTACCTAACCTACCTACCTATTAGCATTATCTCATTAGCTTTGAAATTATCTTAATGTGCATTATTATAATTGCGGACGCGAATTGGTTGTGTATCATCATAACATAAGCTATAAGTAGGTACGCTAATAGTTATTATACTTAAGTCTACTTATATACTTAGGTAGGTATGTACCTACCATAACACAAGAAAATGATAAGTTCTACCAGCACTATCATCTTTCAAAACAGTAGCCAAATATTATGCTCCTGTGCAAAAACTATGAAATTATAGAGTCAGTTGCACGATACGGACTGGCGAACCGGTTTGGGCAAAACTGTATGAGTATGATAGTTAGGAAAAAATCAACACAGATTTAAATTTTGATTTTCTAGCTTCATTAACTAGGTAAGTTATATTACTTAGTTTAAGTAATAAGTTTCTTCTTGATGTTTTTGTTCGTATGTTTAAAAATGACAAATTAATAATTTTCTTTCATTCAAAAAACCTGGGATTTTGAGACACAAAGTTAGTGTAGTCTCTCTATCCTTAGATATATTATAATGACTAATAATGAAAATAAAACATTTCCCTCAACTGTCATAAAACGAGGACATAAATAAACCTACTTGAACCAGCAGCCCTTAGCTTTTAGCTGTTTGAATAATACAGAGGACCCTTTCCAGAACCTTTGAATTAATAATATGGGCAAAAGTCTGGAGACTAGAAAGGTCGCTCATTAATATGATTTCCTCGCCAAATAAAACATATAGGTTGGAGCATATAGGTAGGTAATTAACTCAAATTAAAAAAAGGTATGATAAGGGTTGTCTTTTTGTCTCATTCTAAGATCTTAATAGACAATGACGCACACTTTGTAGGTACATGCCTGACGGATTCTCTATTTTATCTCATAGAAGTAAGTAGGTATATATACATACTTAAGTAAAAGTTACCTTTTGTGGATGAAGTCAGATCGTCTCATCATTTATTAGGATGACCAAGATACACGCTTGTATGGTTGCAATATATCCAACATTATAAATGAACATAGCATTTGTTTTGGCTCAGGCCTGAATTGTATTTTTCCCAAGATGTCTTCTTTTCCATAATGTCAGCACGCATTATGCAAAAGACCCAGCACGTGCTTTTTTTTGGAAAAATAATTTTAGGAAATCAAATTAATATTATATACTTACTTTGTTTTTTCAAGATCGTATAGTATAGGATATCACGAACGATGATAGAATTAGGATTATAACTCATTAGAATGCAAGCATAAAACAATCGTACATTTCCTTCGAAAAAAAAAACGAATATGTATTATACTTACTATGTAGGTATTATACACGTGTAAGGATGATAATAACTAGGTAGGTATGTGAGTGGATACAGACCGGTTTTTACAATCATCTTTTTTTTTTTTAAATAATAACACTATTTTGAACTATTGAATTTGAATTCCTCGTAAAGGTCAATGGCTCCGGACTTGTTTTTGAAGTGTCAAGAAAAATACGTAGCTTTAGCAAATAGAGAGTGTATAAACCTGGCTATTCTTTTCCTCTTGCATATTTTAAGGAGCGACACTCTGAAATCAAAAAAGTAAATCGTTACTGCTGTGTAGTGCCCTATTTACTTATTACACATCTACTGCATTATTAAAAGTGGAAACCTAATTCAAATTGATCCGATCTTTTCCTCAAGCTATCTCTTTCCCAGAACAAGGCTTCCCTGAAAGGCTGAGCCGATTAAGCCTCCTTCCTTAGTGGATTAAATAGGTTTTATTGTAATAATCAGAAGTTCAAGGTTAATCCTACACGATTATCAAATTAGGTGTACCTTTTATGTAGGTACCTAGATGTCAAAAATAAAAATAAACTGTAGGTAAAAATATATGTATCCCTTATCGGGACTTCAAATAGGCCAGTAAGTTTTGTTTAATATTATCAATTTTAATCCTAAATTTTTCATAACTTAATTGTTAGTGTAACTCGTATAACCTGTGTGGTCTATAACTGCCTTATTTAAAGTTAATAACCATTTTTAAAGAAGTAATTTGTATTTTTCCTCGTTATACATAATTTGAAACCTACTAAAATGTACGTGCCATTATGCAATTACTGCAAAAGCAATGATTAGATTTGTAAATCAAGGTTACAATAAACCTTGAGCTATCGAACCAATTTAACATGTTTCAACATTGATTCAATTTGCCTAATGAGAACAACCAAAACAAGATGTGAAGGCTGAAATAAGTCACCACAACTATAAATAACGGCTTTTAAAAATTACCTTAGGCAATTTGTTTTCCTGAAATATACAAGCAGTATTTACCTTGATTTAGGTAGGTACCTATTAAATGTCTAAGGAGATTCATGATAGACTGGTTAAGGTGGTAAGTAGTGTAGCTCGTATCTATTATTTATTAAATCTTCTCTTTTGAGTGTATTAACATAAATTGATGCTCAATTTATTTGCAACAAACGGTAACTCTCGTAACTTAAAATGTTATTCAAAGTATTTCCATTCGTTAACATTATATTTATTGTTTGAATTGTAATTATATTCGTGCTGTAGTTTTGCAGAAAAGCTTCAAAAAAAAATAATCTGCATTAACAAAAACATTCATATTTTTCATAAATAAATCTATCCAGCTACAAGATGTCTCCCAATTACCAATTCAAATTGAAATATTCGATTTTGCTCTGTTTAACAAGTCACTATTTCAGGACAAAACTGTACTATGGTAGCGTTAGTTAAATTGCAAAGTACTAAAGGTGAGTAACCAATGAATGGTGATTGGGTAACGCTGTCTTGACTTGTCACTATCCGATCCGCTTGTTTTGTATTTACTGGCATTCAATTCTGAGTAATTGTTCAAGTTGCCTTATTTGTCGATTGCTTTTTCCCTTCATCTTAAACTATTATGTGCCATAGCTAAACATCATCATAATCACATTTAACATTTAGATAGATGATTAAAATGATAGGTAAACAACGCAGGTGCTGTGTTTCTGTAGCTTACCTATCGGCCCATATTCTTCATTAGCATAGCAATATGTTATAATTATTGACTAAGTAATGAAGTCTACTTAGATTTGATGTCTTCTTTTTTTTTAATTTGATGTTTTGTTACAAATCTTCAAGTGCTATAAAAATCAATCATCATAAACCATGCATGAGATCTTAATTCTAAACCAAAAGAGTTCAGAGCATCGTCAAAATTTTTTGCTTCTGTGTCCTATTATGGAAAGATACCCATTAGACTAACTTTATTTCAAACCTATTAAGCTAAAGTGAAAGAAAGAAAGAAAAATCATTTATTCTTGTAGGACCTCAAGGATCACTTAAGTTTCGTTTTACATGCTAGGTGATTCTAATGCCTGTTCCAACGCGACTCCCTACAGTCAAGTATCAAAGACTATAAAATTCAAGTGATTTTATTCACTAATCTACCCGTAATTCACTCGTATGTCTGTGTGAATGGGCTATAAATGTCTGTGTGAGTCTACCTCAATAGTATATTTTTTGCTCTTCAACCGAACGCCTCCTTCAAAGTTAACTAGTTGCTCTCAACTCTTCGTTATTTTACCAGCTATTATAAAAAACTTGCGCTATTTGCAAGTGTTTACTATCTGACTTATTTATTATGCAAATACATTCAGGTATCTTATATGCAATGAGAAATAGAATTAAAAACAATTTAACTTAACAACCTTAGATACACATTTTTTCACACGTATACTTCTGAGCAGGTTTGACTGAAACATGCAATATTAGGTATATTATTAACATAGTTCATCAGTTTCAATAACACATAGGCTTTTGCCAGGTAAGTACCACACTAACAAAGCAGCGGGCGTTTGCTGTATAAATCTAGAAACAAATTTAAGTCTTACATCGTGTAAAAAATTAACTAACCATCGTGAGCTCCTAAAAATCGAATCATGTTTACGACTCTACAGCCAAAAAACGTGTCTTAAATAATTTAAGTTTTAATTTACGTAACAGTATTTCGTCGAGGGTTTGCGCAGAATCCAATCACAAACCAGTTATGCGAAGTTATTTGTGGTAAGTGAACTTCAGTTCGTGTGAACACATTGTTTTGTTTATCCTATTTCTAAAACTAGACTAAATTATTCAACAGAACTTTGGAAATAACTTTTTGTTTTATAGATATGAAAATATTATGGTTGTAGAGGAAGAAGTATTTGTACCTAACGTTTTAGTAATGTAAACAGAATAAAAATGATTGATACTTTGATAACACGTCAATCACAGTTAAAATATAATTTAATATCTACATTGACCGAGATAAATTCCTCTACGAGCGACCATATTTGTCAAAATTGTAGAATACCTAGTTATATAACATTTTATTCTGCAGTTAAAAGTAGATAAGTATTTTGATAATAACTATTCAGGTTCCTCTTTTTTGCCTGCTAAAATTTCCAAGAGAACAGGAGCATAAAAATAATTAAAAAAACACATTCTCTGCCTCACCACTGTAGTAACCGAAGTTGAATTGCGTCGTTGTAAATGAACATTTTTTTTAGCCACTACTGCTTTTTTAATCCGAAGGTCGTGAGTTCGAATCCGGCCGTGCATTAATGGACTTTTCGAGTCGAAAAAATTTAAATGCACTTTAACACGAGCTTTAAACGGTGAAGGAAAACATCGTGAGGAAACCCGCGACTAGTCAGTCCACACGTAGACCATTGTCTTTCCTGTGGATATGGCTGGCTAAGCTGAGAGGTTGGTTTTAGGTGCTGGGCAATGTCCCAGCCACTACACTGTCCCGTTAAGCGTAGGCAAAGGTTGCCTCCTGACTCTGTATAAATCTAGTACAGATGTAAAGGCCTTAAAGAGATCATCTTCTTAAAATGGAAAATAGTGCTGGTAATAATGTATCTACAGTTATCATAAAATAGGTTACATTAAAATAAAAACAATGTATAAAAGCAAAACCTCCTTTCTCTATTGCTTAAACCGAAGTTAGGAAATGCATGTAGAATAATGTATTGCAAAGTTTCTCACAACTTTTTCACTATTTGTAATTGCATGTACGAATTTCCGGATCAGTTAATCCGTGGAAGTGTATTTGTAGAGCAAGTATACACTGTTTTTATAAATAGCTATTAAGTTTTTATGCTCTTAAACGTACTTATGTAACGAGGTAAAGTTTATTAAGTTTAAGTTGTTGTAAATAGAAATGTTTTCCTTCCTAGAAAACGAAACGAAGCAGGATAAACATTTTCTTAAATTTTCAAACTTAAATGGGTGAAGACAAAGACGATTAATATCTAGAAGACAGACAAAGGCCATACACAAAATCGTAACCCTAAAAAATAGCCTGAAAGCTCTAAAACATCAATTTTATCCAAGAAATTTCAATTACTTTCTAGTTAAAAATGTTTAAATATTGAATATTGTTGCTACCTACTACTAAGTATTGAAATTTCTTGGATAAAATTGATGTTTTAAAGTTTTCAGGCTATCTGGTACTGCGGGATCGGGTTACGATTTTGTGTATGGCCTTTGTCTGTCTTCTAGATATTAATTGTCTTTGGTGGAGAGTAGTCTGAGGTCTTAATTATTAATTATTCATTTTTATCTAATTATTACCTAGAACCAAAGACGATTAATATCTAGAAGACAGACAAAGGCCATACACAAAATCGTAACCCGATCCCGCAGTACCAGATAGCCTGAAAACTTTAAAATATCAATTTTATCCAAGAAATTTCAATACTTAGTAGTAGGTAGCAACAATATTCAATATTTAAACATTTTTAACTAGAAGTAATTGAAATTTCTTGGATAAAATTGATGTTTTAAAGTTTTCAGGCTATTTTTTAGGGTTACGATTTTGTGTATGGCCTTTGTCTGTCTTCTAGATATGAATCGTCTTTGCCTAGAACCTAGAAAATAGTAACGTGAATTGTCTCATCTACTCTTCCCTTTACAAGGAGGTGGTTAGAGGTAAGTCACATCATGATTAGCTCATGAACCCAAAGATTATCTAGCTAAACAGAAACAAAAGAAATAGTCTTCCCGCGATCACGGCTGGTGCAATCCAGTCGAAACGTTGGACAATATTTAAGGTAAAATTAGTGATAAATATCCATTCGCATATATTTTATAAAACAAATCGTTTTGTGGGATTTGATGATTACATAACTCGATTCTTTATAATAAACGAACCATCACAATAGAGACCTCATTCGAAGTGACAAGATAACAAGGTTGAATGTGCCTTACATATTTGCAAGCCTGCGTTATAAATCAAATCATGCAAACCCAATCAGCACATACTTCTAGCAAAAGACTCGTGTCTCATTTCTGATATGTACGTACCTACATGCAGGCACATGCATGCCCGTGAACTTAGCATATCAAGTCCCAGCATATCATGTTTTTGCGATAGTTCTCTTCGCATGCAGATGAGTTCTATAGTTCCTGATACTTTTCAGCAATAGTTCTGGCGTTTTTAGCTGAAAAAAACACGTTTAAAAAAATGATATGCTAACTTCCCGTAGCATATCATTTTGCAGCAAATCAAAAATAAATGCTTGTTCCAGTCGCATGGAGGTGTGTTCTATAGTTCCTGATACTTTTTAGCGATAGTTCTGGCGTCAAAACGTCAGAAAAAAATAATTTGTAAAAATAATTTGCATAGTTCCACGAAGACAAAAAGTTAAATATATCTATTTTAATCGTATCAAACTATTCTAGAATACCAGAACTCTTTCGTTTCTCACATATCCGTAACAAAACTAGAACCTCCAATTCGAATTGAGTCCAGAACAAACGCTTAAGTGCCAGCATATCATGGTAGAGTAGTTAAAATATCGAAAAAAAAATTTTAATGTTGTCAAACAATTCGGTTAAGCCAGAACTCTTGCGTTTCATATACATCCATAGCAGAGCTACAACCTACAACTAGATTAAAGTTCAGAACTAACGCGTAAGTACCAGCATATCACGGTAGAGTAGTTGAAAAATCGAAATATTCAAATTTGACTAAGTCAGACAATTCGAGAAAGTCAGAACTCTTGCGTTTCATATACATCCATAGTAGAGCTACAACCTACAACTCGATTCAAGTCCAGAACTAACGCGTAAGTACCAGCATATCACGGAAGAGTAGTTGAAAAATCGAAATATTCAAATTTGACTAAGTCAATCAATCCTAGAAAGTCAGAACTCTTGCGTTTCATATACATCCATAGCAGAGCTACAACCTACAACTCGATTCAAGTCCAGAACTAACGCGTAAGTACCAGCATATCACGGTAGAGTAGTTGAAAAATCGAAATATTCAAATTTGACTAAGTCAAACAATCCTAGAAAGTCAGAACTCTTGCGTTTCATATACATCCATAGCAGAGCTACAACCTACAACTCGATTTAAGTCCAGAACTAACGCGTAAGTACCAGCATATCACGGTAGAGTAGTTGAAAAATCGAAATATTCAAATTTGACTAAGTCAAACAATCCTAGAAAGTCAGAACTCTTGCGTTTCATATACATCCATAGCAGAGCTACAACCTACAACTCGATTTAAGTCCAGAACTAACGCGTAAGTACCAGCATATCACGGTAGAGTAGTTGAAAAATCGAAATATTCAAATTTGACTAAGTCAAACAATCCTAGAAAGTCAGAACTCTTGCGTTTCATATACATCCATAGCAGAGCTACAACCTACAACTCGATTAAAGTTCAGAACTAACGCGTAAGTACCAGCATATCACGGTAGAGTAGTTGAAAAATAGAAATATTCAAATTTGACTAAGTCAAACAATCCTAGAAAGTCAGAACTCTTGCGTTGCATATACATCTATAGCAGAACTACAACCTACAACTCGATTCAAGTCCAGAACTAACGCGTAAGTACCAGCATATCACGGTAGAGTAGTTGAAAAATCGAAATATTCAAATTTGACTAAGTCAAACAATCCTAGAAAGTCAGAACTCTTGCGTTTCATATATATCCATAGCAGAGCTACAACCTACAACTCGATTCAAGTCCAGAACTAACGCGTAAGTATCAGCATATCACGGTAGAGTAGTTGAAAAATCGAAATATTCAAATTTGACTAAGTCAGACAATTCGAGAAAGTCAGAACTCTTGCGTTTCATATACATCCATAGTAGAGCTACAACCTACAACTCGATTCAAGTCCAGAACTAACGCGTAAGTACCAGCATATCACGGTAGAGTAGTTGAAAAATCGAAATATTCAAATTTGACTAAGTCAAACAATCCTAGAAAGTCAGAACTCTTGCGTTTCATATACATCCATAGCAGAGCTACAACCTACAACTAGATTCAAGTCCAGAACTAACGCGTAAGTACCAGCATATCACGGTAGAGTAGTTGAAAAATCGAAATATTCAAATTTGACTAAGTCAAACAATCCTAGAAAGTCAGAACTCTTGCGTTTCATATACATCCATAGCAGAGCTACAACCTACAACTCGATTAAAGTTCAGAACTAACGCGTAAGTACCAGCATATCACGGTAGAGTAGTTGAAAAATAGAAATATTCAAATTTGACTAAGTCAAACAATCCTAGAAAGTCAGAACTCTTGCGTTGCATATACATCCATAGCAGAGCTACAATCTACAACTCGATTCAAGTCCAGAACTAACGCGTAAGTACCAGCATATCACGGTAGAGTAGTTGAAAAATAGAAATATTCAAATTTGACTAAGTCAAACAATCCTAGAAAGTCAGAACTCTTGCGTTTCATATACATCCATAGCAGAGCTACAACCTACAACTCGATTTAAGTCCAGAACTAACGCGTAAGTACCAGCATATCACGGTAGAGTAGTTGAAAAATCGAAATATTCAAATTTGACTAAGTCAAACAATCCTAGAAAGTCAGAACTCTTGCGTTTCATATACATCCATAGCAGAGCTACAACCTACAACTCGATTAAAGTTCAGAACTAACGCGTAAGTACCAGCATATCACGGTAGAGTAGTTGAAAAATAGAAATATTCAAATTTGACTAAGTCAAACAATCCTAGAAAGTCAGAACTCTTGCGTTGCATATACATCCATAGCAGAGCTACAACCTACAACTCGATTCAAGTCCAGAACTAACGCGTAAGTACCAGCATATCACGGTAGAGTAGTTGAAAAATAGAAATATTCAAATTTGACTAAGTCAAACAATCCTAGAAAGTCAGAACTCTTGCGTTTCATATACATCCATAGCAGAGCTACAACCTACAACTCGATTCAAGTCCAGAACTAACGCGTAAGTACCAGCATATCACGGTAGAGTAGTTGAAAAATCGAAATATTCAAATTTGACTAAGTCAAACAATCCTAGAAAGTCAGAACTCTTGCGTTTCATATACATCCATAGCAGAGCTACAACCTACAACTCGATTTAAGTCCAGAACTAACGCGTAAGTACCAGCATATCACGGTAGAGTAGTTGAAAAATCGAAATATTCAAATTTGACTAAGTCAAACAATCCTAGAAAGTCAGAACTCTTGCGTTTCATATACATCCATAGCAGAGCTACAACCTACAACTAGATTCAAGTCCAGAACTAACGCGTAAGTACCAGCATATCACGGTAGAGTAGTTGAAAAATCGAAATATTCAAATTTGACTAAGTCAAACAATCCTAGAAAGTCAGAACTCTTGCGTTTCATATACATCCATAGCAGAGCTACAACCTACAACTCGATTTAAGTCCAGAACTAACGCGTAAGTACCAGCATATCACGGTAGAGTAGTTGAAAAATCGAAATATTCAAATTTGACTAAGTCAAACAATCCTAGAAAGTCAGAACTCTTGCGTTTCATATACATCCATAGTAGAGCTACAACCTACAACTCGATTCAAGTCCAGAACTAACGCGTAAGTACCAGCATATCACGGTCATATTTGGATTTTTCGATTTTTCAACTACTCTACCGTGATATGCTGATACTAACGCGTTAGTTCTGGACTTGAATCGAGTTGTAGGTTGTAGCTCTGCTATGGATGTATATGCAACGCAAGAGTTCTGACTTTCTAGGATTGTTTGACTTAGTCAAATTTGAATATTTCGATTTTTCAACTACTCTACCGTGATATGCTGGTACTTACGCGTTAGTTCTGGACTTGAATCGAGTTGTAGGTTGTAGCTCTGCTATGGATGTATATGAAACGCAAGAGTTCTGACTTTCTAGGATTGTTTGACTTAGTCAAATTTGAATATTTCGATTTTTCAACTACTCTACCGTGATATGCTGATACTTACGCGTTAGTTCTGGACTTGAATCGAGTTGTAGGTTGTAGCTCTGCTATGGATGTATATGAAACGCAAGAGTTCTGACTTTCTAAGATTGTTTGACTTAGTCAAATTTGAATATTTCGATTTTTCAACTACTCTACCGTGATATGCTGATACTTACGCGTTAGTTCTGGACTTGAATCGAGTTGTAGGTTGTAGCTCTGCTATGGATGTATATGAAACGCAAGAGTTCTGACTTTCTAGGATTGTTTGACTTAGTCAAATTTGAATATTTCGATTTTTCAACTACTCTACCGTGATATGCTGGTACTTACGCGTTAGTTCTGGACTTGAATCTAGTTGTAGGTTGTAGCTCTGCTATGGATGTATATGAAACGCAAGAGTTCTGACTTTCTAGGATTGTTTGACTTAGTCAAATTTGAATATTTCTATTTTTCAACTACTCTACCGTGATATGCTGGTACTTACGCGTTAGTTCTGGACTTGAATCTAGTTGTAGGTTGTAGCTCTGCTATGGATGTATATGAAACGCAAGAGTTCTGACTTTCTAGGATTGTTTGACTTAGTCAAATTTGAATATTTCGATTTTTCAACTACTCTACCGTGATATGCTGGTACTTACGCGTTAGTTCTGGACTTGAATCTAGTTGTAGGTTGTAGCTCTGCTATGGATGTATATGAAACGCAAGAGTTCTGACTTTCTAGGATTGTTTGACTTAGTCAAATTTGAATATTTCTATTTTTCAACTACTCTACCGTGATATGCTGATACTTACGCGTTAGTTCTGGACTTGAATCGAGTTGTAGGTTGTAGCTCTGCTATGGATGTATATGAAACGCAAGAGTTCTGACTTTCTAGGATTGTTTGACTTAGTCAAATTTGAATATTTCGATTTTTCAACTACTCTACCGTGATATGCTGGTACTTACGCGTTAGTTCTGGACTTGAATCTAGTTGTAGGTTGTAGCTCTGCTATGGATGTATATGAAACGCAAGAGTTCTGACTTTCTAGGATTGTTTGACTTAGTCAAATTTGAATATTTCGATTTTTCAACTACTCTACCGTGATATGCTGATACTTACGCGTTAGTTCTGGACTTGAATCGAGTTGTAGGTTGTAGCTCTGCTATGGATGTATATAAAACGCAAGAGTTCTGACTTTCTAGGATTGTTTGACTTAGTCAAATTTGAATATTTCGATTTTTCAACTACTCTACCGTGATATGCTGATACTTACGCGTTAGTTCTGGACTTGAATCGAGTTGTAGGTTGTAGCTCTGCTATGGATGTATATGAAACGCAAGAGTTCTGACTTTCTAGGATTGTTTGACTTAGTCAAATTTGAATATTTCGATTTCTCAACTACTCTACCGTGATATGCTGGTACTTACGCGTTAGTTCTGGACTTGAATCGAGTTGTAGGTTGTAGCTCTGCTATGGATGTATATGAAACGCAAGAGTTCTGACTTTCTAGGATTGTTTGACTTAGTCAAATTTGAATATTTCGATTTTTCAACTACTCTACCGTGATATGCTGGTACTTACGCGTTAGTTCTGAACTTTAATCGAGTTGTAGGTTGTAGCTCTGCTATGGATGTATATGAAACGCAAGAGTTCTGGCTTAACCGAATTGTTTGACAACATTAAAATTATTTTTTTCGATATTTTAACTACTCTACCATGATATGCTGGCACTTAAGGCTTCTGAGCTGTACGAGTTACCCATACAAACGTAATACCATAACCATTTGAAATTTGCGCATATCTTCAGCATAGTATGGTATTATTCGTATTAGGATAGCATTTATCTAGGTCTCTGCCAGAAGCTTTTTTCAAAATACTTAGCTAAAGTGAAATTAAACCGAATCGCATTTTGCATATTTTTACATCATAGAAGACATGTTTTCTTTATATTTATTTAGTATTAAACACTAGAATATTTTAAGTTTCCTTCTGTTAGAAACATAGCTTATATGGTCTAGTAACAGAAAAACAACACTGTGTGAAGAATAAAAACAATTTTCAGTCATAATTTTTGGGACTACGGGAGACAAGCAAATTTCTTGCAAAATAGCTATGACAACTATACTAGTGCCAACTTTGAACGAAAACACGATTGTAAGAAATTTGCTTTCTTTTTTATGGCCGTTCCGTAACCCGTTCAAATAATGAAGAGCACTGGAAACTCTATAGAGCTATACTAAAGTAGGACACTCCGACATAGACGGAATATAGTAAGAACGAATGAACGAACATAAGAACGAAGAAGTACACCGTCATCAATCATTTTAATCTGTGTCAATTCAAAAACTTCACAAAGTCTTGTTTGTTTCGTACATACATTTTTGTTATAAAATCGCTAATGAGGGCAATTCGGAGTGTCGCAAAAGCTAAACTAAACTAACTAAAATTATTGCCATCCTTTTTATTCCCATCGCTATGAAAGGGACGGCAACAATTTTAGTTAGCTTAGTTTAGCTTTTGCGACACTCAGAATTGCCACTTATAGTTCACTAAATACTGTCTAAAACTTTAATTTATCTTGTAGGCTGTTATAGTGTTTGATCGTGGAAGTAAAATGACTAAAATAACATGTGAAATGTGTGGTGTAATAAGAACATGCCGTCTGGATGACAATAAACTTATTTTATGTCTAAATTTCCATTAGATATAGATTGGTAAGCAATTTTATGTCATTTAATATCAAAATTAAGTAAACTTATGATACAATTTGTAACGTTAAAATATGGGATATTCTATTTTTTTAATTTTCTTCTAAGTTTGTTCTAATTACGTACGGAACGTTATGGTATTTTTCGCTTTTAGCTGACAACACTTTTTCGTGTTTGGCAACACCGGTTGTAAGCGGCCATTTTTACATCTTTACTTTTACGAGGAAGCTGCTCGAATAATTTCAAATTTTCATTGATATCAAATTTGGTGAGTCTGCTGTGAAAAGATCGTTATTTCGTGCCTGTGCATCCGTTCAATTCTTTAACACGGTGAATCTTCCAGGTCGGCGACTTTCTACCTAATATCCTAGTGCGTGGGCGCACGTGTCTTTTGAATTCTACATGTTCTACTATTTATCAAGCCCTCTGAATTAAAACTCAGGTATGCATATCCTCAACTACTTTGTAGGAATCCATTTAAACAATAACATATTTTTTGTAAAATAAAATATTTCATTCAAAAACTTAATTTCATACAAAATCAATAAATTTTATATTCTAAACCTGTATCTTGCTACTGTAAAACGTTCACAAAGGTGCAACCTACTTATCCTATTAATTTCAAGCCTTATTATTCAGTAAATCTTGATTTTTCTCTAAAAAACCACATGTCATACAACGTCCCGTTGAACAATTTTTAAATATTAGTCTGTAATTGAAGTTTTCTCTCAATTACAGGGGGTTTTTCAGGACTTCGGTTTTTATTCTTCGGTCTCCTGGTTTTCCAGTTTACTTACATAACTACTTAACTAATTTACTACCTAACTACTCTTCTACTTGGATGTTGGAGTGTTCCGTTGGAACATATCTGCATTCATACTTACAACTTTGGACTGCTTTGCTCACGGTTCGTTCGAGTCGTTGGAGCAGGCATACCAAGCCTGGAGGCTATCCGGTAACTTTAGGGGTTAGTCGATGAAGCCGAGGTGGCTTCTGTAACCGTAGGACAGGCACTTTTGTGTTCTGTGTCGACGGCCCCTAAATTTTATTTATTTATCTAGTACCATAGCTGTCTTCTATGGTTGGCGCCCTCTTATTTACTGTTATTTATTACCATAAATTACTCTAAATTTAATTTACAAAATCACAATTTCAACGAACTTGACTTCTACTTAATTTTACAAAATTATTAAATTTTAACTTACAACACCACATAATTGCAATTTCATCTCAAGGGGAACCCAAGGAACTTAATACCATTTACCCCTGTATTTATGCTCTAAGTATATCTGTAGCTAAGCCGTCGCATTACTTTTATTTTACATTTTATTGCCTGTTTAGACTGATTGTGTAGGAAATAAACAAGTCAGAGAATTTCCTTTGTTTCATTCCATATCCTCATAGGTCCACAGTTTGACAGGTAACAGTAGCTACCCAACGTGTGGGGCTTTCCTTGAGATGGTTGTCATGTCGTTTTAGCTGTGACAAAAAAATTGCATTATTTTACCCGATTGAAATTGTGGTTTTATTTTACTGTATTTTACATAACTGTGTAAACTGTTTGCAAGTGTTTTACATATTCTACCTGCTATTATTTAACTGTGTAATACTGTGTGCCTTTATGAGCAATTGCTCACTGTTTTACTTATATAACTAAACTTGATGGTTCTATTTATAGAAGTTGTTTACAAGTTATTTTCATTGTAAACTTGAGGTGATTTGCAAAATTGGTGTTATAATTTATTCAAACTTATTCAAACTACTTTTAAAATTGTTTGCCTACACTATTTTCAACTTTTTAAACAAAAATAAAACATAAAAATTTTTGGTACAGTCAGTCACAAAAATTACTAACCTAAAAACTTTTTTTCTACAATCTTGTTCAGTGTTGAGTATCTTTTCATACTCACGTGTTCATTGTTACTTTTTGGATCAACTTTACACTTTCGAACTTACGAATTTTTTAAAAACTTTTTCAAACTTAATTTTTTTTTTTCGAACAAAATTTTTTTTTTGGTTGTTCTTTCACAATGGAAGAACCCGCGAATGTTTCTCCCGCTTCTGCGACCCCAATCAAGAAATATCAGATGGTATCATCTCTGAACTTAAAATATAATGGTTCCTCATGTGTGCGTGTTTTCCTTCAGCGTTTAGATGAGTTGTGCGCCTCGCGTGGTATAACCGAGCAGTTATTACTGACTTCCGCCGTAGAACTTTTTGAAGGCGACGTCTTATGTTGGTATCGTAGCATCCGCTCAGAGGTAAACAGTTGGTCGGAGCTCAAGCAAAGCTTGCTTGACGAATACTTGCCTTACGACTTTGATCGCCGTCTCATGCAGGAAATTCGTTTGCGTACGCAGGGTCCTAATGAGAACATCGTGGCATACGTTGCTATAATGCTTAATTATTTTAGCCGCCTATCGTATAGAGTATCGGAAAGGGAAAAGTTTGACATTGTTTTTCAAAATATTAGGCCGGAGTACTCAGTTCCTCTGTGTACCACTGTAATCACGTCGTTGAAACAACTAAAGGAGTTGTGTAGGATGTTAGAATGTGGGAAGCACCGTGCGCAGACTTTTGTCGAGCCTCCTAGAATATCCAATGGATGCTTAGCACCTGACTTAGCATGTAAAACTACCAAGCCTAAAGTCCATGCTGTGTCTGCTGTTGATCAGTATTGTCCCCGTTGTCGCGTCGACTCTCACGGTCTCTCCGAATGCACGTCTACTGCCATTGTTTGTTTCCGTTGCGGTAAGCAAGGTTTTACTGCGGCTAAGTGTCCAATCTGCAAACCTTCATCACCGATTTCACCTCAAGCAAAATCAAATAATACAAAAAACTAATTGGCTTGAACCATCGAGATAATTCTTCAAATTTTGATAAAGCCGATTGGCAGAACTACTTAAAACAGTTAAATTTTTTCTTTTCTACTTATAGAACTGTCTCGACGGTTCGTGATTGTCATGATAATCGTCCTTTTCTTCGGGTTGAGATTCTCAACCATACTTTGCGTGGCCTTTTGGATTCTGGTGCTACCATATCCATTTTGGGGGCCAATGCATGTAATTTGTTCTTGGAGGCGGGAGCTACCCTTCATCGCAGTGATGATATCGCCCACATCACCTCTGCGACGAATTCCCGTGCTTCTGTTGTAGGTTATTTTATGTTGCCGATCAAATTTGATAATTTAACCCGTGTTATTAAACTGTATGTGGTGCCTGACGTATCTCCTTCTCTTGTTTTAGGTGTAGATTTTTGGAGAGCTTTTAATCTTGCTCCAAAAATCTTCAATAATAAAGATTTTTTTGTTAATTCCTCAGATGATAACGTCGTATCTGAAATTCGTTTTTTACATCCGTTTGATCAGTTGCCTGCTGATCAACGTCTTGTTGCTGAAGCTATGCTAAAACGTTTCGAGTCTATTTCTTTTGAAAAGAAAGGTTTAGGCCGTACGCTTCTTCTTACTCATACCATTGATACTGGAGATTCTCCTCCGATCAAACAGCGTTACTACCCGATGTCTCCCGAAAGGTTGAAAGAGCTGAACAGACAGTTGGACGAGATGCTAGAGCAAGACGTCGTCGAGCGTAGCAGTAGTGCGTGGAACAACCCTACCCTGTTCACTCCCAAGTCAAACGGTGAGCTCCGCTTTTGCATCGACAGTCGCAAATTGAACTCTGTGAGTAAACATGATGCGTACCCACTACCCTATATTTCTAGAATCCTTGATCAACTTAGGGACGCTAAGTTTTTGAGCTCTATTGATCTCAAGAGCGCTTTTTGGCAGATTCCGTTGGATCCTGCGTCGCGTGAGAAGACTGCTTTTACAGTACCTGGGCGTGGCTTGTTTCACTACAAGGTCATGTGCTATGGCTTGACTTCCGCTCCAGCTACGCAGCAAAGGCTCATGGATAAGTTGTTCGGTCCCGAATTTGGTGATAGGGTTTTTGTTTATTTAGACGATATCATTATTGTTAGTAGCGATTTTGATGAGCATATTAAGTTGTTGTCTCAAGTTTTGGAACGTTTGAATTTTGGTAATTTAACTATTAACTTGTCGAAGTGTAAATTTTTTCGTAGGGAGTTGAAGTACCTCGGTTACGTCGTCGACGAACGAGGACTTCGAACTGATCCTAGTAAGGTTCAGGCTATTGTTGACTTCCCAACACCTTCCAACCGGAGAGAAGTCAAATCTTTCTTGGGTACCGCGTCGTACTATCGTCGGTTCATCCGTGACTTCAGTTCTATCGCGGCTCCACTAAATCAGCTTACTTCCACTCGTAAGAATGCTCCTCCGTTCCTTTGGACTCAAGAGGCTGAGCAGTCGTTTACCGAGTTGAAGACAGCTTTAGTGTCGGCTCCGATCTTGGCGTGCCCAGACTTTTCTAAATCCTTCTCTGTTCATTGCGATGCTTCTGGTTACGGCGTTGGTGGAACCTTAACTCAAGTTCTTGAGGACGGTCTAGAACACCCCATCGCGTATGCTAGTCGGTCTTTGAATAGGGCTGAACGAAACTATTCCGCTACCGAGAGAGAAGCGCTCGCAGTAGTTTTTTCTGTTGAACATTTTCGCCCTTACTTGGAAGGAGGTCCTCAATTTAAAATTATTACAGACCATTCAAGTCTTAAGTGGTTTTTCAATTTGTCAAATCCAACCGGACGTCTCGCTAGGTGGGGATGTCGCTTGTCGCCGTATGATTTTATCATCGAACACCGTAAAGGCAAGGATAATGTGGTTCCTGACGCGCTTTCGCGTGCAGTTCCCATTCTTACTATTGATCCTCCTCCTGACCCTATACCCCGTGACTTTTGGTTTGACAGATTATTGGCCAAGTGTACTAAATCTTCTAAAGCTTGTCCTAATTATTCTATTATTGATGGTAAATTATGTAGGTTTTCTAAAAATAAATTTGGTTTATCAAGTGAGTTTGACTGGAAGGAAGTTGTTCCTTCATATAAGCGTTCCGAAGTTCTTGAGTTTTGTCATTGTAGGGATACGGCACCACATTTCGGTATTTTTAAAACTTTTAAACAAGTTTCCTTGCGTTACTACTGGCCGAGGATGTATCAGGACGTGATTAACTTTGTTAATGCGTGCGATACTTGCTCTGCTTATAAACATTCTCAGGAGCCACCTAAAGGTCTCATGGGAGATCCGAAGGTTTGTTCTCGTCCTTTTGAAACCATTAGTATTGATCTAGTTGGGCCTTTGCCATGTTCTAGATTAGGTTTCACATTTTTATTAGTAGTCGTCTGTTGTTTTTCCAAATATTGTTTATTGTTTCCCCTTCGGAGAGCAATTGGCAAGTCTATTGCCCAATGTTTGGAGAATGGTGTGTTTCTGACACATGGTATACCTCGTACAGTGGTTGCGGATAATGGTACGCAATTCACTGGTAGTGAGCTAAAGTCCTTGTTTCTGAAGTACAATATTCCTCAAATACATTTTACCCCTCGTTATTGTCCGCAGGTCAACACAGTCGAACGCTATAATAAAACGATTGTTGTTGCTATCTCTATTCTTGTTAAGAATGACCATCGCTCGTGGGATACCACTTTATCTAACGTTCAGTTTGCATTGAATACAGCTGTCAATGAAACAACACGTTTTACACCTTTTTCCCTTGTTCACGGCCGTGAAGCCATTCCTAGTGGTAAATTCTATGGTTCGGCCCGCGCGTCTCAAGGAGACCTTGTCTGTGCTTCGCGTGAAGACTACATTTCTAAGTTAGGTGTTCTACGTGACATTTTCGTAAAAGTGGAAGAAGCTATCGCTAAGGCTCATCTCAAAAGCGCCGTTTATTATGATAAGGGACGTCGCGCGTGTGAGTACAATGTCGGTGACATTGTTTGGAAAAAGTCCTTTCCTCAAAGCGACGCCAGTAAGTTCTTTATGGCTAAGCTTGCTCCTAAGTATGAAAAGTGTCGTGTAGTTGCTAAGCGTTCGCCTTTGGTGTACGAGTTGGAAAGTTGCAGTACTGGCAAGCACTTGGGTGCTTGGCACATTCAATATTTGAAGGGTGATGGTTTGGATGGCGTTCTACCTACTAGTTAAACTTAGTTTTGTTTTTTATTGTTCTCGTTTCATATTGAGTCTTGTGTGGGTTCGATTTTTGACGAGGCATGTATTGTGTATTTTTACTCTCAATCATGGACTGAGCCCCGTGATTGAGAATTATTACTTTGTGTTTTTTTTGCATTACGGTTTTACGCCGTTGGCGTTCTGTTTTTTAATTGTACCACGTCTACCCCGTGCGTACGATCTGTTTTTTGTCTTAGTGACATTTATATTTTTATTGATAAAGCCCGGACGGGAAGGGAATAAATGGTTTGTAATATCATGTCCTGGCGGTTGGATACATTTTTGGTGTGGTTTACTGTAAGAAAGTTAATACGATGCATGCGTTTGTATGTATGGATGAAGCCCGGACGGGAGAGGTTTTACTAGGTTTGTTTCATCAGGTCCTGGCGGTTGGTTATATTTTATGGATTGCGTTGCGTATAAGAAAGATTATAACTTATTCATGGTTTTGTATCATAACGTACAATATTTAGTTTACCTTTGTATTTTGTTTGTCTACCGATTTTTGTAGTCGACTGTACTTTGTATGCTTGACCTACATAAATTGTTTATGTATTTCGGATTTCTGTTTCTAAGCAAAGGGGAGCGGTTGCGGTAACTCCTACAAAAAAATAAGCCAATGCCAGGGCGGTTTTTTGGAAACCCATACAAAAAGCCTTATTCCAAAATGCTTGTCTAAATTTTGTTTGTCTTGTAGGATGTTCTCAGTGTTAGAGTGCGACGCGTTGATAGCGGAGTTATCTCGTTATGTGTTTGTGATTTAACCCCTTGGGTTATGATCTCTGTTTTTTGTATGAGTACCTAGGTGTATTTTGATTGTACGTTTTGACTGCTGCCTCTGGCTTGCATTTTCGGATGCATGCTAGATTATTAATTCTCTGACTTGCGTTTTTTTAAACTTTTGAGTTTCTTGACTAAATTTTTATTCTCAAGCTTCAACTCCATGCTTCATAAGCTGGAGGACCAGCTTGAATTTCGCGATTTTGCTCGCAAAATTCTTCTAAGTGGGGGGGTCATTGTAACGTTAAAATATGGGATATTCTATTTTTTTAATTTTCTTCTAAGTTTGTTCTAATTACGTACGGAACGTTATGGTATTTTTCGCTTTTAGCTGACAACACTTTTTCGTGTTTGGCAACACCGGTTGTAAGCGGCCATTTTTACATCTTTACTTTTACGAGGAAGCTGCTCGAATAATTTCAAATTTTCATTGATATCAAATTTGGTGAGTCTGCTGTGAAAAGATCGTTATTTCGTGCCTGTGCATCCGTTCAATTCTTTAACACGGTGAATCTTCCAGGTCGGCGACTTTCTACCTAATATCCTAGTGCGTGGGCGCACGTGTCTTTTGAATTCTACATGTTCTACTATTTATCAAGCCCTCTGAATTAAAACTCAGGTATGCATATCCTCAACTACTTTGTAGGAATCCATTTAAACAATAACATATTTTTTGTAAAATAAAATATTTCATTCAAAAACTTAATTTCATACAAAATCAATAAATTTTATATTCTAAACCTGTATCTTGCTACTGTAAAACGTTCACAAAGGTGCAACCTACTTATCCTATTAATTTCAAGCCTTATTATTCAGTAAATCTTGATTTTTCTCTAAAAAACCACATGTCATACAACGTCCCGTTGAACAATTTTTAAATATTAGTCTGTAATTGAAGTTTTCTCTCAATTACAGGGGGTTTTTCAGGACTTCGGTTTTTATTCTTCGGTCTCCTGGTTTTCCAGTTTACTTACATAACTACTTAACTAATTTACTACCTAACTACTCTTCTACTTGGATGTTGGAGTGTTCCGTTGGAACATATCTGCATTCATACTTACAACTTTGGACTGCTTTGCTCACGGTTCGTTCGAGTCGTTGGAGCAGGCATACCAAGCCTGGAGGCTATCCGGTAACTTTAGGGGTTAGTCGATGAAGCCGAGGTGGCTTCTGTAACCGTAGGACAGGCACTTTTGTGTTCTGTGTCGACGGCCCCTAAATTTTATTTATTTATCTAGTACCATAGCTGTCTTCTATGGTTGGCGCCCTCTTATTTACTGTTATTTATTACCATAAATTACTCTAAATTTAATTTACAAAATCACAATTTCAACGAACTTGACTTCTACTTAATTTTACAAAATTATTAAATTTTAACTTACAACACCACATAATTGCAATTTCATCTCAAGGGGAACCCAAGGAACTTAATACCATTTACCCCTGTATTTATGCTCTAAGTATATCTGTAGCTAAGCCGTCGCATTACTTTTATTTTACATTTTATTGCCTGTTTAGACTGATTGTGTAGGAAATAAACAAGTCAGAGAATTTCCTTTGTTTCATTCCATATCCTCATAGGTCCACAGTTTGACAGGTAACAAATTCGTAAAGGTTTCAGTGTTTTTTGCAAGAAAATTATTCTCATAACGCATGTAAACAATACATAGTGCTTGACACACATCAACCTAGATTTATCGATATCGATATTTGGTTTTACGAAACTGAAATGATTCGTTCTAATTAATTTGTTTGATTGCTATGTTTTGTAAAGTTTTTTTTTGTTTAGATACCTACATAAACCATAATTTACGCAACTTCGACACTATTTTATAGGTACCTAGTAGGTTTTGCATTATATCATGTTAATTTTTTATCAAAACATTCTGATATGGAATAGGTGTCCTAACCAGTATTCACGTGATGCTAGAACGATGAAGACTAGAATGATATAATTATAGTAATGAAAATAAAGTTAAAATTCATATGACACTGAAACCACGCTCCGCTTCGCCGCTCTTTTGGTGTGAGTTGAGCCTAAGTGTTTTATCATTGAAATATTATCTTTATCTTTGATGCTTTTTAATATATTAATACAACAAATTTTGTTGCAGATAACCTATAAACCTATACCTACAAAAAAATCGAAGCAGCATGGCGAAGCATAAACAAAAGCTTGATGATCATCGTCACTATAATGAAAGTACCTGGATGACAATCATTGCCTGAAAACATGGATAAAACGTCGTTTTCTAAAAATGAATCCTAGCTAGATCGATTTATCGCCACCGAAATAACTTATGTTCAAATAAATTAATAGATAAATTTCATTATTTTATTTGTAAGTTATACAAAAAATCATGAATAAGAATTATGGAATCCAGAAATCCCACCTAGAGCCGATATCGATAAATTATCGATAGTCACTAAGGTACATCTCTAGTTATAATGCTTTGTTTTTACTATGTTGGCAGTATGGCGTAGTTTGGTTTTGTAACGTTGAAAGCAAATTCCTTTTTTTCATAGATCTTTTTTTTATATGGCAGTTCCGTCTCTTACTATTACACGCTCTTTAGAACGCGCGTCACATTGACTTTGCCGAGCCACGTCACCGAACTCTTAAGCGTTTGTTCTGGAGTCAATTCGAATTGGAGGTTCTAGTTTTGTTACGGATATGTGAGAAACGAAAGAGTTCTGGTATTCTAGAATAGTTTGATACGATTAAAATAGATATATTTAACTTTTTGTCTTCGTGGAACTATGCAAATTATTTTTACAAATTATTTTTTTCTGACGTTTTGACGCCAGAATTATCGCTAAAAAGTATCAGGAACTATAGAACACACCTCCATGCGACTGGAACAAGCATTTATTTTTGATTTGCTGCAAAATGATATGCTACGGGAAGTTAGCATATCATTTTTTTAAACGTGTTTTTTTCAGCTAAAAACGCCAGAACTATTGCTGAAAAGTATCAGGAACTATAGAACTCATCTGCATGCGAAGAGAACTATCGCAAAAACATGATATGCTGGGACATGATATGCTAAGTTCACGGACACGGCACATGCCACACTTAGGTATTACGGTAATTATGTTGCGTGAACAAAATTGTTCGGTTAGTTTATGGGGAGGTGGGGAAAGAAAAGATCAATCTTGAAAATATTAGCAACTTTTTACTTTAGTCATTTTATGTTAAAGAAATGTCACATTGTTTATGTGAGGAGGACAAAAATTTTAATGGTTGGAAGATATTCTAAGCTTGACATAGCGTGCATAAAGTATAAAAAAATACACTTATAGAATATTAAACTTTCGTGACTTTAAATAGAAAATAATCTAAAATGAAGTATCGAGACTTTTGCCCCGCAAGATTTTTAAAATGCCTAGAGCCTAAAATGTTTACTGATTTTCATAGTTATATTAGACAGTCGGGAGCCTATTTTTAGAAGTCTTTTTACGGCAAGGCTTACTTAGGTTGACTTTCTGGAACTTCAGGAAGTAGGAGTAATTTACCCCAACTCTTTTGTCGATTTTAGAAATAAACAAATTAATTGAAATCTTATCACCCCTACATAGAGTTCAGCTTTCATACACGTCAATCATGTAGCACGACACCAAATCGTTTTGATATCTACGCGTTCACGAGAATGGTTCCGCATTACATAAGTGTTGTACGATGAACCGAGTCTGATATAATAGAAACGCAAATCATCTGGCACGCTATTGATGTGCATAAACATCTGAATGCCAGTTATTGGTAGGTGCGGTGGTTGCTGTTCAATCCGTGGTCATTGATAGTTGAACGTTTCACAAATTGACACGTCCTATTTATGCATCCAATACATTGATGTGACTTTAAATTGAATGCTAAATAGTAGGAATGCGTTACGACAAGATCCTCTTTTTCTGTTTGCGCATATTATTTATTAGCTTACCGCCGCTTCCCTCGCATGGTACCAGCCCTATACTCTACAAATCGCAAACGATACATTGTGCCAATTAATTCGGAAAAAATAAGAATTCGGAAGATAAAATCAACTGCGGTTATTGGTAGATATATATTTTAAGGTTCACTTATATCAGTTTAATCAAAACAAAAACATACTAACAATACCTATATACCTAATAACAATACCATCAGATTTATAATATTTTGTACAACTTACTTTTAGTACCTACCTAAAAGGAAATAATTATTTAATTTACATAGGGTAGGTAGTTCAACAGTGAACCAGGCAGCCACAATTAACCATCGTTATTTCTCAGAAATCTGACGTTGCCCATTTGTGCTTCTACCTGTAAATGATAGGCACATGTGTCCCCCCTCCGCACACCTGTTTGTGCAAGTCGCCCACTAATAACGGCTGTGTGAGAAGCGTTTGTTTGAAAATTGAACCAAAAAGTATGTTTTTTCTGCTGGCATCTTTGATTTTTTGTGTGAAAAGTATAAAAGATATCACTTTTTTTATTACAAATATTAAATAAACATTTAGTTAGCTTTCCCATGTACCGCACGTAAGCTTAAAATAATAAGACTAAACCGTTGAAATTTTCAGATTAGTTCTAAGTATGTGCTGTGTCTCTCATAGAACCACATCGAGGTAGTTCACAATGAACCTGGTTTTTATGCTACTTGCTAAGTGTAATTTTCTAAAAAAAATAGAAACCTTGCTGATTTTGATTAAGGTTAATAATAAATAATAATTTTGATCTCTTTATCGTGATTTGAGTGTTTTTCCATTAGTTATTCAAATGTTGTATAGGTTAAATGTAAATTTTTGACCGATTAAATGTAGGAAAATGATAAAAAAATAGAGAAAAGTGTTTTATGCTACCAAACCATAAATATCGCAATTAAAAGCATAAAAGTACTATGTATTTTCATAAATTGCCCTTTATTAATGTTTGATAATATAATTACGCTACCCAAAATAAGGTGGTTCATTGTGGAAAATACCCCGGTTCACTGTGTACACCTAAGAGTACACATTGAACCAAATCTCATTTTTTTTTAAAAACCATGTATCTTCTAAACTAATAAAATTTGTAAAGAAATTTAAATGCAAATTGAAAGACAGATAAATTCACTAACGAACAGTGAAAAAACCGAACACAAAAACCCAAGAAACTCGAAGCTACAGGCTTCCAAACTTTACCTGGTTCATTGTACGACAATGTACCATACTAGAAGGAAAAAACGAAGGGTAGCATTTTAATTTCAGTATCACCACTATCAAGGTGCATCAGAGCATCGCGTGAATCCATTCGTTTGTTTCTGGTAAACTGTTTGTTTCTCGTGCAGACTGTTATTTTATCGCAATGGTTTCTATGATTCACTTTACAATAGATCTATACCTATACCTAACAATTATTTATACTTCAAATCTTTTATTTCAAAGCTAGCTAAAGCTAATCAATGGTCTTCTACAGTGTTCTAAGTACTTTACCAAATATTTTGTGAATGAAAATATTTGGCGTAGGTACTTATAAAAAATACCAATATGGTTCGTGAATCCCGTGATAATACATGATGTAGACCTTAGAACAGTATGGTAGTAAATCTTAAAATAAGTAGGTGGGTTGTCAAAAGAAAGTCCAAACACTTCACGGGACATCTATTTTGCAACATATTATAACATCCCAGATGTAAGTTATAAAATATTAACTGGTTATGGATGTTTACCTTCACTGCTCAATGTTACAACAACTACAAGCATTTTTTTACATCTTACAAATCTGTGTCAAACGCTGTTTCCTCCTGGAAATAATTTTGTATGGAACTATGAGAAATGACCAACACAACGGTATCTAAAGTATACAGTAATTCCTAGACATACGTACATAATGTACGCGGGCAGAGGAGTCAAGTGACCATAAAAAATAACGCAATAACAATATAAATTCACTTAGCACTTCAGATTGCTAGTTTTGAACCTAACGTACCCTTCTACAAAGTAAACAATGCACAAAATAAACACTTTAAGTATATAGATAAATTGAACATTCAATTGGTAAGAAATCTTGTTAGTTTTGCGACACGTGCACAGAAGTTGGCATTGCTCTTACATAAACTTTTCTGCATTCATGCCGTCTGGTAGTGATCTACATTTTAGTAAATGATGTAACACAGCATCAGTTACATTATTCAATTAAATTTACACCTGAAATAGCACTCAACTACTATGGTAATTATAAAACATATGCAAACGGGTATTTATCACGAATTTTACCTTTACGGACAAAATTGGGAACCTTTTCAAGAAGTTTTCAATAAAGTCGATTTATACTCCTTTTAACAAAGTGGCTAAGCGTCTGCGTACACCGAAGGATGTGGTACCTTTCCAAGTTCCTGGTGTTTATAAAATCGATTGCAGCTGCGGCCGTTCCTATATAGGCCAAACGAAGCGTACAGTCGCTGAACGTGTCAAGGAACATATAGCAGCGGTCAAAAATCGGCAAATAAACAAGTCTGCTATAGCGGAGCATATAGTAGACTCAGGACCCAATCACTGGATGGAATTGCACAATCCAAAAATCCTTGCCAACGAGAAGCATTATTACAAGAGAATGGTTCGGGAAGCGATTGAGATTAAGAAGTATCCTAATTTTAATCGTGAAGACGGCTTCAGACTCTCTTCCTCGTGGAATCCAGTGATTGCAAAGTGTACTCGTCATGTGAGATCAACTCAGTATGTGGACACTGTTAGTGTAGTGTGTTGTCCTAGTGTGAACCGGCCCTAATTGACATTTATGAAGATCAAGTGAGGGTAGTTGAATAAACGCTTTCGCTTTGCTGTGGCGGTACCTCCAATACTTCAGTCTTCCCGCGACCACGGCTGGTGCAATCCGGTCGAAACGTCGGGCGAATATTAAAGGTAAAATTCGTGATAAATACCCGTTTGCATATGTTTTATAATGTGTTCTGATCGCGAAAGTTTAAAAAAGACAATTACTATGGTAATAATCACATGATTGAGTTAGGAGAGACTTGGTTGCAGCAAATTGTTAAAAAAATATATGGTTGTAGGTCATTAGAAATACTTTTACTTGAGGAATGACATTAGTGTAAAAAGACGTTCTTTAATTTTATAGGACTTCACTTCACTGTGACAGGACATTTTGAACTAAGATGTATTAAGTTTGTGATCCTTCTCAGATCTCTATTTTAGTTGACAAACAAACACGCCATGGACATTATTATCATCATTAAACTTTTATTTATAAAATCAAATTTACAGCTGTAAAATAAGTAAATTAGTAGGTAAAATTGTAGATATCTGTGTTGTCGAGCATTGCGTAAAGTTTGCATAATTAATCAATAGCGGCGCGTGCCGTGAATCTACATGGCGTTTGCTACAATTGGACTGTATGTATGAAATATATTTAGAAACATCTGCTGTTAAGCTTAAAATAGACAAAATATAAAATTGTGTCTTTAATCTTAGGATTATAATCGTTTTACTGATACGACTATTGGAGATTAGATAATAATAGTTCCATTAAGAGTAAATTACCACCAAAGTAGGACTGGTTTCATTATTGTGCGTTTACCCAAAATGTAGGTACCTACTTAAAGATTTAGTAGGTAGGTACGTATAATATTAAGACTAATGTAAGTTTATATAGGTACTCTAAATCAATGAATAAGATAATTTAGCGATAACCTACAAAAACACAGAAGGTTATTGTTCAATTATTTTACAATATTCGTTCAGAACACGCTACGTATTCCTTTCGAGTATAAGTTTCAATATCCTTGGCACAAAACATTAACTTTCAAATTTTAATACTTTACTTCAGTTTTGATTTGACCTGATCAAACTAACATCTTGCTGCTTTTATCCATTCTTTTATACTATTCTCTACATTTTACCCACCTACCTACATACATTTTATACAAATTCGTTCAGATGCTACATCTACGAGTACGGTACTACTACGCCTTTCAAACATCCACACAAACTTTCACATTATTTATTAAGAATAGATGATAAACTATATCGCACTTAAGGAAAATTGCAAAGGATTATAATAAATAACCGTAAATCCTCCTCAGAATAGCCTCAGGCCAAAGGACATTACCCACACATTGGATGCTAAAATGTCTCGTACCACTTTCAGTTAGCTACAGACAAAGCTGGCCATGCTCATAGGTATATAGCTCGTTCACTTTATAGATTTTAGATGTTTTATCTACTCGTATCTACAAAGGTAGAGTACTTCAATTCCATCAATGCTTTTGAGATTTCATCGACATGCAAAGATAAATAAATAGGAGGTTGGTGTAGTAGTCAGCTCGTGTTAATAGTGGTGGTCGTAAGTGGTCACAAAAACAAAATAGTAGAATTACAATTTTTAAAACGCTTCAAAATACATTTAGAACATGTCAGGTTAGGTAGGTACTTCCTGTAAGTCCTTGCTTTTTTGACCATTTTTAGATGATAAAACAATTGAAAAAGAGTAAAATTCTTCAGTGGTGTGCGAAACGAACAAGATTTCGGCTCTCAAAGCCCATTGCAAATATTGAATCGAGACACTTTAGTTTTTTCTATAAAGGAATAACGGGGCTAGAGTTTTCTGGTGTTTTAAAATTAACCCTGTAAATGATTAAAGTTTTTTCTAGATTATTATTCCTTTATAGTCTCATGCATGTTTTATTTTCAGAAAGATAAATTACATTTACATTCTGCTGAGTATGAACTATAATAGCTATAAAACTTTTAGCTATGAACACAAATTTGCATTTAGGTGACCAACATGAAAGGAGGTGTGTAGGTGTGAAAACGTATTCGTAGTTAGCATTCAAATTGGTAACAAATGCACTTATTTACCTACCTATATGCTTACAGTTACACTTCTCTAGAATTTTCTAAAATAGGATTAGGACTCGTTTAGAGAGTCACCACTGTTGCAACGAATTATTATTATTTACGTGTAATTTTTCTAATGAATCCTTGTTTGTGATACCTTCCATCGGACCGGAAATTTAGGCTAAATTTAGCAACTCTACACACTCCACAACTCCACCCGGCAGCATGATAACTATGAAGTTACATTAAAACTTTTATTCTTAGGCTCAAATCACAACGAGACGGCAGCGAAGCGGCTGCAGTTTCAGTGTCATATAATTTGAAACTTTATCTTCATTACTATAATGCGTTGAGCTTTACAATAAACTTTTTATACACTTATGCACAAAATTCAGCAGAAATGCTACCAATTTCCCTCGATTCAATAAAGTTCTGCTGGTATTGACCCCGATTGGGAAATGTGGAGCATGACGGCATCTGATCATTCACTGCTACGAGTAACTACTGCCAGTAATATGGTTCACTAGTTGGCAAATGTTACAACATCCTTCCTACTCAAGGCCTTGACTATCCTTCTATTGATTCTTCTCAAGGCGTAGAAACTTTAATTTACGTCCCGTGGTACTACATCACACTAATAATTATAAAGGTGAAAGTTTGTGTGTGTAAGTTTTAGTATTTGCCTATTTGGAAATATCTAAAAACATAAGGGAATAAAAAAATACTCCTTTGGATAAAAGGTAGGTAATCCAAAAATCAGGCTGAATACAGTAATGAAATTACAAATTTCACCTTGTACAGGCACTCTCTGAAGTATTTACAGTTGCGGTAGGTATTTGATAAGTAGATCAACGACCTCCTTACTCATAGTAAGTAAGTAAATGATGCTATAATGGTGTTATAGTAATTTTTAACTATAAAAACACAGTAAGACGGGTTGTGAAAATGATAGAGTTGGTGGCGCGAATTTGTAGAAAAAAATAAACAGAAATCACGACAAATTCATTAATGTTTTGTGATTATAGGTACTTAATTGAAATGACGAATAAATGAAACCAAATTATGAAGCGCATATATTTCGCACGTTATAACACTTATATAAGGTAAATAACAAGATAAATTCCTGTGTCAATGTATTACTGAATGTATATTTACCTACCATTACAGATGTCATTGAATGCCGTTGAGTTCGTAGATAGTAATGAATGACACATACCTGTAACAATAAAAACATTATTAGACATGCTATAAAATAACTGTAGCGAAGAACTATTCCTGTGACCTCAAAAGTACATAAACAGATGAGAACAATTCAGAAGGCCACAGTCGTCAGCGACAGCTCGCCGACTGTCGCCGACGACAAGCTGCTGCCACCAATTGCCGCTCAGGATATGGCGCATTTACTTGTATGCCCTCTGTGCCCTATCAGCTGCACCCATGAGGACCTAGTAAACGCCACCGAGAACGGAGTTAGGGTGGCCTCCTACTGGAAAAAGATAATTTGATTGTTGAAACATCGAAACGATAGAAGAAGAAGCCACCAATTTTCATATATTTTGTTCAAAGCTCCGCACACTAGGTGTCTGAGTCGCCGAGTCGCGGCGACAAGCTAACACCATGCAAAATGGAACTTTATTTATAAAAATATCAAGCCTCGTAGTAGAAATTCATTTCCTACTATGATGTTTATTCACAGTTCCAAAGGTTTCACGTTTTAGCAAAGATCGTCAAAATCAAAGAAAAACAAACAAAAGGTATCGAATGAGTAATACTATTAGTACTGCATCGGAATCTGGCACTCAGTTATAACCATTCAGTAGGTCAAACAAGCACCAGCAACACATGTTGTAAGGAAAACTGAATAAACAGTTTATAAACGTAATCGACTCAATGAAAATAAAAGTATTTCGATTTTGAATACGCGCAAACAATATTTGAATAAAAATATCATCCAATTATAGAATAGGGATAACTGTTATTTGATTATTTGGGAATACTACCAGCGCGGTTTTGTAAATAATAGAATTAAATTTCGCCTCCTTGCGTCGTAATACTTAAGAATAGTAAACACCATGTGATGGAAAGCTATAGGTAAAATCTAGACCTGGTGATTGAGTGTTGAGGCTGCCTGAACACTTCCATCATTCTCCTGCCCCACACTATGTGGGATCGGCACACTTACCTCTATCAACTTTGAACTCACTCCTCTCACATTCATATCCTCTTTCACACAATCAAACCACTCTATTACTGAACACTTTCAATTATTATGGAATTTCTATGCATCTTGCAAGCTAAACTGTTTCAAAATTGGTAAAGCGACGCTTTTGGTGATAGTACCTATATTAGATTATTTAGAATTTGTTTTTTAAGGCTGTCCTTTTCAATTTCAGTGGTGTAAGGATACTCTAGAATCTAGATACTCTAGAATCTAGAGTATCCTTAAACCATTGAAATTCTGGAGTCTAGATTAACATATTGGGTAAAGCTGTGGCCGAAAACAACATAATACCTTACTTTAATTTGCGCCTACAACTCTGTTTATACCGATTCTCAACGCACACAATACGTTACATAACTCCATAATGCTGTACCTCAGGTAAAGTATTATCAGCTAAATTACAAACACAATGCAGACCGGTGGCTATTTGTTCCGACAATGACCGCGACCTTGCGAGTACAATGTGAAATCGCAACGTTTTTTGTATGAATATAAAATTATACAAAGTCAGCCGAACCTACTCTCTGTTTTTCTGTGTAAAATCACAGGTCACTTGGGTAGGTGAGTTTCTAAATTACAAACCTGAGAAGTATCTAAGTATGTAAAATGTATTTATACATTTAAAATAAAGATTTATGCAAAATATTTGATTGTATAAATTGTTTGAATGTTGTTTTTTGTCTGAGTTTCTCTAGTATAAAAAACAGCATGATTTTTATACATTTCAACTAAGTTACGAATTCATCACAATTTTTTTTACAAACATTGAACCATAGAAGAAATGACGACAAGGGCATGTTTACAATTATATATATACATATATATATATATATGAACAAATAACATTATGTGATTCAATGACAAGAATAAAGAACCAAACCGTGGAAAGTGAAATAAACCTAGTAGAGTCTGTTTTCAATTTCATTGCCATAAAACAAAGATATTGATATATATTTTCTAATACAAACTACCCAAATCAGACTAATACTTTCACCCGGCCCCAGACGAACTAGAACGGACTCGCTTTCAATATCGTATTCAAATCAGAATGTGTGTATGTTTAGATGCGAATTCAATTAATATGCATCGCCAGTCTGGAGTTCTATTGATTTTAAATTCAATCATGACTTTCAAATCGCGTAAGATTTTACAGAAATTCGTTAATGCAAACTAGATGCGCTTTCTAGAGAGAAATATGGACTTTTGAGTTAGCTTTTGACTTTTGACTGAGCCTGATAGACTCAGCAGCCTGAGCTCATTTACTGCATATTTCAGCATAAAATTATTTACTCGATAGCTCCATGTATATAATTCAGTTATTAGAATCATGTTACACAACACTTTCCTTACTTTCCTTATTCTTCTTGACTTCAAAAAAGGAGGTGGTTATATGTTCCACTGTATGTATTTTTTTATGTTCACCGATTATCCCTCAATACCTAGTGGATCGATTTTAAAAATTATTTTTTTGTCTGAAAGAGTATAATCCCTAGGTCGATATGAGGATCTTTGGCTATCTGATCATGCTCTAAAAATACAGTTGTAAAATGTTTGTCATTCAAGATTTCTGATCGAAGGTGAAATCTTTACCAAGAACATCTACTGAAGGTTCTACGGACTTTGAAAGTTCGGGATTTCCAAAGAAGGCCTAATGGTTATACAGTCAAGGCATTACCATACAGTTTGCCGTGTATGGCCGATCTGTAGGCAGTATTGTTCACACACAACTTGCCTGGCGGTACCCGCCTACAAAACTATTGAAAAAACATAACAATGCATTTGCTAACTCGTCAACGATAAGCAGTCAACTAAATGTGCCATAGATTGGTGATTCAGGCGTGACTTTGGAGAAATTCATCTTACGATATTGTAATCATAGGCAAGAGGTAATTTCTAATATGTAAATCCTAAGAAACTATTTTTATTGGATCCTAGACTTATAAACTTAACTTAGTTTTGAATATTTCAATGTGCTATCTACCCTGATAGTGAGAAGATAATGTTCTAGTCATCAGATGATTATATTTTCATCTTTAAATTTGGAACTCATAGAATTTCGAGTAGGTAATATCAAAAGGTTTTAGAACTATGTATTAATTTGGGGTTTTATGCCTTTAAATCATTAGTTCCATTGGTCATTACCATCAATACTAATGACACACTACTTTATATGCCTACCTATAATGTGATAGTTTTTAAAGAACTTAGATTCATTAAAAAGTTACCACTACTAGGTTGAGTGTACTTAAAATACTAATTACTGTGAGTCCAGACAATAGTAAAGTGACAATGTATAAAAAAAGTAATTGTAAATTGTTAAGATTAGAATTATAGGAATAGCTTTGCGAAAACTATATTTAGTAAGTACCTTCGTGACGGAAAATATAAATATAGAAATATTCGTTCGGAAAATAAATCAATGTCTATCAATAGTTTTGTAGCAATAAGAAATACCTAGAATTTTCAAATTTAAAGATCTAAAAGCATTGAATTTATCTGAAATTTGGACCGCATAGGAATGCTTTATCTCTTTAGAAAATATTCTGATTGAATTTGAACTAGGAAGTTTAAATCTTGATGTGACCGTGAGTTTATCTGATGAAGGAGTCAAGAACTGTCAACGGACTTTCCTGGTTAATAAAAATTATATACCTTTTCAGTACCTCCATGGATCACATTGTTATATTCAGATGTTCATGTGAATCAGTTTGCCATTATCTAATAATAAAGATGCAAAAGATACTCGTAACAAAAGCAAGTAAAAGCTATATTTCCCTAAAAAACATATTATCCAGGAACCTACATCTATAAAATTGTTACGTCACATAGCGTTCACGCTATTTCCGAGGGGAAATGACTTGGTGATTGCTTTGCCATTTCAAAACCTTGTGAATCACATCACATGTAACTTATGTTAGCATTAGAAATATTGATAAAGAAACACCCTTTTATCTCACGTTCTAAGTATGAACGTGATATTAGATTGTTTTTAAACATTCAGTGTGTTTTTATACAACGCTCATAGTTCTATCTCTAAAGTCTAAACTATCGAAATAACAATATCTGGGACCAGTACAATAAAAGCTTATTTATAGAGCCTAATGTTTAGATTTAGATTTTGTCCAGATATAGAGTAAAGTCGAAAATCTGCCCAATCTAAAACTTCACAAACAAAACGGTGTAATAAAATTACTCCTAAATAATAAACAGGATTTTCAGACAAAAAGTAATAAAAATAGTTAGATAAAACTAGCACATCTCGCGATGTTTAAGATATAACCATTCTCGCCATAAGCTACATAGATTGCTAGTGTTGCTGGTATTGCTGTTACTACTGTACTAGTTTCTGGTCTGAATGCAGTATCAGTATTCAGAAGTGGTCTTATCACATTATTATAAAAAACAATCAAAAAGTATTGTAAAATGAAACAGGTAAATCACATGCAATCCATTGTTGCAGTACTTCCAGTTATTATCTAGGTAGGCGGTGACGTATAGCCTCGAGGTCGAAGATAATTGTCAGACCTTTATCTTACGGTCGTGTTTAAGCTAAGCCCACGTTGCTTTACCCGCTACAATACACTCAACAAAATATAGCTAAATTAGCGACTGAAAAAGTATTGTCACATTTATAGATTTGATATGAAAAGTGTAGGTGCAGACCGCAACCATCAATCAATCATCACATCATTCCCATTTTGTATTTTATTTCGTTCTAATCTATTTGTGCTAAATTCATCTGATCATACTTAATTGTTTTTTAACGACTTTCAATATACCTAAGTAGGCACATTATTTACTAACCTATGTAAGTTTGCATAAGAGGTAACTTACTGGGCCACACTATGACTCACTAATTTAAGCAATGAACAGAATTTTGTGATTCATTCCAATCAAAAATTCTAAAACAAATGTTAATAATTTATTGTTTTTAATAAGAAGCTATGGTAATTTACTCACCTATGGAACTTATCATAGTGTGGATAAAGTAAATTTAATTATAGGTTTACTTTTATTGCTCTACCATGCAGGCAACTTACAATTATTTTCGATATATTTATGAGTTCTAGAACTTCACTTCTTTGTTATCATTTTCAGGCCAAATTTACCAATCAGGGCACGAACAAAAAGAGTTTGTCACTATCACTAGTCTATGAAAAGTGATTTCGACAGAACTTACTCGAAACAGACGGTTGAGTACTAGGGAGCCTAAAAGTCAATTATAAAAAGGAGGGTCATCTTGTCGTGACGACGCTTTTCTTTGCCGTGGTTCGAAGTAAGGAGCATTACTATGCGCTCAAAATGTTAAAGAAATTAAACAGTGTATTTTAAGATATCGTAACCAGTGTTGCCAGTGGCAGGTAGTGAAATATAACATGAGACAGGTCAAAAAGTAACATTTTCACTAGAAAAGTAACATTACCTTCAGTTTTGCATGACAAAGTTATATAATATTTAGAAAATGTTTTGAAGATAAAAGCAACGTGGTTTTGCCTATGGTCGGTTTTGACATTGGGCGGAACGATGCGAGCGAAGCGAGCAAAATTTTTTTGAAGAAAAAAGCGACGTGGCTCTTGATATTGTGTATGGTGGGGTCGGTTTAATATTGCGCTAGAATCGGTGCGAGCGAAGCGAGCAAAATTTTTTGAAGAAAATTTTATATTATTTCTTTGCTTGCCGCGATCGACTGGACTCATAGCAGCGATTGACTGGTCGATCGGGATCGACCACCCCTGCACTATAACTATAAGTAGGTACCTACCTATACCTACACTCCACTTAGATGCTTTTTAAAATCACAAAAACTAATACCTTTACACTTATTGGTTAATTGACTGCAGGAAATCAGCACGTTAAAATATAAATACAATTGAGAACTTAGCTTCCTATTTAATTTTAACTGCGTTCACCTTTACTTTGTCATCAATAAATATGAAAAACGTCATCTTAATAATGAATGGAGACAGGGTAGCTAATTTGAACTGGTAGTTAAAGTTTATTTTGAATGACCTAAAAGTAACACAAAAGTAACATATTGAGTCGTGTAACATGGAGGTAACATGAGAGGGTCAAAAGTAACGTAAAATGTTACAAAAGTTACATTCTGGCAACGCTGATCGTAACGTCATAACGTAAGTGAATGTAAGATCCCAGCTATCACAAGTCGGGACAGTATTGCCGTAATAGATGTTATACTATCGCATTGTCTCGCCTTATTACCATTATAACATAACAAAGGCGTCATCGCTGAATAGTTCCCATTCATGGTGACTTCCACTTTCGTTGAATCGTGGGAAAAATAATTTATTGAAAATTATGTAAATAAAAGAAATTACTTACGAGTGACTTTAAGATAAGTAAGATGTTAGCTAATCTTAGCTTTAATTAAATAAATCTGTCTACTGTTTCTTACGTGGGTAAATTAACCAGATTAAATCTGAGCTGAAGTTTTCTCTCAGATATAGTGTTCTATTAGAAATTCTAGTAATTTATCAAGAAACTTCATCGTTTGCCAAAATTGAAGTTAGGTTCCATTTCATAAATGGAGCTATAAAATGCAGATTCGATGGAGAACTTTACATATTTTTTGATCAAATGACCTAATAAGAAAATCAAAAGACATTTTTCTGGTAGCATGTAAGTATTGTTTTTTTTTCTATTAGATTCTTTGTAGGTATGTGACCCTGTAAGAATTAAACGAAAATAGTTTTGAAAACGAATGTATGTAAAAGTCACATCCGACAGTCCCGTTTTATCAAACAGACAAACCCCAGGAAAAACGTGTTTCCGTTGTCCACAGATAAATCCAAACTAGATACATGTTATATTTGCGGATATGTTATCCGCAAATGTGTACCTACCTAGTACCTACCTACGCTCCGTCCAACCACACCGGCCAATTCGTGGTAGAGATACCTAGCAGTAAATCACACTAGTGCAAAGGAAGGAAATTAAAGAATAATCAGACCGAAACATACATAAATATATTTACGTTGTTGGTACGTGCTTCCTAAATGCTGATTATTATTCGCATTCTTATACTAATATTAAAAATAGGAAAACTTTGTTTTCCTATTTTTAATATAGGTTTTGTGGTACCTACCTACCGAGGCAGAGCCTTCCGCTCTCGCCATAGTCCGGTGAAGTTTACGATGGTTCCAATTACCAGCCCACGGATTGTGTAATTTGTCTCGATTGTATTATTTAACAGTTGTTTTAGCGATTTACTGTGATTTTTGCTTTGATACAATCGAAACAAGTTACACAATCAGGGGGCTGTTAACACAAAACTTCATCCGAAAACAAATTGTTTTTTGGTCGATATTTTTTTTATCACAGGGTGAATTTTTATAAACGTCATAGGATTTTTAAAGCGTACCTAAGTTATCTTACGCGTTCATGTATAATGTATGTATTATGTAGTACTATTAATAGGTACAATGCACGCACCACGATACTTAGATCAAAAATACTTTTAACTACTTTATCTACGTTACATTTAAGTTTTGTTTATTAAAACACTTTAGAAACGTCAAACCGACCCATTGTCAAAACTGGAAGTATTTTCAACAAGTGTTTTTTTAGTAGAAAAAGCATCATAACAAATTACTAAAATAATGATCAAATTCTTCTACCAGTCTCTACAAATAAGACAAACATTTAAAGATAAACGCAAGTACAACTTGGCCCAGATGGAACGAGATAAAGGACATAATTATAGATTCTATCCAGCGTATCATGGAATGCACTGACCTCAGCTTGTAGACATATCCTCCTATATCACAGTCTGTGTGCGTTTACACTACTAGGTATGCCAAAACAAAAAGTACAAGTAACTATTCTTATTATGTTTTCTCAGGTACCTACCCGACCACAGATTACTAAATAGTTACTTCAACGTATTGCCAATCTCCTGACTTTCAATAAAAATAAATATTGGTTGGTTGGTTTACTGTTCTGCCCATATTTAAATCAACTAAAGTTTCTAGAGATTTGTAATGTCCGATGTCTAATGTGCTTTAGGTACCTACATACTAATACATATTCACATAATTTTTTAACTATGGTGTACCTAACCTACCTGATATATAATAAAGGCACATAGTAGGTATAGATAGTAAGCTAATCTAGTTGAGCTCTTTACTATTTACCAACAGAACACTTTACAATTAAAATACTTTACTCTTGTACAAACAAATAAAATGTTCTACATCTGTCATCCATTAGGTATAAAAGTACAGCATTTATGAGAGTTAGATCATCAATTTATTTTCATAATGAATATGAAGCGAAGACTCGCATATTGTTAAAATGATAAAGCGTTCTTCATAATTCATCTATGACACAGAAATGTGGCCATGACATTATTTTCTGAAATATTGTTGAAATCTGTAATGTGAGCTAGGAAACTAGTTAACAAAAATTCTAGGAATAGATAAATCAGTAACTAAATTTTAAACATTTTACCGTGGTTTTTATTTACATATTGCAAAAAAATATTAACTTATTACATGTTGTCAAAACTTTACCTGCAAATGCCAGAAACAAACTAAACAAATGATGGTGACTGATAAAGTTTTACCCACCCACAAACTAAAATAATGATTAATTGTACCTACGCATAAAATAAATAAATAAACAAAGATAACATACCTACACAATTATTTATTTTTCTATTCACTGTTCTCCCATAACACGACGAGGTGAAAATGATCACGTGCATGTTCACTTTAGTATGAAAACTAATGTCACCAAACTGTTATTAACATTGCTTTCAAAAGGTTTAAACTGTTAAAAAAATATCAATGTTGACACATCGATGACATGTCAAGAAATTAAAATAGATGTACTTAGTAGCTGCGCTATAAGCTACGTAGTGTAGGTTTAAAATGCTACTTCTACTTTATTTTCTGCTCTGTGATTAGAACATTACAAAGCCTAAGGTGTCCGATCTCTCTGGGAATACTCTCGACCGCTCGCGTTTCACTTTCCTGCAATTAGTGTTTTGCTCATTATAGCATTGCTGGCTCGACTTACTGTGTTCACTCTAATATTACTAATGATTTGTAGTCAACTTATAAATCGTTACATTGAAACCACTAGGAACAAAGATAAAAACCAAAGGGTTATTAGAAGATCTTAGTAAGGAAAGGAGATAAATTAGAGCTTTGCCTAACAATTGAAAACTTATAGCAAAGAAACAGTTAAAGATACAAAAAAATGAGATTAACGCCTACACAATTTTAAGCCTATCTACACTTCACAGTTATTTTAAAAATGTGGATTATGTCATTGTTCCCTCGTGGCAAAAACTTTGAAGAGCCTAGCTCATCGCACTTTCTTTCAACCTCTCAAGACAATGGTAGAAACCATTTGTTTGAATAGAGAATTGCATTCACATCACAATATACAATCGTAATAAATGCAAGTCTCTCAATGCTCACATAAAAATTGTATTCGTGCTATGATCGAATGCACTACCTAAACTCTTACCTATATTACCTCCCTCTACTAAATTATCTCTATTGAAACTGACCGTTAGACATTATTGATAGCTTTTTGAGCGGTCATAATCCTGAGGGTGGCATTACCTAACAACTGAACATAAATTCTTCGGAAAGCACGTCAAATTGTCGGTCCCGCCTTATAAGTCGTTCAGTCATGGAGGCATTTCAGCGGTCTGCCACCAGAGTAGCAACTAACGCATACTTAACACAGAATGCATGGAATTTTTAGCAGGATATGATGCATTCATTATCCCTGGCCGGATTTGCAAGACCGCGGCCTTGTCGACTTGTCGTGCTGTACATCACAAGCGCTTAGTCAAATCATAAATCACACGAGATTGATGGTTTTTAATAGTTAACTAGAGTAAAGACACTATCTATAACGAATAGTTTTATCCACAGGACCACAGCCATTGTCATCGGATTTAATGTTTTCTGACAATAAAATATAGAAGCGAAACCGGAAACACTGTCTTATTTTTTTACCAAAGATTAAACGTAATGTCCAGTTTATACCAAATACTAGCTGCGAAACCATGCATTTATCCAAAATGTTCCAATGGCTCCAAAAAACAGTGTATGATGCCATAATACAAAATGTGACAGGTAACCATCAAAGATCGCGCCTACGCCCTTGTATGTCCTACTAACTGCTATTTATCCTGTGCGTATGCTAACCATTTGCTTACTGCTAACACAAGTGTAAACAGTCTTTGAGTAAGTATTTTAAGTAGTAAGTATTCTGTGGCAGTTTAGTCCAGTTTAACCGAGAAGGACAAGCGCCCCGTTCTCTTTAGAAATTGCATAATTTTACCGCAATCAATAAAGTTCACCCAGATCCGATTGAAATGCAAAGTATCATTATCACTTTGTTATTCGCTTTATATTATTTATTCGCAAATATATTTGTTGTTTAGTATCTCTAGAAGTCAATTTTGTTTTAAAAACGAAAAATGGTCATACCTTTTTTGAATGATTTAAGTATTTATATTGGAATTCTAATGTTAAGCAGTAAAAGAAATGAATTTATGATACTTACAGATTATGCCGTTTAAGGGTTGCTGTTTAAAACAAAGTTTGAAATTAAGGAGAAAAGGCTTTTGAAAGTAGGTGACTTAAATCATCGTGAAAGTCAGTCAGTGCCACTCAGTGGAAGATTTTTGATGAAATTATTCACCGCGATCTTTTGCACAGGAGCGAGAAACGAGAAATTTGAGGACTTAAAGAAAGTGCCTCGAAGTGTTTCTCAATTGTATGAATGTCAACTAGGTACCTATTTCTTTATTTATACGATTTTCTTAAATACGCTATTTTATAATCAACTTTCGAATTAAGTAAAATAACCGGTTATTGTCTAATAGTACCCATAAGTAATAATAAAAAAGATTCAGACTCGGCACTCCGCCATCAAGTTGAATGAACAATAAACGATTTGTGACGTCACAAGGTAAAATCTACGTAAGTACCTACCAACATAATATATCTGTACAGAATCAACTGGGGTGTAAGGGGGCTTTAACATCTTGCCACCCAAGCCAACCTCACCTGCACGCGGTGCACCCTGCTGATTAACGAACGAGGCTCTGGCGACTCACCAAGACGCACTGGCCAGCGTGGTGTTTTAAGGCTAAAAACCCTCTTTATATGATAGACGCCAATATATTACGGCCCTCAGTCCCCGGCAGCCCCGCTATTCCAAACTCTGGCAGTAGTTCTGGTTCCGGCGGGGCAGAGGGTGCGAAGAATCTCCGGAAGCGACCCAACTGCCCAAACACACTGACCCTGGCTACGTTTAATGGAAGAAGTTTGAGCACTGACGAAAGGTTTAATGAAATGTTAGAAGAGTTAAATGAGATCAAATGGGATGTTGTTGGCTTGTCAGAAGTAAGGCGAAGAGGAGAAGATCTCACAAGATTAGCTTGTGGCCACGTATTTTACCACAGAGGTCATGACGATTCGACTTACGGAGGAGTTGGATTCCTTGTCAACAAAAAGTTTTACTCTTCCATCCAGAGTATTCAAAGCATTTCTCCACGCGTTTGCTACCTCACGCTTAAACTTAATGAAAGATATGCCTTAAAGCTGATCCAAGTTTACGCCCCTACCTCCAGAAGTTCTTTTGAGGAAATTGAAACCTTCTACGAAGAAATAGAAAAAGCATACAGCGAAAGCCCGTGTTTCTATACCACTTTAATGGGGGATTTTAATGCCAGAATTGGCCCACCCCAAGAAACAGAAAATTCAGTAGGAAAATATGGTCTAGGAAGTCGAAACCCACGGGGGCAAATACTGGTAAACTTTTTAGAAAAACACAACTTGTATGCAATGAACACCTTCTTTAAGAAACGTGCTACTAGAAAGTGGACCTGGTTTAGCTCTGATGGTCAGACTCGAAACGAAATAGACTATTTCATAACAGCACAGAAAAACAACATCACTGATGTAAGTGTTCTTAGTCGTTTCAAGACCAGCAGTGATCACCGCTTGGTAAGAGCTGTTTTTAAGTATAACCTACACAAGGAGAGATCAAATATGGTCAGGAAACACCACCCAAAGTATGAAAATACTGCATACCTTTTTCTTCAAAAGGAATTTCGGGTGGATTTAAAAAACCAATTTGACTCCTTAGCAGAAGAAAACTTAGATGTAAACTTACTAAACGAGAAGCTTTGCAACATAACTGTAGAAACGACTAAGAAACACATTGGTAGTATCAGAGTAAAGGAGAAAAAACTAACACCTAGTACGTTATCTCTTTTGGCTCAAAGGCGAGATTTAAAAAATAATAATATAGAAGATCAAAGAGAACTAGAAAAATTAAATAAAACTATTAGAAAGGCAATTAAATCTGACCTAAGAACTTTAAACAAAAATATAATTATTGAAACAATTAAACAAAATAGAGGACCAAACGTATTCAGAAGAAAAATTAACAACAGTAAATTAGAAATTAATAGATTAAAAAATAGTGCCGGAAACATAATAACAGATCGTGACAGTATCGTAAAGGCTGTTGAAGAGTTTTATGTAAATCTCTATGCATCAAAAGTAGGGGAACCAGAATTACCGGATAATCAAGATCCAAGAGCGGAACCAATTGAACATATCGAAGATACACTGTTACCACTGGTGATAGAAGATGAAGTCGGTTTTGCTCTACGCCAAATGAAACGAGGCAAAGCGTCCGGTGATGATGGAGTGTATGTGGAGATGCTACAAGCTGGATCTCCAGATGTCCTTAAACCTCTCACAGAACTCTACAATCAAGTTTTACGTGAAGGTGTTACTCCTAAAGCCTGGGAGAACGCCATTGTCACAATTCTACATAAGAAAGGAGATAAAGATAAATTAGAGAACTATCGCCCAATCAGCCTATTATCACAAATGTATAAGCTTTTTGCCAAAGTCCTGTGCAATAGGCTATCCCGAAGTCTCGATGAGTATCAGCCAATAGAGCAGGCTGGTTTTCGGAGTGGATACTCGACTATGGACCACATCCACGCAGTCAAACAACTGATGGAGAGATGCCGAGAGTACAACAGGCCCATGTGTCTTGCCTTTGTCGACTACGAAAAGGCTTTTGACAGTGTCGAACACTGGGCCGTGTTTCACTCTCTCCATCGATGTAATATTGACAAGCGATATGTGGATATTCTCCGGGAATTATATAAGAACGCCACCCTACAGGTTCGTATGCATAGGCTTTCCGATCACGTGGCCATTCAGCGAGGAGTACGTCAAGGAGATACTATCTCACCTAAATTATTTACCAGCGTGCTCGAGGATGTAATTAAAACACTCGACTGGAGTGAGATAGGTATGAACATCGATGGTCGCAAAATATCACACCTACGTTTTGCTGATGATTTAGTCCTCATAGCTGAGACCGTGGACAACCTTCAAGAAATGCTTGATGACCTACATCAAGCATCGCAGCGGGTGGGCCTTAAGATGAACATGTCCAAGACTAAGGTGATGACCAACCTTAGGGGTCCTAAACCTAACATAATTGTAGGTAACTCCCAAATAGAGGTAGTGGACGACTACATATACCTTGGACATTGTTTATCTTTTGGCCCACACTCTCAGTTGAAGGAGATTTCCAGACGCACTCAATTGGGATGGGCTGCCTTTAGGAAGCTGGAGGATATCTTCAAATCCAAAATCCCCCAATGCCTGAAGACCAAGGTGTACAACCAATGTGTCCTGCCCATACTCACCTATGGTTCCGAGACATGGCCGCTCACAAAGGAATACATGCACAAAATAAGAGTAGCACAACGGGCAATGGAGCGAGCCATGCTCGGAATCTCACTTCTCGATCACATACCCAACGTCGAAATTCGACGTCGTACAAAGGTCGTGGACGTAGGTATGCGGATCGCGAGACTAAAGTGGAGTTGGGCTGGGCACTTGGCTAGGAGGGACGATGGAAGATGGACAAAAGCGATTACTGAATGGTGGCCCAGGGACGCTCAACGACCAAGAGGCAGACCACCCGCCCGATGGTCGAACGACATTGTCAACGTGGTCGGGAATCAGTGGATGAGACTCGCGAGGGATCGGAGAGAGTGGCGTGATAAAGAGGAGGCCTATACTCAGCAGTGGGTGGAAATGGGCTGAAATGATGATGATGATGATGAATCAACTTGGCACAGAAAAATCAACGTAATAGCACGACAATCAAATTGAGACAATGGTGTTTTCCAGCTGCAGTTACTAATGGCAGGCCAGAATAGCCTATTCTTACTACGATTTCATTTTTCATCTAAATAATACGATTGGGTTACAAGTGATTTGATTTGTGTTTGTTCTGTTTATTGTCTAAATCTGATTGAGATACAACAGCCAATATGCCAGTGTCTTATTTAAAACTGTGAAATGTAGGTTATAAAGTTAGGAATGTAATCCTCAGAATGCTTGTAACATACCAAGACTTTAGTGTCCAAATATAGACAGTTGAAAAATAAGCTCCATGCTAATAAATTAGCTTAGAGCTTATTTTTTGGACACTTGGTATGTTACAAGCATTCCAAACATACCTAAATGTGATACATTTATGATGGAATGGCTAATTAATGCAAGAATTTATTTATTTTTAAAACGAATTGAAGGATATTGGAAGTCTTTAGAAAACTTCATGAAAAATTATACCGCACTAAAATAGAATGCCAGAGAAAGTTGACACGTGCTCGCTACTCGCCCGACATGATGAAAACACTCCGGCAGTTTTAGGTCACACGAAATAGTCCCGAATACCGACCAATAAATTATTTTTCATGCAAATACTAAGGCTAATGTCCACTAAAGTGCTATACATTTCTGATTGGTACAGCACGGCACGGAACTTTGAGAATTTGTGATCCGATAAGACAAGCCAACTCATGTGATGATAATAATAACAGTATATTATTATGTAGCTACTTGTCCATTAGGAGGCGGTGCTATTGGCCAAACTTCCTGAAGTTTTCGTGACATAATACACCTATTGTTTTGAAAATATTGATAAATCTGAAAGATTTAAATTAGCGCAACGCATCGCAGAAGATGGTTGAAATTGAAACCAAACTAAATTGATTGTGTTACAAATGAATATCAATAAAACGGTGCTCTAGTGGAAATTTTAACTCATTATTTTGTTGAACATTTCATGCGAATATTTACATGAAAACTTTCCTTGAGCATGTTTGAAGTAACGAATCGTCAGGAAAGATACATAATTATAAGATGTCAGCGAACAGACATGTTAATTTAAGCTGAAGCGTTGCGCAATTTCTTTTTAAATATTGATATTGCGGTTCAATATTCTCTTTATTGTTTTTGTTTATTTATTTTAATAAAACATATGGGCTACTTTCACATGCAAATTGTATTTGAGGTTTCTGTGTCGTTTATGACACAATGTGAAAAATAATAAGCTTTGGCAAACGTCCCATTTGGTCGACGTCTACAATAGAATCTGTTGGGCAAAATGTAATTAGCCAATGTTCGACATGAGGCTCATAAATGTGTTTACCTACTCCTAAATCTGTTCTCATCCTTTCACCAAACTGCTTCTTTTACTGTTCCTTAGGTTGGTAAAACTGTACACTAATCTCAAAAAAATAAGTGTGACATTGACATGTCATTATATCCGGAATCCGGTTATGTCCTGAGCATAACCATAAGTGTAAGGATTACGTGCAAGACCAATAACCTGTGTACCTCGCAGTACAAGCAGTTTTATAGATACTAAAACCTACCTTACCTTTAAATGTAGATAAGCTAGACTATTTCACTTTAGTGTCCTTGAAATTCATTCGATCGACCACAGTTATTTTCTGCTTTATTGAACATCAAAGAGTTTCCTCTCGATTAGTTGAATAATCGATTATCCACTTCAGATGATTTTAACAACAAATTGTTAGATTCTCACACACTTTTGTCAACTAAGTACTTTTTAGTTTATTGGATGATTAAGATTGGAACTGTTTCAGAAATGCACTAAAAGATAAATTAAACAAGAAGGTACCAGACAATGGACGATAATATGGAATACTAAGCGTGTAGTATCATCACAACATGTTGTTTTTAAGAAATATTATTCTTCATCATCATTTTTAATCTGTTAAGCTATGTAGGTATACAAATGGAACTAACTTTATAATTTTTTCTTTGTTGTCTAACCGAGAACTGTATGTCTTGTTAAACTTAACTAAGTTTTAAGGCATATACATACTAACCAAAATTGTAACTTCATCTAGTGTATAAATAAATAAATAAATAATAATAAATAAATAACTAGCTTTCTCGCCAGCGACTTCGCTCGCGTAGTAGGTTATCTGGTTAAAAAGTAGCCTAAGTGTTATTCCAGGTCACATGTATTTCTAAAATTCATTCAAATCATGACAGCGGTTTTTCAATGAAAGATAAAACTGTACATTTGCATGAATTAGTAGCGCAATGTAAGACGTAAACTATTGTAAGAAAAATAATCTTTTTCACAATACTTTTCTGATGTTTTTGGAAGATTATGTTTCCCATTAAACCGACAACTGTTTGGCAACGGCCCAAATAGACTAGACCGCACACAAGTGTTTTGTGCTCATTTTCCTATTAGAGCCTTTTCTAGGCAAAGTGCCACAAATGATTGTTCTACTCAATATTCAAAAACCTAGCCACGCAATTAATTTCATAGTATTTTTATTAATCTTGACGAAATATTGTGCTGTTTTTAGAAGGAACTTGAATGTCCTTATTACTCTCAACACCTTGTTCTTGCATGGCATTCATACTATTTCTGGACACGCACCGTATCTGTTTCGAATTTTATCCAAATTGATTTAGCCGTGATGACTTCCTTTCACTTTAAATGGGAAAGATAACAGATTACAACATGGTTAATCTGTACATTATCACTTACGTATAATTATACTACTAAAACTACTATAAACCACTGAGTAATTTACTACATAAACATTAATGCATATTGTTATATTTTTAATGTTGTTCGGAAGAAATAACGAAACGATTACGAAATGACAAACATCGGTCGATGCGAATGAAAATAACGCTTTTGGAATGCCATTTATGTTTCAGATGTTATTTTAAAAGGTTTAACGATTTTGAAACTGCCGCTGATTTAGTACGTAGGTGATAAACACACTAAAATATGAACTATAAAATGAATGGTAGTTTAAAAAGACTGTTTTGATAGATCGTTTTATTTCTAAGAAAAAATATCAACGCAACGCAATCAAATGTATTTTCTGTGGATATAGCCAGCTAAGTTGAGTGGATGGTTAAGATGCTAGGCTTTGGAGAGCGATTGGTGGGAAGTATTGAAGGTTAGAAATGATTGGAGAGATATGGAGAAGATCTTTTCATAGCAGTGAGAAGATATAGGATAAATAACAAAAGTTATAAAGTAGCGCGAGACTTGGCAGCAGTTTTACATTGAAAATGTTTATGTTGTAAATTTAAAGTTTAGATAAATAAAGTTTCAGTAATAATAGGAAATGAGTAATTGCCTGTGCAGGCCATTCGTATTTCCTTACACATTCTTGCAAATATTTTGATTATACAAAAACAATGCAAATTAGAGGCTAATTAATTAATTCTATCCGTTGCTTATTTCCATTTGCATACTCCCAATATCGCATCTAAAATGCACGTCGCATCCTTTCACTTTATTTGCATAACGACACTCCAAAATGAAGACCTACTTAGTTCAAAAGCAGTATCCGTATTTTTGATCAGATTTTTTCGTCTACGAACGAGTTTGCCATAGGGTGTAACGAAACTAATCGATCGTCGATCGATGGTGGAATGGATTGGTCGACGTCGATCGATGGTTTCTACTACACTAAAAACTATTGGTAAATTGCATGGATGCTATTTCTTTAATATTACAGTTGTTTTTTAACTGATGCATTTTCTTAGTAAAGTAGGTAAAGAGCAGAGACTGCCCAGATACTTTTTACTTTTGTTGTAATGATTTGCATTCCTGTCTACTGCCATCGAAGGTAGGAAAAGATAAACGATGAATGTTCATGTCTAGCTTACAACTTTACAACGAACGCTGATTCAGAGATAAAAATAAATCGATGTATCTTTGTAGATTTTGTTTACATGCTACAGATTTTAATATTGATATTTTTTTTATATATTTTTTTCTTTACATAGTATGGAAGAGGTTCGTATTGTTATTGAGCAAGCCTACTTTATCTCGACAATTAAGTACCCAAGCCAATTTTAAATTAATAAACTACTTGGATATAAAAAGATTTGGTAGGTATTTTAGTTATAGAACAAAATGGTCAATGCTCTAGCTCTACAAAAGCTTAGGCAAAGTACGAGATTCTAAAAATTATAGAACGAAAAAAGATATTTTTAAATGCTTGTTCGCATACCTCAGCTAAGTTTATTTATTCACCAAATATTTGCGATTCACACAAAATTGCGATAGGCATATATTAGAACTGAAACAACATTTGTGTAGTATCAATACAAGCTTCTATTTTTAAAGGTTCGAGTGATCATATTATGTTGCTATCAGGTTGTTGTTGAATACCAATATCGCTATTTTATTCTTATTTTAGTAAATTATTTTAAAATACTATGATCTCTTGCAAACTAATAAATGATGCATTAAACTAAATGGGATTTCTACTTCAAAAGTAAAAACGGAACTCTGTTACAAATGTTCATAGTCATTTTAACTTTACAGATAAAGGCCATTTATATGTATACTAAGTATATACCTAGGTATCTGTATCCAAAGATCGCAATGACCGATGCGTCGCATACGTGGACCTGCGACCGGTTCTACATTGTTGACTCGCGATTCTAGACCATAAGATTCGGCAAACCAATGAAATAGAAAACATCAATGTATTAGTACAGGTTATTTTTTTTATTCTAGCATATCATTACAGGTCTAGTAAGTTCATTACATACAATAGATGATTTATACCGTCAAGAGGCAATCTATGAGGTGACTGGCCAGTAGACATGTTTCGTTGCAAGCATTCATTTAGGTACTTACATAGTTAGAATAGGTAAGGAAGACTTACACTCGATTATTACAATGAAATATTATGATCAGTGTCGAATGTATTTTAGTAAAGGTTTGATGGGATGGTGTAGTGCCTAAGATAATATTCAGTTTTGTTTGGCTTACCTAGGTACTATCTATCTATCTATACTATCATTTCAGCTTTATTAAAGCATTAACAACAAATGAACAAGAATAGGGGACACGTTTGATTTCCGATAAACTTGCATTGTTTCAGTCAGTCGAATCGGATGGCTACGGAGCATGGGGCAGATACAAGGGATAGTCGTAGGTTCGAGACCCGGCGTGCCTTCCTTACGAGAGATCAATCGTGAAGATCTGTTTATAGTGCGTGCATTCCTGTAAGGCGATTTTAAACTTTATGCTCATTCGTTAAACCTTGAGCTAAAACACTTCGTATTTGTTTACATGGTAGATGCACACCAATTACAGGCAAATTATTGAATTTATGCGTCAACTTTTTCAATGTCTAGGTGATCCAAACTTGCACCAGGGAAGACGCCATAAAATCTATGTGAAAGGTGTAGAACTCGCAACTCTAGTGTTAATATTTTCGAAAAAAGAAGTTGACTCGGGGTTTTATCGCGTTATTTAGGGTACATTGTCGTACAATGAACCAGGTAAAGTTTGGAAGCCTTTAGTTTCGAGTTTCTTGGGTTTTTGTGTTCGGTTTTTTCACTGTTCGTTAGTGAATTTATCTGTCTTTCAATTTGCATTTAAATTTCTTTACAAATTTTATTAGTTTAGAAGATACATGGCTTTAAAAAAAAAATGAGATTTGGTTCAATGTGTACTCTTAGGTGTACACAGTGAACCGGGGTATTTTCCACAATGAACCACCTTATTTTGGGTAGCGTAATTATATTATAAAACATTAATAAAGAGCAATATATGAAAATACATTTAGACATGAAAGTACTTTTATGCTTTTAATTGCGATATTTATGGTTTGGTAGCATAAAACACTTTTCTCTATTTTTTTATCAATTTCCTACATTTAATCGGTCAAAAATTTACATTTAACCTATACAACATTTGAATAACTAATGGAAAAACACTCAAATCACGATAAAGAGATCAAAATTATTATTTATTATTAACCTTAATCAAAATCAGCAAGGTTTCTATTTTTTTTAGAAAATTACACTTAGCAAGTAGCATAAAAACCAGGTTCATTGTGAACTACCTCGATGTGGTTCTATGAGAGACACAGCACATACTTTGAACTAATCTGAAAATTTCAACGGTTTAGTCTTATTATTTTAAGCTTACGTGCGGTACATGAGAAAGCTAACTAAATGTTTATTTAATATTTGTAATAAAAAAAGTGATATCTTTTATACAATTCACACAAAAAATCAAAGATGCCAGCAGAAAAAACATACTTTTTGGTTCAATTTTCAAACAAACGCTTCTCACACAGCCGTTATTAGTGGGCGACTTGCACAAACAGGTGTGCGGAGGGGGGACACATGTGCCTATCATTTACAGGTAGAAGCACAAATGGGCAACGTCAGATTTCTGAGAAATAACGATGGTTAATTGTGGCTGCCTGGTTCACTGTTGAACTACCTACCCTACCTTATTTTAAAGTCGGGGGCGTAAATAATTAAACTAAATAACGAAAAATTAAGTATGTGCCAATCTGGAAAGTGTAATTATGTACATCTATAAAAATTATTTACTATTATAGGTGAAGCCTGAATATCAATGAGTCTCTAATTTCACCGCATCTGAACGAAGAGCCTTTAGCGTTTTGAATCCTTTTGCACATATAACGTTCATCTACTTGGTCTACCTTTAAGACCTCTCGTGCTGTTCCTTGGCAGTAAACCTCCAGCAACAGGTCAAGTGTCAAGTGTAAAGGTAATGTTATTCTATAAAACTCTATCAATAATCTTACTTTCCATTCATTAAATCATTGGCTATAAATTTATCTGCTAGTTAAAATCACGGCATATAAATTCTAAATACATCTCGTTTTGTTTCAATACATTCCAATGTGTAGTGTGTAGGAAAAGATAAATTGATTTCTTTACTTTCGAACCGGAATCACGAATTACGGATTTTTCTCATCTACAACTTTTTAAACTAGGTATGTATTTATATACATCATGCTTGGTAGTTAGGAGTTACTTTTTCATTATATTTCCATTATGCAGCTTTTCACTCCTTTTACTTCATGTTTGCCTAGTACCCTATTAGTGTTGGAGTAACTTTTCCTAATCTTTACTTTTCTTCTAATAATTCCGACATGTTATACTCCATGTTAACTTACTTGGCAAAGTAGAAACTTGATGTTACATTTATAGGCAGAAAACCCTTAGATAGAAAATTCTAGCGAGTAATGTAGCGGTATTACATAACTCTACGTCCTGCACGAGTCATCGTTGCAAAATTGCAAGCTACCGGTAAGTGGGCAGAGATTCTAACTGCGCGGACAACATAATATGAGATTCAGCTATTGGACGCTAAACTAACATTTTTGCGCTCATTTATCTGCGCTTTTATACATTCTGAAGTACCTACCTCATTTTGCTTGTAAGTGATAAATAAACTTTAGTATCTACGAGAAATGAAGTACTCGGACGTAATATACACTTGAGAGTTTAAGATCTTAATGTGGTCAACCTTTTCATTCCGCGATTGTACTTACCTCTCTTTTAATCTAACATCATCTAATTTTAAATAAACTTGAATACGGCTTCGCTCACGTGGTACAGACATGAGTAATACCCGAGTTATCTCTTCATAAAAGCAGTGTTGATTGAATTTGTTTACAAAAATCTCTAGTTTACAAGAAACTTGTATAAAAAGTGTTGTTTAATTGAGTCTATTACCAAGTCATAGACATCCAGTTGTTACGGTCAGCGGTAAACGTTAACCATGTGTTTACTAATTACTATTACGATCTAGATACGCTTACTCAATACCTACCGCATGTTACGCATATTATAATTCATCAATGAGATGAGAATATGGCATCGTTCCAACACCTAATAGTGAGTTTATTTACAAACATCATAGCCGCGTATCAAAAACATAAATGAGTGATAGATTAAAAACATCGATCACTGAGAAAACGTAGTCAACGGAAAGAAAATAAATGGCTTCACACAAATCAGTTAGTGACTAACTTCGTAAGTAATATTTCTGCTACGATCATTGACCTTATATAGACAAGTTTAAAATTAAATATTTTGTAACCACCGCCACTAAAACCTGCACTTGGCTGATTTTTTATTGTATTATTTTATTTCTGTGTTTTTTTATTTGCTCAACACAGTCAATTATTGTCAAATATGTAATGCCATGCCTGAGGTGGGAAACTATTGAAATCCTGTTTAATATTAGTTCCAAGGGCGGATCCAGGGGGGGGGTCATGGGGGTCATGACCCCCCCCTGGGCTGGGTCCTCCGTGTGTCCTCCACTATTTAAAATCGTTAAACATAGGTAATGGTTATAAGTAAGGATATATTTTTTCGTCACAATAGAGATTTTATGTACTTATAAATACCTTAGAAATACTTTCAATATTTAATCAATTTATTATAAATTAATATTTTGTATGATGGCAAACGCATTAATCGGGAACTAACGCATCGAAAATTTGAATTTTACCGCGCCTGTGGATGGTGAAGAATATTATAGGTGAAGCCGAATATCTGGATGGTGAAGTGGCAGAGGAGTTAGGACAGACCGCAGTCGATTTCAGAGTTTATTGTAAATTGCGACAGTGAGATGTAGGTATCCGAATTTAAGAAAGTATGTGTAGCGACAGCGGAAAGATCTTTGAATCTTTGATCTTGGAAACTCAAAATATGTTTATTCAGTAATAAGATCGTTTAAAGACCACTTTGAAACGGCATTTCCTTAAAACTAGGGGATTCTTTTGCCAAAACTACGATGCTTTTCCTTAAAAAAAATTTTACTACTTAATTTTAACGACGAGAATAAAAGCGAAAATAAAACCCTTAGTAAAACAACGCTGCTTTTATCTTCAAAAAAAGTTTATTTAAAAATTAATTGTAGGTAAGTCTTGTATGCACTTTAGCTAAAGGACACACAGAAAAGTGTCTCTTACGTACCTTTCATACAAGATATTTATAGGCGTCGCGACACAAAACTTATTTTAGTACTATGTAATTCCTCATCGCAGAATGAAAACCGACCGTAAGAAAAATGGTACTAACGTTGCTTTTATCTTAAAAAAGAATTTGCTCGCTTTTCTCGCGTCGTTTCACACTGAATAAGAGCCGACCGTAAGCAAAATCAAGTGTTACGTTGCTGCAATCTTACAAAAAAAATGTTGCTCGCTTCGCTCGCGTTGTTTCTCAGAAAATAAAGATCGACCCTAAGCGAATCGAAATGCCATTTTGCTTTTTTCTTTCAAAATACTTTCATTTCAAATTTCAAATTTCAAAATACTTTCATTTTGAAAGAAAAAAAATATAATTTTTATTTTTTTCATTAAAAAAATTTGCTCGCTTCGCTCGCGTCGTTTCACACGGAATAACAGCCGACCGTAAGCAAATTCATGTGCTACGTTGCTTTTATCTTTAAAAAAAATTTGCTCGCTTCGCTCGCGGTGTTTCACACAGAGTAAAAGCCGACCGTAAGCAAATTCTTGTGATTCGTTGCTTATATCTTTAAAAAAATTTGCTCGCTTCGCTCGCGTCGTTTCACACTGAATAAGAGCCGACCGTAAGCAAAATCAAGTGTTATGTTGCTGCAATCTTAAAAAAAATTTGCTCGCTTCGCTCGCGTCTTTTCACACGGAATAACAGCCGACCGTAAGCAAATTCATGTGCTACGTTGCTTTTATCTTTAAAAAAAATTTGCTTGCTTCGCTCGCGTCGTTTCACACAGAGTAAAAGCCGACCGTAAGCAAATTCTTGTGATTCGTTGCTTATATCTTTAAAAAAATTTGCTCGCTTCGCTCGCGTCGTTTCACACTGAATAAGAGCCGACCGTAAGCAAAATCAAGTGTTATGTTGCTGCAATCTTAAAAAAAATTTTGCTCGCTTTGCTCGCGTCGTTTCACACGGAATAACAGCCGACCGTAAGCAAATTAATGTGCTACGTTACTTTTATCTTTAAAAAAAATTTGCTCGCTTCGCTCGCGTCGTATCACACAGAGTAAGAGCCGACCGTAAGCAAAATCAAGTGTTGCGTTGCTGCAATCTTAAAAAAAATTTTGCTCGCTTCGCTCGCGTTCTTTCTCGGAAAATAAAGACCGGCCTTAAGCGAATCGAAATGCCATGTTGCTTTTTCTTTTAAAATACTTTTTACTTTATTGTATGATTTAAAAAAAAATTATAACTTCTTGGGACTTGACCACGACTATGTGACCCCCCCCTGGTACCAAAGCTGGATCCGCCCTTGATTAGTTCATACACGTAATTATGCCTAGTCTTTTATTTTATTTTACCACTTACAATTTATAATACTTATTGAGTGCTTACCCGTTCAACCCAAGATTTCTCTACCCAATAATTGCTTTCCTTCAAAGCTACATAATTAAGCCTCTACTCAATAAAATAAAATAGGCACATTAGTTTATAGACTTGAAACTCTACATTTATTTGATCTTTTTCCTGTAGAGTTCCTTGTCCATTTGATTAGTCATCAACTTCTGCTGATGGTTGGTAAGTAAATGTTCGTTGAACATGAAACTATAAACATCGCAGGTTTAAACTCTAATATTAATTTTACGAGTGAAAGTTTTGTTTACTTCCATGTAAAAATGTATCACACATTTTTGTGAGTGGGTATAAAATGATTATGAATTTTAATCAATATGGAAAGCTAAATATTGCATTCGTATTCAGGCTTTTTCATTGCAGGTCCATAACTCTTCAGATATAAATAAATAATAAATAAATAACAAGCATAAATAAATAAATAGGCATTGGAAAATATCGGAAGCAACCGTATTACATACAAAAACGATTGTCAAAAAATTGTTTGTTCCTAATTCGATTAAACGATGTTTTCCGATGCAAATTATATTACCTTGAATTATGTAGGTACTGTAAACAGACAATTATTCAGCAGTGCCAAATAAATAATTTAAATCGTAATCAGGAACATAAAGTTCACGGCATTGGCGACTAATCAGCGGAAGTTTATTGTCCAATGATTACTTTGCCAATTTGTTTGAACAATCAACCTAATACTTCAAGTTTTTGAAATTCGAAGCCTTCTTTTGTCAATATCACCCTCAGCCCGACTTCACCTGCTGAATATAAATCCTGCGGCTTCCCTCCGCATGCATTCCATTACCTACATAAAAAATTAAAATAGGTATATTTTTTTCATATGAGCAAGCTCAAGCTACGAGTAGTTGGAATGAGTAAATGGGCAACTGTGATGAAGAAGTCTTTAAACCGCACGAAGGACTTCGTCATGGCTTAATGAGTTCTTAGCCTGAACTTACAACTTAATATTACCTCCAGCACAAAAGCTCTCACTTTTTATAGCCAGAAGATACACTTATTTACTTCTAGGAACGTCATTGAATTTTGATGATCTATCAAGAACGCCCAAAAATGAAGGTATCCATATCATCAAAATGTACAAAGATTGAATGTACATGAAAGTATTTAAAGTGCTAGGTTACTTGCAAGGAAGCGCATTCGTTCGACCTCGCACGCGCAAACGTAAAATTAATAGTGAATTAGCTTCCTCGTCAACTATCGAATGCAAGTTCATTAATCTAATGAGTAGATCCGCATGATGCACGCTACATACTAATTCACTAATCTGCCACAGCTTAACAGTATAGCTGGGTATGTTCATGCCTGGACTCATCGACAAACATTGTAAGTAACGATTTATAGTTAAGTAACAAGTTTGTATAGTCAAATTTTTAAGTAACCCCCGAGTACCTACATAATAATATGCATTGAGACCGAGAGTGTCAAAACACACAATAATATTATTAAATTCGAAAATTAAATGCACTTATAAGTATTATAAAGGTACTCGTATCATAAAATAATTATTTCCAGTTTAATTATGTTGATGAATCTTTCAAATCATTGTAAGTTTGTTATATCTAACATATAAATATTTTAATATATGAACTAAAATCAAATCCAGGGAACGGCCTTGGTATCCAACTGTGTATCCACATTGGCAAAATACTAACGAGCGCAAAGTCAATCATAAAACATAGTACATCATTATGGACTCCTTATAACATGTTAACCAGCCGGTTCATTGTAGGCTGTACAACTACTTAACTTATTAGTTGCGACATCACTTTCTCTTCAATTTGCCAGTTGTTCGGCTGTCTATCATTTGCCACTTATGTCACCGATACAGTGTGTTTTGCATAAAAACTTAACTATAGTTCGTGGTTTGGTGGTTCATACTAATCTATTGTAACTACCGGTGCGTCTAAGTATTAACTTTCTAAATGATTCGATACTCCTCGTACCTGGTAGAGATAGAAATTACACAAAAATTTCAACAAATTACTGTTTATAAAAATAAAGCTACCATACTTTTGTAATGTGATGCTATTAGGACGTGCCTCTGACTACCCTGTAAGACATCTACAAAATTTCTTGAATTCTCCATAGATCTAAGAAAATGTACCTACTACCTAGCTAGATACAGTGTAGGTATAGTGATTCTGATTTTCCAGTCGAAATTCAATTCAGAGCGATAGACTCTTTAATGGAAATCCTACACAACAATTGTACGGTCATTGATATCTCAGCGTACTGGCGCTATTATTAGCCTCCTGTAGGTACTTAGACAAACACAAATCCATTCACTAAATCAAAACAACTTATTGGCTCTAAGCCGACTATCCGGAGAAGACAGCTGGTACAAACAAACAGTCTGGTCTAGAATTGAGCTAAAATAAAGCAAATAAGACAATGTTCGTAAATTGATGTGAAGACGCATTTCCGCTGACTGGGTTTGGTGCTGATTTGTACGACAACGGGACGGACACGATACGGGATTGTTAGAAGTATAAATGACTAGCTTACTCGCCCACGGCTAAAATATAGCTTATGTTCATTCGCAAAGTCCATGCTACACATCTGTCAAAATTTTTTTGAATCGGATGAGTAGTTTCGTATATTACCCCAAATATACAAAAAAACAAACCAACTTTACCTCTTTATAATATTAGTAGAAGTATCAATGATGATCATAGTCATTTATTTATAGGAATAATGGACTTTACATTGAAAATTTGAGGTTTAACCTAATAAACAAATGTATTATTTCTTTACCAACCTCTTTCTACCTTTCCTTCCACAATTCCTTCAAAAAGTCGATATTCGTTGTGAAATGGAAGCTGATACCCTTACGGTCAGATATAAGGACAAATTGAAATCAGTCTCAGTTTAAACCATACCGTCTCAATTTAAAGGGAACATAACACTGCATTAGAGTTAGTGGACGGTGGGCGTTCTTCCTCATTGAACTAACTGAGATATCGTCTGGATTCGAGTAAACGCACCGCTTTACCATTTAGCGGGAGGATGTATCAGCTTTCGAGAACATTATATTAACCGTTTGTTTTAAACTACAAAACTTATCTTACTTTGAAATTCTCATATTTAGTCCAGCCATCGATTGCATTCACATTTCCTGTCATACCTATTAGCGTTTTTTATTTTATCCTACTAATATTATAAATGCGAAAGTTTGTGAGATTGGATAGATGGATGGATGTATGGATGTGTGGATGTTTGTTACTCTTTCACGCAAAAACTACTGAACGAATTTGGCTGAAACTTGGAATATACATAGCTTATGACCTGGAATAACATATATGCTAAGTATTTTTATACAGGTACCAAGGGAGCAAAGCCGCGGGCAAGTAAGCAAGTAAAAACATAATATAAAGTAGGTACGTCAAGACTTTTCATAAATCTGACCCATAAAATTATGTTCTAAAATATGTAAACTACTCGTTTATGTCCATAGTCAACTACTATACAGTTGCATTTTAGTCTGATAATACGACACGTCTAGCAAAAGAGAGTTAATTTATGTAGAATATACTTGGAGATGGGATTTTTTTCAATGCTACTTGTCTAAGTATCAATTAAAATCTTATATGTACCTACTAGAAGTTCATAAAAGAAGCATATAATAATATTTGATGACAAGTATTAAACTTTCCTATTTAGTTTTACTTGTATTATCAACCTGAGATTTAAAAGTTCAATGTAGGTAATTACTACTAAAGTGGTTTGACATCAATATACAACCACTGGTGGTTAATACTGTATCAGAACTCGCAATCTTCCTTTTACTTTCATCATTTTCGCAGTATAAGGTAATTCATCATCCTACACTATACACATGATCATTGACCTATATTACCATTTATAAAAAGTTTCGCAAATAATTCCAATTCTCTATGTTAATAGAGCCAAATTAAGTACGGACATCCACATTTGAAAAGATATGAAATTAAATAAAATCGCGACTGCATTCTCAAGGCGGTAGACATACTAATCTTTTAGGCATATGCGAACATTTTGCAGAAGTAAACATTACTACATACGTGAAAAGTCGCAAGCCAATCGATCGACGCTACATTTGAGACATCAAAGAAAATTATTGTTTGTTTTGTTATAGGAGGTAGGAGGTAAGTATAGACTAGTGTTTTGTTATTTTAATCGACTTCAAAAAAGGAGGAGGTTCCACTGTATGTGTTTTTTTTTATATTTTTATCTTTTAAGTTTATGTTTACCGATTATTCCGTCAATAGTGGAACGATTTTGAAAATTGTTCATTCAAATAAAAAACAGTTTTAAAAATCGGACATGCAAATCCCTTAAAATTATGAAGATTTGATGAGTATCTTCGGAGTAATAAACATAAAGTAACTGACAGACTAAAATCCTAAAACGACTGGAATACAAACATAGATAACATTGATAAGATTTCAAAGCGCTTTGTGGCATACTATACATGATTGACTAGCGTCAAAAATGGGAGAGTCCGAGTAAACGAAAGATTACTCGGACAGACCTACTTACTTCAACACTACCTGCGTGGTTGTGGTTTCATCGTATAGAGAAATCAAATAAACAATATCTAAAGATCAGATTAAAGAAATGTTTTACAAGTGAAAACCTACCACGTGAGCGAAATAACAAATTAATAATATGATGTAGAGAGCAATATTTATAGTACAGATAGAGTTTGTTAGGTTGTGGTGTGGCTTATAAAGGTTGAGTAGGTAAGTAAGTGAGCAAGTTTATATCTATAAGCAAGGTGGCCAACCCTGGTAACGGGGTTGAGTAACTATTTATTAGTTTGCATAACTGCTAGAATATGCACAAATTAAAGATAAGAGTTGACACAGGTGTAAATTACAGAAAGATGCTAGATTCTGTTATGTCACACCTATTGTAATAACCATGTTCCACGAAGGATCTGAGAGTAACAAAGAGTGAGTATGTGTCCTTTCCATTGTCTGTTTTTTAACAAAAGTTAATAAACATGCTACTCACATTCGCTTAAGCACAGTTTGAAAACAATGTAATTTAGCAGGCGGAGGTTAAAGTTCACATTATATACAGATGATGAATTGAATTTTTCAATTGGAACTACCCGTTCCTACACTAGTATGTAGTTTGTCTGTGATCAGTAACTTAACTAACATAAGTAAAATATTAATGTGGCTGCCCTTAATACTATAATAACAATAGGTAATACTATTGTTAATATGAAAACAAAATAACTGTCAAGCTCCGTGAAACATGAAACTGAAATCATTCAGGTAATAGTAATCACGCATTATTAACTTTCGAATGTAATTGTGAATAATGACAACTAGTAACGTATGAAACACGAATTAATTTCATACGGTACTATACCTACTAATTAATATACGGCTGCCGGAACCAAAGCCCTTGATTATTTAAAGGAAACGGAAAACAAAAGAAGTAATCATTTAACCATGCTCTTATACAAAGAAAGACCGCAAGCCGCGACACTATCGGTTACTGAAATGCTAATAAAAGCAATTGTATGGCACGGCACAGTTCGGTTCACGTATGTTTAGAATTTGGGTCATGTTAAAAATGTGTGAGTACCTACTGTTTATCGGCAGACAGACTGAAACACTACAATACTGCGCAGAAAGATATACCCATCCTACATAAAAATAGGCGGAACAAATACATATGACAAATCCGGAACCGACAAGGCTTTGTCTGATACAGAACTACCGAGATCAGTAGCCGCACAGGCCAATTCCCTGGTTCAATGACAATGGCAAACGGCAAACAATGCCTGACGGATCCAAACGTGGAGGCAATTGCAACTAAGTATCAATGTAGAAATCTACGGTGTGGGCGACTTGTGGCGAAACACAACACTGGTAAAATTGCAATGAGTCAAAACACATTCGAATGCATAGCGCACGCGGGACCTGGCGCGTTCACCAAATTGTAAACAAGTGTTGTGTTGCTGGTTTTGAATATCATCATAACGCAAATCTTTATAACACGCCGAAATAGCTCTAATGCTTGCGGTTGCGAGCGCGTTGAAGTCTAATGTATTACGACTTTTAATGCCTACTATTTCCATTAACTAGCCGTTGTGTAAGATAGCTTGTCTTACATCTAAACACGTTATTAAGTTATTGTCATCTAGCCTATTATCACAAAATAGATAAGGATCATACATTTTCGAGGTTAAGTCATCAATTTATTGTTCAAAGATAAGCAATTACCTAATTGATAGTGTGCTCTGAAATAATTTCAAAATTGTTATCGATTTGAAGTGCGAACTTACCTAATAAAATAAATTTATGTTTACATAATATAGTCCGAGTAAGTTAGCAGATTCTATCACAGTCACCTTATTTAAGGACTTCATTCCATGTCCAGTGTTTTTTTCTTCAATTAAGTCACTGCGACCGCTGCAGTTTCACCGGACTATAACATCAAGTGTTTACATACCTGTTTCTGTGATTTATCCGGAAGAATGATCGAGAGTTCGAAAGATCGGTTCTTCTTGTCTCGACTGCCCGAGCGCATCAGTTTTGTCGAAGACCGAGTGATACTCTGGGCTTTCTCAGGTAGCTTCAAAGCTACAATAGACATGCTCCGGGAAAGCCGGCGTCCCAATTTGCGGGTTCGTAGCGACATGGACCCGCCAAGACCGCGCTTAGCTCGAGTCTCAACCGGTGCCTCCTCACCAGCCCCGGTCGTGGTCTCCTCGCTAGCGCCAGCCATCGCACTATCCATAAAAGTCAACACTCCATATTGCACAGACACTTTCACCAGAAAATCTTCTGTCACTGAGTCACAGGACTAACACTATTCGAAGATCAACATCGTGACTCGATCCACCGTGGATAAAATGGTCATTTGGTCGCAAGGCCGGGTTGGATGGACCTGCCTCCAAAGAGTAGAATGACCGTTGCGAAATCGATGAGATTCAATAGGTTCAATTGTTTATGGAGCGCGTTATCGCGAGTGTGCGAGAGCTCTGCGCGCGACGCGTGCTCGGGTCTTCGCGGTCGGAGCGACTAGATTACTTGCTTTTGCAGTGCCTGTAGGTAGCGCGCCGGACGGTGATACCAACTGCAGCACAAAATTTTGCTAGATGGCAGTCTTAAATACACGGTAAATAGATATAGGTAGGTTGTATTGGGTAATTTTTATTGTTGGTTTATTGTGTTTTAATCAATGGAATATGTAAGTAAGTCTATAAATAAAACTTATACTTTATAGATTCCTTAGTAGTAGCAAAGACGATTAATATCTAGAAGACAGACAAAGGCCATACACAAAATCGTAACCCTAAAAAATAGCCTGAAAACTCTAAAACATCAATTTTATCCAAGAAATTTCAATTACTTTCTAGTTAAAAATGTTTAAATATTGAATATTGTTGCTACCTACTACTAAGTATTGAAATTTCTTGGATAAAATTGATGTTTTAAAGTTTTCAGGCTATCTGGTACTGCGGGATCGGGTTACGATTTTGTGTATGGCCTTTGTCTGTCTTCTAGATATTAATCGTCTTTGGTAGTAGGTAAATTATATTATTTTTATTACATTTCTTTTTTTCTATCTAGTTAAAAGAAGTAAAAAAAATTTAGTTAGGCCCTCCCGCTTACTGACAGCTCAGAACCTCCTCATTTTGTTTTAGCTATGAAGAACGCCTACAGACAGAAAAAAATTACTAGACCATAAACTACCCTGTATAACTTACCCTAACAATGATAACATTATCAAAATAAAACATTCCTAACGGAAAAAACTTTGCTACACATAGCGATAAATCATTTTCGTTGGCAACACAGTCCGCCGGCCAGCCCAGACCAAATCTGACCGAGAGACAAGCGCGCCGCCCCCGCCTGATACAACACATCAAATAACCTATCGAAGTGCATTGTGCCAACAAAACAAATGCCCCAACAATACGCAAGGATCCCACGAGATGCTTGACTCTAATTCGGAACAGCCATAGAAGCGGTTACAGGCTTTTATGCTCCTTTCAAAGAGTAACGGGACCTTTGTTTGAGTATCTTCAATACCTCGATCACAATGAGTTTTAATTTTCTGCTCTACATTATAATAACTCTCAAAAGTTTTGCTTACAGATGATGTTTTACTAGCGGCTTGCACGGACTTCGCCCGGATAATTTTCTTTCACACACCTTGACCTGACAATTATGAAAATAATAAATAAACTGACAAATCTTTCCAGCTGTTTATATGTGATAATTTACGAAAATTATAATAATATTGCATGTGATAACCTACCAATAACTAAATTTCGAGACGTTATTAGTATGCCTATTACCAGCAGTGTGTGATGATAATGATGTTGAAGTTAGTTTGTATAATTCCTAGTCTAGATCATAATCCAGTTTCAATCTATGTATTCTATAGATAACTTGTAACATTGGGTACCGAGAGGTATTCGTCTCAGGTCAATAGTTTTCAAGGTAATCATGTTTGCACGACTCATTGTGGCGTTATGTCTTGATTGTAGCTTGCTTATGTAATTTATACAAATAGGTGGAGCATGATTTGAAAAACAGAGGCAAAAGGGGGCAGATTACGATTTATAACTGCTATTTACCTGTGTGAAAAACGGGTTTTAGAACCATAAACACATAATTTGCGCCATGTCTACAGTATGTAAATATGTAGTAGTTTAGTTTCTTACTTACTTAATAAACTTATTACTTACTTAAAAAAAAATGTCTACAGGTTCTCATTTACAGATTCTTTGGTCTTCAAAATCTCACCAGTTAGTCGGGTGCTGGGCTGTCGCTGTCCTACACTTTATTTACCGGTCTATGGCAGTCATTCCAGCGCCTTAATTTCTCAACGGTTATAAAAGTTCTGACCTTTATTTACCTACCACTTTAACTTGCTTATTCGAAAAACTATGACGAGTAGCTACTCGTAACGCTTCTGTGAAGTTCTTCGTTAAGTTTTACTCTAATATTAACCGAGCTGCTAGTTATGCTCTACCCAAGCTCTATTAACAATCTAACAGATTATTGTGTTTTGTGTGTGCAGGTAAATTTCTGATAAGAAAATTTTTATTTCTGTTTTTCTCATGAGTGGGTACTTACTTAAATTTTTAACCGACTTCAAAACAAGGGATGTTTTTTATTTCGACAGATTTATATAATTTATTTTATTTATATAATTAATATAAGTAAATAATATTTATATTTTTTTATGTTTGTTCGTGGATAACTTCGTCGTTTATGAACCGATGTTGATTATTGTTTTGTTGGAAAAAAGATATTCCAAGGGGGTCCCATAAAAAAAATTTGATCCTCTGATGGGGATCTTCGGAGTAGAAATGCACCTCGAGATTGCAGGAAATTGCTCTCTTCTCACGAAATTGAAGTCGGTTTAATAAAAATAATAATTTTGCCACTTGTCTAAATCAGAAGTCAAGGTTATTTTGCTACAAAAAGTTTTTAGTTTACCTATATCTATGTACCGACCCATTTCTTTTTTAATCGATGGTTTTCTTGACGATTATCAGCACTGTCAAAATTTCAAATGATGGTCAAATGATGGTAAACGTCAGCGATGTCAACATGGAGATAGCTCAAGACACTGTTGTTGAAAAATTATCATATTTTATTGAAAATTATATTTATTTTGTACACAATATACATGACCCGGTACTGTACAACTGTTTCTAAATAATCAAAAATGCAGTAAGTGGTACTCATTTAAAATGACATTTTCTATATTTTACCTGAGACCTCAGAATACAGAAGTATTCTAAGCCTGAGACTGTTTCTTATATTTTCCGAGTTCCTACATAGGTACCAAAGACGATTAATATCTAGTAATCGTCTTTGATAGGTACCTACCTACTTATATAGTTTCTCTGTCGGTTTATATTTTTCTCACATTTTCAATGCCATTATAAAATGCAAATTCTACTAACCTACTTATTTTGAAAAATAAGTTAGTACCCTTCAAACTAAGTACCTACCTACTACAAAAACGAATGATTGCGGGGATGGTAAGATTTACCAGAAACAAACTCGTAAATATTTACGACACATTCATCAGTGGATGACTATGTTGATATGTTCATTTATGGTGCGGTGCACAACCACTTTTTTATCGAAAACGACCTACAAAAGTATAGACAAAAACATGTAGGTAGTTAACTAATACTTAGTCTGACCTGAAAATAAATGTTAAGAAGGTACCTACATACTACCAGTAGGATTAAAAAATAACGAATGCATAAGCAAGTTCGTAGGTACTTTAATTTCAACTCGTGCTAACTCTTTAGCCCGCCTGAAGGCATAATGGAATTCATTACAAGGCTTCGCTAAGGTTTATGTCAAAATAAATTTAGAATGTTCAAGCATTTCAGTAAAGCTTCAGGTAACTATTCCAAGTTCTACATCGTTGGAATGCTTTTAACAATTTCGCTCCTTTGACTCAAAGTTTCTTTGAAATATTTTCGTCCTTTGTTAAGAAGAATGTGGAACATTTCGTACAAACTGAAGATATTTGAGTACAAAATAGTGTTTTTATAAGTAGTAGGTACTTAGGTACCTTTGGTTCACAAAGAATTTCAAGAATATATTTCGTGCTCTACAAAAATATGTTAAAATGTGTCGATTTTCCATGTGTGGAATTAAATAAAAACGATCGAATTTGTTTTATTTTTGAAAGCGGTAGGGTTGGTCGAAGCTGGCTAGCCTTAGGCTAGAAAAAAAATCATTATCTATATAAAGGTTCGAACAAAATTATAATGTGTTCTATATAATCAATATCATCCATCATGCATGATAGTTACTAGGTACAATTAGTACTTACCTAACAATTTTATAAACTTGATCCATTCTATATGAATTATTGTAATATTATTTATAAACAAAATTACAGCAAAGGTACCTAAAGATTTATTATTATTTCCTTATCGGTCTGCCTTTCTGACTGACCTTACAAAATAAACCACGAGAGCCAGATGACCAACGGAATGACAGAACTCATACAATCTCTATGACTATCATAATGACTGTGTGCCGACTAATCGTGCATTATATTAATTAGAATAAAGAAAAACCAATAGGTTTTTAAAACAAACATGACATGAATGTGTTTTCAGAAAAGTAGAAACAGCGTGGAGGAAAGATGGAGACTGGAAATCAAGATATTCAAAATTGTACTCATCAAGACACTTTTCTTTGTAAGTAAAGGGATTGGACTTTTAATTCATAAAAATGGTTAGGTACACAAAGATAATTATCACAACTAACAACATAATTTCACTTGTAAGTAGGTACTTACCCTCTTAATATAGGTAGGTACCTACTTAGTATAAAGTGCATAATCTTGTCAGAGTGTGTAAACTCAAAGAATTTCACAAAGAAAGAGAAAAGCCTATACTTTTCAATCAACACAAAAATATGTACCTACCTAGATATAAGTATATATACCTAAGTAGATGTAGCTTATATAAGTACCTAAGAACAATGACTCTACAAAACCACTGTTATTATTTGTAGGGCAATAATAACATAATAATGATAGTTTTAAAACTAAACAGGCTGAACCTCGGAACAAACTCTACGAATAATTAAAAATAAGTCGTAGTTACACTGAATTTGTCGTGATAGGCTTCAAGGCCTACGAGGAATCAAGTTGCACCAATGCGTCATCTCAACTGAGTCACAGTCTTCGGTTCATCAGAGCTGACATACAAATTGCAATCGTCAGTAACCGCCTTTCCATTTGCGATCTTTTGTACTCGTATTTATTTTACTAGCGACTAATTTGGGTTTATAGTTTGCTATTAATCGTAAGTAGCTTTTGTTATTAAGAAGACAATTTTATGATCACCAGTTTGTAGGTTATTATTGCCGATCTCTACCTACATGACTCAGTAGCCATATTTATGAAACTTCACTTAACATTAGTAATTTATTGTTATTTAATTTGTTATAATAAAAAAACAGTAAAAAACTCTACCCTAATTGAAGACGTGTAGAAACAGATTCGTTAGGTTTAGACGGTCTACGTAGGCACTACCTATACCTACCAAGAAATAACTGCCTGTTGAGTATGCCTTGACTGTGTGATGGTGTGATGGTGGTAGTACCGACCTATATGCAACATTATGGTAATCTGTAAGGTACTTACCTATCTAATAACAAATATATTAGGTACGTAGGTACCACTAAAATATAATTTATTATGGGCTAATGATAGTAGGTATTATATTTTTCTATAAATGGTCAAAAGCCTGTAATATATTTTAATATTTTCAAAATCTTTTTCAGCAAGTGAAACAAACACAAGTCTTTAACGCGTTCTGTGTCCATGACGCACATGCATGCACTCGGCCATGGCCGATGGCCCTCTCTATCAGAGAGCACCGTGGTAGCTGGGCCGGGAATTAGTTACATTCAAAAATTACCAGCGTTCAAATGTCTAACGTACTTTCGCTGTTTTCAGACCTCCTGAAGAAGAGCCTCGTAGAATATCGTTCATGACCAGCGTTCAAATGCATAACGTACTTTTGCTGTTTTCAGACCTCCTGAAGAAGAGCCTCGTAGAATATCGTTCATGAGCAACGACTCTAACCCCTACACCTCGATGCTGATGCGGGCGCACTCCCGCCGGGACAGCATCGGCTCCGGGATCCCCAGCCCTCAGCTGATGACTTCTATACTGTCGCATCGAAGCGACCTGTGGGGTTCTTGGGGCAATGGGAGCTTTCAGTTAGTATCGTACACTAATAAGCTTATTATTTCTTTATTGTCAGGTTCTGAAACAAGCTGTCACAGTCACGGTTTTAGGAATGAATAATGCGTTCAGTGCTCCAGGCGCACTTTGTGCGCACTGAGGAATTGGGGTATTTCTTAGCTCCAAAATAAAGCTGCTTAAAAGCTGCTTTAAATTAAGTAGGTACATCTAACATCTAGGTAGTTGCCTGAAAACTTTAGATATAATAATAATTATTATTTGTATTAACAAACCCTCTTACTAATTCCTTTCTAATATTACATTATATTTTCTTAGTAAAATACAAATATTTGTGTAAGTTGAACAGTGTAACCAGTTTGAATAAGCACCACTGGAATTGCGCGGTGCCGTCTTGTCTTTCAGTCCAGTTACATTCTGAATAGTAGGCAAGGCAGGTAATTAGATGGTACAGCAATGTTTAGGTGGGTACCTAACCTACTATAATAAAGATTTGTAAAATTACCTATGTAGTAAGTACCTATAACAGTCATTTGGTTACCACAAGCATTAAATTGCTTAGCCTGGGATTAGATGACGCTGTGTGAAATGTCCAAGACTAGTTATTTATCTTTTTATTTATTTCTAAGTAAGTACAAACTTGTTTAAGTATCTTATTATCCCTAAGTAGGTCCGATAATCTAGGAGGTCATGACACTATGCTGCTGGATATGGTGCGCGCGCAGAGTCAAGAACTGGAGGAAGCGCAAGACAAAACTCTGGACTTGCCGAGAGACGACATCTCTGATGAGTAAGAATCATCATGACTATTCTATAGAAGTGTACAGCTATAGCCAGTAGCGGTCTTAGGGGCTTTAGGGGGTGGCGAACAGGGCAATCGCTCGAGCCCAGGGCTTTATTTATTCCTCTGCATTTGTCGCCATCATCAATCATCCAAAACTGATATTTACCTGTACAAGGATATCGTCACTGGAAATATCACTTAACGTAAGGGACAAACCCCTGTTTTTCAGGAGAGCCAAAATAAGATTTTTTTTTTGGAAATTGATCTGTATCTTTTTTTCCTGACATCCGATTTGAATACTTCAAAGAGCAAAGTATCTTAGTTTTTCAGCACCTTTCTTACTATTATTTAAAAAATGTGAAAAAACTGATGGTTTAGGAGATAGCCTGTCCCTTACCGTAAAATTCAATGTAAAGCTGTACCTTACGTTATTCAAAATGAAGGTGAAAACAGTCTGCGATGATGTTAGGAACAACATATTAAATAAAGTAATAGGTAGGTTTAGCGTAAGGGTCTTTTATTCGTTTTCATTTGTTGTAAGTACATACAAACCTAGTAATATCACCCTTATTACTATCGAATTAGAGATCAAACCTTTTCGTATCTGTGTATGTGAGAAGAGAATAGAAATGACCTGACCAATTAAATCTACAATTTTCTATTTCGATGCCAGTTTTTCCTCATAATTAGACTAATTAGGTTTTAAATATTAGATAATCAGCCTAAAAATTTATTTTGACACCTAGTGAGTAAACAGGAGGTTTCATAACGGCTTTGCAATTAAACGCAGAACAACAAAAATATATTTAAAATCTTTAATGGTAAGGACAAGTACTGAAAAGAGAAGAGGAATAGAAATATTGGTGAATTGTGTTTTATAAATAAAGAATTAAATATCCTAAGAGTAGAGGTAGACCAAATAAAAAAAACTGTACGTAGGTAACTGTAGTGAGAAGGAGGTGTTACCTAAATTTCCTTCTCAGGACCAGTTGTGAGAGTATGAACTTGATAAATTGGAGGCTTTGCTAGATCAAGACTCGTGCCCAATGCAAGAAAAGCTTGCAGAATCATTAGGAGTTGACCAAAGAACAATTTCTATACGTTAAAAAGCCGTTGGATTCAGTCAAAAACATGCAATTACTCCAAGTGAATTTAACGTAAGGGACAAAAAAAATCTTAAAGATACTTACAAGTCCGTTACGTTAAATATTTATGACTAATCTGTCTAGAACTTACTAAAAAAATGTGATGTAAGGGACATTTTTTTAAAAATATCAAAATTCTGAGTATGCCAGTCGATAGAGCGTCGAATTTTAGATCGAACTGCATATTTAACTCATTTTCGACAAAATGTCCCTTACGTTAAGTGATATTTCCAGTGACGATATTTATGTATTTAAAAAAGAATTATCTATAATAAGAACTTCGCCAGGGACATGACCCCGTCATCAGTGGCCTCCAAAAGATCTGCCACCCGGGGCCTCGCGATAGCTTAATCCACCACTATAATAATAATGGTCTTAGGGGCTTTAGGGGGTGGCGAACAGGGCAATCGCTCGAGCCCAGGGCTTTATTTATTCCTCTGCATTTGTCGCCATCATCAATCATCCAAAACTGATATTTACCTGTACAAGGATATTTATGTATTTAAAAAAGAATTATCTATACTTAATAAGAACTTCGCCAGGGACATGACCCCGTCATCAGTGGCCTCCAAAAGATCTGCCACCCGGGGCCTCGCGATAGCTTAATCCACCACTATAATAATAATAATAATAATTTATTCAAAAAATTTCATTACACTAAAAGTTTACATGTTTATACTTAGTCTTATTTAAGGGTAAAGGTAAAAATATTACAAGTAATGTGTAACTGTAATGACAAAATAAAGATTTTTCTTTCTTTCTTTCTTTCTTCTTTCTTTCACTGGCTTATAGTCCTCACCTCACAAATCTCGCAATAAATACCTAGGTAGGTATACTTTCAGTTCAACCTAGATAACGAAAAAAAGTAAATAAAATATAATGTTGTTACTTAGGTATTATTAATAATAATTATTAAACAATTAGATATTATTTAGGTAGGTACTTATCTTATTCCTTTTGTAAACTAACCTAACCTACTATTATAAGTAGGTAGGTACCTAACCTACCTAGGTTTAGTTTAGTGAGAGCTGATGTCCTTAAGAATTTTAAGAGTAAAAGACTTGGTTGAAATTTAAATCGCAGTGTCATTTAGGTACTTTAAATAACATTTTCTTTATTAGCTACCACTTATCGGAATGTTGTAATATAGTACCTACCTTTGTACGACCACCTACTTCACACCTCCATTGGAATCATAATGACAATGAGCGACATTAGTAAAAAGTGACCATTTTTTCCCACTTTCACTCTCGTTAGGATTGTTAGTAGGTATAACTTTCTCACAATTTTTCTTGAATGAAGTGTTTATGGTATCTCATAAAATGCCACTATACCTAGTGCTATTTAAGTATTTACTGATGAATTAATGATAGCATTGTTGGGATTTGGAAAGGAGCTTTTACAAAAACGTTTTTCTAATTTTTGGACTATAACGGCGTTCTATCAACGTAACTAGGTAGTTGTATTTTTATTGTTTAAATTATATGATATCTCAACAACTAACATTTTATTTTTATTCCTAAACAGCCAGTCGAGCGAAGCGTGTGTACACGGCTTGAGTATGCGCATGACCACGGATCGAAGCGTGTCAAGGTCGCGCTTCTCTCGTATATCAACACGACGAGACATGGACATACCCTCTATACTGGCGTTTACCACGACCACTACAGCACCAGTTAGTTTTATTATATTGTTGGGGGAGTAAAATGAGCGAAGCGCGCTTCTTTAGTCTAAGTATGAATTTAACCAATGGAGCTAATAAGCATGTCATATATGTTCTCATTCTTTTGGATACCTATAATAAAGGTATTATCATATTAGCCTCTATGCTGCGTTTCCCACCACAACTACAACCACTACAACTCTACGTTCAAGTGTCAAAATAGGATGAAATAGCTACCTACCTAAGCTGATGTGCAAAGTTCAGTATAACCTATACCTACCTACCTAATTACCCTAAATAAATTCTGAAATGTAGATGATTAAAATAAATCGATGATCGTCTATAGTGAATATGGAATCATCATTGTGATGATTCACTTCTTAATTAGGTAAGTAGGTACCTATAAACTTTACTAATTTATTCCTCGAAGTAAAACTTTGTTCAGACGCAACTGGAAATTCCTGCTTTTCAAAAACTGAACACGCCTCAGCAAGAAGAAGTACCTCGCTGGTCCATCCGCCGCTCTGTATGTCCTGTGTGCTCGCAGAAGTGGAAAGATCGGAGTACAGTGAGAAATGTCAAATATTCCGGTAAAGTTTTATGTACCTACCCACCTACTCGTACCTACCTACCTAGCTACAATTTAGGTGATACCTATCAAAGCTACTAGGTAGGTACCTACCAGTTTCTTTTTGCAGTTACCCACGACTCACGCACGACCTGAAATTATGTACCTACCTACCTACCTACTATATTTTTTTAGGATTGAAAAGAAACTCTTCAGCTGAACTGCCGTCGGTTATAGCTCCGGCACGTTTGAGAGCGGCAATAACTATGGCATAGTAAGTGCTCCTTTTATTTATTATTTATTACTTATTAGGTACTAGTGATTAGTACCTACAAACCCATATCCTCTCAGTGCTGGGAACGTCTCCCCCAATATCTCTTTAATAATCTCAGTCCAGAGATTACTGGTACTTATCAATCTTTCAAGATCGTCCCTCCAACAATTTTCCTTGGAAATACCACAGATAAAAGAACTTATTTATCTAAGTACCTAGGTACTTACCTCCTAGTTTACTTTATGGTAAAAAAAACATTTGCAAATAGGACCTAGGATCGAAAGTTTACAGGGAACCCACTTATAATGCGTTTAATATCAAAATTCAAAACCCTCAGAGAACTATTTTAATTTGAAGTTATTGCAGTGTGCCTCGCCCAGCGCTTGCCGTGGTCGATGAAGATATCGCAGGCATCGGTATAATGCGCAATCCGAGTTCCACCTGGCAGTTGACTAGGGCACGACGTTTCCGTTCGCCGAAACCACAGATGCCTCCACCTGAAGCCACCGCGCCACCCAGTGCAGCTGCCCCTATGGCACGTAAGGACTTAGACATACGAGTCAACAAGTTCCTGGCTGATAAGAAATAAATAATAAATATTGTTCAGATTTTTATTCACTTATTTACCTACCTAGTGCAATTAATTAATGCAATGTGCAAGGAATGCAATGTGCGTGCATTGTGCATGTTGTAGACTCATTTTGTTTTGGTAGAAGTAGTTCTACTAGTTACTAAACTACTTGCACTCTTCTGCAAAGAGCATGTATAGTAGGTACTCTTCTGGCTGGCTGGCTAGCTAGACTCAATCAAGGAAATGAGTCATTGAACTAGGCATTGAGTTGAACGGAAGTGGTGTCGGAAAGTCGGAAGTGCACGGATACGGAAATGCAGGCTTAAGGTTATGTTTACACTGCAATCAATACTTATCTCAAATCGTAGAACTGTCAGATTGATTTTCTTTACTTCCGCCAACTGACTCAGTCATTGTCAAAGTTTTCCGATAAACAATCGCCTGTCACTTCACTCACGTCACGTCACAGCGGTCGCGCACGTTAGTCAGTGTCAGTCAGTGTGTGTGACAGTGTCAATATTTTCCTTGATTTTTTGTCTGAGATTTTTTGCGTTTAATGTTTTGATAAAATTCTTCTGTAAATAATCTTTTTTCTCCAATTAGACAGGAATTTCGGACTTTGACTCGCCCTTTGGCACGATGACTCTTTTTCCATATACCAAGAGTTTGTTTACCGCTGTGAAATGTTTCACAAAGAAGAGTACGAGTGTGACCGGAGCAGTTCGAAACTTGATGTCAAAACAGCTTGTGTACTCTGAATTTGGAGATCCCCTTCAAGTGGTTAAATACATGGAATGTGAAGTACCACCTCTTGATACCCAGGATGTACTGGTGCGCATGCTAGCGGCCCCAGTCAACCCAGCTGATATAAACACCATCCAAGGTACCTACAAACATGTTTTGATACTATTCTCTTACAGAGTTTAAAAATAATTTCAAATGCTGTTTTGAAGGGTCTGAGATCTTTGAAAAGAACTAACCGATCCTAACAAGAATTATAAAAAGGTACTTTTATTTCCTTTGTTTTCTGTTTGTTTTTATTGTCATTGAAACATTTTAATAAAATAAATTGTTTCTTTTGTTGCAGGAAAGTATCCAGTGCCGATAGACCTTCCTTGCATACCTGGTAATGAAGGTGTGGGTATTGTTGAAGGCACAGGCAGTGGTGTCAAAGGATTATGTCCAGGAAATAAAGTAATTGTCACAAAATCTGCACAAGGAACTTGGAGAAACTTTGGTGTTTTCCACCAATGTGTATTGAAAGCTGTTCCAGATGACTTAGGAGTTGCTGAAGCTGCTACACTCACAGTCAACCCTTGCACTGCCTATAGAATGCTCTTAGATTTTAAGCCAGTGAGACAGAAGAACCTAGTTGTCATCCAAAATGGAGCAAACAGTGCATGCGGACAAAATGTCATTCAAATCTGCAAGGCATGGGGTATAAGGAATATCAATATTGTCAGGCAAAGGCCAGATATCCTGCACATGAAGCAATATTTAGAAAACTTAGGAGCAACTGTTGTGTTGACAGAAGAGGAGGTCCGTTCCACAACTATCTTCAAAGATGGATGTATTGATAAGCCCACTTTGGCTCTTAACTGTGTTGGTGGAAAGAATGCAACGGACATGTTAAAGCATTTGCAGGCTGGTGGATGTATGGTCACTTATGGCGGCATGTCGAGACAACCAGTGACAATCCCAACATCTGCATTTATTTTTAAAGATATTGCTTTACATGGATTTTGGATGACTCGTTGGAATAAGCAGGCTGATGAGTTTTCAAATAACAAAATGTTGGCAGATTTGGTTGACTTAATGTGTGAGGGAAAGTTGAAGGCACCAGTACACAAAATGGTCAAGTTCTGTAATTATGAAGAAGCATTAGGAAATGCTTTGAGTTCAAAAGGATTCACAGGGTGTAAATACATTTTAGATTTTACTGAGGATTGTTAATTATTTATTTTTAATTTTGTTTTATTTGTTGCTAGTGATTTATTTTAGCTATAAATGCCTTTATGCAATAAACATAACAATGTATTTTTGTATTTTTTTTTCCTTACCCACCTGAAGAGTAAAGTAATTAATTAAACGTACCTAACTGTAAGTGTTGAAATGTCCTTTTTATTGTGCTAAGTAAAATCTTTCTATTTTTTAGGAAAGAACCTCTGTTTACCTTGCCTTCCCAGTATTCCTGGAGATGAAGGTGTTGGAGAGGTAGTAGAGATTGGGAACCAAGTCTGCAGAGTGAACCCAGGCGACAGGGTTGTCCTTACATCCCGCCTTCTCGGCACATGGCGATACTACGGCATTTACAACGAGAGAGATGTCCATATTGTATCACCAAATCTTGCATTACCAGAAGCCTCCATGTTGACCATAGCCCCATGTATGGCATACAGAATGATAAAAGACTTCCGTCATGTTCTACCTGGTGAAACTATAATACAGAATGCGGCAAACAGCCCGTGTGGGCAATGCGTCATACAGCTCTGCAAAGCCTGGGGCATCAATACCTTCAATATTGTGGCAAATCACTGCGGATATGAAGCAGTGAAAGAGCACCTTCTCAGCATAGGAGCTACAGCTGTGCATACTCTGGAAGAAGCTGAAGAGTTGTGTGTATTTACGACATCTCTGACTAGACCTGTCCTAGCATTGAACTGTTTAGGAGGAAGGTTTGAAGATGTAATGCTGAAACTGCTAGAACGCAATGGAGCAATAATTTACTATGGTTGTGCCTTCGATTTACCCATGGCTAAACAGTTCCTACGCTGTGATGCAACCTTCTGTAGATTCCACTTATGTGACTGGGATGCTAAAGCTACCTGCGTAGAAAAAGATATAATGTTGAACGAGATTGTGCAGCTCATGGTTATCGGAAAATTCATTGCTCCAATCTATGTACCTGTAGAGCTGAAAAATTACGTTCATGCATTCCGGAATACTACCCATTGTGAAGCATTTTGTACAACAAATTATGTTTTCGACTTCACTTTGCCCTAGAAAAACCAACAAAAATATCTTAATCGTCCATGTGAAGTAATTCAAAATTGCCGCTGTTTTGAACTCAATAAGCTGGGGCTTTATTCCCCAAATCACTTTATAAGAACGTAACGTGCAGTGACGTCATTTTGAAATACGAATCTATAGTGCCAAGGCTTGTTTTCTTAAAATGGTATTCTCCACGCTCTTTCACACAAGTCAAGTCTTGATCTTGAACGAATAGCCACTGGACTAGACATATTAAGTATAAGCGAACGTACCTTCACCGGTCTTGTCAGTAACCAGTCAAATTCTAGCCTTGGTCGTTTGTTTTTGCGTAAGTCTGAAGCACTTACTTTTCAATAAAACATCTCCCAAAAATGACTAAATGTTCAGTTAAATTGTGTAAAAACTATAGCGGCGGAAGCAGCACTACTTCTTTTCACATGTTAGGTACATTATTTTATTACATTAAGGTATTGTTATTAATCACTAAATAGAATCACATGTAGGTACCTACCTAAAATATAACTTCGTATTAGCCAACTTTATTTAAGGTGCATGTACGGGTGAAACTAGCGCCATGCGCCACCGCCTATTTTATTTTATTATTACGTTGAACAAAGGAATTTGAAAAAACTGAATGTACAGTTTGTGAAACCTATCATAAGCTTTTTTTAATAGGTACCTATGTAATAGTTTCATTTTGTATAGTTTAGGAGAAATAGCGAAAACAGAGTTTGGTAGCTACCAAGTGCAAATTCGCTATGTACCTATAATAAATATGTATGTAATTACAGATAAAATGTATCTATGTAGTTTATCAGTCATCTGGTTACCATAACACAAGCATTAAATTGCTTAGCTTGGGACTAGATTAAAGATGCGCGACTATGAATGATTTCATTCGACTTAGTCGACTCCACAAATCATTCGAACCATTCGACTGGCCAAGCCACCTTAGTAACTAACATCGACTGCGGTCTGCGTGCGACTGACTAGTCGACTCGGCCAGTCGACGACGCGACGCGACGACTGATATTAGTTGTGAATAAATTCCGAGTCGAGTAGGTAACCAACTAACCAACTGTACGAATGAATCGGTCTTGAACAACTAACCAACTGTACGAATGAATCGGTCTTGAACACATGAGATGCTAACATGGCTAAGGCATCAGATAGAAAGAGAGAGATAGTAGTTGAAAATTATGAATGAATGAACGTTCGGCTACACTTCGAACGAACGAACCTCGAAAAACATGCTACAGATATTTCGTTCCTTGAAATGTCTACAAATCGGTAGCACATTCTACCCAAATATATTTTTTTTTCCATGAATCATAGCTGATTGATTATTTCATGCTTTCATTATCTCTAGGCATTCAAGAGGCACACAAAATTAATCAAGTAAATGTTCAAACAAAATATAATCGATTAAAAATCGATTATGGATATAATCGATTAAAAATCGATTATTAATAAAATCACGTATTAAAATCGTTTTTCTTAAAAAAACGATTTGTAATCGATTATTACAAAACAAATAGGGATGTGCAAAAAATAATCGATTATGGAAATAATCGTTTAAAAATCGATTTTATTTAAAAGTAAAAGTCGATTTGAATGCGTGATTATATTTTTATGAATAATCGATTAATAATCGATTATTAATAAAATCACGTATTAAAATCGTTTTAACTTAAAAAAAAATATTTAATCGATTATGGAAATAATCGATTAAAAATCGATTTCTTTATTATTAAAGTAAAAATCGATTTTTATACGTGATTTATTTTTTATGAATAATCGATTATTAATAAAATTACGCATTAAAATCGATTTTTACTTCTTAATAAAATCGAGTTTTAATCGATTATTTCTATACTCGATTATTTTTTACATCCCTAGGTACAATGTCACATCCCTACAAATAACCTACTTACTTACAAACCCGCTGGCCACTACTTTGTAGAAACATTAGTAATTACTAATATTAGTAGTTGTCATTCGACTTTGGATATTAGTATATTACTAATATTCAAGTCGAATGGCTAAGTTAGTAATAGTTGATTAGTCGACTAGGCAGATCATTCGCAGTCGCGCATCTTTAGACTAGATGACGCCGCCGTGTGGAATGTCCAAGGATATTTATTTATTATTTATTTATTTATTTGTATTTTATGTCGGGTCCAGTGGCTACTGCGTTCATGGTCTTGATATTTTCGTAATTCGTTCAAAACCATACTTCCGCGAATGTTTTTGGAAAGATATTATAATTTTAGTTGATAGATTTTTTTGGTTTAAACCACATCATATTATAAGTAAAATAACATTGAATTAGATGATTATTAAATCACAATAATTATTAATTTTGTTGTTATTCAAAGTTTTGAGTCAAAAAATAATTATTTTAATTCATTAGGTACGTCCGACTAGTTCCCGGACGAATTGTCAAATGTCATAACAATTACCTACTTCAATCATTGATTAATTTTCATCGAAATTGCATTTTCTCTATTTTAATTACCTAAAACTAGCAATGAAAATGTAAATTGTTCTTCGAAAACAACGCACAAACATAAGTAGGAGAGGTTTAGGGTATCATGATCCCAATCAATGGATCCTAAAATTGTAAATATGTGAGCACTACCTAGAAGTGGTTTTAGTGATTGCGCGGCATCCTTGGAGGCAAACTTGGGTAGCTTTGTACCTACTTTATTTGGAGCTATCAAAAGTCAATTGGAAACGATTGGTTAGCACTATCAGCCAGCCTAGTGCAAGTCGCTTCATAGCGAAATTGGAGAGCACGTTCAATGTTGCTGCCAACCTACATTTCCTACTTCTCGTCTCGGCAAGAGAGTAATTAAGTCAGAGTTTTTTTTTATCAACCACATTTATTTCACAACCATTTATAATTAATTGCATTTGTTAGATCCATTACATCAGCGATCCTGTGAAAGAAATCTCATCATAGTGCTTTGTGAATAAATTTATAAAAAATGTGTTGTTTTTTTCTGGCAAAGCATAATATTTTATTATAGCACTTATTTTAGGTTATCTTGTTAGGATTACCGACTTGATTTATCTTTGTTGCCGACAAATATTCAATGATAGAATACGTAATATAATTTTATCAAAATACAATAAATAAATAATACCGTGCCGTCACTAATGTCAAGTCAAACCCTGACAATCAAAGAGAATATAAACACTACGTTTACTGACAATGTTCCCCGACGGCAAAAAGTCTCTCCTCCAATGAGGCTGCAGTGTAGATGATGTGACCAAAAAGGCGTTTATCTTAGTTGCCGCCTGAAACACCTATTCAATGATTTAGTACATTATTTGTCGTAAAAATAATATTGTTAAGCTATTGCATAGCTTCTATCGCGGGCCTTGAGCGTGGAGACCGAATACAGAAATTCCGTAACGAAAATAACCTAACACCCCGAAAAAATGCTATGCAATAGCTTTACCGCGGCAGTCTCCGAGTGCTACACGTCTTCTTTCACCATTGAATAGTTAAAATAACACAAATCTCATAATAAATATGAAAAATTGTACAGCGCTTCAGCAGTGTTTTTACAAAACACGGTATTAAGAAGCAAGGAATTTTGACAGGTATTAACACAGAACATATATACTCTGACGAGGGTATTAACCTCGCCTAGTCGTGGCACAAAGAGCATGTAACGGTGGCATACAGAATTTGAAAATTCATGACATTGCGTATGTTATGTTTTCATTGGTCAATACCAATCTAAACGAGCCTAGGTGACATGTAAAATTGCATATTTTTGGATTTTGAATTTCGAATAGTCAATAAAGCACGTGTTTGAGTGAAGTTATGTTACTTTGTGCGCTGGGGAATAAAGCTCCTGATTATAACCGTAAACTCAAACAAATGTCATTGTCACTCGTCATAACAACATCGATCAGCTGTTTCTGTTTTGTGAATTTCTGAAATCATGCAAACATAAATGTATTTAGCTATTTTCTACAATTAATTGAATAATACCTTCGAAAAAACAATAAAGTTACTTGCAAACACAAAAATACTAGGTATGTATGTAGTACAAGTATATTTACCTACTTACAACCGACTAAAATTGTAATTGCTAAGTTCTATGATTCTTTTTCAGAAAAATATCGCACAATGGATAAAGAACCACCCTACGAAACATTCCAGTTTATAGAGACCAGTAACACAGGCTCGGACTCTGATATCAACCAGCTACTTGTTTTGCAAGATGATGGTACATTACTCAGTAAGCAAATCGTCCTATGTACCTACTTACTACTTACATTATTGGGTATTTTTTCTGTACTTTTGGAGAAGTTACCTACATAGGGCGTTTGTACACGGAATGTTACTGTTTTCCGGCAGGTTAGTGTTTTTTCCAGATGGGAATAAAATCCGTGAATTTCACAAACGCCCTTACGATTTTATTAGTGTGTAGGTAGGTACCTAGTAAATATTATACATGTGCAAACTAGAAAATAGTTCATAGTCATGATCTTCCTGCCCTTATCCAACAAAGAAAGGTTGACACAAATGTTTCTTTTCTCCATTTTCTTCTAAGTACTTATCACTCTTTATGTTAGCAACCACTCCTATCACATCCAATCTTTATAGAGATCATTCATCTTTTCCAGAAAACAGTTTTAATATTCAAAATTATATTCCAGGTGTGAACAGAGATATCCAGTACATAACACAAGTTCAAGATGCAAAGGAAGGGATGGATGAGGTACAAACCTGTGCTGTGTTTGATGTCTCCTCACAACAGTTCTATGTGGATGTTGATAGTGCAACCAACCTAAGTGTGCCACCAGGTAAGTGGCCAGTCTTAATAGTAGGTACTTAACCGTACTAAGAGTATCCTAAAAGTAGGTTAAACTTAGTATTCTTTTATCTGTGGTTAAACTTAATCATACTGTTGTATTCTATGTTATGATATCCTCACTTAGGTTTAATTTGTACTTATGTACCTTGACAATTAAAACATTTATTGACCAACACTGATTCACTTTCCTCACAAGTTTAAATTTTTTTGTTAGTTTTTTTTAACCTTTTTTGTCCTACTGCTGGGCAAAGGTTTCCCTCAAATTCTTCCAACTTTCTCCATCTTATAAGATAAAGAAAAAATTTAAACTTATAAGATAAAGAAAATAAAATGGAGAAGAAAGAGAATATAAGATTCTAAATGATAGGCATCCTTGCTTTTTATTTATGATGGATATAATGACAAATGCTAATTTAGTGATTAAAAATGTATGATGTAGGTATTTCTTCTCTACTTATTATGGAGGTGCTGACTGCTTACTGAATTTTTTCAGAGCATTTTGAATTGCAGAATTCAGATGCCAACATTTACTCAAACAGTTTTCTCATTCAACCTGAAACTAGTGCAGCTTCGGAACCTGTAAGTACCTTCCTTATTTCTCATTTACCTAATTAATATTTAAAGAGAGATTGAACTAAGTGAAAGAAAGAAAGACAAGCCTTTTCCCTGCAGGTAGACAATAAGTACTCGTAAGTAAGTAAGGTAGACAATAATTAGTGGCATCATCATCAACTCAGGTGTAATTGTCTACTGCACTGTTGGACATAGTTTATGCATTGTTTTTCTAATGCAGGCACCACATATTGACTTCAACTTTTTTTTTAAAGAGGGTTTAATCAACAATGATTGACTTCAACTTGGTTCCAACATTGGCTACAAATAGAATGGCCAATGGCAACGTTCCGTTTGTGTCCTATAACCATCCAAGATCAATCCTCACATTGGAGTGTTGGAACCAACATGTTCCAACACTCCAATGTGTGATGCCCGCATAAAGAACATGTTCAAGAATATTGCTATTATACCTACTAGTATAGTTATTTATAAATAAATGATGCCTCAATAAGTGTTAGAAAGTTCAACATAATATTAAAAAATAGTTATAGTTGCTTGATTTGTGATATAATTGATTTCCAGATGGAAACGGATCGAAGTATTCCACCATTGAAACCTAGTGAAGAACCACAATGCGAGTCTGATGCAGCAAGCAGTAATAAACCAGCCAATAACTTTACAGAGGTACTTATAATTAACTAGCTGCGCCCTGCGGTGTTACCCGCGGTTAATAGTTACCGTTCCCATGGGAATAGCGGGATCAAAAGTAGCCTATTCTTTAATCCAGGGTATAATCAATTCTAGCACCAAATTACATTCAAATCCGTCTAGCCGCTTGAGCGTGAAAGAGTAACAAACACACTTAGACACAAACTTTCACCTTTATAATATTAGTCTATAGTGTGATTATGATTAAGAATATTGGTAGACTATTCACTCAACGTCATCTAAAGTCCAGTTACATTGGAGAAATAATTTCGTACATTAACCTGCTATTACCTGTCTCTGTTGCACCCGCGTAAATTATTGCCTCCATTTTTGCTCATTGCATCTGTTCATGTGGTAAGTTAAGCAAACGCGAGACGGCAGTAAACATCTTAATTCTAATAACGTTGATGGTCTTGCTTTTGCTAAATGTGGGTATGTACCAAATATACCCCCTAGGCTTAGACCTTCATAGGATCTAAAAAAAACCTAATATATCTTAACGCACCTTAGAAATACAGTTGTGATCATATTTAATATGTAAGCTGTCTAGTGTTCCTACTCTGCTTTAAGAAAATCTTCTCAGCTGTTTGAGTTTGAAAATAAGTAGCTCTTTTCTCGTTGATGAGGGGGTGTTTCATATTTTTTTTAATTGTTTATTTTTCCATTTTTAGATCACACTGACTGATGCACAGTATAATCTTCTAGAGCAAAAAGGCTGGCTTTTGTTGGAGTTTAGTGAAAGGATATTTGTGCTGGATACAGTAGGACTACACGACATCACTACAGATGAAAGTATGTTAATATGTTCTCAGATCTTTTTAAAATAAGAAAAATCACAAGTTTTAATAGAAAAAAAAATCTCTTTTGATTCTATGTAAGTAGGTATTTATTTTCGGTGGTAATCCAGGCCAGGTAGCATTTCTTTTCAATATCTCGAAATAAATATTTTACAACATATAAGTTTTCAAAATATAATTCTCTCTACAAAACTAATTTTTCTTAAAACTATTTTAGATAAGGTACTAATGTTTTATTTTTTATTACATTCTACAGAATTAATACAAAAACTGAAAAGCGAACTTGAAGATACAACAAGTCTTCTAATAGAACCTGGGTAAGAACTTTGCATTATCGAAATAATGTTATCTTTGCTCCTAATAATATTGTCAAAAGATCTGTTCTATATAATATAATAGCTACTTTCCACGGCTTCCCACGCGTGGGACCAGAACAAATGTAGCCTGTCCTTTCCCAAGGAGTGAAAGCGTAACAATATATAATTCAAATATTTAAATTCTAAAGTGACCCGAAATATCATAATACATTACTCTAAATGTAGCTATAGGCAAGGAGGAAACTTCTAAAGAAATTTAACATATAATATTCTAATGATTTATGATTACCCTCAACATTTATGATAATACGAATGATTATTTTAACATTTTTAAACAGGCAATTAAAAACTGAAAATGTTCAAAGCCCTACTGGAAATGTTAATTTCGAGTTAGAAGTTGAAGTGCCTCTAATAGAAAATACTGAAACTGCTGAACCTATGGGCATGGATGATGGACAAATAATAAATGAAAATTCAGGTACAACAATGTGTTACATTAACAAATCATTTGGCAACTATTTTTTAGATATGTAGGTTTGTATGTGCATTTTAAACTTTCGAGATCTGTACTTATACAAATTTTGTCTCTTAGACCTATTAATGTATTTTAAACAAAATTAAACGGGGCTTTTTCTTTTGCCCTTTTTTATTCAAAGAGTACTTTAGAAGCTCGTAATGATCAAAGAGAATATAACGCTACGTTTAGTAAATGATCTTTTTAACTTGCATAAACAACATTAAAATAATTGTTATACCTTTGCATATTATAACGTAGTATGCAACTAAAGGATCTTTGATAATTGTTTCAGAAAAAGAATTAAATGTTCAAAACGAGCCTTCACCAAATCTTATAGAACATTTTGATGTAGAGCCAGAGGACAACGGAAATGATAAAAAATGTGATTCAATAAAAATTAAAACTAAATATACTTTTAGCGGTAAGTTCTTCAAAATAACATCTTTTATTGGCCGATTCTTCTGCCCAGAAAAGATTTCAGACCATATCCCCAAACATTCATTAAAATTTGTTTCAGATATTCCAGATAAAATATTCTTGGGAAAAACAGCAAACGGGAAAAAATTATACGCTAAAATAACCAAGTCTAAGCACAAACAAATGAATATATCAAGTTTTAGAAAAACACATGAAAATTATAAAAATGGTTGGTATTAGTATAGAGTTATGTAGATACCTATTTTCAACTTTCATCAAAGTAAAAATTACAGTAAATAGACTTGATGAGATAGCCTAATAGACCATTGTACCTTCTGGGTATAAAACAACGCCTACAATAAACAAACTCTAGAATAAACCAGAATTTTGAGTGCATGCAGGGGTGTTAGCCATTGAGATGTATAGAGCCACAATCAGACAAATAAAATGTAAACGCCAAAAGTCGGCGCACGCTACGTAGTGCGCAGAGTTTTTCTTTTTTGCGTACAAGCTACATTGAACATTAAATCAAACGGTATAACGTCTACATTCAAATGTCAAATGTCATTGTAGAACATTGAATTTGCTCGCACATTTTTTGAGTGTTGTCAGCTATTAGATTGTGACTCTTTAATACATCTCAATGGTGTTAGCGCCAGTTTCTCGTAGTATTGGATACTGTCCTCGATACCGATTGGTGGAGAGGTAACGCGGCGCACTTCATACCATTGATTTAGCGAGTGCTATTGGTTCGTCAGCGAGTGAACACAGGCGCAAACATACCCCCGCTACTTCCTCTCAGCGTCTTTTTCGTGGCGCGACCTATTACCCTACTGATTTGTATGGAACATTAACTGTCTTGTCTCTTCTTATTTTCCAGTTGACGCAATAGACGATGGTCAGTTCACGAACATAGTGCAAGACTACCTGCGCGAGTCTGCCTCTAAGATCAAGATGAGCAATGTGATAGCGGCCGACTCTGTGGTCACACAGTTGATGCGGATGCCACATATAAAGGAAACTGTTATGGGACATTATGTTGTTGTTACTAAGGTAATTTACATATAGATTTTATGGTAATGTATGTTTTTTTTTACCTACATTGTCCCACTGCTGGGCAAAGGTCTCCCCCAATTCTCTCCAACCATCTCTGTCCTTTGAGACCTCATACCAATCTCTCTCAAAAGCGTCGAGATCGTCTTTCCAGCGCTTCCTTGGCCGACCGCGACCACGCAATATGTATGTATTTACAAAAAAATGTATTTAAGTATTATAACAGTCATCTGGTTACCGTAACACAAGCATTAAGTTGCTTAGCTTGGGACTATGACGCCGTGTAACAAATCCAAGGATATTTATTTATTTATTGTTTTCTATAAAAGCCGACTTCAAATTCGTAAGTAAACAGAAAGTTCCTGCACTCACCAAGTGTAGGTATGTATTTCTGTTCATAACTCCGAATCTCCAATTTCTCTTCTGTCTTTGTAAAAGAAATCGGTCATTATGTAGCACTTTCATATTATTATTATACTAAAGCGCTAAAGATTTTGAGCTATAGAAGAGTGTGCAAGCAAACAGAATGTACAAATCGAGCCAATATTCCATGTTTCATTTTCAGACTGTGATATTTGTGACCGCAGACGGTCAGGAAAAAACCAGACGCAAGCCGACCACAGTTACTGGCGAAGTTAAAGCATTGGACGACTCGCATGGACGATTCATATATACACCTTATATGCTGCATAATATGGCTTGCCAAGGTAAAACATGATTGCAAAAATAAACTTCGTTCGTTCGTTCGTATGAGCAAGTGGCCAACTCTGGTGACAGAGTTTTTAGGCCGCCTAAAGGCCTCCGTCATGGCTTAACGACTTTAAACAATTAACCGACAATTTAACGTGCCCTCCGAAGCACGGAAGCGTTGAGCTGATGATGCCACTTGCGGTCACCCATCCAAGTAGTGACCGCTTAGAACGTTGCTTAACTTCGACGATCTATCAAGAACGTCTTAGCAAGCTTCGCCACGAGCGCTTCATAATAATAAACTAGCTTTATGTTCGTGGCTTCACGTGCATGGTTCTCTTAACAGCATTTACTAACTTACCATTACTGTATGAACTCTGTATTACCAGTTGTTGTACCAGTGTGAAAACGCATTTCATTTTTTAAAATTTCCTTTACACTAAGTACATCATTTACTATCAAACAATCTCGCTAATAAATGTAGCCTAAGGTAAACTCATTATTTTCACTATTAACTCGTTCATTCTTTCGTTCGTATGAGCAAGTGGCCATCTCTGGTGACAGAGTTTTCACTATGAACTACCTACTACTTAGGTACTATTACTTTTTTTGTTTCTCTACCGAATCTGCATTTTTCAAAGCCACTTACTTCTTGAACAATAGAATTATGTGGATATTTTCAGAATCATCGAATAGAGAGGAGTCTCTAGCAACAGACAAATTACCCAACATAACGCAAGAGTTTGTAGAGTTCGTGCATATCCACATAACGGAAACTAAGATGCCTAACCAGCCCTCGAGCCAGTCCATCAATGTGTGCAATCGAAGTGAGTATCATTTTGTTAACCCACTTCAAAAAAGGAGGAGTTTCTTTGTCCCACTGTCTGTAATTTTTTTATGTAGGAATATGTCCACCGTTTATTCCTTCAATAGTGGATTTATTTCGAAAATAAAGGTCATCCCTTAGTTAGAAGGATCTTCCTAGTTATTTGTTTTCGTTCTTTTAGAGCTATCACTAGATGTGCTTCAAGATGCGAAAAAGCGACATCCAAACCCGATTTACGCGTGCGGCGCCTGCGCGGCTGTTTTCAAAACGCAGAGCACGTTGTCAGAACACTTGGAGGTAGGTTCATGCATCTTTAAAACTAAAAAGTTATAAGATATTTACGTAAATACAAAAATCTTGCAGAGACATTTTAAACAATAAAATTATGTAGGTACCTACTGAAGGTTATTTATTTTACAGAAGATTACCTACGTAACGTACCTTACCTCTGTTCGCAGTGCGATTTTCCGTATTTACAGAGAGGCTAATTTTTACCTTTTTTTGTAGTTATAAAGTTTTGCTTTCAGGAAATTGTTGTTTTATTTTGATGAGAAATATAGATTTCTATATCAAAATAAGTTCAGTATCAGTACAAAAAAACGTCCACAATTAACATAGAATTTATCTGTTTCAGGATTATTGTTCCGGAATGACAGATCCCGACAACACACTCACCATAGACACAGATCAACTGACTGAGCAAACCGAGACCTACTACAAGCTAGATACGGGCAAAGAGAAGTGGTACTCTTGTATGCAATGCGAGGTAAATGTTCTATCATGAGATTACACACTGCTAGTTTGTTTCAAAAAGATTACTGCAGTAGGAACCTTGTATAAAAGTACCTACTACCAAATTTTGAACTAGGTATAACCACAATAAATAATGAAGACGTACAGAAGCTCAGCTTAGCGAAAACGTTCATATAAATAGCGACTCTAAATACGACGCAATAAAGTGCAATTCAGCTCGTACAAGCGCTATTTTCTGACGCTGTAAATGCCTAAACTTGCTATTTTATTTTAGATAATTTATAGGCGTAACTACATACACCGGGCGAGGCGCGAAAACCGACCTTATCCCGACTAAACAGGCCGCCTGGGTCGGGCCAGTATTACCTAAACAGCGGGGCGTGTGCTAGACTTACTTCTTAAATTCTTTTTTGTAACAATTTTAGTATTTACAGCCATAATTCGTGTCAATTAAAATGTCGCAAAAACTAAACTAATTTGACAGCACTAAAATTGATGCCATCCTTTTTATTTCGATCGTTATGCTTTCATACCGATGGCAACATTTTTAGTGCTGTCAAATTAGTTTAGTTTTGGCGACATCTGAATTGACACCATTATATACCTATCCAAATTGTTATTTGTTTCCAGGAAAAATTCTCAAAACTTTTCAACTGCAAAAAGCATATACAATCGCACATAAAACCGATTAAGAAATCAACAGAGGGTGAAGAAGACACTGAAATCAAAGAGTACAAGTGTAAGATGTGTTCTAGCAAATATTTCCATGCGTCAAGCTTATCCAAACATATTGTTAAACGGCACATACAGGTCTATAACAATTTATCCAATAAACATACATAAAACATATAAATTGTTTTATTTCAATCATATTTCGATGCTACACAATAATCAATCTTTTCAGTTAAAACTTGATATAATATCACATTAATATTCATACATTTTTATACCCAACATGTACGTACACATACATTTTAATCTCAGAATATCTCGTCAGAGAAGAAGTTGTCGAGACCATCAAACATTTCTTCAGCAGTAACATCTAAAGATGTATCTGAAAAAACAAAAAAGGTTACATAACTGTTAGCACATCCTAGACTCAGCAAAATAGTTTAAAAACTCTTTGAATGAGTAAGAAATCAAATTTAAATTGTAATTTTATAGTATGACATTCTGCATCTGTATGGTCACAATAAAGATATAAGTAAGTATAGCCATATGAAACAGCCTGAAACTCAATCAAATCACTACAGTTTTGTATCAGGCTAACTTACTTGACCGTGGCTTTGCTCACATGGCACCTACCTTGAAAAAATATATAGCCTATGTTCATTCGGAATGTCCATGCTATACATTGGTGAAAGAATTTTTTAAATTGGTTGAGTAGTTTTGGAGATTACCCCCAATAAACAAACAAACCAACATTACCTCTTTATAATATTAGTATAGAGTGGTATAGATAGTATAGAAAATACTGAAGTAACAGTTATCATCAAAATAAACTGAACCATCAAAATCATCAAGTTTTTGTCCTCTGTGTTTGCGTTTTTAGTTAATTTTAAATCAAATGGCAGTATCAACTGCCATTTGGCACACTAACCTTTATTTTCTGAACATGACTTTATCACAGTAAAATCCTCTTCATATTCAATACTATAATCTTCTGGCAAAACCCTCTCCTCTTTCAAGACAGCTGAGCTGAATATAGCTAGTATATTGCTTAGCGTTATGTTTAAGTAGTGCTTCTTGAATGCACCACCTGTTGTGAGGACTGTAGGTTTCTGCAGCACCACAGCACAATATTCCGAGACCAGGTATGGAGAGAATGTAGACCATGCATCTCTGTGAAGAGTGCATTTGATAGATCCTGAAAAAACATAATAAATAATGAATGAAACACTTACAAAACATTTAAATCACAGATAAAATAATACTCCTAAATTAAATATGAAGTATTCGATGTGAATGAAGAAGCTTTTGTGCGTTTGTAAGAGGTATCTCTAGAACCATTATTATTATTATTATTATAAGCCTGACGTTTCCCACTGCAGGGCAAAGGCCTTTATAGAATATAGAATTTACTATATAGAATAATATAGAACCATTAAAATATGTAAATATAAATTTCCTTGGACATTCCACACAGAGTCATCTAGTCCCAAGCTAAGCAATTTAATACTTGTGTCAGGGTAACCAGATGACTGATATAAGTAAATAGAAAACATCCAGTCCCCGAGACAAACATTTTTAGGTCATACAAGGATTATCTTGCAGAGGGGATTGAACCTGCAACCTCTGAGTCTTAGGCAGGCTTACACTCACTGCGCCACGCAAGTTATCAATTGATTTGATTTACTGTATCATAGATGAGACTACAACAGAGCAACAGTACATACTCTTGTATGTCATATAATTTATAACACAATAAGAATATGAGAAAAAACAATATGTGCATGCTTAACATTTTTTTAGTGTGAGACAATATTTCTGTGAGATTTATAGAATATGTTTAAAATTCATCACATTTTACCAGTTTCATCCCTCAAAATGATCAATGGATCTGTGACCGATCTATCCACAGCTTCAATAAATGCTGTCACACTCTGTGCCTTTCTTCTTCTTAAGTTCCCAGACAGAGCTTGCTGCTTAATAGTCTTTATACTATCTACATTGTGAACTTTCCACTGTTTCATATCATTTAGCAGGCGCTTCCAAAGAGGTGATTCAAATAAATCTTTTCTTAAATTTTTTTCAGTAAAATCCATGTCCTGTATTAAAAAAACAAGCTAGGTACATAACATAACAAACAAAGTAGGTGACGGATAAGGGGAATGGGAAGTGAAAACTTTTAAAATCAGCAGTGGATTAAATAATAAAAAATCACATGAATTCAATCAAATCCAGGAAGATTCATATGCCATCTAAAATTGAAAAAGTAAATATAAAACAGTGTTTCTACAGGCCCAGGGAGGGAAAAAGCACAGTAGATTATGTTCTTTCTAATTTAAAGATGTAAAAGAAAAACAGAAGCTTCATAATGTAGGTACCTATGTATTTTACCTGTGATAAGAATTCAATTTGACCAATGTTTTCATCTTTGGTTTCCTCTAAAACTCCAGTGAGAAGACCAGCAGGGCCGGGAAACTTTCTTTTGCTTTGCTGATCAAAATGAGAGCTTATGATTTTTCTTTTCAAGTGCTTTGGTGATACAAAGCTGTCAGGCTGTGGTAAACTATTTTCATTTTGTACTGGTTTCTTGGCAAAGGTTGAGTTTGTATTTTTAGAGTGAAAAAAACTTTCTTCAGTTTGTTTGCTATTACCACTATTAGGACAATAAATTTCATCTAAATTTCGAACCAAATCATTTGATAATATGTTCCTTGTTGAATCTTTATAGACCGTTGAGGTTTTATTATTTTTTTCACCATCTAAACTTGATTCGTTTGTACAGGAAATAAAATCCTGACTGTCTTGTTCTTTCGATATCTTTTCTAGAGATTGCTTTGCATTTTCCACCCCCGGAAAATCAAACTGTGACAACACCTGATAACAAATATGAAAGTAGAGCCTTATTAAAATTTAATTTCAAAGTACTTGTTTACACTATTCATAATTTCATAAAAATTTTACCTGATCAAAGTCGTCCGATTCAAACATTGTGTGATGAATGAAAGCAAATATTAAAATAAATCCAAAATAATCTACGATTAAACCAAAGAGTAAAATAATAATACGGAAAGCAAAGTTAATTATCCATTTAGAAAAGATTCAATCAACGTTTACTAAAAAAATACAATGTTTGTTTTGTTTTGTTTTGTCGTGCTTTTCCTGATAAACAAAAGTACTCTGTGGTCGTGCTGTAGACGCCAAAGGTAGACGCTGTACTATAAAAAAATAGTACACAACTCTACCTGACAATAATTAAGCTCTTTGTACACAACCATGCTCTTTGCTGCGCGTGCGCGCGTGCGCGCCACTGCGCGTGTGTGTGGTGGCACCACAGACTATGGCGTGACACTGACATGACATGACACCACACTGACACTGACTGACTCAAAGAGTAAAATTTAATAGGTTTAATCTCTCGTAACTGTACAAAATACAGAGTAAAATAGATATAAAAAGAGTAAAATAAACATACCAAAACTTAGAGAAAGTAAGAAACTATACTATAGTCTTTCCAATCGTTTATTTAACTTTTGACAGATCATGCACATAAAGTTTGATAATAATTTTTGATAAAAGGAACTACAGGGAATACTGTACTGTCATGGACGGGATCCGCCCACTTAGAGATGTTTCATTCGTAATTAATGACAACTGGTTTTGAAATAAATCGATTATCGATTATATTACAACATACAATAAAATTATTGTGATTATTTTTATACCAAATCACGTAAAAACCTTTATTATTTTGCATTAAAATGCCCTAAAGGTCTCTGTTGTAATGCATAAATAATTTGCGTAATGAAAACAGTTCCATGGGATCGAATTTATTCGCTGAAAATTAATGAATCTAAAATAATCGTTTAGACTTACTGTAGTTGGTTCAAATAAAAAACATGTGAATGAACTGCGGTACCTACTTGTAATGAAAAGGTGCAAAATGTTGATATTCATAGTAAATAATGAGTGTGTTAAATCGATTAAAACTTCTTCATGAATAAAATCGATCGATAAAATAAATCGAATCGGTAACGGGTCAGGGTATCTCTATTTGAGTCAGTATTACAGCTGTCAAAAGTTAAATAAACGGTTGGAACGAATATAGGTCCATGTACCAAAATGACTGACTGCTGAGTTCGATTGATTGATCATCTTGCTTGACATCCATAAATTCCAAATAACAAATCAAATCGATACTTTTTAAAGAAAACACCTAGACAACACACAACTAGAACTAGCTTAATCCATTGTTCCGAGTAAACTTGTTTGGTTACAAATTAAATCCTCCTTTTATTTATAAACTAATTTCATGCTAGGAAAATAGATAGAGTAACATTAGAACCTAGATTGTAACTTAAGAGAATGTAACACTACGTTTACATCATTGACTTGAGGTTTTACGTATTTGGTAACATCTCGTCAGAGTAAATATTATGTTCTGTGGGTAACATTTTGTAGATTTTTCCGTCCGTATTTTATTTTGTCAGCCTATTTTTTTTTACGCTCTTCTCGTTATTTTTAAATATTTCAGTTTAGGAAGCAGATATGGCTATTTTTGATGTGTTTAATCCGTTAGCTAACGTAACAACACGTTTTACAGACGACCAACTAAAAGATTTCAGTGAATGGTTTGAAGAAAAATCAAAACCATTACTTACCATAAATGAAGGAGAACCAATAAATGTAATTTCAATAGAAACATTTTTGGACTTTCTGAAACTAAAAAAGTAAGTAGGTTGTTGGCAACACCAACTAAATTTGTTATTTTTATATGTTGGCAATATTTTTTCTTTCTATTCTAACCACCATTTTGTACTGTCAAGACGTGCCGTGCTCAATAAATTAGTGCTAACTTACGACAACAAAGACTTTCAGTTCTAAGGACCCACCAACAACCACCTAATACAGTCCACGAAAGAAACATGGTCCATCTCGCCTTCAACATCTGGAAGAATTCGTAAGTTACAACATCGCGCTAACATCACCAGCACACGAGACGTGGTTCTGCGGTTCCTGCAAAAAAAGCTTGTAGCGACCATTCGCCTACAATACAAGCTCAGGATCATCGCTACAATCCAACAATCATCATCGTGTAACAAAGGAAAAAACATAATTTCTTCGAAGTGTCGTTCATCGTGTTTGGCCAAAATCTTGTAAGAAGACGCCATTTTATTCAAGTTTCTACACATCGCGTCGTCATCTTCGTCGAATCCAGCAAGCCGGTGCCAGCGAGAGAGAGAGCAGTTATTGTGATCATCGTGCGAGCGACAAGGACAAACACAAAGGTCTTCTCTGCGGGCCGCAGCGCGTTCCTGAAAAGTTCACGGAATCTACACCCGGACGACGGTGGCGCTTCGGTTCATTCGGTTCGTCAAGTTGGCAACGTGCTGCGAGTGAAAAAGAGCGATACATCGCGATCGCTCTGCGAGAGACAAAGACAGCTAGTGAGAAACAGGAACACTTCTTCTACACAACGCCGGAACACGGAACGGAAGCGAAAGCGACGACATTTTGTTTTCACGACAACTGCGCACAACACGAAGCGTGTGCGCCATTATTGATTGAAATTGATTTAGAACATTTAGAATTAGTGTTACGTAATTGTGCAAGTTGGTTTTAAGTAGGTATGGGTTCTGAGGAAGAGCTGAAGGCCTTAAAGGCTTCGAGAGGATACGCGAAAGCAGGTATTAGTCGTCTTCACAATTTTCTGTCGAATCAGAGTGAGGTAGAAAAAACTTCTGTTTGTAATTTGTTAGCACGTAAAGCCAAATTAGAATCTACTTTTTCCGAGTATGAAAACTACAATAAACAAATATTTTGCTTGGATCCCTCTGATCAAGAAGATGTCGAAACAATAGAAAATAGGTACTTTCAGTTGATCACATTGATCAACGAAGAAGTAAAAAGACGAGAATCAAATTCCGAGTCAGTTCCTTCTCAACCCAAAGTCAAAACAAAATTACCAACCATAAACATTAGCACGTTTACAGGTAAATATGCCGATTATGTTAATTTCATTAACCTATTCAAATCGCTTATCCATAGTGACAGGTCATTAGATAAGGTGCAAAAATTGCATTACCTGCGCTCTTTTGTCAAGGACGAGCCATATGATTTGATAAAAAACTTACCTCTCGAATGTGATAGCTATGATGAGGCATTGCGCCTACTTGACGACAGGTATTTTAACAAATTCCGCATTATAACTGAGCATGTCAATGAGTTGTTGGATTTAGGTGCTATGGCCAAATCTGCGTCATGCAACATTAGGGAATTTGTGTCCAAGGTAAAACAGAGTTTATCTTCCCTCAAAAATTTAGGGGTAGGCATAGAAGGGTGGGACCCTATTTTAATTTGTCTTTTAACCCGAAAATTAGACGCCTACACGGGACGAGCATATCAGCTGGAGAGAGACCACCACAAAGAGCCGAGCATTATAGAACTATTGGAGTTCCTCGAGTCTCGAGCGCTGGCCCTTGAAAACTCCCAGCCCCAGCCTGTCAGGGAAAGTAAGCCAACATGGAAAGCAGCCATGCATCTAGCTACAGGTAAGCCTGAAACTTTATGTCTTTATTGTAAATTAAAAGACCACAAAATCTTTATGTGCCAAAAGTTCAAACTACTTCCTGTTAAGGACAGAATTACATTTGTCAAGGACAATAGCTTATGTAAGGTTTGTCTCAATTCTCATAGAAACAAGTGTAAATACTTTTTCAAGTGTGGAGACTGCAAACAACGTCACAACACGTTGCTTCACACTGATGAGCAAACTGAGAGAAGCAGTCCAGTTACCGTGTTGTCCGGAATTAATACAAATAATGTTTTACTCCCTACAGCTAAAGTAAAACTCTTCGGAAAGAACGGGAAGGAAGTACATTGTAGAGCCATACTCGATTCTGGTTCACAGATATCACTCGTGACCAGCAAAGTGGTAGATGTGTTAGGTTTGATACCCACCCAAACTGACACCAATATTGTGGGCATTGCAAACATGAAAAATCATGCAAAGTATTCAATACCCCTTGAAGTGCATTCATTGAATTCACCATTTCGTACCTCCATTAACTTCCATGTTGTGGACAAGATAACTTGTAATTTGCCTCAGACAAAGGTCGATTTGACATCTTTTGAAATTCCCCCAAATATAGAGTTGGCTGACAAAGATTTCCACGTGCCAGGGGCAATTAACATGCTAATAGGTGCTGACAAATTCTTTCAGCTGCTCCTGCCAACGGTCGCCCAGCCTCAGACAGGCCAAGCAGTCCAGGCCAACAGTGCAACGCAGAGCAGCCTCGCAGCATCGAGCAGCCAGACACCCCAGACCGACCAGCATGTGACTAATCAGGCAACTTCACCCATTTTCATAAATACTCTCTTCGGTACAGTAGTAGCGGGAGCACTTTCACAAAATGTTTCTGAGGTAGTTACTCTTTTTTGTACAAAATGTGAATCTGACATCAGTCAGTCACTCACAAGCTTTTTAGATACAGAAAAGGTGCCACAATACTTATCTGAAAAAGCAAGTGAGTGTGATATTGCAGAAAGTATTTTTCAATCTACAGTCAAACTCGAGAATAATAAATTCACTGTAGATCTTCCCCTAAAGTTGCCCCCAACTGAAATTATTGAAAACCTAGGTGACAGTTTTGATCTAGCCTTCTATAGGTTTCTAAATTTAGAAAAACGTTTGCATAAAAATATTCATCTACTCACTGAGTACAAAAAATTTATTGATGAGTATGTTGAAATGGAACATGGTCACTATGTAGATATAAGCTCTAATTCAAAGAATGAGCCAACATATTATATGCCACACCATGCCGTTATCAATGAAAACAGTACAACAACACGCACTCGTGTCGTCTTTGATGGGTCAATGAAAACTAGAAAAGGTATCTCTCTTAATGATATTATAATGAACGGCCCTGTCGTTCAAAGGGATCTTTTTGACATCATTCTTTTGTATAGGTTTGGTGAATATGCATTTACAACAGATATAAAACGCATGTTTAGGAACATTCTTTTAAATCCTGAGCACACTTCCCTACAAAACATTTTATGGAGGGACAGTCCTGACAAGCCCATTAATTGCATACGCTTGGATACAGTCACATACGGGCTGAAAAGCTCGAGCTATCTGGCGACGCGCTGCTTGTACGAACTGGCTAATAGGTATGAAGGTCAGTGGCCTTTGGCTTCATTTATCATAAAAAATTGTACTTACGTTGATGATGTTTGTTATGCTAATACAAACCTTAATACTTTACTTGAAGCCAAAGACCAACTGAGGGAACTGCTTGGGATGGCAAGTTTAATAACACACAAATGGTCTTCTAATAATTCTGACGTTTTGAAAGATATCCCTTCGAGCATGCAATTATTTGAAACTCTCGACTTACAAAAAGATTACAGTGTCAAAACGTTGGGATTAACCATTAACGCCAATCGAGATTGTTTCACATTACAATGTCCTAAACTATGCCATGACCAGCCTATGACAAAAAGAGAGATATTAAGTTATATATCCAAAATCTATGATCCATTAGGATTTGTTAGTCCAATAGTTGTCAAAGCCAAAGAGTTTATGAAAAAGGTTTGGTGTGAAAAGCTTAATTGGAACGACACACCATCAGAAAAGCTTTCATCTGAATGGTCACAATTTACTAACAGCCTAGCTGCCATGCAGCCCATACACATTAACAGAAATATTCCCATCCCATGCTCTGCTACTGTTCAGCTTATTGGTTTTGCTGATGCATCATCTACCACTGCTTATGGATGCTGTGTGTACTTAAGAGTAGTGGAGCCAACAGGTGAGGCTAAACTTTATTTGTTATGCTCTAAATCAAGAATAAATCCCAGTGCGAAGCCGCTTACCATCCCGAGACTAGAGCTGAATGCTTGCTTACTGCTGAGTAACCTAATTGCAAAGGTATATGAAACTTTATGTATGTCAACATTGATTCTACATACCTATTTTCTGACTCGAAGATCGCACTTGCATGGATCGGCACAGAACCCACTAGGCTTCAAGCTTATGTTGCAAACAGGGTTAAGGTAGTGCAGCAACTCACCACCAGGTGGCGCTGGCTATACGTGCAGACCAATGACAATCCAGCAGACCTTGTCAGCAGAGGCGTGGATCCTCATCAGCTAGCCGACTGCTCGTCTTGGTGGAACGGCCCGTCATTCTTACATAACAGGGAGTATGAATTTAATAAGGAAAATAGTAATTACTTACCCGGTCCTGACAGTCTACCTGAGATGAAGACAAACACTGAACCCTCCAAGGCTGTGATGGTAACAGTTCTTCCTACACAAACTCAGGACAACCTTTTTAATTTTTTGAGTAGATATTCTGATATTTCAAAAATGACTCGGGTGCTAGCATTCATACTTAGATTTTGCCATAATATCAAATCCAGCAACTCCAAAATGACAGACAACAGCTTGTCTAGTAGTGAGCTAGAAAAGGCTCTGTCACTCATAATTAAAAATGAACAAAGATTTTATTTCCAAGAGGAAATACATACACTTTCAAAAGGTGAATCTGTCCGAGGTAATCTCAAGCCTCTTTGCCCATTTATAGATCAAGAAGGTCTCATGAGAGTAAGTGGGCGCTTGCAAAATTCAGATTTATCTTTTGAACAAAAACATCCTATTATTCTGCATAAAGAATCTAGGATCACAGGTCTTATTATACAGCGGGAGCATATTAGATTACTACATGCAGGTCCAAAATTACTTTTGGCTAGTTTAAATCAAAAATACTGGCTCGTCAATGGCATTAGGCAAGTTAAGAAGATAACTCATAAATGTTTAACTTGTTTTAGGTTCAAGGCAACTGCCGCCAAGCAGCTAATGGGTTCTCTGCCGCGTCAGAGGGTGACCGCATCGCGGCCATTTCACGCAGTCGGAGTGGACTTCGCTGGGCCTATTCAAGTGAAAAATTCACGTGTTAGACGAGCCGTAATATCGAAAGGCTACATATGTGTATACGTATGTTTTAGTACCAAAGCCATACATCTAGAACTAGTATCCGATTTGACCACAGAAACTTTCCTCGCATGTTTCAAGAGATTTATATCGCGTAGAGGTATGCCCAGCGATGTGTACTGCGACAATGCAGCCACCTTCCGTTGTGCAGAGAGCCAATTAACTGAATTATTTAAATTAAATAATTCACTAGACCATAGAACACAGGTGTGTAACTTTGCCTCACAAAACGGTATTCAATTTCACTTCACACCTAGTTATTCACCCGTTTTCGCTGGTCTAGCTGAAGCAGGTGTAAAAAGTACAAAATACCACTTAAAGAGGGTAATACAAAACGGTTTATTTACGTACGAGCAACTAAATACAATTTTAAATCAAGTAGAAGCAGTTGTAAACTCTAGACCTTTATTACCTGTTACTTCTTCAAGTCTGACAGATTTTGCTTACCTGACACCAGGACACTTTTTGATAGGTGCGCCTCTAACTTCCTTCCCACAAAAGGACTTGTCTGAAACTCCTGATAATAGACTTAAATTTTGGAATTTAGTTGAGAAAGTTAGGCAGAGTTTTTGGAAGACTTGGAGCAAAAATTACTTAAATACTTTGCAATCACGACCCAAGTGGCGTGACGTACTACCTAACATCACAGTAGGTACAATGGTAATCATAAAAGAACCAAATATTCCTCCCCTTAACTGGTCTCTAGGCAGAATTGTAAAAACCTTTCCAGGTAATGATGGTAAGGTAAGAGCCTTTGAAGTGGCTGCCCCCAATGGGAAGACCTATATGAGGTCTTTATCTGGTATTTGTCCGTTACCTTTACAAGACTAAAAATAATATGTAATAATATAAGTTACTTACCCTATGTGTACTTATAGTTTATCTTTTAAGTCATGTGCTTATGGTTGTCTTTTAAGTTGTTATTTTTTCGAACTAAGAAATAAAGTTCTATTTTTAAGAATTAAGTTAAGTCATACCTAAGTCGGTTGTTATTAGACATTGTGCATTTTATAAATGGTATTTACCTACTTTAGCTTTTAATTAGATAAGTGGTAACAATGCTGTTTATCCATATGTTAAAAGGAGTACTAAATAAGAAGACTTCATTAGATTATTACTCATCTCGTTTATTACATAAACATTTAACTAATTGTCGAGCCTTTACTATGTAATGTTTAATAAATTAACTTCAATAATTTTCAGTAAGCTAGATAAGTCTTAGTATAAGATTATTTCTATAGCATTGTTTCATTCTTTACCGGTTCTTTCCTAGGCCGCGCAGCATGTTGGCAACACCAACTAAATTTGTTATTTTTATATGTTGGCAATATTTTTTCTTTCTATTCTAACCACCATTTTGTACTGTCAAGACGTGCCGTGCTCAATAAATTAGTGCTAACTTACGACAACAAAGACTTTCAGTTCTAAGGACCCACCAACAACCACCTAATACAGTCCACGAAAGAAACAGGTAGGTACCTACTTAACATTATCGGTAGGTAGGTACCTAGTAAATAAAAGTAACAGATAAATCCGAATAACAAAATCAAGTTACGCATCGCTAAATTGTATTTTGTGGTAGTGTACGGCAAAGTGTACGGAAGGAAGTCTTTACTAAGGAAGTTACACCACCCACCCACAGATACACACACACACATATTTAATAATGAGTAGTTAGCCATTTAGCTCAAAAGATTTGTAATTTTTTGGAATCTCATCCCAGAATAAGTTTAGGTATGGATGGAACTTCACTTCAGAGATAAGTTCGTTTAATCCTATTATTATTTCTGGGAAGACTTACAGCCAGTCCCAATAACCTATTTTGGTGATCGCTTACTGACAGTAGCTATTTGACGTTTTTTTGTATGGAAGAAATGCCAAATTTCTACCCGCAGTAAGCAAAATCAAAAATAGATAGAGTATTGAGACTGGCCGTTAGTAGTACCTAGGTACCTACTCGATGCTTGTAGATATAATAATCTGAAATTTTCTAACTGAGGGCATGTTAGGATTTATTATAATAATAATTAGGTATATTATTTAATCACTACATAGTATATATAGAACAAAGTCGCTTTCTCTGTCCCTATATCCCTATGTAGGTATGCTTAAATCTTTAAAACTACGCAACGGATTTTGATGCGTTTTTTTTATAGTGATTGAAGAGGAATGTTTATATGTATAATAAGGCTACCGCGGGTAACACCGCGGGGCGCAGCTAGTATAATACAATTTCTTTGAAATTATTTGATTAGAATTATCTCATCACAGATTTCATAGAAGAAGTTTCCATTACCCGACATACGCTGAAATAATGATAGAAGCAGAAAAATTAAAAGCAGGTGTTTTACGAATATTGACCTGGGAGCAATTTATTTACATGCTCAATAAATGGATTATGGAGCCAGAAATTAAACATGAACTCATGCTAGCGTTTAAGGTAGCTAAGTATTTACTTTGTTACACTGATTTACTTGTAATAGTATCTTGTATAGGTTACCTACTAACCGACTTCCAGCACTAGCTCCGAAGTGGCTACCATTGCGAAAGGACATAAGAATATAAAAAAAATATTGTAAGTTGTAGGTAAGATGAGAAAGATGTAAAACCTAGACTTAGTGTTCGTAAAGTAGATAAATATGCAGTCTTACTCGGCATAATGCTCCACATGAAAGCAATGCAAGTAGCAGAATTTATGTAGGTAGGTACCTACTTTTATATATTTTAAGATTAAAAGATTAACCTAAATGTGACATTTTACAGGTATTTGATACAGAAAAGCGGGACTTTTTAGAGATAGATGAAATCAAAACAATCGTTACTACATATGCTGATGTATTTGATGAAGCAGAAACGAGAGAAATATTACGTGATGCAAACGTACGTGGTGATGGCAATGTATTTTACGAAAACTTTGTTGAAAGTTTATTTAGCTTGGCTCCTGAGCTCTATGATGTGAAGGTATTTAGTTAATCTCAAGATTTTTAGAATCTTTTTTTCTAAGAAGTAGTGAACAAGAGAGTACCTACCTAGGTAAATTGTTTGTAATATAGGTACCTGTGTGTGAGTCTGCACTTTAAGTGCTGACTTAGGTATACCTACCTAAGTGTTCACCTAAGTGTGTATTAGCGTTCCAGACAAGAGTTTGGATTTTATGCCATTTATGTCTGTAGGTAGGTACCTACCTACCTATAGCCAAAACGATAACTGAAGTAGGTAGGTACCTACCTTACCTACCTACTCGAATTTCATTGTGGTACTTTAATTACTTAGGAAATGGCGTTAGACCGAAAAGACTGGAAAACTCGAGGGGAGGCCTTTGCCCAGCAGTGGGACAGCACAGGCTAAAAACAACAACAACAACAACTTTAATGATATAGCATTACATTATCTGCATACATCGGTAAACAATGCTTTTAAACGAATGTGGCTACTTAGGACCTTTTGCTTTTTTCACAGACGGAATATTTATACGACAATCCAGATGAAGACCCTTCGGTGCCTCCAGAACCAGTCGAAGAAGAACCAGAAGAAGCACCACCACCGCCGCCACCTCCACCACCACCCCCAGCTCCACCAAAAGCTGACAAAAAGGCAAAGAAAAAATGAAAACTCATAATATTATTACCAAAAGAACTATGCATGTACATGTAAAATTTCCGATGCCAGTTAAAATAAATACCTTGTTTTTGATAAAATGGTTTTAAAGTCTTTAATCAGTTAGTTCAAATTTTGTACTGATTTTTATTCATAGCCGTTTCCAGTGAACTCTTCGGTTCACCAGATTTATAATACAGACTGCTATTATTAAGACTCCGCTGTCTGTATCACAGATAAAATAATAGCAAGGTAATAGGGTCCCGTTTTTATCCTTTGGTTAGGGAACTTTTTTAAAAGTGATTCATATTACTAATAGTAATAAGTAATCAATTAGCCGACGCAGATAATAATAGTTGTGATGGTAATGAATGTCAAAAGAACATTTAAGTACGATACCAACATTCGGTACCTAATACCAAAAATCCGACTTTTTCACTAAGTACAAAATAAAAATTATTGGACACAGCCAGCACAAAACAAGTGCAGCACTATTCATAACCATAGAGATTAGAGATTGACTGTTGTCAATTGTGTCAAATTAAATGTGTTGTGTCTATGGTTGACAAATGGATGACAACACAGATGACAAGACCAACCAAGTGTTTTCTTTCAGGAAAATATTCGATTATTCGCTTTTTTTCCTGTTTTAGTTTGTGTTGACCTGTAATAAAAATAAGAATATTTTCAGTGAGCTTGTATTTACGAACGTTTGGACTTTTATTAGTGTTGAACGAAATAAATAGGACATGGATCTCGAAGACAATGCAATGGGTCTTACCCAAGAACAAACCGATAAAATACTACAGTTTCAAGATCTAACTGGAATAGAAGACATGTCGATATGCCGAGACGTTTTGCAAAGACACCAATGGGATTTGGAGGTAATCCTCATTCACAGTTTTACTGCAATTTGGGTTGACGATTTTTTAGTAACATGCCTTGCTCCACAAATTTTTCCTTTTACAAGGAAAATTGTTAATGAATGTGAAAATTAATAATGAACGAAGGAAAGTGTCTATTGATTATGACTAGAACTTTATACACTTTTCAATTTCTAGTCATAATCAATAGACACTTTCCTTCGTTATCTTCGTCCTTTATATCCTTCTGTTAGCAGAATCATTTTTATACTTAAAGCAAAGCCTTACAATTTCGTAAGTATCCACTTGATAGGGTTCTCTAGAACACTTGAATTTCATAATAATTCTCACCTTCAATTTTTTTTTAATTTACAGGTAGCCTTTCAAGAACAGTTGAATATTCGAGAAGGCCGGCCGTCAGTCTTTGCCACAGAGGCGCGGGCACCACCTGTGGTCCACGATCATATAGCACAGCATGTCTTCACAGATGAACCTCCAGAAGGCCCGGGAGGCGTGAGAGGCCTTTTCAGTTATGTCGTGAACCTTGTTGTATCGGTCTGCTACAACACATTCTCGTCAGTCTTCAATCTACTATTAAGTTTCCTAAGGAATGATGACAGGAGATGTAAGTATTACACAATGGTACAATATTACAAGCATGAAGGGAAACATTCAACACTGTTATATGACTATACATTGCTACTTTCTACACTTAAATTAATTTATAACAGCAGAGTAGTTATTCCATTTTTAGTAATATCTTGGTGTCTGCAATAAGGACTCTGTAGGAAGGAGTCAACTCTACTAGTATGATAATCTTGCTCTATCTGTGTAAACCAATTTGTTCTTTATTTCAGTGGTGACTGACCCACTGGGTGATGTAATGGGTTTCATAAACAGCTATTCAGCTAAGTACAACCCTCACCCAGTGTTCTACCAAGGCACATATGCGCAGGCCCTTAATGATGCCAAAAATGAGCTTAGATTCCTCATTGTGTACCTACACTCCGAGTCCGCTACTGAGACTCAGAACTTTTGCAGGTTTGTTAATTTGCATTATACTTATTATCTCTGCCTTTGCCCAACAATGTGACAGCATACAATACAATATACAAACATATTTATTTATTTATATTGCAATAAATCCCTTTATTTGAATTATGTTCAAAATCTTTATTATATTTTTTAGGTATTTCCCTTGTTAGGTATTGTTAATGACATGTATGTGTTTATACAATTGAATATGCTAGGTATGGCCACATTCCTGTTAATGACAATATGATTCATCAAAAATATTCAAGGTTATTTTAATTTTCTATTTACAAGCCATTTGTAAACGCATTACCGCCTTTCAAAATACAAACTTGTTTCTTCTTATTTTATGCTTTATGTATTTACTAGCCTGCATTGTCCCAGAAGCCCAAGGCTCCCATTTCTTATATCAGACTGTTTTATATACCTCTCTAATCTATTACATTCATGGCCAATGTTGATCTTGGGGGTATGTTATTATATTTTTCGTGTGCTTTTCAGGACAGCCCTAGCAGACAACGAAGTGGTCACGTTTATAAACACACACGCGCTATTCTGGGGCTGCTCAGTGGAAACCTCTGAGGGTTGGCGCGTGGCGCAATCTGTCGGCGGACGGAGGTACCCGCTAATATGTGTGGTTTGCGTCCGAGATCATCGGATGACTGTGGTCGCGAGGAGTGAGGGGTCGTGTTCTGCGACTCAGCTGCTGTCGCGTCTGCGGCGGGTTGTCACAGATAATGAACCACATCTAGCAGCTGCTAGAGCTGATCGGTAGGTGTATGATTTTATTTATGAAGAAAAGATAAATATGATCATGACTGTATTCCCAGGGCATGGTAGACATTATTTATGGTTAAGTTATATGTAATTAATACTAGCTGCGCCCCGCGGTGAATGGTTCCTGTTCCCGTGGGAACAGGAACCAGGGTTTAATCCAGGGTATACGCAATTCTGGTACCAAATTTCAGTCAAATTCGTCCAGCCGTGTAAAAGAATAACAAACACACATACACACACACAAACTTTCACCTTTATAATATTGTGTCAGACGTATTCAATGATAAAAACTTGCTTATAACTTTTATGCACAAATCGCTAAAATTTACGATGATACAAATAGATCTGGGTTTTAGAGATGCGTTACATAGCAGGATTATGTAAGCATCTGTTCACAATGTTAAGCCTATGGCCAGTTTATTGTAGCCTATGGTGTTGATTGCAGAGTGGAGCGTGACGTGAATCAACGTCTCCGGGCGGCTCAGGACGAGGCATACGCGGAGTCGCTCGCCGCCGACCAGGAGAAGGAGCGCCGCCGCGCCGCCGAGCGCTCGCTGCAGCAGCAGAGAGATGATGAAGTCAAGCAGTTGAAGCAGCAGGAGGAACGGCATAAGCAGGACGTGAGATAACCATTGAGATGTATTAAAGAGTCACAATCTAATAGCTGACAACACTCAAAAAATGTGCGAGCAAATTCAATGTTCTACAATGACATTTGACATTTATGTCGTTTGTTTTAATGTTCAATGGCGCTTGTACGCAAAAAAGAAAAACTCGGCGCACTACGTAGTGTGCGCAGAGTTTTGGCGTTTACATTTTATTTGTCTGATTGTGGCTCTATAATACATCAATGGAGATACTTCTTTTTGCATTATACTCGTACCTGCTGTAGACATCGAAAGGCCTACGTAGGCGACCTATCTTGCTCACAGTTCCTACAAGGTAGGCTAGACGTGTGGCTACGGTTTGGCATTTGGCAGCAGAAAGATGATAAATTATACAATACAATCATAATTTAATACCTTTACGTAGTGATTTGTTCAGTACGCGGTATCGATAATGACTTATCAGAACAAACCATTTATTACAATCTCGAACGCTCTATGATGACAACTAGCTACTAGGAATATCATATCAAGTAAGGGCTTGTACACATAGTGCGAATTTGCATCGCATGGCAAATATATGCGAGCTATGACTGAGCAAATATATACGATGCGACATCGTATCGCATCGCATCGCGGTTTTGTGTGAGAGCCACTAAGTTTTAAAAGTAAAACTAATAAATTTTGTTAAACTTTCGTACGTACACGGGGATTCTTGATTTCAATTGCCTCACGAATCATTCGCTTACAATATTGGCGTTCGTTGGCAAGAATCTTGGGATCGTGTGTTGCGGTGTAAATGCAGCCGATCCGAATTCTGAAAATCTGTGAGGGTAGTTTTACCAGTGATAAAAAACTACCCACCGCTACACAACGAAACTCAAATTAGAAGCATACTCCAGTCCACCCGCGACCATGGCTATTGCAACATAGCCGAAACGTCGGGACGTAAAGAAATAAGGTAAATAACGCGATAAAACCCCGTGTACATCTATCCTAATATTATAAAGAGGTAATGTTGGTTTGTTTGTTTGTATGTTTGGGGTAATCCTCGAAACTACTCATCCGATTTCAAAAATTATTTCACCAATTTGTAGCTTAGACTTTCCGAATAAACATAGGCTATATTTTATCAAGACTGGGCAATAGAGGCACAAGACCGCAACCGCTGGAAAGAACTGGAGGAGGCCTATACCCGAGAGGGGTCCTAACTTCCAATAATTGCATTATATTTATATTTATGTTAATATTATAAAATTTAAATTATATAATTTTTAAGTAAATGCATGATTAATTCGATTTTTTAAATTTTTCAAAACTACTTACCTACGTAAATTAAGTTATGGAATTAATAAAGGCTTTTTTATTTTTATTTATTATTATTATATTTTATCAAGGTAGGTACCACGTGAGCGAAGCCACGGGCAAGTAAGCTAGTGTATTTATAAATATAATAAATGTTGTTATAGATAATCTCTGCTCGCGCGGCGACCGCGGCCCGCCTGCCCTCCGAGCCGGCCGCGGGGGACGGGACCCTGGCGCTGCTCATCAGGCTGCCTTGCGGAGAGAGACTCACTCGCCGGTTCACCATCAAACACACCACACAGGTATTTTATCTATTTCAATTATTTATTGCACACAAACTATTCTAATCTAATATAAATAGCCCACTGGATCCCACTGATGGGCAAAGGTGCTCCCTTTTTCCATTCGCCTCGGTGTAGGGCTTCTGTCAGCCAGCTGGTGGAGTACTCGTCGAGTTCGTCCCGCCATCTCCGCTTGGGCCGACTATTAGGTACAAACTACATACTATTAGGGTTTTTTTTTAAATAGATATAACGACGGTTTAGTAAACCTACGACTTACCCCCTTATGCATATTGGTTTCTATCACTTTTCATTGACCTAAGAGTAACAAGAAAAAAACATTTAAAATGTATATTTAATTGCCAATTCTTTATGAATAAGACCAGTGTGTAATTTATAAATAAATAAAAATAAATTACAAAGTTAATGCACATTTGGCGAACGTAATGTATGTTCGAGCTAGTGCCAAACTCTAGTGACCTTTTTGGCCGCCTGAAGGCCTCCATCTTTACTAAAACGACCTAAAAGCTAAGACTGAGATGTATCCACCGAAGCACATAAGCCTGTCGATGCGTTGCGGTCACTCATCCAAATTGTTACTCAGAACGGTGCTTTTCCATCGATCTATTTAGTACTTCAAAGCAATCGCGACACGCGCGCTGGCCTGATTACGACTTTCCTATTATATTTAAAACCGACTTCAAAAAGGGAGGAGGTTATATGTCCCACAGTATGTGTTTTTTTATGTACTGTACCTATTAGGTACTCCGTCATTCTGTCAATAGGTACTTGACCGATTTTGAAAATACTTTTTTTGTTTGAAAGAGTGCTCCCGAAGTGGACCCATTTAAAAATTAGAATCTGATGATGATCTTCGGAGTTATAAACAGAAATGCACCTCCGAGCGTGCTGGAAATTGCTATAAAGAAATTGAACGCCGAAGAGCGAGCGGGATAGCCAATAATGTTTTTTCTCGTAAGTAAGGAGTGCAGGACGATAGAAACGCAACATAATTTACAGCGAAAAAAAAATCAGTTGTTATTAAATTACAAGTTAAGTAATTAAACAGCCAATCGAAAAATTAAGAAAAGATCGAAGTATCATTCCATAATTAAGGACGTAGCTTTCACATATTCTACGACCTTAATTAGGGCAATAATGCTTTCACATATTCTGAGATAAAAGTTCGAAATGACGAACTGGTAAATTGACTAAATTGCATGGCACAATCAAAGACAAAAGTAAACTAACTTGTTAATTCCAGGACCTATATGACTTCGTGTTCAGTCATCCACAATCGCCGGAAGAGTTCGAGATCACCACTAACTTCCCCAAACGCGTGCTGTCGCGCGGCTCCTCCAGCATACACTCCGTCGGACTCAAGGATCGGGATGTGCTTTTTGTCAACGACGTGAACGCATAGACCCAATAAACTATTGTGAATAGATATGACATTTTAATGGGGTAATGGCGTTTTGCACTACACGGAATTTTACTTTTTTCCGGTCCGGAAAATGTCTCTATCCCCTTCTAACTTATCTCTAATAATAAAACTGTAACACGTAGATGTCTGTACGTTTGAGATATTAATGAAAAACTTATATGGGGGTCTTTAATGGAGCAACAGAAGCAAAAAAATGGTTTTAATTTTTTTTGCCTGTCTGTATGTATGGATGTTTGTTCCCGCTTCACGCAAAAACTACTGGAATTGAATGCAGTTTTCACCGATGTATTGCCAGGGGTAAAACTTAAAAAATAGGCGCCATTTTACCGCAGATTCACCCCTTCAAAGGGTTGCAAATACGCAAGCAAAGCGCGGGTCTACTAGTCGGAAATAAAGAGACGACATTTGAAACTGTCATTCCGGACCGGAAAACAGTAAAATTCCGTGTAGTGCCCAAACCTTAGGGGTAGAGGTTCCTAGATAGTACTGGGCAAGACCAGGTTTTGCCGATATTGAATATTATTATGTTTAGCAATTAGTCCGACGATGGCATTGGATTGGTTCGTATTGATAAACCAATCTCAATTTGATACAGCTTGTGAAATAGTATGTCAGAAGTTTAGAACCCATCCTAGTTTTATATTCACAGAATGAACAGGAGTTTTGTTTAGACTTGTACAAAAATTGAATTTTGGTGTCGAAAACTTATACTCCTCATATTTAATCAAGAAACTGTTATAATAGAAACTCCAAATATCATTAAAGGTGCTCCCTCACCGGGTACATTCGTCACTAATGTAACATTTTAGATTCTGTTACATTCCTGCCTGCCTGACTGACGAGCATTCGCCTGTAAATAATGTATCATTTTAGATTCGGATTTGAGCATAATTAATATAGGTTACACACTGCGCTTCGTCCACGTACGTAACTTTTCGTAACTGGTTATGAATCAGTGAAAAAAAATCACTATATAATGCTCGGTTCTCCTCCCTCACTGATGTAATGCTCGAACACCTTAGTGGTTCATTGAATTGTAAATAATTAAGGGATGAGAGATACATAGAAATACATTAATGTGTGTGCTATTATGGAATCCGATTGTACCTATTGGAAGACATTGTATTTGTTTAGTTTTAGGCAAATCAGACGGATGCACAAGAAAAAAGTAGAGTTAGCATGATCTTTTTTTGTAAGTATGAAAGCTAGTTTCTGTAAACTAATTTATATGAATACAAGGTTATAAGTGTTTAAAAAATTTGATTGATTGATTTATTTTATATAGAATTAAACATTCCAAAATCATTTGAAGAACAGTAATAGGCCGAACTATGCATTTATATTCGTATCTTTTTGCTACGCAGGCCACGCCTATTGCTACCTCTACTTTTTTCTACTGTGGTCATGTTCTTAGGCAGATTTTTAAACTGATTCTAAATGTTATCTAAAGAGGTCACAGTATGATTCCTTGGTAGTATCTAGTCTCTAGGGTAGATTGTAGGTTGAGCCATAATGCGTACATAAAAGTACGTGTGGACCATAATAATTTATTAGGTATCAGTATGTAAACAAAATATTGGTGTTTTATGAACTCAATGTATTTATGTATCTATAATTTGAACCTAAACTAAGTACCTACATTAGTACCAATAGGGTGAGTAGGTACACATGGCGCTTTGGTGTTTTAAATAGCACCATATTAGTAAAATCATGTAAAAATTTAGAATCAGTGTGTCATTTCGGTCACTGCTTATTGCACTATTACTTTCACTAACATTTAACTGTCTATTATAGAACATAAATCCTTTATTCGAAATCAGCTTTAATTTTAGCAAGGCTTTAGAGTTTTTTTCTTGTCACTCGCATTCCTTTGAAAAGGGATGGCAACTATTGGCAATAGATTTAGTTTAGCAGCTGTTTATAAGTCCGTTGTGCATAACAGGGTAAGGCTCACTTACTTCAATATTCTTAGATAGTTTGTGTCAACGAAGAATTTTGCTAGTGACCAACTTCACAATTTTCAGCCGATTTATTGTACGAAGACCTTGCTCCTAGAACTAACTTAGCCCTTTACATTTTTACACTAGATGATTTTAGAGTGTCAGCCAGTACAGTAGTCTTTGCTTTGCCTACATAGTGGGACATTGTTGATGCTATGATGCTCCTACGAGGCTTGTCATAATTTTGTACTCACTCATATTCTTTGCATATTTTATTAATAAGGGCGAAATGTGTCTGACATTCATGAGTAGTACAAGTATGGAATAAATACTGGAAATTTTGGTTTGGGTTAAGTATATTATTTTAAAGAATGTAGGATGCAAAATAAAAGGTTATTTGGTTTACAATTTAATTTTGTTTAACTTTGTTTTCTTTATAAGTAATTTTGTAAATAAGTAGTTTTGCTTTTTAGTTATGTACCTACCTATTTGAAAAATAACAGAAGTAATTTGTTAATATTAACTATTGTTACTTACTATTGTTATAACAAAATTACAAATTTTGTTTGTTGAGGAAAATATAACTATAAAGTAGGTACCTACCTACCTATGTCTGCATTAAAATAGTTCCTTTCACCATACACAGATTTACATGACTCAGGCCTGAAATATCTGTTTTTCTAAAAATGTCTTACCACCTTGTGCTTTACCTACATGAAGTTACTTAGTTGATAAAAATAACCATAAATAAATTGGTCAAAAATGGTCAGTGGTCCTAGAATCACGCGTTTGAATTTTACGTGTGTGCGGTAAAGCTCACTTTGACTGACAATATCTCTCTTACGAGCTTACTCGTAGATGGTGAAACAAACGCTTACTCCTGTTAGTTATAGCAAGGACGATATAGGTGTTATAGCAAGTTAGGTATGTGACAAACAATATTTAGTTCTCTGGAGAAGAACGTGAAAAGGATGCGCATTACGCAATTAAAACCGGACAACTTGTTTCTCGCTTAGGGAAGGTTCATATCTGACGTAAAATACGCCGCGCGTATCATCGTAACTATATCATCGCACAACGTATCATCGGTTGAGTGTGAACGGTCAAGTGTTTTTCTGTACATTTGTCTGTTCTGGCGTTACGCGACCGATAATACGCGACGCATGTTCCGTCAGATATGAACCTTCCCTTATACTTTGAGTTGAGGAATGCTCCTATGTTGAGGAGTAAGATTCCATTTAGAATAGGTACTTACCCTAAATGGAATGGAATACCAGACGCGAGCAATTTTATCGTAGATGATGTGTGATCGATATTTTAAGCTATAGATTTAGTTGTAAAATTAAAACAATATCTACTGTTGCTGTTGCTTATATTTTAGTTGATTTTTTCGGTTTACATTTATAGTTTGTTAAGTCGTTTTATTAAGAGCGAAGTACAGTCAATATAACGATGTACCTATCTACGAACTGATTTTTAACTTTCACCAGCCATGTGGCTATAATTTAGCAGTACCTACCTAAATACAATAATTTCCATTACGATTTATTCACAAATATAGAAAAGACCTTTTGAAGATGGTGATCGATTTTATAAACATAATATCCAAAAAAATGTTGTATTACTTGAATCTAAATATAGTAATGTACCTAAAGTATCGACAAAAATAAAATCATAGTAAGTACCTACCTACCTACCTAAATCAAAATGTATTTGACTGTTTGAAGATGTACAATTAATTTCAAAATCATCTAAGAGGGATCATGTCATTAATACCTACTTTCAAGTAGGTTTCGAAGGCACAATGTCTTCTCTATATATATAAGATGATTTTATATTTTTTTTTGCGAGACAAAATGATATTTATAAGTAAGTACCATTTATTTTATGAATCAGATTAACTAATTTGTAATACAATAGTTACAATGCTTTTAAAGTCGTTAAGCCATGACGGAGGCCTTTAGGCGGCCTAAAAACTCCGTCACCAGAGTTGGCCACTTGCTCATACGACGAACGAACGAACGAACGAACGAAATACAATAGTTATTATAATTTGCTACCTATGTGCTTCTATGGGCATATATTGTAGTGTTTGGCATTTGGAATCCCTTACTAGATAATTTTGAAGTATAGGTACTGTACCAATTTAAGTAGTAATAATAACTTACGGTGCAACCTCGTGGATGTAATTATATAAAATATGCATTTATTTGAAAATTAGCTCTATTCTAAAATACCTATGTATAATTATGTTTTGTTTTGTAAAATAGTAATATTTCTTTCTCAATAACTCTTTTTACTTAAACGCCCTTGAATTATTTTTCCCATACTTAGGTACCTACCTACCATAAATGCTTATCGATCTATTTATGATGCTATTTATATATAAGATGAAAGTAATAAACATAAATAGATATATTCCACAAACATAAAAGAAAAAAATATGACTTTAGTAATGAAAAGTAAAGCATCTTTTAATTGTTTATTTTATATCAACACATCTGAAATAAAACAGAAACAATTCACCTGGAATGTAGGCACTTTATTCACATATTTACACATAAATTATTCAAGAAACAATCGTATCATTTCTAAGTACTAACTGGTACTAAAATGTACATAATGAATTAATTTATAAAATTACAAAAAAGTATAGAGATACCTTCTGAAATTTATTATAAATGCCTAAATGTATTTTAGTAATAAAAATTATGTAAGTTCATGATGTGAGTAATCAATATTATCAACTAATTATTTACCAGTACCTAATGATCATTTAAAAAAGTGTAGTGATGGAAACAGAGCCACATTTAGAAGGCAACATTTTCAGGCATATAAATTGTGCATTTACTAAAACAACTGATGTTTCTAATTAAGGTACATAAAAGAATACAAGTCGCGTTAGGAAAAAAGAACTCTGAGGGGAAGGGAAGTGGCGGGGGTATACTATGCGCATGGGTAAACTCGCTGACGAACCAATAGCCCTCGCTAAATCAATGGTAGTGAAGTGCGCCGCGTTATTCCTCCACCAATCGGACTACTGTGCAGCTGTGCAGCTTTTCCCCTCAGAGCTCTTTTTACGTGACGTGACATCTTTCAATCCTTAGTTAAACCCTTTCTTACTAGATATGTGACATAATATTTTTTATGATCTATACAACTTTCTAGGTTTAATTATTTTTAAATAATAAACATCAGTTTTGTCATCTACCTAAAGTTACCTAAATTTAATTCCATCTTCTTGCTTGTGACATAAAGCTCAAGGTTGTGTAGATGACGGTAAATATTGAACGTGCGAGTCACTTTGACATTTTATTTATAAAGATTGTACTGTTTTACAAAAGTTGTGGCAATAGATAACGTTCGTTAATCGTTTTTATCAATAGATGAGTTATTGTTAAATCATAGTTTACGTCAACGCTTATGTAACATAATTACACTTTTTGATCAAGATCAAGATGTGAATCTAAAATAACAAGATACCTACCTATATATCTACTATTTACATTCGAAAAAAAAGTATTATAATGTACCTACTCGTCCAAAAAGAAACACTGACACTTATCCAGACCACTACCGAAAACTTAAGGGGATGAAAGTACCCATCAATATGAACAACTTTTTCTAAGAAACCAACACTGTGAACGCGAAAAAAAAAACAGCTGTTCCATACATAAGTTCAATATCTACTTGGCTAAAGTGTATGAAACAGCTGTTTTTTTTTTCGCGTTCACAGTGTTGGTTTCTTAGAAAAAGTTGTTCATATTGATGGGTACTTTCATCCCCTTAAGTTTTCGGTAGTGGTCTGGTAACACCCTGTATAACTACTATAACAGTGACACTGATTTTAAAAATAAATTACAATGTAGTATCGCGGAATAGGTAGGGTAAGTAGGTACTTACCTACAATTTTAACAAAATATAAAGATTTTTTTAAAAATCTAGTTTGTCTTTCTGTACATTGAGCTAAATCTAATAATTACAATGCATTTAAATGATTATATTATACCTAGCTAAATGCTGAAAATTTAGGTAGGTACATAATGTACATACCTACCTTAATTTTCAGCATCAAATAATTTTCAGCAGTGTGTATGTGCTGCTAAGTACCAATGTACCGTACATTGGTACTTAGCAGCACAGACATACAGAATAGTCGCCTATACCTAAGTACAAGTGGACAAAATTCTCGAGAACTTCAATTTATTTTCTAGGGTCACAACACGGTTTGGTGTTTTTTCATCTATTATAAAGTTATTAGATATCATAGATAAATAAAGAATCGAGTTGTATTTTAAGTAAATAAGTACTTATTATGTAGACTGTTTTTTGTTTAACATAGGTTATTTATGGCAACTTTTTGAGGTATCACAATCGATATTACATTAATTTCGCCGGTTGAGTTTGTATCGTAAGTTTTACAATCAACCTGATCAAGAATTACTCACATTAGTGTTTTTTTATTAAAATATACTATCGTTAAATACTTAGGATTAGGACTAGGTAACCCCTTCACCGTTAATCTTTAAATTGTCTTTCTTTTTCCACAACCTTCAGTGCTGGTTCGCTGACTGCACATTCAACGTTTCCATAGAGATAGATCGACGGACATCCGTACGTGTGATACAGGAATCGGGCCTTAGGCTGTGTCCACAGTAGGCAAACTGTGAGCGGCCGACTGAGTTAGCGGTACCTATCGGTTTAGTACGCCCTTCCATTTAATTGAAATGGAGTGTCCACAGTTTGCTAGTTTGCGCTCACTTTACGCAGTTTGCAGCGTTACGCGCGCCGACTGTCTCAGTCGGCGGCGGCGATATGGTTGATTGATATGGCGAAAACTGATCTGAGTTTGCAGCTAACTCAAATTTCAGTTTGCTACAAATTTACGGCTCACTCAGTCGGCCGCTCACAGTTTGCCTACTGTGCACACAGCCTTAGTCATTAACAAATGCCATGTCCCTGAAGATCTGCGAGCTACTCAACTCATACCGTCTGACGTTCGACATATACAGACAAAGCTAGCCCATAAATGCATGCATACATTCATCCTTCATTCCCAACTTGCTAAGCAGTTCTAACCCCGTCTGTGTGAACTCTATAGGACCGCATATACACGCAAAGTGCACACATTGACTACTGCATTTCAAAGCGTCTTTACCGAGCACTTCGATTAAAAGGCGATTGTCGATCCTTCCTTTGTGCCCTTTCCATGAGGAGCTCGCGTCTGATAGGACGTTTGTTGTTGTGAATCTGAAAAGTTACAATTTAAACTTAGGTACATTACAAACACACATCTCGTCATTTTCTAGTAGGGCCTAGGCAGACTTCGAGTTTTAAAAACAAAAAGCGTTTCTAAATATAGAAACTCAGAATACTTACAGAACCATACGTTTGTATAGAAAAGAGAAATAGTTTGGCAAAGATAGATAATGTTAAGAAAGGCTATGTGTCCTATGTGTGTAGGTAAGGGTTTGTGTAGGCCTCTATTACTACGCATGTAGGTACTTAGGTACTTGTAAATGGTCACAACCTTGCCTTTTTTAATTTGAATTGTGTAAACATCGTCTAGGTAGGCACGACAAAAGCCAAAAGCCCTTATCTGGATCTCAAATTATTTATTTACTTTAAGTAGGTATCTTTCCTACTCACTAGTATAAGAGGCTCTTATTAAGAGCTGAGCTTACCTCTCATCTTCTTTCATAGTTTCTTCAAAATTCCTATGAAATAAAATGTCTTCTTCTGTCTTGTTGAAGAATAAAAGATGCACTCGTTCACTGAAATAACATTATTTTTAACACATCAATAGCATTCAAATTAATGGTCTATGAATTTGGCTATACTTACCTAGGTTCGTATTCAGAAACCATACTCAAGCATAGATCGTATTTCAAGTGGTTAAAAAAGTAAAAAGTAAAAATGTTTTTATTGACATTAAGTAATAGTGTACATTATAAATGTTGAATCCATTGGCTATTCATCAATAAATTTTCATAGAGAACTGTAAAAAAATCGATGCTTGAGCTTAGACTCAAGTCTGAGCGCAGACTCGAGAGTACGAGCCCATATATATATAATAAAGTTCTTACCATCTTGGATTTGATCTGGAGAGCATGAACTTGATGAGTCCAAGCATGGGAGTAATCCCGGTACCGGCCGCCAGTAAGTATATCCTTTTCACTTGTTTTAGCTGTGAATTAAATTTTTGTTCATCTTATATCGATGAAAAGTTAAACAAAAATAAAGATTTCAGAGTACCTAAGCTTTCAACAGCTATTTCTAAACGTCTATAGGTAGGTAGGTACTATCACCAAAAGTACTTCACAAAGAATGCGAAAGAGTAGAAACGAAACGATAATGGTCTATCTAGCTTGAAAAATTCAAATTTATGAGTGACCGTTTGTTTACAAAATTGGCACGGCCAATTTAGCTGAAGTAAAGATTTAAAGTCGTTAAGGTGTCAGGAAACTTTCCTGAGGAAAGCAAGGACATAGGTAGGACTTACTTTTTGCAGTTGAAAGTTTCCGTACGGTCCCGACAATATGACAGTATCTCCCGCCTTTAATGCTGTTATGTGTGGCGACAATGTCCCCTTATCATATCTCTTCACAGCTAGTCTCAATGCGGGGCTTTCGTCTGCGCCCCAACCGTCTCCCACTGGTGTGTAGGATCGGACGCATTCTGAACCTTGAACCAAAGAAGTTGTTGGTTTATAGGTGTTTGTGTCCGATTTGTGAATTGAGGTTCAGCTGCTTATCTAAATACAAAAATGCAAAAAAAATATAAGTTTCAATTTGTATGGCGATGAACAACAAACTGCATTACTTACAATGTATATACCGACATTGTATGATGGTGGTAACTTGGTTGACTATTTTTTTACGGAAACTGCACGATAATACTAGATACCTAGGTAAGTAGGTACATAATCTTTATCTGTGATAACTGATAACACAACACAATTTGTGTCGCGTAAAGCAAAAATGGTGAAATAAATTCAATGACGTGCACACAAGCTATGACCAGTCGACGAACCACTCAAAACTCGCTGATAGGTACCTACCTAAATTACCTAATACAGTCCTACAAAAAAACATGATTTGTCTCATTTCACCTTCAAAACTCATACCATTTGTTTTTAATAGATCTTTAAAAAATTCCATCATTATGTTTTATCTTGTACAACTCACCTTCTATCCTTCTATGCACCCTCACATGATGCCCTACAGGCACCACCACGGGTCCGGCACGAGGTGTTATCGCAACCATCGCGGAGTCGTGACTGAGTCGTGTCGTGTCCGTCACTTTACACTCCACACTCCGCGGCGACGACACTTGAGTCGGCGCGCCGAGTGTCGCTTCGCCGAAACCTTTCCATACAGCTGGCTCGGATTTAAACGCGGTCACCTGTAATATAGATAGATAATATATTATTGTAGGTACAACAAAATCATCAACACAAAAAACAAGAATAATAGCTTAAATCAGTAGGTTCAAATTACCTCTAGTTGCTCCTTCGAAATTGCGAGATAGCATTAAATTGGAGTTCACCTAAGTCCGTATGACCTTTAGGTCATGAACCTTAAAACTTAGGGAGTATACTCACTCACAACTTATGTCTTGGTGACAAGTTTCATCGCGTCTCACCGTGATTCAGTGTTAAACAAGTTACAGCGCATCTATCAAAGTAACTGTTCTCTGTGGTAAGGAATTACTACTGGACTGACAAACAATTTTCACTTCAGTGACAAAATGTGTTTGCGATTTGCAGATATCTGTTCTGGGTGTACAACACAGGGAAATCCATTATACAGTATAAGTTTGCATAAGCCAATGGCCGGCTAGTATGCGATCAAGACTTAAATTAGCAAGGGTTTTTTGTACTTATTTATTTTGACCCTGTTACTTACACACAAGCCTCTTAGATATATCGTGCAACATAAAACAGTTGAATAGACAAAGTTTCCCGTGAGCGCGCTACCTTAAGGTAAGGGTGCGTTAAATAGCCCGGTTTGAAGTCGTTTCAAAATCACGGGCAATAAAGACAGTGTATCCTCACCTCAATTTTACCGCTTTCAGCGAAAACCCTCAACTGTAATGGCTCACGAAGTTTCGCCTCTGGCACGATCTTAAGAGTCTTTAGCCATCCGTTGGTCGCCACTTCAATCAGTAAAGCACCGTCTGTCATTCTTGCACAACCACCGGGGTTTGCCAACGGACCTGTATATACGTATATCGCGAGTTTTGTGGATGTTTGTATCCAATCGTAGCGCAGTGGTTGTAGCGAGTCAGGGTTTTTTTCTTTTTTCTTGACAGGACTGGCTGCAGCTCTTCTACTTATAGACACCGGTAGATCACTGGATTGTATTAAACTCTGCATAATCTTGCTCGGGGGACTGCCTTTGTGCGTGTCTTCTTTACTAATTTTCTTTCTTACAGGCGTTATGCAATTAGCTAAGTTCTCCATTGACTTTCTGACTAGTTCTTGTGCTTTTGAAGGTTCTTTTAGGCGGTCGGATTTGGAAGATATACTGGAGGATTCGAAGATTTCTTCTGCGTCGGGGAGGTCGAACCTTAGGGGTCCGACGAGGCATTTTGCTAGGAGGGAATCGTAGTTGACCCAAGGATGGACTTTGTCGAATAGTTCTGTCGCGTCCTTTCCCGCGCCGCGCATAAGTTCTTCTGCACCTAAAACGAACATCATACATAAATTCATTTAATTTTTAACAGAGATTGAGAGAGACTAGATTTCCATTCGCTTCATATTTTTTCAAAAGGTCACTTTGGTATTTAAACATAAAAAACAATATATTAAAAGATTATTCTTCTTTCTCAACACTTTTCAAAACGTCGATCTATTGTTATGTGATTCGTTTAAAGAAAACTGTACATTGAATAATATTGAAATGTATTTGCTTACCTCCAGGATGATATGGTAAATAATGTGTAATATTGTAGACCCGCCCACGTATCGCAAGCCACGCGTCATCTGCAACAAGGAAATACATAATTTTTTAATTAATTGTATTACGTACTCTAGTAGGAATTTTGTATATAAGCGAAAGGTTTTGGTCAGCCTTAAACACTCACTGTGTTTTAAGGCTGACCAAAAGCCGTCGTCATGGCTGAGTGTTAGCTGGAACCGACGTTTTGTCTCAGAACGAATTACACATAGAGGTTGCGGGATCGAACCCGCAACCTCCTATGTTTCAGACGGCCTTCACCCACTGCATCACACGTCATCACGTTAAGATCGTTTAGGCTGAAGCAGGAACTTTCTCAGTTATTAGTCACTATATTTAACAGTCCCTTTTTATTAGTGACTTTGCAAAAAGGTTGCAACTTCTAGCCGGCTTAAACATATATTCGATTGACTCCAGTGAAAAGTTAGGAGACGTTCCAGTCTATTCGACTGATTCGTAAATATATAAAGAGAATGTCTTACTTTCAGTATTGTGTGTGGTGAGCTCGTGTGGAGAGACGGGGCGCATCCGACCGCCGACCCCGGTGAGGTCCTTCCCCGAGTTGCCGAGACGGATCCAGTCCATCAGACTGTGGCCCGGCTGCAAGGCGCATTTGTTGCGGGGATTGCCTGAAAGACAATACACTTTAATAAACAACAAACAGAGCAAGCTAGATAAACGAAACGTAAAAAAATATAATTTTAACATTGTTGTTAGAAGCAGAATACGTAGGCGTAAAAAAGATGTCGGTACAGAAACCAGTATCTTAGAACTAGTCGATAGAATTACTGCAAATAAACACAAAATCGAATTTATAAGGCCCCATCTTCAGTGTATAAGTATAACAAGACAAATGAAGATTGATTAGATAAATACCTCGAATACCAATTCAATAACATTAGCTTGCTGCAGATCGAACCCGCGTAGAAGTTACGTCGGCAGGTTGAGCCGGGTATTAGTATATAAAAAAATAAATATCACAGCGCTATCTAGTACGAAAAAAAATACTATACAATAAATACTTTTTTTGATATAGATAAGCCAGTAAAGTTCTATAAACCTTCATGGAAATACCAGATTATGAAAAACACACAAAGGCATTACAATATTTCGTAGAGTGTCATGCGACATGTTATGTATAACGAGCCATTCACTATGGAGACATTAAAGATCATCGCCATACATCATGCATTATACGAATTCTTGCAAACGTGTGGGACGACTGTATCAACCGACGGGAAATAATCCGTCTCACAAGCCCTGTCATTGTGATATCTATAATGTGTTGTACTGTATTTGATATTTGCGCCTTTACGCGAAGTTTATTGCAGCATAAATAAATCTAAAGTGAATGTTTCGAGTAGCCGATGTAATTTATTGAGCGCGAGATACTAATTGTTGAGTCGGTAAACGAATAACTATACAATATAAATCTTAGATTTACAGCATAGGTAGACTATACAGGTAAGTAAAAGGGTCAATTTTAGTAAACAAAAAATAAAATGGATGAAAAGAAATAAGAGACATTTTATGCTTTATTTTCAGAAAAGTAGTTAGTTTAGCTGGCGGTAAACGATCGGTTTTAGTCTTGTTAAGCAGAGCGATTCCATGACAAGTGCAGCTATATGATTCGCTATACGACAGAAAGAGACGCACAACTCCATTTATTAGCGTAGTTCGTCGTTGAGTATTCGTCACGTTATTCTGTAGCATGACTGTTTGATACTCGTAGGTATCGTAGCACCTCTACGAGTTAACGTTAACAAATTTAATTACGATTTGAGTGCTACGAACTTCGTAGCACTAGATTCAAAGACTAATAATATCGCGAAGTTTGTACGGCTGCATGGATGTATAAAATAGATAGTAATTAATAATATGAATATTTGTATCGAGCCTGAGTTAGATTAGATCGGTTATTACGATATAGGTACATAAAAGTCCCATACCTTTATGTACCTATATAAAATGGCAAGCGAATGAGTTTATTTGTTTGTTTGAACGCGCTAAGCTCCGGGACTACCAGTTGGATTTTAATAAATATTTCTGCATTTGATAGCTTATTTCATTATTTTCTATTCAATGGCACTATGCCGCTTTCCTCTGCACAGCTCCTCTTTTCTCAGCTTTTGATAGAAACCGGGCCAAACATTTCAGAATTTTCTTTTAGTTAATTGTGCTAAAAGTTTGAATTGTTTTAATTATATATATCGGTAAACTTCTTAATTGTCTTTCACCCCTTGAACATTAGTTTAAGCTTTTGAAACACCCAAAAGTTATCCAATTAGATTTGCGTAAACAATATTGTAAACATAAGATAACAATGAAACAACTGCTGTTCCGATCATATAGAACAATTTTATAATTATTTTTGCTTATTGTAATAATACATCTACACTATAATGTGCCCGATAGCCGTCATTATATATTCATATACGTATCTTTTATCTGTGGTATAATGTATAACCCATTCCCTGCCCAGCTCCCATAGTGCTTCCCGGAGGGCAGGGCCGTGGCCGAGTACTCGCTACTAGATGACGTGCGTTGTGGACGCGCCGCGCCTATAACCTTAATCAAGAGATGAGAATATAGAATAGTAGGATTACTTAGTCGTGATCAGTATTTCACTCTTTTAAAGTTGGGAAGCTCATCGAAATTTTATTATAACAAAAAGTCCTACAGAACTGATCGATGAATGCCTCTGCGTTCCCTCACAGCCTTCAAAGTTACCAGTTTCCTGATTTCAATATTGGCACCTAATTTATAATTTTGCCCGCGTACATCGGACAAGCTTATTGATTTCTTGATTTTGCCGATTATTTCAAATATTTGCTTTCACGTTCAGATAAATTTTAAAACTGATAGAAATTGAAATCTAAATAGATTTTTCTACTTACTATTATGTTTTAATAGTTGTTTATTCATACTTGATAAAATGGCTAGCAAAATCACATTTAATTATTATCCTCTTTTCCTAAATAACGTAGAATCTTGCAATCCGTCTACGATACTCATATAATTATGTCACTACCTCTTACCTGCATAATTATTTTTGATATTTTATATTATTTCCCAATTTATCTTCATATCGGTATCGGAGCGCGACTCATCAACATAACACTCTCTGCGTCATCAGCAATAAAAGTAATTATTCAATTCAATTTCAATTCACACCGCGGGCCATCACGCAGACCATGACGTCGGTGAATGACACAAACTAGAAAGAGAACAACACCGTGGTTCGGAGAGTACGTTAAATTGTCGGTCCCGGCTTTTAAAGTCGTTAAACCATGACGGAGGCCTTTAGGCGGCCTAAAAACTCCGTCAACAGAGTTGGCCAACTTGCTCATACGAACGAACGAACGAACGAACAAATTAGAGGAAATTTTGCAATGAGAAATACTCGTATAGCTTTTGGATTCATTCTGATGCCGATAATAACAAATTCAAAAACATCTATTTTTTGGACGTGCTGCTTACCACCCTATCCGATATCTTTACCTGAAGGATTTTCAGGTCTAAAGATCTAAAAGATCATCTACCACATTTTTACTACCAAGGTGTTTATTCGAACTTGGTAGTATTAATGGTTGTTTTTAGTTAGGTAAGTAACTGAAATACCATGTAAACATTGGTAGCAATTTTTATACCCTTGGTCTCCATTACGATCCAAAAACGGGGATCAGGGTGCTCCGCCTGCGGTGTAATTCTCAATTTCACCCTCAATTTGCTGAGTCATCCACCGCCAAATTGCACATTTCGCCATCAAGGTGCGGCATTTATTTACCGTGCTAGAAATATCTAACGTAACATATTTTTATTTGAAATAACACTTCTCATTAATTTTATAAATGTAAATGTTTGTTTATGCTAGTGCGCAGTTACGTAACGACTAAACTAACTTCACACGACTAGTCTACTAATATTAAACGTGAAAGTTTTATGGATGAATAGATGGATGTTTGTTACGTTTTCACGCGAAAACTACTAAACGGATATGGCTAAAACTTGGAATAAACATACACAACACATAGACTACTTTTTCTCCAGGTACCTACTACGTAAGCGAAGCCGCGGGCGAGTAAGCTTGTACACTATAATATTAATGTAAAAGTTTGTGACCCATGAACTATGTAACTAATATATATATATAATAAAAATCTATCTGAATAAACTGAATAGATTTGGATCATCGTTGGAGATAAATTTCCGATGTATTTTCTTTTATATTGTCTAGGAAATTACGAACAAACGAACAGACAAATTTGTCGAGTCGTTCTCAAGAGATAATCTTCAATTTCGTGACAGTTGATTTTGCTACAAAAACTAATTATATCGTATTTAGGTGATGCCTGTTTTGTTTGCCCCATTACCAAAATGTAGTTCATTGCAGGAGGTTTTTATAGATTAGTATCGACTAAAAATTTCAGTTTTTATGGAAAACCACAGTGATAATATCAAAAGTAATACGAGTATATTAATTGGCTGAAAAATATTATACTTTGTCATACTATTTCGGGCTTTAGCACAATAGACTTACAGTTTAGCTCCCCTATTTCGTTATTGGCCGAACGAATCGCCAGTTCAATGGCTCCGATAATCAGAATTTTGTGATTGCATCGTTAATGAAAGCAACAAATCCGTCAGCGCATTATTAATGGAGATTATAAGAATATATACAGCCTTCTGTTTCTTTATAAATTTAAGTTACAATAGGTACTTATGATATTTTATCCTACAAATGAAGTAAAGTGCGTTTAAGGTAGCGCATTCAAAAGAAAGGCAAAATCAAGATGCTCCTGAACAAAGTAGAGCCAATTATTTTCTATTGTGGAGCACAGTAAGTGAAGCTACTATAATATTCATTGAAGCATCGCCAAGCACATTTAAGTTAGGTAATTTCTATCAGAGTGCATTCTGTAAAGTAGGTCGCTCAACATACTTGCACATTGTTAGGTATGCGGGCATGTTTGTACGTAATATTGCCATTATTTGTTTCGTGTTAGCCAAGTAGGATGTGCTCTCGACTTTTGATTTAAAGTTTGTGGATTTGAGTCCTAACCGTGATTTAATATGTTTTGGATTTATGTGTGTTAGCGCGCTTAAAAAATTATATATTTATAGATGAGGCCAATTGAGCTGATATGATGGTTGAGATGCTGGGTATGACTAATCTGCCTGAAGAAGCACTGCCCTTTTTAAGGTAAGTTTGTATGTTATCGGCCTACTCAGTATACTGCGAGTGTAGTGTAGGTACCCAGTAGTCGAAAGCTTCGCGTTAAATTCCACGTAGAGACGGGACCCTGTAGGTAATTAACCTTCCCGAACGTACGAAAATGTTCATGTTTGCTTTCCTGGATAAACTGACTTGCAAGCTACCTTCCATGTACCCTTCTGACCTCCATCTGTAGGTAAATTTAATCTACCGCGAATTTAATGAAGGGCCGGCGAATGTTTATTTCGAACCTTTTCTCATTAGGTTTATTTAGTCGAAATCATTAAATAAAAAGGTTTGGCAGATGGAGAGTGACCTTTTAAAGTCTTTCTTAAACTTTACGATCACAATTAATACTTTTAAAAAACATATTTTGATATAAAAAAATATTCAAAATTCGTGTGCACTTTAAAAAAGAATGCTGTCGGAAAACATTATTATCTAATCTCATGATAAAACATAATACATACATTGTCCCCTATGGCTATGGGTATTAATCGCGATTACCTTTATTTTATTTTGTCCCGACGTTTGACTATTGACTGGACGTTTTATCATGTGTGCTGATCGAGAAAGTTTAATAAAGAAAGAAAGAAAGAAAGAAGAAAGAAAGAAAAATCATTTATTCTTGTAGGACCTCAAGGATCACTTAAGTATCGTTTTACATGCTAGGTGATTCTAATGCCTGTTCCAACGCGACTCCCTAAAAGAATAACTAATCTCCATCTCATATTGTTTCCTTATTTTTTTTCGTAATAAGTTCTCAATATGTAGGTAGATTAGATAGGAGCTAAAGTTCTTCAATCTTTATAACGTATCTATCCACTATCTCTTATTGATTGCAAACGCTAGTTTCGTTCGTGGACAGAGCGTCTTCCATTTACCTTCATTTGCTAATGGCTGAAGAAACCACAACGTTTTATGCAAATTGCTCTTGTCTATTATCGTTTTGCGTTGAAAATGGTTTCTCGCAAGTGCTATAATTTAAGCTTTTATAGTTTCAAAGAAAAATGTTCAAAGTGGCTCAACTACTATAATTAATTAATATTCAACTGTAGTGGAGTTAAAAGGACGCAAAGCATTCCTTTGTGCAAAGCGGTGCATGTTATGAATTGTCATTATAATGTTTTTATTCAGAGGCAAAGACGATTAATATCTAGAAGACAGACAAAGGCCATACACAAAATCGTAACCCTATCCCGCAGTACCAGATAGCCTGAGAACTTTAAAACATCAATTTTATCCAAGAAATTTCAATACTTAGTAGTAGGTAGCAACAATATTCAATATTTAAACATTTTTAACTAGAAAGTAATTGAAATTTCTTGGATAAAATTGATGTTTTAGAGTTTTCAGGCTATTTTTTAGGGTTACGATTTTGTGTATGGCCATTGTCTGTCTTCTAGATATTAATCGTCTTTGTTCAGAGGGAATTGATTTGTCGTCATTTTAGCACAACCACACTTTATAAGAAAGACTGAATTATCTTGTGATCCATAGTTGGATTTTAAATTAAATTAATGTTCACAGATATTTATTTATAACTCTTCAGACGCGTGGGAAGCTGCTCCCCGCAGCTTCCCACGCGTGGGACCCAAACAAACCCGTTTCCTATTCAGCGGTATGCTAGCTAGCTGGCATTTTAGATATTTTAGGTCTACGATAACATGTATCTATAGAAATATAAAATGTTGCTCCATCGCGACACGACAGTTGACAACTTGACAGTGTCGAATTGGATCCATTATCGGGATCGTGTAGGAGTGGAGTGCCTCTAGGAATCCACGTGTAAATCAATATTGACTCAATTAATCCGACACACTGTCACAGATTAAATAATAGCATCGGTTATGTTGACGCAGAACCCTGGGTCGTGGAGCTTCGCAATTCGTAGCTAAAGTTGAATGCGCAAACAGCGCCGTCGGTCCTGTGGATGTGATGTTTGTCATTCCGACGTTGACTTAGCTTTCTCGAATCTTCATTATCCCTAGTCTTCTTGCAGTGTGCTCAATCACTATCAGATGCATTTAGTTAATAAAACTAGAGCAACCATCAACTCAAATGGCGTTTTCGACATCTAGCTGTTTTACTCTAACTGTAGAATTGGTTAACGGTCATCTAGCGCATCTTTCTACGAGTTTTAAGGATAATTTTATACTTATTACAAAAATATGTAAACTAACCTACATACTTACATTTTGTATGTATTTTAAATCGTTCGTTCGTTCGTATGAGCAAGTGGCCAACTCTGGTGACGGAGTTTTTAGGCCGCCTAAAGACCTCCGTCATGGCTGACTTTAAAAGCCGGGACCGACAATTTAACGTGCCCTCCGAAGCACGGAAGCGCTCAGCTGATAATACTTGCGGTCACCCATCCAAGTAGTGACCGCTCAGAACGTTGCTTAACTTCGACGATCTATCAAGAACGTCTTAGCAAGCTTCGCCACGAGCGCTTCATTTTAAATGAAACCTTTAGAGGTCTTTACTATTGAGCAAAAATCGTCAACCATAATTGGCATGTGTTTACCTACTTACAGGCACTCACGAAATACGTATTATTGATTACTCTGTCTATCGCTAAGGTACTTAACCAGGAATCTTTATACTTTCATTAAAATAGTTTTAGTTGTTGTAAATAAAAACATAAACATTTGAATCTGAGAAATGAGCTTCATAAACCGGGATCTAAAGAAATGCCAATTTTATTAATTTTCCCAAAAAGTTACGCTGCCGAAATTAAGGGCAAACAAATTTCTTAAACTTGTGTTCTATTTGGGTGTTATCGATTTTCTCAGGATTTCATCGCATTTTCCGCAGCATTAAAGCGAGTAATAAAATAACATTTGATGAGGCGTTGATAAATGTTTGCTCGCTAACTAGGGAGATGTTGGACAAACTAAGCAGAGCATGAGCGATAGATGGAATAAACCTTGTGTTTTGCTCGGAAGACCGAGTTAAGGTACAAGACAAATGTTTACATTTTTCATTGCAATCCTCCATCTGAATTTTTGATGAAGTATCATAAATTATTCATGGGAATTAGAATGAGTCGCCATAGACTAAGTGCCGGGCTATCCTCAAATCAAAGGGTAATTCCGTTCGTGCTGTTTACAAACTGCCTATTTAGGTCGGGAAGAAAATTTTCTCTTTGATTACTTAATCTCGGGGACTCGAGCCGTCGTTAATTATTTTGTGGGTGACAGTATTTCATTTAAATTGCGTATTTTTCTTTGTTATTGAGTTAAATCATTAACCTATTTAAGTAATGTTATGCGGCAGCTTTATACTAAGTCAATAGGTATGAGACCACTGAGATCATTTCTGTTAGTGCTAGGTAATTCTACGTCTGTTCTCTCGGTCAATACTGTAAAGATTCAGGACCGCAAACATTGTTGGGGGAATTGCTTCAAGTGCCAAACAAACAAAATGAGGCTCATGTTTTGAGACTTTGTCCACTCTGTTGCAGATCTTATTTAACTCATAAAACGTGATAACAAGAACTACAAATATCTTTAAAGGAATTTGTAAAATATTTCCATAAAGATTGCAAGAAGTTGCATACAAACCTTGTTTCCGTTCTATTGAATTGCCCGCGGGCATTTGAAAGGAGTCTCTATCTCTATTTACGTTTCAGTTCGCTCTGCCTGCATACCTGTTTTAGCCAACCTATTTCTAAAGTGGATTCCGAGCCAAGCTGGCATCAAACGGAAAACGGACCCATTTTTAGGGCAGAAATACTGCAATATTCGCGTAAGGTCACTCAGACGAGAACAAAAGTTGGAGATTTATTCGTTGAAAAGCTTGGTTTAATGTAGTAGATTTAGTGGCTCTACGAGTTGGTTAATATATTATTAATTTATTATTGGATAAGACAAGAATAGGCTTAAAGGATAATATAAGCGCTGAGCTTGCTATGTCTACCTTATCTAAAACATGGTCCCAAGAACTACTAGGTAATTCATTAGGTTAAATTTCCTTCAGTCACAGTAAATTAATTTTCGATACACGTAAATGCTTGTCTTTATTAGCTGAACTTTTATAACAAACGTAGTAATTAACCTTGTATATATTGTTTTCCGATAGGACAAGTACAGTACTACCGTACCGGCATACTTTATTCGGACTTATTTGTCCAACCATTACGTGTACTTTCCTCGAAGTGTCAACATTTTTTTCAGGGATATTTTATCGTGAAAAGTAATGGCGGTCGGTGGTTGTTACTGTAAGCCGTAACGTAAAAGCCCTTTATTAGCGTCTCACGGGACGTACAAACTCGAAATGTTTATCTAGGATTTATAATAGTATTTGCTTTAGGCTTCACTCGTTATCGCTATATTTTTGCCAAGTTTCATCTAAATTGGCCTAAAGCTGCGATTGATATACGAGTACACACAGAAAAAGACAATCTCTCATTTTAAGACCGTTTTATTGGTATTTTGATAGTAAAAGTTTCAAAAAATATGTTAATTAAGTACTTACACGTGTTTTGAACGAATTTTCAGCCTCAGCGTGGCATTGCTACAACCAAATTGCTACGGGATAATTAAAGTCAGAATACTAGGCCGTACTAAGCTCTAACTATAGTAACAGCGTAAAACCACAAAAAAATGGCTATTTCTAAAAGCTCAGCGGAAAAATACAAGGTTTATTAAATGAGCACTTGAAACTTGCCGACGGCCTACTAACGAGGATATGGGAGCATCATCATGGAAAATGCTCAGTTGATTTTCCACGAACAAAGAAAACTTGGGAATAATTATTGATACATAAAGGCCTTGAATGGCAAAAGGAAATTCGGTAAGGGAAAACACCTTTAATATTTGGAGAAATCAATGTGTAGCTGTCGTATAATTATATTCTATCTGGTATATTTAGGGCATAATGATTCAAACTACTCGTAGTTAGACTCAAACTTTATTGTGATTACGCGCTACTACGACTGATTGTGCAGGCGACAAGCTTATTAGGTGTATAATAATGCGCAAAATGCCATAACCATTGCAAGAACTTATAATCACTACATATTTGCTTTTATATTGCCATGGTTATGTACTAACTACCACCGTCCCACTGGCATACAACAAAGATAACATTAAAGTTCTGGTAACCTAGAGATCTGACAGGTTGTTTCAAGTTTATCATTTTTTGCACAAAATGTGCCACATAAAGAATAGTGAAAGAAATAAGAGAAGGCCATACCTATAATGAAAACGGTACGTAACGAGAGAAGACTCTCAAATCGTTGAATATAAAATTAAAGCATCGAAATTTCAGTTGAAACATGAGCTTAAGATGCTAATGAGATTTTCAATAAACTATTTTTACATCTGGCAGACCTATCGACCTATGTCTGTGAATAAAAGATGAATGCAGATGTGGACGTCGGGTACAACTTGAGGTTAGCTATCGAAGCGAAATGTGGACTGCGTGCGACTGACCCTGCTATATTGAGGTCGGTCTATATTTTGTCCAAAATTTAATTTCAGTTCCATTTTGCTTGTTTATTTTTTAAAAGAGTAGAAGGAAATAACCAATTTTAAAACACCAAAGCGTGATCTCATTAAATTATCGGAATACGATATTAGGTATCTACAAACAATTTTATTTCATTTAAATTGACTTTCTACTTGTGATTCTCAAAATTTTCAATTTTCAGTTACAGTTCTCTACTATCTTTTCATAGCCGTACCAAAACTTCTGGTCCATTTCTGAGCTTGCAATTATCCATAACTTTTGTAGTTTGGACTAAATGGTAAGACTGGATGGAACGAAATGGCCATAGTTTCTCCCAACGACTAGTTAATGTAATTACGGTGGCTCATCTTAATCTGCAAAGTCCGGTAAGTCGGACGTTAAGCATCTCCGATTTCTACTTAATTCAATGAATAAAATATTATTATCATTATTTGAAACTTCATTTACTACTAAAAAAGGTACCTACTGGGATAATGAGGTGGATGCCTAGATGACTAGCATGAAAAGACACGAAATTGTATTAACTTAATAAGTGTTTAAATGTACCTCTCTCTTTCAAACTACGTGTTTTATATTATGGTGGGCGGGTCAGCTTTCTGTAATAATTCTGTAATAACCCGCAAACTACCTTTATATTGTAAAAAAATACCTGACCGGATGTATAATATAAATATAAGGCTAACTACAAAACATTTTGAGTTTCCTGTTGCACTGCGCCGGCCAGCGTACTCCAAATTGAATTAATTATAGGCTTTTAGTAGTTTGTTTTAACTAATTTGATGAAACTCGTTTGACAAACGAGCTTTTGTTGGTGCAAAATATTCACAAAATACGAAATTATTTTTTTAATGAAAATACTCAACTGTAAATGGATTTTGAAAGTTTGATATTTCTGTTTCGGAATGGAATAATCTTTATCTTTATCTTTTTATAAAATGTAGGTGTTGTTTATGCAGTCTCTGCAAGTATTATGAAAAACAGTTTAGTAGGTTTTGCTTGAAAGCGTAATATACAACAATAATTACTTATGTTGTATTTCGATAAAGTTCCGTCATAACATAATAACAAGTTACCTACTTATGGCACATTACACACGATAACATCTTTCGTAGTGCTATTCCATGTCGGAGTTTTGTATTGTATTCGCGCGTTTTATAAAATGTAGGTGTTGTTTATGCAGTCTCTGCAAGTTTTATGAAAAACAGCTTAGTAGGTTTTGCTTGAAAGCGTAATAAACAACAATAATTCACAATTCGAGGTTTCGAATCCGTAACGTAACATAAAACTTTTAGTAAGATTTTTCATTTATAACAATAACATCCTCTTCACTAACTTTCGCGTTTATATTAGTAGTAATTTACTTTCATAGCCAGTAGTTGTGATGTGTTTCCTCTAGCTAGAGGGCAGTTCGGTCACAAACCACCGAAATTGGCTCGCTCCGAGTGTTCCTATTAGATTACGGGCCGAGTTAACCCGTTTAAGTGTTTGCGGTAATAGAGATATGGCAGAGCATTCGTACATTCCAACTAAGGGAAATTATTGGATAGGGCCTTTGCATCATTTGTATGGAAGGTCATTGAGAACAATGAGTTACGCGATATTTTATTTAGGAGATATTACACTGGTAATTCTGCGAACAGTACATTTATTCAACTGGTAGAAATTTAAAAGTAAGCAGTTTGAGGATATATTCTGATCATAACGCCAAAGATCCTTATCAAATCCTCACCAATTTTTTATGAAAATCATCGAAATCGGATCTTAAAGCAGTGAAATCCAGTCCAAAAACAAAGACAAATGGCTCGTGTGCACTGTACCTTTAACGTTTTGCCATAAAACCGGCAAGTGCGAGAGAAGCGCCGATATCTTTTTGTCTTGCTGTTTTTGATAGATCGTTGAAATTAAGTGACGTTCTGAGCGGTCACACACGATGATGAATCGACGGCATTAGCATGGAGGGTTTATTTTTCAATTTGTACTTCTAATCATAGCAGTATTCATTTATGAATTTTGATCATATAAACTTCCAAAAGCTGTACTTTTATTGACACTAGTTTTGGACACTCATACAACCACTTCACATCTAACTCCGTAGCACTAAATTAGTTTAGCAATACATTTCATGAGACATTTTCATTTCAGTCTGGAGAAACAACCGTAAATTCACAAAGCTCGTTAGTAGTTTTGTTTGATAAAGCTTCATATTGATTGGTTCTCGAGTACTAAAACCACAATTCTGAAAATTACCGTCGAGAAAAATCAGGTAAAACAACAAGAAAATAGGTTTTCAAATTGATTTACGCTCAATATTTAGGTTACGTTAAAATGGGCTCCGTCCAATAAAAAATAAAATTCAAGCTACAGCTGGCCGAAGCAGCATTTGAATTTTCATGCAAACTTTTTGAAGCACTACTTTTTACCTTTTCTGTTATCTGCGAATCTTACAAAGCAAGAAAAGTAGTCGTTAGGCCATGACGGAGGCCTTTAGGCGGCCTAAAAACTCCGTCACCAGAGTTGGCCACTTACTCATACGAACGAAGTACTCATTGATGGTTCCTTCTATGTTAGAAAAATATTTCATTTTATTAGATCTAATAATTACTTAATGTAATCTATATTTAGGCTGACACCTTCACAGTATGTAAATCGAATTTTTATGGTTTGTGTATATCGTTCGAAAAGTACAAATCAAACAGTTGGTTTGTGAACTTTGAAACTGTCACATTTGTAGTTTTAAAAAATCAATAAAGAATGATCTATCTATCTATTAACAAAAGACTAAATAAGAATACACTGGTGATTTCAAATAAGTAGGTACATTATGCCGTTTCTGCAACCTGAACAGGAATTAATGATCTTATTCCAGAGAACCCAACTTTACGCATGAAAAGGTTTTCCTGAAAGTCTGACTTCAACTAATAACTATAAAAAATGCTTTCATCCGCTACGTCTTGGATCATTTTATGTTCCATAACTCTTAGATATTCGTACTCAATAAAGAACATTTTGCTGGATAATCCTTTTATCAGGTTGAGGATCGGGTACGCGTACAAGTATTTTTCTCCTTTCATCTTATTTGGACCTTTATTAAGTAAGGGTACAAAGGTATAACTTTACCTTCTAATCATTCAAAGTTCTTGTAACTGGCCAAGTGCGTGTCGGGCCACGCTCAATGCAGGGTGTCGTAGTTGCTTAATATGATTGTGTAGGTATTTATTCATAATTTTAAATTAGCATCAAAATAAAAACGTTCAAATTATTATTTCAATGTTACCTATCAAAGTGTACCGTTATTCTGAGTTAAATAGGTAATGGTCAGATCGATCTGCCCAAAAGGAAAAAGATTGATTGACGTCACAAATTACTTTCATTGTCAGTGTACAAAGAGCGGCCTATATCTGAATTGACAACGAAAAGAAAAATCGATTAAAGGCTCGCACAGGCTGTCCCTGGAATTGACACCGGATCCGAGCATACAGGATCCCTAATGACATAATTTTGACAGCGCCCGACAGCTGCCCTTGCATGTACTATAGCTACAGATTATATTGCCAGGAAATCATTCTACAAACACAACAAACGCCTGGTTACACAATACTAGTTGAAGTGCTCGTGCGAAGCTTGCTAAGACGTTCTTGATAGATCGTCGAAGTTAAGCAATGTTCTGAGCGGTCACAACTTGGATAGGTGACCGCAAGTGGCATTATCAGCTGAGCGCTTCCGTGCTTCGGAGGGCACTTTAAATTGTCGGTCCCAGCTTTTAAAGTCGTTAAGCCATGGCGGAGCCTTAAGGCAGCCTAAAAACTCCGTCAACAGAGTTGACCACTTGCTCATACGAACTAACGAACTAGTTGATGACCTGACAGTGGACACTGGACAGCTAATACATCTGAGTGATAGTATCGCGAAATATTGACTGACATGTAGTACCTAACTTGAATGATTTGATTAGTTACACAATGTGAGTAACTGCGTAACTAGGCTTCTGGGGTTAAGTAGATTTTTAGTAGTTCCCCTTGGAAATTTAGTGTGGATTTCAGCTACTTGACTTCTAGCATGTAAACCGTAGTGTAGCATAAGCGTAGCGAAATGCAGCATTTTCTCTGTGTTCTGTAGGTACAAACTAGTTTTTGTTCACTGAGTAATGAAAACACTTAAGAGAAAAAGAACTACTGAGCTCAATATTTACATTTTACTCTTTCAGAACTGCTCCGAATACAGTTTAAGACGTTCTTCACCAATCAGGGCGACAATCGAGTTTGCAGCTTGAAATAAGTGTGAAGAAACAAAGACCGTGCACTATTGGAGTTAACGAATTGGTGACTACCTATAATGATTTAGTGATAACTATTTTTCAAGCAATTGTCTTGCCCACGCAAGTTTTGTTCCAAATCAATTGATGGGGTGGATAGGACATTTAATTTTATAGAACCGAGTAGAACTTTCAATTAGCAGTAAACTCTAAAAGCAACCATAAAAACATTTGGAGGGTTAAAAGAATCGAAATAGTCAATGCACGGATACTTTTTACCTACATTTTTGGGAATATTCTAAGGGAAAATAAGATCCTTACATTTTTATGTTAACTTTAGACGTGCTTCCGCTGTTTCATCTCGAAGAAATCATGATAAAAAGTAGATTGAAGTAAAGTAGCCCGATATGTTACTTTCGCATTTCAGATAAGGAAAATTGTCTTGGAACTTAGAACACAAAACAGATGCCAAACGGTCAGATCACGAAGAAACCTATTAGGTACCGTTTACTGTCCAAAACTTTCATAATAATGGCACCCGTTCAAAAAAGACTCTCAGAATAAAAATTACTCAGAGTAATTTAGTAGGTAGGTACTTATGTAGTAGCTATAATCTATGGTATCCAGATGACCGATGCACTATACTTGTACTATTCATTCATCTGTTGCATCTACTACTTTTATGAATTGTTTTGTAAATGCAGACATTATTATAAATAGGCAAACAGCCAGACTCTGGACAAATATCTACTCAACAAACAAAACAGTACCACGGGGACAATCAAACCCGCAACCGCCTGCGTCTCAGCGGGCTTTAGACCCACCGAGTCACGGAGATTGATGAATGTGTAGTTGGACAAGATTTATACATTCAAATTAGAACCACTGACCAAGTTTCAAATCTCGTAGCTCTGGAACTATATATGAATCCCACCGATTCATCTGACATTAATAACATTATCAAGTCATTAAGGAACTGTAGTAGCACTGGATATGATGGGGTCAGCACAAAAATAATAAAGGAAGTATCCGAATGCATTTCACCAGTTCTAAGTCACATTATCAATGTTTCTATGGTTTGTGGTATATTCCCTGACAAATTAAAAATAACCATAATCAAACCTTTATTTAAAAAAGATTACCGCGACCGTATGAATTGTTATAGGCCTATAGCTCTTATACCAGTCTTCTCCAAAATATTTGAAAAGGTCATTTACTTTAGATTAAATAATTTCTTTGAGAAATTTAATGTATTTGCTGAAGAACAAGCAGGCTTTCGTAAACATAAATCTATTAACTTAGCAATTTATAAATTTCTACATACCATAATTAGCAACTTGGATAGCAAAAAGTTTGTTTGTGCTCTGTACATGGACCTAACGAAAGCCTTTGATTATGTAGACCATAACATTCTGCTCAATAAGCTTGAATCCTATGGTATAAGAGGTAATATTTTAAACCTTATTAAATCGTACCTTACTAATAGAAAACAAGCAACTGAAATATCGAGAATCTGTCCTAAGTTAAAAAAAGAAATTATTTATAAATCGCAACAACGTGAAACTAGGTGTGGAGTACCTCAAGGCAGCGTATTAGGGCCACTTCTCTTTATCACATATATAAATGACCTACCAAGAATTACTTCTGAACAAATGGTGTTATTCGCAGATGATAGCACAGTAATGTTTTCTGACATAAGTGAATCCAATTTAGAGACAAATGTTAACATCACACTGGCTAAAATAATTGAATGGCTTAGACATAATCATCTTAATATTAATCTTAATAAAACTTATCTTATGACATTTTCTAACAATAATTTGAATTATAAACTTGACATTAACATTAATTACCATGGACATATTGTCAATCATGTTGACATTACAAAATTTCTTGGACTAACATTGGACTATAAATTGAATTGGAAAGGTCACTTGAGTTATTTAAGTAAGAAACTTAATCAGTTTTCATATGCACTATACATGCTCCGAAAAACCGCAAACGTATCTACTTTGACCTGTGCCTATCATGGTTACGCAGAATCTGTTTTAAGGTATGGGGTTATCTTTTGGGGGAACTCCACCTTAAAAAACAAAGTATTTATTGGTCAAAAGAAGTGCATCCGAGCTATAATGAAGCTTCAGAAATTAGACAGCTGTAAGCCATATTTCATTAAACTGAAAATACTCACATTACCCTCGCTGTACATATATGAGATTGCGACATTTGTACGAACTAATATGGACCTTTTTATAAAACGAAATAGTAAGCGACACCATAATAAAATTTGTTTTCCACGAAACAAAACCGCTTTGCTTAACAAGAGTGTCATCTGTATGGCTCCACGTCTATATAATCACCTTCCTCAGTCAATATTAGACGCACCTAGCCTACATTTGTTTAAAGGGAAACTTAAGAAGCTGTTGATAGATAAGGCATATTATACAACAAATGAATATTTATGTGATAATAATTTATAATAGGTACTTACATTGACTTCGTAATCTACATTTCTTATTTTATATTAGGTACTCATAATTTGACATTTCATTATTATTATTATTGTTATTATTTTCTTCCTTAATTACCTATAAAATGCATTTTGAATTAATTTAATGATTGAATACCTGCTTGATAAATTGTGTTTATGAATGTTGCATGCGCAAGACGCTGATTATGGATGTACTGAACTGTATCACTAACCATCTCTTACTAACACATAATACGCAATAAATAAATTTGAATTTGAATTTGAACTTGCGTACTGAATATATTAATGTTGATCAGGTAAGTTTGTATGAGCAAGTGGCCAATTCTGGTGATGGAGTTTTAAGGCCGCCTAAACGCTTCCGTCATAGCGTAAACAGCACTTAAAAGTACCGACAATTTAACGTGACAGCTCAGAACGTTAACTTCATCGATCTATCAGCAAGCTTCGCTACGAGCGCTTGAATTTTAATGTTGATTGAAACAAAGGCTTTATCAATTCATGTAAATCTAGAGTTCCGCGCAAACTCAAGTAAATGTACGAATACTAAACAGTTTCTAGTTACACATTTATTAGCATGCAAATTACAGTATGAGCTAGTCTTGAGTTAAAAACTGATTAGCAAAACAATGTAAGAGGATTTACAACAATAACAAACAAAACAACAAAAATAATTGATTTTTCGATCGAACAAAAAAATTAACTAGCTCTAATCGGTGAAGGGTAACACCGTGAGGAAACCAGTTAGCTATCAAATAGAGTTGATGCATGAGAAAATGTGAGTTGAGTATAGCAAATATCTATTTGGATATTATACCTAGACATCTTCTAAAGACCGTAAATGCCTAAAAATATCTGAGACAATGTCTATCGCGCCTTCATTTACGGAAACAAGTCGCGATCATATTTTTATTTCATAAAATAATACGAAAAATGTAATACATAACCATAAAAAAATCAACTATTTTAAGATGAACATAATTTAGAGTCAGCTCATAACCTAGATTTAGCAACACCACCAAAAGAAAGATAATGAATTGCCGCTTGCCGTTCCCGAGCAGACAGATTTCCATCCAGATAGAAGAACGTTAATGAGTTAAGATAAACGAGTTTCAGACTTATTTTCAGAGAAAAAGTTCCTTTTTGTTACAATAGTAACCAACGAAGGTAGGTATACAATGACTCAACAATGTCACAGTAATTGAAACTAAACTCACTGGAATAATAATAAATGTAAGTTACCATGGCGTTTTTCATTGTAACCTAGATTCTCTGACATTTTCAAGAACATACCTAAACTCACCTTCTCTATAATAGACTTGCAAAAAAAAATAATAGGTTTTTCAAACTGGATTTATAAATCAAATCCTAAACCCAATAAAATACTGACAGCATTTCAAACATCTAAATTTATATGCCTATAGATTACACTATGCAAAATTACAAACTGAATTTACAGCAACTTTACGGCCCCCGAAGTGTTGAAAAAGGTTTATGAACCGCATAAACCATTTTTATGAAAAGCTAAAACGGTTTTATACCGAACAGTACTTACTCTGTGACTGTAGCGTTTCAATAGGTTAAATGGCTTGATTTCAAAAACAATGGCAGCAAGCTCTAAGATAGGCATTTCGGGGCAGCTTGAAGAAGTCAGGACTGACTGCTTTAAATTGAGACTGAACTTTAATACTTTAAATTATACCTAGGACCTACCGAATATTTTTTTAACATTTAATAGGTACGTTATCTACATCTTTTATTTCAATAAAACTATTTAACTACTATAGTTTTTATATCCCTGCTGTAGCTCGAGTTGACCTAAATTGCATCGCTCCGTGAAATAAACGCACAAATTGAACTTCATTGCAATGAATTATATTCGCATGGTTGGGTGAGATAAAATATTTATGGTATGCCGTTTCAAAATTGCATTTTATTCTGAATGTATTCTAAAGCTAATGTCGAATACTATGGAGCTGTAGACAATGTCTCCAAATCGGTTCAAAGAAATTATTAGCAGACATTTTTGATAATTTTTATTCATTTTCCATTATAATTTTTGATAGATTTGAAGAGTTCTAAATATAATATTATGAATAACATAAAAACAGACATTTAAGCCTATACTGCAACATATTGTTCAGCTGTAGGACAGGCTATAAAAATATGTAGATAATGGCTACAAAAATATATAATAAAAGAACTACATTATTATAGTTTTTGGAAGTAGGTTTTTGCTTTTACAGTCTAAATTCGTCCTTAGCTCATATAAAACCGCACTTATAACACCACAATAACTCCCTAAGTCCTTAGGTTTGCTAGCATTCAGCGCACTTGAACCAATGACCTTTGAAACTTGGTCAAGTATCGCCTACTTTTGCTGGGTCTCTAATGAATTGCCTATTTCCACATCTCTGAGAGCACAAGTGGAACTTGTTGCCGACATCGTTAGATTTTGAATTTAGAATTTCATATACAAAATTAAATAGGATTACGACTCATCACTTTTTCACAATTTTAAAATCCCCTTCAGTCAGCCTAAATAAATAAAAGAGATTAGACTAAAGTTCCGAAATTTTTTAGAAGGTGTCAATCACAGGTGTCAATATTTGGCTCATTATATTCAGAATTTTCCCTTATTGTTGCATAGTTTAAACATTTCTAGAATGTGACCCTTTCTACCATATTGGCGAGTATAATTATAAACTGTTCATTTTCTGATTATTTTGTAAAAGTAGTATCTTACAAATTTTTAAAACACAGGACAACAACTTGAGCAACTCATGCAAGTTTTATTATGATGTTTTTATTAACTGGGTGGATCAACTATTTTATGTAAAATCGTGTCCCTGATATAAAAAAAATCTTGAAATGTACTGTGTTTGTTTAATTGCTGGTTTTACTATTTAATAATTAAATCAGATCCTATGTAGTTACAGCTATTTGTCATTATGTTTAAAATTTTAGATAAAATATATAAAAAAAAGTTGTGACCCAGTAGACCAAAATTGAGTTTCATACAAATTCTAGCTGTCCCTAAGGCACTTTGTCTATTTATGTTTGGATGTTGTGTAAAATTTTTCCTTGACATGTCTTTATATTTTAAAGTAATAATAAGCTACAATATATCAGCATTCTAAATATTGATTTGCAAAAAAAATGGTTTAGTTTTAAGTAAAAAAAACACAGTTTGAATAGTTGTCCCTAAAATATCACAAAACGCGTTGTCTCCAGGGAGACCTCAAAAACAGTACCATAAAGTGTGAGTAATATTAGACAGTGGACAGGTAGGACAATAAGGAACTGATCTGGTAGTCGAATGATTGCATTTAACCTCACCTTACCCTCATATGGACGTGGCCAAATAATTCGTGGCTCGGCGCGGGAGTCGGTTTTTTTATTGTGGATCCGCTGACTCACGATTAAATTCCGGTTAATCTCGGTAAACCTTTAACTTTTTATAGGAATTTGGTTATTGTGTTGTGAAATTTAATTCTGGGATGCTTTGCATGCATGTATTTCGTGATATTTATATTGTTTGTTGAAGAAAACATTAAAAAAACCGTAGTTTTTCTCATGGGTCACAGTTCCACTGGCTCACAAAGACAGTGACCCAGGAGAAAAATTTTGTGACCCAAGAGATATTCTGCACAAAATTTTCCATAATATCTAAGTGATATAATATGCAGAATAAATGAAGTGACTTATGCAAAGAGGATCATTGCAGATTTTTAATTGAGAGTAGTAAAACTTTTGAATTTGAATTAAAATTCAGTCAAATATGACGTAGAAGTATAAGTCTCTATGTAGGGTACGACACAACCTGAACCTGCATCAATTTGCCTTTATTAGTCATCAAACACTTACTTTTTTCGATTCATCTTACACGCTTTCCACGTTTACACGTTTTTTAGCCTAACATATTCAGAATTCTATATTAAACACCCAACTGGAGATCTGGGAAGTGGCCTAGGGACTGAAAATTGTCACTTTTATAATATCCTTAGTCTAACTCAAGAAAGGTTCAACGAAAACATGCGGGAACTAACGGACAGTGGCACTTTTTTCTCATGCTCTACTCTATTAAGTAGTCAATGGACGCTTAAGAATCTTATATAATACGACAGATACCGAGGCTGGTTTCGTTAAAGGCCAAAGCATCAGAGAGCAAACTGCCAACGTCAGACAATTAATAGAGAAGAACAAACGAGTTTAATGATCATAATTTTACTTTTGTGTTTCATTGACTACTCCGAAGCATTTGACTGTGTATGATGGGACTGTTTGTAAAGAATGCTCAATGAAATGGACGTTATTAGGCACTTAATTACTGTAACCGCATCTGTACTGTATGAAGTCGGTGAGTCAATGGCTAGGGTGAATGATGTGATGTCAGGACCTTTCAAACATTGAAAGGGAGTTTGAAAGGGATGTATTCTATCCTTTCTTCTTTTTAACATTTATGACGAATGCATCATGAGAAAAGCCTTAAAAGAGTGAGAAGGAGGGGTCTCGGTTGGGGCAATAAGATCAGTAATCTTCTATACGCAGACAACACTATGTTTGCTGCATCGGAGCGGGAACTAGCTGATTTATTTGTAAGAGTGCAACAAGCAAGCCAGATGGTAGGACTATTAGTCAACACAACAAGTCAAAGACTAAAGTCATGACATGATCATTGATCGAGCTGGAGTTCTAGTACGCGCAAGAGAGCTCCCAGATCGTCAGCAAATTTGTATACCTACTGGGTCTCCGATCAGCGACCAAGGAAGCTGTGATAAGGAGATCCGAAGAGGTACACAGATGGCTAAAGCGGGCCATTGAGCAGTATGACCAAAATTTGGCAAGACAAATGATTCTTATTAGAAACCTTCCTGTTTTGTCAAATCTTGTCACAAAAAGGCAAGGCTGGTACGGTTTTTGATGTTTGTTCTAGATTTTTTACGGCTCAGAATCAACGTAAATTCTCACGGCATATCAAAAAAAGAGCGGGGCTTTTGAGATGTGGCGTTAGTGGAAAAATTCAAACTCAAGATCAAAAGAGAGAGAGAGAACCCGACTGTCCACGATATACTACCAACGAGTCCTAAGGATTTTTGGTCATATCGTCCGGAGACACGCAGATATTACAAAGCTGATTGCGTAAGGACATCGAGTGAAAAAACCTTGCGGGCGTTTACCTAAACAGTCAAACCAAATCAAAACAATAACGGGACTCACTATACCTTCTACCCTGAGACAAGCTCAGGATAGAGCAATAATTATGGTAGAAACTTGTCAAGATTTCAGTCAAACTATTTCGGAATGGGCGCGACTTTGATTAAAAATTAACGATTAAAGATTACGGCAAGGAAGAATGTTTAATAAATTGTACTTTGCCTATATCGTAATACCATTGTGTCTCTGGAGTCACAAAATATGTCTTCGGGCTCACAAAGTTGTCCCCAACTTTTATGGCATTGATAGTAAAATATTAAAATAAATAAAGGCTATTACACAATTTTTTGTATGAGGATATATTTTAAAACATTTAACAGTAGTTGTGTAAAAATTGCGTCCTTATTGCGTTTCAGCCAACAGAAATATAAGGAAAGTTAAGACAGTTTCTTTTATTATGTGAGCCCAGAGACACAATGTGGTATATTTAAAAAAAAGTTAGAAGGTTATCTTTACCTTTAATAGTTCAATATTGATCCATTTGACTATTAGTTGCCATTAAAGCAGAATAACTATTTTAAAAGTTGTTTTTTATATGCTTTTTACCGCGATTTATACTTGTCAGCTAAGAGACATTATTGGGAGCCACTTTTAGAATATACGCTTAAAAATCTATGAATGCCACAAAAATGTTCGGTGCACGTTATAGATTTATAAACTACATGAATTTATTTAGCAATATTAGGTGAAATTAAAGCGAAATTACAATAAAAAATAAATTACACAAAAAGTTGATTCATGACAGAAAATAGTTGATCCACCCAACTAACAATTCTGTACAATATGACATGCCAATCTTATGAAATGAAAATATTAATATCTGAATTACTGACTGTTTCTTTGGCGTCCCTGTCTTGTTTGGAATAATTAAGAATCAAACGAACTTACCTTGTGATGTTTGATGTCTAATTATACGAGTGTCTCGACCGAAGATGATTACTGTTTACATGCAGCAGTACGCCAGATTGATGCTAACCTAATCACACTTTTAAAGCTAATAAATTTTATTTTGCTCAAAAAATCGTAAGATTTTCCATTTTTAAAAGGTGTAGTTCCTATCCCAACCCTGCTCGTGCACTCCGCCGCGCCATCCTTGTTCGAATCTCATTATTCAGAGTTAACATTGTTTTTTGATGATCAATATCAGGGTCTTGAAAATCAAGGGGGGGGGTGGGAGTGTAATCATCTTCGGTCGAGACACTCGTATAATTAGACATCAAACATCACAAGGTAAGTTCGTTTGATTCTTAATTATACTTCGTATCTCTCCCGAAGATGATTACTGTTTACATGCAGATGTTTAAAGTATCAAAAAAAAAATACAGTCAAAGCGATCGACAACTTAACATTTATTTAAGGTAGGTAGGTACCAAAAACTTATCAATAACAAAAAAATAACTCCTTATAAAAAATAATAATAATTCATAATTGTACTGTGTAGTCATCACAATCAGTAGGCAATGCCTATAATCTCAAACTGTAAATAATAAGTCTACAAATTCATTTTGCACTGATGTTACCAATGACTTGTTGTATGTTGTTGATATAATATATTACTATTCGATACGGTTTCTATAAAAAAATAGTAGAAGTATAGACCTAATTAGGTTAATTAACAGAGATAATCTACATTATTATCAGTGACATGACGACGAAATATGGTAGGTAGGTATTAGGGTGGCTCGAAATTTTTTTTTTCGACTTACGGTAACCTAATAGTGAAAAGTTTGTGCGTTTTTGGGTAAAAACCGACTATGTAAAATATTATTTGATTTGATTGACAGTAACTGCCTCCCCAACGTCATCGAATATTAATAAAAACATGATTTTAGAGTCTACTTTGATGCGACATTACTGTATAAAAAATAAATCAGCTGACTTGTTTTTTTCGCTGATAAATTCTTACTATGGTCTATTTTTTAAATAAAATAATAATAACGTTCGACTTTGTGTTTTTTAACGTGGGGGAGGAGAGCGGGAGGAGGCACTTAGCTGCGTCGACCGTCATCGCTCAGTGCACAATTGTCATACACTGGACCATTAGGTAAAGCTCTGGAAACCTACAAATTACTGCATGTGAAAAACTTTACACACATCGAGGGAGAGTCGCTTCCTGAAATGTCAAAAGATTTAAGTACAGATCAACAGTACTTGTACAAGATAGTCTCTGCGGTAATTTCAGGTGATTTCCCAGATGACTTAGCAAATAAGTCTCCAGGCAAACTCTCTCATGCCCGCTGGCTCACACGGGCCAACCGGATCTTACGTTTGTACGTTACATCTGAGAAGCCATCGGAAAATTTGAAAACTCTGGCTAAATTTGTCGTGAAAGTTTATGCACCATCTTGGTTTCAAAACAAAAACAAACCATCATGCAAAGATGGTTCACGCCATCTTTACAATATAATTAGGGCCTCCAGATACCTGCCAGAAGATCTCAAAAATATTATTGATCCTGTCATTCAACGCAATAGCTATTTTGCGCATCCGGAGAGCATTCTTCTTGCAATGGTTACTGATGACAGAAACCACATTAGAGAATTAGCAGCTCGGCGCATATTGAAGGCACGCAGCATGCCTCAGCCTTCAGTACCAAGACTATTTCAAGTACCCCGTATAAACTTCAATGCTTCCACTTAAATGACATGATAGATTGGCAGGAAACTCTGACTGACCCACCTATTTTAAGGAACTTGTCCGATCAAGAAATCCAGCACGTCGTTGAAACTGAAGGTGAGGACGAGCTGTTGTTTCTGAGGCTTCCCTGTCATACTCAAGCCGTTTAACGGGCAGTAAAAATAACAACTGAAGCTTCAAGTTTACAAGAAACAAGAAAAGCCCGTTTGGGTGCAATAAAAGCCAAATTGGAGTCGAGGAAAATAATGCCGAAATTCGACTCAAAAAAAGATTTTCGAGCTAATTAAGTAACATACCTAATTTGGTCTTTCTCACTCTTATAATATATATTTCTGTCATTTTATCTTAATAAATATGTTTATTATAAAAATACTGAATTTTAATTACTATCTAAATAATTTTGTAATTAAATTCTTTCGTTTTTCCCCAAGTAAAACAAAACATTTTTTTATGAGAATTTGAGGTCTGTGCGGAGGCAGAAGGAGTTATCCAAAAAAAATTTGGAATTGCATTTATTTTCACATCAATATTACGCACCGACCCCCCCTATTAGTACTCAAATTTCGAAAAAAAAAAAAATTCCATACATTCGTGAGCCACCCTAGTAGGTATACTAAAGTTATCGGAAATTACGTAAGTATTCAAACTTATTTTTAGGTTATTCCAGATGTATACTCGTAATAAATAATAATCAAAAATGATTGATTAAATTGTTATCTGTTAATATCAATAATATCCACTGTTAACTGTTAAATAGTACTACCAGCCAAACGTTAAATATTATATTACATACAACCAAGTGTTATAAAAATATCACAACAAAATAAAAGGTAATATTTATTGTATTCTGAAAATCAGTAATCTGAAAATATTGTGCCTACGACGCGTACGTAATCACCAACAAGAAAAGGAACTTGGTTGAATAATTCTCAAAGAATCACCCGTATTGAAATATTTTGCGATTATTCTGAACAATATTCGACTGTTTTAGTACAACCCAACATCAAAGCGCCAATGGATGATTGAACTCGTAAATAGATCAGACACATAAATAAATAACGCTTTATTGATTAAAATGATTAGTGGTTCTACTTGCCACGCGTGAAATGCGAGTTTCAACTTGGCCATGTGCCTAACGTATATTTGGATGTGAATTTACTACTTCTTGTAGAGACACTAAAGAGTTCTTGAAGATTATAGTAGTGAATTTAAGTCGATTTGTTTTACTATACTTTCGAGAAATATAACTACCTGCGCAAATAAAATCCCCTTTTTTTATTCTGAATTTCAAAGGCCAAAAAGTTGTTAACAAAAACAATCAATTTTGGTGTCGCATTGGTCCGAACAAATGGGTTGATTATTTTTTCGAATATAAAAATCATATTTTAGTCATAGCTGTTGTACTGAGCTGTCTGAGTCAAAAATATTCCCTTTATAAATCTGTTAGAATGACTTATTTATTCAGTCCTGGAGTGGATAGCATAAGCCCAGCTACAAAGCGGATTTAAAATCGTACATTTGAACAATTCAAAAGGATTTAAGCTCTAGTTGCGGTCCGGCACTGATCGAAATTTGTTTACTAACGGAATGAAAACTGTTACCGAAGAAAATTTATTCAAATGCCAAAGGCGAATCCAAGAGAAGAGAAGTCCAAGAGAAACCTAAGTATACATCTGATTATCGCCTTTGGGATAATCAGCAAATAAAAAAAAAGCATCAATCGTGTTTGATACAAACTCATAGGCAGTTAAGCTGTGGATTGTGATGAAATATTTATTTTATTAAATTAGGAGTTCAAAGCGTGAGCTGCAGGTATGTGTGTGTTTATCTTAGTTTTGTGCTAGTGTAACTTTGTCAAATGGAATTGAAGTTGCGCTGCTGAATACAGGTAATCTAATCTACGCCTTGAACGTGCCAGTGCCACAATTCTCAAACAAAGACATCTTCTAAAATACTCCTATACAATGTTATATTTTCTTACATAGCACCTTAAAGCTGTCAAAATGTAATTGGAAAATCCTGTTATATGTCATAGTCAAGGAAACGGATAAGGCAGTGGGCGGAAGATTTAGTACGAGATATTCGGGAGTGGGTAATGACGGCTCATAACTCACGTTTTGATAAAAATTGCGAGTAAATGTTTCGTATAATGAAAATAAAACAATGTTTCGAGATAGCTCCGAGGCTGTCAGGGCTTATACGTCAAGGAGCGCTTCGATCGTGAACAAATTGATTGCCTTTCAGGTAACACAGACATAACATCAGTACCTACATTTTTTTCTAAGAGTACGACAAGTAAAGACTCCTTCAAAGGTATTAGATAAAAAAACAATTTCCAAACAAGAAAGTTTGTAGAAGCATAAAATTATTATGATTGTAGAATTTGCATCTATGAAAATAGCTCCATCAAAATTTGCATGAAAATGTAACTAGAAAATCTCGGAACAAACGTGGATTTGTCCGATTACTTATTCATGACTTGACTTTCCGATAGTAGTTCAAGCTACTTGCCTATTCTGAAACATTCAAAGTTCGTATTGTGTTCGGGTTGTTATTGTATCGACAGGTATAGTGTCTTACATTGAATATGTTACGAATTTAGCTGAACAACCATCGTATGAATTACTGTAATGTAGGCATACCTTTGTTGGATAGTTACAAGCTTCTACCCAGGCCCACTCGGATTATGAATATTGAATATCAAGGTTTATGCAATAACGCTTTCAATGAGAATATATTTCTGACCGAGTATTTTTCGCTTTCCATATCATAAAATTGTCGATTGTTCGAAGTATAAAATCATAAAACGTCGAGTTCAATTCAAATAGGTAGACCAGAACTCTTTATTTAATAAAACTACATAAAACACAATATTTGAAATTATTTTACAAAAAACTTTGTGTCACGGAAAAAAGACATACAAATTTGTCTTTTCTGTGACACAAAGTCCATTTTAGTATGATAAAGGTATGCAAATGAAGATAATGTAGGATAGGAATAATTTCAGCTTTTGTCCTGTCCGAAGGCACCTCTGTAGCGTTGAACTTCACCGACATAAAAGTTTCATGCGAAAACATGAATTTTGGAACACTTCGTTATTACAAAGTAGGTTGGTTTATTATAAGTCTATTTTAAGTATGTTTTTTAAATTTTTTTTAGAAGATTTTAATATACCTTTCGTTTCATCAATTCTTTATTAAGTAATGTGTAGCATTGCCAATTAAAACGGAAGTAACAAAGCAATGGGTTAAGTACATCATTTTAGGGTTTTTACTTCTGGGTTCAGTAATCAAACGATATTTATTGTTTCTTGCATTCTATGAAAGATTAATTTAGAACAGTTTTAAATGAGGTAGGACATAACCATTATTAGACATTAATTGAATCAGTGCTTTCATGAAAATATTTGATAAAGTAAAATGAAATGGATTACTTTTTACTACATTTTAAAAATAGTCTATTCCAGATGATTTATATGGTAAGAGAAACCTATGCAAAGACGGCTACTTCATTTTATAGCTGTCGTTGGCCTATTTCACGGCTCTCAAAGGAAATCGATAAGTACTTATGTTTCATACATAAATAAAATACATCGATTTATACCCACAATCAGCGAACTTCGAGTTAGACCTAGAGCGCTTTAGCTTGAGGATTCAATGTTTCCTTTCCAAAACAATGCGAAAACCTAAACGCTGGCATCCCTGAAATTCAAATTAAATATATACTTCCAGAATTACAAAGGTACAAGTGTGTGTATCAATTTCAATGAAATTAAATATCAAAATTTAGGAATCCCTTGAAAGGAACACGATACCCTCGCCATCATTTCCCTGATCGTTTCTATTATCTTGTTAGTACGACAAACGGTCGTTTATTAATATAATAAAAACGATCAGATATAATATGAAGCCACGAACGTGATATTGGTTTATATTAAGAATAGTGCCGATAGTGGAGTCAATATTAAAGGAATTCTGCTAATATTATAAACTCGAAAGTTTGTATGGATGAATAGATGGATGTTTGTTGCTCTTTCACGCGAAAACTACTGAACGGATTAGGCTGAAACTTTGAAATACCCTTTATACACATTGGTTTCATAAACCTACTTTAGCTAAAACAGATGCATTTTTTTGTTTTATGTATGTTTAGTACACGCCCAAAGTGGTCCAATAAAAAAAAAGAGTTATGAATACAAAATATACTTACCTCGAGAGTGCATGATTTTTTCTCTCACGAAACTGAAGTCGGTTTCATAAAAAACATTATTTTGCTACTTATTAACTTCTCTTATTCATAAAGATTTGTCAATTTAATATGGGTTTAAATAATGTTTTTTCTTGTTACTCTTATGTCAATGAAAAGAGATAGCAACAGATTTAATATCCGTTTTAGCTAAAGTAGGTTTACTAAACCAATATGCATAAGGGGGATAGTCTTTATTTTAGCCGTTCAGCACTTACAGCGTTAAAGAGTAACAAACATGCATCCTTACACACTATCACATTTATAATACCTATTAGTAGTATTGTGGACAAATAATACTTAAATGCTCAGTATAAATTCGGCCTACAGGCCGAAAAGTTTAGGCTACTTTTATCTACAGATAAGAAACATAAAAAGTTGAGTAAGAAACAACAGCTGAATTTCAGCAGATTAGCCGATCATCTTTAATTTTGTTTGTCCCGACGGATAAAAGTTGGGGCAAAACAGGGATAATGTACAACATTATACACGGCGGGCCGTAATATCACGCTTATGAACATAACGAGGTTATTCCCAGGCTAATGGAAATTCGCATCCCCGATGAAGGACCATTAGGTTTTACTACCGCACCCAGGACCCATAAGATTGGTAAACGATATGTACCTATAGCGTGTAAACTATGGGCAGTGTTTTATATATTAAGGTACTAGCTGCTCCCCGCAGCTTCCCACAATTGGGACTCGAATAAAATTTAGCCTATGTCCTTTCCCAAGGTCTAGTCTATCGCTGTACCGAATTTCATCAAAATCGGTTCAGTGGTTTAGGCGTGAAAGCGTAACAGACAGAGTTACCTTCACATTTATATTATTAAATATATAGTGGGGATAATGAGTATTGTACAAGATTAGAGTGGGCTAATAAAGGATTCTTATCTTACTTATATTTATGGAAGGGACAGTTTGAGAGGTCGTTTGTTTAAACGCCATTCCGACAACACCATTTTGAATGAATCTTTAGAAAATCAGGAAATTATGGTCATCATAATAATAATCTTTCTCACATTAAGGTGGCCCTTCCCGGTGCGTCTATCATCGACGCGGGCATAGCTGAAAAGCTTGTTGTTTCATCCAGCGCAATGCTAGAAGAAGAAGCAAAGCGAAAAGAGAGAGATAGCGCCTCAGCGCTCGGCATTCAGTACGTACTTTCGCCGCTCACTTGCTCACTCGAAAAATAGTGTGCGGAAATTTCATAAAAAGTGTTTTAGGAAATACGTGTTTTTCAGTAAGCCTTACATGTTTGTAAAATAAATATTTGTCATTTAGAATCTCCATAACATTTGCAATGTTTCTATCACAATGTTTTCTTTACTTTTACAATTAATTAGTACATTATGAACGGCCAAAGTTCAGGTAAAATTAATGCTAAAAGCAGGTTTTTGGAAGCTTATACTGAATTTGTTTTTTAAAATTTTGATTTTTAGTTTCGATAGAAACCTAGATATAGTGCACAAGATACCTATTAGTCCAAAAGTTTTAAAGAAAGATCTGTTACAACGGCATAATCACGTACGAGCGTTTGTATGAAAAGAGAGCCGGGTTGGCCGCTCTTAAAACAAGTTAGCGAGTAAAATAACAATACAAATCCAATACAAGTTTTTGTGATACCTAAACGTTTTATTTTCACTACAAAACGCAATGCTATCCAATACAATCCAGTTATGCTACCAACGACGAGTGACAGAAAAATATAAAATCGAGCACAACTGAAACATTTCACACAAACTAGAAAACATTTTATGAAGAACTAGCGACTCGTTCCTACTTCGCACGGAGTTTCTGTTGATCGCTACCAAACTTCACAGAATCAGCCGGAGGGTAAAATTTCATTAAAATCGGTAAAGCCGTTTTGGAGTCGGGGCGAGCACGCATAGAGTTTATAAATTGCACAAGATTTTCCATGATGTCTAGTTTTGTGTGAGTGGCGATTCCGTTGCAAGGCAAGAATATACATCTACTGTACATATATTATATCTAACTATAGTGTTTGTTCTTGGCTCCAACAAACCTGGCGCCTCTGGCCGTTCGTCACCGGAATTTGTTTACGCAGGGATGACCCAGTTTTTTTACCTGTCTCTTTCGTTTCAAGCTAAGGCGATTAAGGGCAGAATTATACCTACAAATAGTACGTGTAGTGAGAACTTGAAAATCACTGTTGCGCTATAAAAGTGTTGACTAATGGACTAATGCCCGTTTTCACCAACGACTCCTAAACAGTCTCCTTACTAAGTATTACCTAAGCTAGGTGATCCCTTAAATCCCCCTCCTACCTAAATTCATTTTCACCAAGCTAAGTGACCCCTAGCGAACCACTACCTAACTATTAAGTGATGTTTGCTGTATGTTGATTGTCTATGCTTTAAAAATAAATAGTGTGTTTGACATGTTTTGCTATACGACATCGAGTTTATGATAATTGATATTTCGTATGCAATTCGTATGCTTGAACTTTTTATTGTCCTGGGACTCAATTTTTGATTCAATTTTTGTCAACAGGAAAAGGACACTTTCTTTAGTTAACCTAAATCTTCTAAAAAAGTCCACGTCATCAAACTTTTGGAAGAAATCAATTCTCTCACAAAATATACGTGGTCGATCCCACAGTACACGATCTGTGATCACTTCTATAGCCTCAATAACATCAATGAAATCACTTATTTTTAATAATTATAAATATTAGCAAACATTCTCAATGATACAACTGTCACCTATCTTTAAGACCCCGAATTTCGGCCCCCTAAATGTAGGTAACACTTAAAGCTTTTAGGTGACGGATTGGGAGTGGTGAAAACCATTTCTTTCTTAGGTGATCCCTAAAATGAGATAGGTGTCACTTAAAATTTAGGATTTGTTGGTGAAAACGGGCATAAGGCTTGTCAAAAAAAACAAGACATCGACTTTTATTTACACAGAGGAAACACTATCTATCTCAGATTCAATCCATATAGAGGTTGTCTAGAGATCGCTTTTTAGCGATAAGACCGCCGATTGTATGTCATAGTTAAGGTATCTTTAGTTTATAGCAAAGACGATTAATATCTAGAAGACAGACAAAGGCCATACACAAAATCGTAACCCTAAAAAATAGCCTGATAACTCTAAAACATCAATTTTATCCAAGAAATTTCAATTACTTTCTAGTTAAAAATGTTTAAATATTGAATATTGTTGCTACCTACTACTAAGTATTGAAATTTCTTGGATAAAATTGATGTTATAAAGTTTTCAGGCTATCTGGTACTGCGGGATCGGGTTACGATTTTGTGTATGGCCTTTGTCTGTCTTCTAGATATTAATCGTCTTTGGTTTATAGTGCTAATTGTTGATTAGAAAATATAGTGCGCAATAGAGTATTTTCTATCTTACTAATTTTGTGAGGGAGGATGTTTGTTACTCTTTCTCACAAAAACTATTAAACGGAGTAGGCTGACACTTGAAATATACATTAGTTTATGACCTGGGAGTATGGTGTTGTACTAGGTCATAAACTTTATATATTCCAAGTTTAGGCTACTTTTATCAAGGTACTACTCGTGAAAACCTTTAATTAGCTATATGTTATTATTAAGTTATCTATATGTAATCTCCTGCTGTTGGTTTTCCTATAACTAAATAAATAAATAAGTATGTAAGACGCGAGCGAAGCCGTGGTTTGCTAGTTTGTTTTAAAAAAGTTTACCAGAATTTGCATTGAAGAAGCTTTTCTGAGCTGGGATAAACAAATTATAACTTAGATTAGTTTTTCATATATTTTACTTTAAATTCGATTTTCTGCCCTCTGTTTTATATTACAATCTACGGATTATTAAATCTTATACGCACACTGTACAGGTGTCGACGAATAGGCCGATAACTCCGACAAGGCTGAGATTATGGTACCTACCTATTGTAGGTGCTGGCCAAGTCTGTGACCTGACACTGTATAATTATATTACTTTTAGGTGAAAAATTTACTCGTTTTGTCGAATATGATTTTGAGAGTAATACTCTCAAAATCATATTCGACAAAACGACAAAACGAGTTTATGGTTATTTTTCAACACCAAATAAAGATTATAAATTTGAGCAGTTAATGGTCTTTTCTTCTGTAAATTTATTTCCAGAGAAAAATTATTCATTGAGTTTTTATTCACATTTGAATTGATTATCATATTAAAGCTCTCAAAACCGCCTTGAGTAATCAAGGTTTATGCTCGTATCTACATAAATACCTACATACTTAGTTCTAAATAAAATATGACAATTGGTTACGAATAACTAAGTAGGTATTTGTTTGTTTGTGGTGAAGGCATTTCAAATTGTGGAAGTAATTTTGTGAGCAAAGCCACACAGTGTCAGGGAAACCTGATAATTTTGGGTACTTCGGAAATTAACTTACACGGCGCGAGTGCACGACTCGCACTTGGCCAGTTTTTATTGGAGGCCTAAGAGAAGAACTGCTGCAACTAAAATTGTGTATAGTACTTTACAATAATTTGGTTCCACTTTTATGTAGGAAAATATACTACTGAACAAAAATTCAACTTAACTTTCCATCATTCGTGGTTCTTTTGTGGTTTTTCTCTCTTTGTTCTTACCATTAGGGCTATAAATAAGAAAAGAAAAAACATTTATTTGTAGAAAAGCCCTTCAAGTGGAGCCAGAAACGGAACTAACGAGCAATTTCGAGCGAACACGGCCGCAACTGTCTCATTCACTACGAGTAGGTACACTATCTAGTAGGCACTTGTATCTCGAATATCCGTATCTAGATGTTAGTTCGTTTTTACCTATGATATAGCTCAAAGCTTCGAAGCTCACCGGTAACAAAAGGTTCATTGATAGCAATATAACAGCTATATAACAACAATATAACAGTAATAGCGTTCATGATCGAAATTACTGGCGTGATTGATTGACTTATAATTAACAGTAGATACTGAAAGTAAGTATATTATGTTTAATCAATAATAGCGGCCTGCTTAGATTTTGAATAAGTTTACTTTAATATTCATCGCCTATTTCCAATTGGAATATTTATCTTCCAAGCGTCTTGGAGAAAATAACCCGGTAGTTAGTAAATATGTGTGAATTATGAGGTTATCCTCCATTCAAACAAGCTTACAAAGTTTGCAAGTCGCTTTGTTCCTAACATTAAATACAGAAAAAATATATTTTTGTAGTGTGTTTTTTATTTACTTACAATTAAGTATAGGACTTTTTAATTAAAGCTTTCATAAAATCACGTGGAATTTAAACTCTCTACCCGATAATGAAGGTTAATTGTCAAAACGGATGTAAAATTTATTAAAAATATGATTAAACCATTATCATAATACAGATTGCTGATTGATAATTTCACACATTGCTGACCCTATTGCTCGAGCACCTTTTTTACAGCCATGGGTCAGTCGTATCCATTAACGACTGATACACCGATCGTCACTTAGCAAAAGAAGCTTCAGACGCCTGCTTCTCTTACCAGAAAATAACAGAAACACCATATTTGCAAGATACAAGTGAAGACAAGATTGATGCATCAGAAGAACGAACTTTATTCTTAGTTCTGAGACGTATTTCAGATTGCTTGTTTCAAATATAAGCCTAAAATAAGTTGCGGTATGTTAGCCGCAAAATGGTTTAGTCACGAACCAGCGAGTTGGAAGGATTAAAATGAGTCTTGTAGTCTCTCGCAGACTAAAGATCCTTCTAAGACTTCCGTAGCATAAATCATTTCTGATATAATACACTACGGAAAAAAGGTTGTACGAGTCCTCATTTCTACCAAAGTTTATAACATTGCCGTAAATCTTTGGAACAGAGCCATGTTTAACCAAAATGTCTACCCAAAGTTGGAATGCGAAGTTTAAAGAACGAAACTTTATCGGTATCGTTGTTACTGCCAAAACAAAACCTATAAAAGTGACAGCAATAAATCTTAATGAAATTCCAAAGCTTCTTGCTTCTTCTTCTTCTTCCTGCCCTTACACTATGTGGCGTCGGCACAACATGTGTTTTACTGCCATTTCCCTCTATCAGACGTCATTTCAGCACTCACTCCTTTCTTACTCATGTCATCCCATCACACAGTCCATCCATTTTTTCTTTGGCCTACCTCTACTCTACACCTATATCCATCCACATTCATATCTAATACTCTCCGAAGCTTCTAGCTTACAAAGTTTAAATTGAATCTATCTACTAAATACACAAGGTAGGTATACACAACAGTGTAGCGTGAAGGTGAACACATAGTAACCGTGCAGCAAAAGGCGACTTCGTTAAATATTTCCAGATTATAGAGTCCGTGGAACTAACAAGCAAAGTCCGCAAAATCAAGGTATTTTCTACAACTTTCCTCAGCGTTTACTCTAAGTATTAAACCTTGGAGATTGAAGAAAAATAAAAGAATGAAGACGAGCGACGAGCAAAATATATTTTGAGACTTAATTCGATAGATGTTTTGAGTATTTGCTAAGTGATTGGTTCTAGGCGGGTCGAGGTAGCTGAATGACTATTGATACGTACGTGACAGTGAATAAGCACGGATAGCCTTATATAAGTCATAGTTATATATCATAAAACTAAAGGCGATAAAATATGTGGCCGTCATGGAACGTCCGGCAGATTTAAATCAAATGAAATCGAAATGCATGACAGGGTGACATAATAACTTATGTAATAATGAGTGTCATGTTTATCGTCGCGGTATATGAGTCGATCTTATCCGTAAGGCGCGTCAATAATGTTTTACAGAACAATTTCAAAGAAAACTTTTAACAATGCTTATTCTGAGAAAATACGATGCAGTAACTTATACTATAGTAATAATACACACCGTATGGTTAGCCAACTAGGAACAAAGTTAAAAGATTTACAACCATAAATACATTTTAGAACCACACTTAGGTGTTTCATTGAAAATAAAAACGTTTATCATCCCGTAGGATTCGAAAATTTTGATAAAAGTTTTTATTTTCACAAAGAAATCGTTTGTTATTTTAATCAAAGTTATATGGAATTGTATTGGCTTCAGAATGTTCATCTTAGTTAACGCTTTATAACAATTCTTAATAAATCTCTAGTCTAGATATAATCTAGATAAATATCTCTGTTGCAATGTTTGTCATTCATATCGACCGGTCAACACAACAACTTCAGTTCACATACCAACAATATGAACTAATTGAAAAAAAAAATAGGAAGTTTCTGTTACAATAGTAGGTACATCGCACAACATAAAAGTTAAGTTAACATTACTCACTCGATTCTACGGAATTTGAGCGCGATTCCTCGGACCCGTCGGAAGTCGAACTTTTCCTTGAGACACAACAAAACATCTTCACTTTGAATTAAAGTAATCGAACAAAGGTCTGTAGACAACCATGACGTAGCGTACAGAGTAGGCAAATTAACAAACAATCAATAAGCAATCAAAATGCATGACAGAAGACCCATTTGGACACAGCTTCCAATAAATAGCTAGTTCGCCAACTAGGTACCTAGGTAGAGTATCTTTATGTTTATGGATTTTATTGATAAAATTATTGATATTTTTAAAGTGCCTATCTATACCTAATTACAATAGTTATGGAATGAAACTTACAATTCCCCGACCAAATATTGGAATATTCTGTACTTACTCGAAATTAAAAGACAGCTCAATTTACATATTTTATTACCTAGTGATGTTCACTGGTTCTTATTATGTTTTTTTTGTAAGTGTACTTACCATAAAGTATTTTTATTCATTCATTCAGTTGAAATTAAACTATTTTATTGACTGGCATATATAGATTGTTTTTTAAACTTTCACCAAATGCTCTGCCTTACTACATACGTAGGTGCATACTTGTATATAAAGCAAGTCGTTTGCAGTACGTTTTGGTAGAAATTACTAGATTTTGTATGAAACACGAGCTGTTTTAAAGTATACTATGACTCCATTGTAATGCTGCACTAAACACGTTAGGTATATCAGAAATTGCGTCACATCACCTATGTTTTATAGAACAAGTTACTGGAAGTATATTTAAGTACTTAAGTAGATATATTTTATACAAAAAATAATGTTTTAAACCACTCTGAATATAGTTTTTATAGAATAAAATTTAAGTCATTAGGTGTATTTTTTTAAGTAGGATCTTACCTACATTTTTGATTGTGATGGTAATTAAATAGGTAAGGCTTAATACATTATCTTAGAGAGTTTTGTACATAAATGAAGAATATTAAACTATTAACTTTATTTCTCGCTGGTACACACAAAACCAAAGATAGAAAGATAGTAAGCCACTTGTACTTGTAAACAGCAAGAGGGAAATTCTAAACGTCAATTAATTAATATGCGCTTAAAGAAAATGCTGACCAAATTCATAACTTGTCATGGCCAGATTTATAAAGAAATAAAATGAAACATGAGTTTAAGAGTTTCGACCTATATTGTTGAAGGTACTGAGCATAACATTTTAATAATTTAACGAACATTTTGAATTAAGGCACTTTGAATAGACGTCTGAAAACTAATACGTCTCGTTACACCGGCGAATATAGTTACTTTGAATAAAGGGAAGGTTAAACTCATTATACCATAGCACCTACTATGACCACCTGCCTCAAATTTCATTTAGTTAATTAATATCAAAACTGGGCTTTTCAAAATACACTTTAAGATAATTAAGATTTTGTTTTCAGTTTCAGAAAACTTTTAGATACCTATTTATTTAAAAAAAATATCATGTTTACATCTGTAGCTGTATGTCCCCGAGTCGCGGTGATGATTTGTTTAATACAATAAATAGCATATATATTTAATACAATAAAGCCATGACGGAGGCCTTAAGGCGGCCTAAAAACTCCGTCACTAGAGTTGGCCACTTGCTCATACGAACTTACTTTAATAGCATATAGTTCGCGCCACGTAAAAAGAGCGCTGAGGGGAAGTAGTGGGGGTACGTTTGCGCCTGTGTTCACTGGCTGACGAACCAATAGCACCCGCTAAATCAATGGTATGAAGTGCGCCGCGTTACCTCTCCACAAATCATCGACCACTGCGCAGTTTGACAGCCAGCGCTCTTTTTACGTGGCGCGACCTATACAAGGTTGAAGACGGTATAATCAGAGGTGTCCAATTACATATTTGGTAAGTACCCACATAATCAAAATTTCATTTAGTAAATTATTAAAACTGGGCTAGTAGATCGTATGGTAATATTCAAAACGAGGAAATGATACAGGGAGTAACAAGATTGCTCCCGAAACAACAAAAAGGGCTTTAGCAGGGCCGGGCCGGGCCGGGCGTCACACTTCTAGAAATGCATTTCGTTTTTTCGACGGTTGAATAAATCAATTTTTTATGGTTATGTACATACAGTATACTTAATTAACATCATTTTTATTTCTGTATTTTCTTAACGTTTTTAATACTTGACCAATGATTATGCATGTACAGTGTAACCCTATGTTGTGTGTAAATAAATAAACATAAATGTAGATTATGAAAAACTGAAATACCTTTAATGTAGGTAACTGGTGTTAATATCAGGTTTACAATGGTCATAATCTAAATGAGTGTCTAAATTTTTGAACTTTCTTTTTACACCCAGTATCTTGAACACGAAAGCGGATCTTGAAAGCCAATAATAGCCTGAACGTACTAAAGCACACCCACCTAAAAGGATTTTCCATCCATAACGCATTTGCTCACCACAAAGAGGTTTATCTCGTATTGTTATGGACCTAAATCTCGTAAACCTCGGGTTTTGTATTACTCGATATTATGCTACACACACGACAGAAGAGTATCTCTGAAAAATGAGTTAAAAACGCCAGTAGGTACTCTGAAGTTTTCGGTAGTCATTATTTTTACGTTATTCAAGATCCTTTGAAAATGTTTAAGGGGAGAGACCGAGTTCTATAGACAAAGCGTCATGTAATCCCAAGCTAACCAATTTGCTGTATTATGGATACCATACCAAAAATCTGATCTGATATACTACTTATAAACATTTTATTTGGTAAAGTAGGTAGGTACATACATCATAATTATTGTTAGAAAAACATCCAGACCCAGAACAAATATTTACAGAACATACAAACATTTGTCCCGCAGCGGGGATCGTAAGTACCCGAAACATTCTGAGTCTCAGGTGGACCTACACCCACTGTGCCACGGAAGTCGCTTCATATACCACCCTCTCACTCAGGTGTCTCTTAACTTATTCCGTAATAAAGTAAATTTTAAGGTATTGGTTTTGATCATCACTTAATTTAAAACACGCTTAATAAAATAGAAAAAATCAGCAATAGACAAAGATAAACATTGGAAGCTCTTCAAACTCAAATAACTTTGGCAATTAGGTACGGGTTTTTCATTAAAATTCTATCCAACATTCAAAGATAGGTATACCTTGGCCGACTATATCTAACTTTGAGTTGGGTTTGACACGATTATTGTCGTATATCGTTTATCGGAGTAGGCTTCCCGGTTCTTGATACAAAGCAAGAGTCGTCCTGGTAAATAGGTAATATCCTACTACCTATTCAAATTTAACCTATTTAAATAGGTAATGATAAAATTTTATCAACCAGATTATTCTATGCATCGGTGAGTTTACTAACTTTACCTACTGTGTTAGATATTTGACGTTTACTTCTATATCTACTAAAAATTTCTAAAATCTAGTTTTTCAATTATCGCCCATACAAACGAACTTTCTGAAAAATCTTAACATAACGCTAAATACGATTAACGCTAAAACTTTTCGTGACTATGTTTTTAAAATAATTTCAGAATTATTGCTTTTCTGATATTTTCCGTCCAACTGTTTAGTTTCCAACTAGCCCCAGGAGATTTGTTTATTCTAAAGGTTTGCTCAGTAAAACATCGATCAAAGTAATTATTCTTGAGAGTCCAGAAGAGCTTTATTGTCATGGCGCTTAACGGATTAATAATATTTGAATGAAGGGCTGAAGTTCGACCGTCTTGGAGAAACATTCATAAACTTTCATTAAAATCCACTAATTTAAGGAAATTGAGGTTCGGGCGGCAAAACGTTTTCTTTCGTAAATATTAATTTAACATTTTAGAATATCTCAAACAGCCGTCAATTTTGAAGTTATATAAGTAATCATAAAATAAGATGAACACAACACAGAAAAACATGTAAGTGTTTTTTTCAGACAGTAGTTTAGTTTTACCAAAGACGATGATATTAATCGTCTTTGGTTTTACTTATAAAACATATGCAAACGAGTATTTTTCACAAATTTACTTATAAAATTGTAGCTTTTTCTTTCCATTTAGGTTTATTGGTTTACCCAATCAAATATGTAACCTTCAACTAGCATTCAAAGGTTTTGTTTCATTCTAACTATTGAAAGAGCGCGAATGTGAACGCCTTTCATCGTTCCTTTCTTATAAAATGTAGCGCTAAGAAAATGTAACAGTTTTCTTTGTTCAATATCAAATTCTGCAACAATTTGTAATTTCTTTTACGTCAAAATAATATTGAAACTATTAAAAAACCTTCTGTGTCAGAGTCAGGCGGTCGATGCCTTTGTCTGCCATTCCACCAACAGCCGCAGCAAGGCATCACCTATTCTTCACTTCACTACTTTTTCTTCTCCATACTGGAGGTGCAAAAAAGCCAAATTATAGAACACCCAAGTCTCGTTAATCCAAGCTTGTTTATACACGGTAATTTGCACAACAGACTACATTTTCCCGGCAAAACTTTCCTGCCAAAGTTAATAAGTTAATTCACGGAACACGAATGTTTTATTACTCTCACCCCGATAGATCCAAGAGCTACAAGGCATATTCTGGCCCGTCATACATGTATCCAAGTTATTACGTTCGGGAATAGTGACGCGACAGAGGTGTTTTGGGAGAGCTGTGGAAAGGGACACGACCTTTCTCGTCCGAGCTTTGCGCTCAACTGCGGCTGAATATGAATGAAGTCGATGAGGGTTTCCCTCTGTGTTCCTGAAAAATTGCTGAATTATCGTGTAGGGGATGCCGCTAGATATCAATATAGTATGTGCTTAAAGGACGTGTCGACCCTATCTGATCAATGAGCTATTGAAACACAATTCAGAGGATATTGAATTCAGGACGATAATATCCGTGATCAGTTTTGTTTGTCAAAAGCTTGTCTATTCTGTCTAAAATTACATTGTTTGTAATTACTATTAACCAACACTTTTATTAAAATAAGAATTATTAGGTACATTAAGCCTAGGTATAAATTACAACCATGAAGCTCATTTTACGATATAGGTATCAAAATACAGGAGAAAACCATTTCAAGTGACAATTGACTTCAAACGAAAACAAACACTGTCTTTGTAGAAAACTTTCAGCGTTTGTTAGACATTTCTTACTCGATACTGCTATGTCATTCTATCAGTAAATATAATAGTGAGATTTGATACCAAGCTCGTAATACAAGCTAGAGTGTTTATTTATTAGTCTTAGTTACTCCTTTAAAACATTTCTATGACCTTAGAAGAATACAAATAAAGCTTATCTAAATGGTTGTAGTATAATGTGGCTGGGATCTAGACTTGCCAAAAAGTTGAAGGTTGAAACGATTGTAAATGATGAGAATTAAGGCCGTCGCTGTTTTATTATACATTAGTAATTGTGGAGTCGTGGAAGTATCTCGATCGATCTTGGAGAACTTCTTTCTCAGTACTCAGAGTGAGTACCTACTAAGAAACTACTTGTAATTTTGGTTGTGTATTGTCTATTCAGCTTGTTAATACATCAGAGGTATGTTTGGATAATTAGAAAAAAAATAAGCAACGATTTCTTTAAAATATGTAAACTGAACATTTAAAGAAACGCTATCAACATAGCTGAAACATAGCAAAGAGACACCTTTCACACATAAACCCGCATTAAAATCGATTCACCCGTTCAGCTACACAGACAGAGACAAAGCAGATACAAACTTTTAACATCCCTTTTTCGTCATGTCATGAGCTAAAAAAATCAGTTTAGTAGTCAAAAGACTAGTTCGCAAAGTATAAGGTTAAATGAAGGAAATCATAATTTTAAATTATTTAAGCCTTAAAAGGAAGCTTCTAGTTAGTTTTTAAGCTTTTACTTAAAAGCGAAGCAGTTTCCGCTAAAATACTTGGCAAGTCGTGAACATTTTCACCCTGAATACTCAGGAAGGTAATTTTGTTAAAACTTTATATATCTATTTTGAGAAAAGGTTTCTGATACGTTTAAATTGTTTTTAACCGACTTTCGAGAAAATGGGTTCTTGATTCAGCTGTTTTTAGGGTTCCTGAGTTTCCTGATGCTGAGTTGTCACTCGCAAGTAGGTACGTAGTCTTTAAGGATATCACTCAATCTCAGCTTGTCAAACTAATTTCAAAAGCTTCTTCGCTTTACCATCAAAGCCTTCAATAACAATCTCGTTATAATTATTTGGTTGGTTTCATTTCAGAAGTAAAATCTCTCAAAGTCCATCATCCGTAACGTGGTTTCACCACTACAATTGTGTTCTTCAAACAAATTAAGTAGAGGTATACCTACATAATTTCTCGAAATTAATAACGTAAGGAAATACAGAACCAAAACAGACATCAATTAAGTTTTGTTGAACAAGGCTTACATTAATTTGTCAACGGTACAACATTTGTGTCAAACAAAATTAAACAAGGTGTCGAGTTGAGTACACACCCTAATTTCCCTAAAATCTTAAGATCTTAAAAGGCTCGACTTCTGTGTAGCTTTCGGTCTTTGTTTCACCTTAAATAAGACATACCTACCTACTCGTATACAAGACTTACACTACATACCTACTTACAAAATTTAAGTACAAGTAAGTACTTAGGCCTTTACATCATTACTAGATGATATAAACAGAGTCAGGAGGCAAGCTTTGCCTGCACTTAACGGGACACTGTAGTGCCTGGGACATTGTTGAGACAAGTAAGTACTTAAGTATAAATTATGTTTATGTTTTGTAGATGAAACTTAACATTTAGGAAAGGGGAAAGTTGCTCCAAAGGTTGATTCCGGTTTATTCCCAAAGCGGTCACGTTTAGGTTTTATGCTACACGTTGATATGTCAGCTGACATTCAAGAACACAATGGATGCTTTTTAAAGGAAAAATATGTTTCGCTACGAGCAAAATACAAAGCTTGTTATATTTATCATCATCATCCACAGCCCATAGGTACCCACTGCTGGGTGTAGGCCTCCCTTTGCAAATGCCATATAACACAGTCCTGCACTTAACCAAGCCAGGAATTGCCCGCGAATGGTTTTATGTCTTATATTATTCGTCACAAATTATAATCATTTCTGTATTATACATACGCGAACTCTCGATATTAAATTAATTGATCTCGAAATAATAATAAACATCTAAATTGTTTTATCCGTTTATGATTGATCAATAGAGACACAGAACTTGACAAATATTGGGAATAATTAAGACAAACTATTGTTGAAGGAAAACGAATTAGATGTGAATAAACTAGATCGAATTAGTGCTACAGGATATAGAAAAGTCTAGAAAACGGGAAATGTTTTTCATACTGCGAAGAGTAGAAACTGAAACTGTGAAGAAGTAGGTATTTATGAACGGACGTACTCGTAAACAAGAACGTGGGACATAAGCTATAACGATTTGTTAATGGAGCACGGCACTAAAATTTCGCAGGTAAATTACATTGTAAACAAAACCTTGTACAACAGAATAACGGATATATGAAACGATAAGCTTATGTTTCAATTAGAAAACACTCACCCGTGGCAGAACCCGAGTTCAAAGATTGTGATGGCTTCTGCTGAGTAGGAGATGTCAGGTTTGAGCTTTTCAAGGAGTTTGAAGAATTTGATTCAGGAATTGTCTTTGTGAACGGTGACGTCGGCAAAGACATCGGAGAGGACAATTGGAGTGGTGACGTAGGAGTACCTAAACTTGAAGGGAGGGACATTTTCGAATCTGAATTGATGAAGGAATTTTTGATTGGCTCTGGAATGTCTGATGTAGGCTCTGGAGTACAAAGGACTGTGGGTAAGGACATGGGATAGGAATTTCGCGATCCCGTCTTAGGTTCTGTGTCCGTTGAATCAGCCATTATCTGCAAAGAAAAAATGTAATAGAGAACAAACATTTCGTGGAAATAATCAATTTATTTATAAAAATCTGTCAACATTTTATTAAAAAAAATTTTTACACTACTACTTTTTTACAGTCAAAATGTTACCAACCACTTTTTTCTGTGATAAATAATGTACCTATACCATTCTTAGCTTCAGTGTATAAAACGATATAATTATACTCGTCATTAAACACAAACTTTGATAACATCATCATCCTAATAGATTAGTATAGTTATGTAAGTACCTACCTAAATTTTTACATTAAGTATGTTATGTAGGTAAATAACTTAAATGTATTACAACAAACTTGTTGTATACTGGGAGTATAAATATAGGCCAACAATTTTATTAATACTATTGGACACCCAGTAAAAACAGAAAAAACTTTATTCCAGTTGCAACAGGAATAATTATATTGAACTGTCACATACCTATCAAGCCGTAGACGTTCACACACAAGTAACTGGGGAAGGTGGGCGTTATGTCATTGGAGTCTCTTCATACTATAAAATAGATAGACGACGCCGTTACGTTCCCATAGTGGTAACCAGACCAATATTTAGAGACAAACACACATCGGTAGTTCTGAGCGAGACAGCGATAAAACGAAGTAGACAGTCCACTTTACAGAAGCCTTATGCACCACAATGTAACAAGAAATTATCAACACAAGACACGAGGTGTAAAGTTGAAATTTGCTTGCGCTGAAAATGTGTATAATACAGTCAGATTATACATTGTCCTTGGTATGTTTTGTTCATTCATTGAGTCGTCGACTGAGCTGTGCAGCGCGCAGTCAATAACATAATCTGACCAGAATAATACCGTTTACGAAAATTTTGTGATATTGCCGTTTCAAAAACATAGTTAAAATGAGTTACGAAATTCTTATAAAAAAGAAAATACCGTTAAAAGTTAAGGCCATAAATTATGTAAGGCTCGTTGTTTTGTGTATAGTGAGGTTCTTCTGCCGGTTGTGTTATGGCAAAGGGAAAAAGATCCCACCTATTACTGATGATATATTGAAGATACCGGCTATTGAAGTGGCAAAGAAAATCAGGGAAAAGGAGGTGAGTAAAGTATTTTTCAACCCAGAAAAAATTGTTTTATTGTATTTGTTTCATTTGGAAAAGGTTGATGTGGTATCAGTGTCAAGCATACCGGTTTTAGTGATTACGTCAAACACGAAAACAAGAACACCGGTTGTAAGAATAAACTATCTAGAATGTACCTAGATTCTACATAATAACGATATTGACCTTGATAAGCTGTGTGATATACCTAATGCTTTTTTTAAATACTTACCTACCAAAAATAATTTTATTTAGGAAAATGTAGACCAGGTATTACGACACTATTCGTAATAGTTATTTCTTGAACGACGAGAAGTATAGGTAAGTACCTACCTACATAATAACAATACTGGGTCCATAAACTATACGGCTTTATTATATAATGAAACGAAAGTTGCATCGTATAAGCCAGAGTTTGAACCAAACCATATAAGTATTTATATTTGTCCTCTCATGTACCATTGATTGACGAAATCATGTTAGTAACAACTGTGGTAATATAACAGAATAAATAATAGTTGGTAATATTGAACATGAAACGGTCATCATAGTCCATGGTTTAGTGCTAAATTTATTTGATTTCTCACATTACTGTAATCTTTATTTTAACGAGGGTTATTTTAACTTTTTTAAGCTAATAATGGGGGCTATTCGGAGTGTCGCAAAAGCTAAACTAACCTAACTAAAACTATTGCCATCCTTTTTATTCCCATCGCTATGAAAGGGACGGCAACAATTTAAGTTAGCTTAGTTTAGCTTTTGCGACACTCGGAATTGCCATGCCACTAATGTTTGCAATAAACATTTTGTGATAGTAAAATGAACCTTGAACTTTCCTACCAAATATTATACGAAGTTATAGATGATTTGCTGAAACAGTTTTTACAGGTAGGTACCTATGTATATTTTTTCACGCTAAGTAAGTAAGTTCGTATGAGCAAGTGGCCTACTCTGGTGACGGAGTCACCTAGTCTACGCTAACAGTCTAGCATTCCTATTACAGAGCCTCTACTCCCAAAACCGAAAACGATACAGCGAGCCAATAATCGCAGTTCAGCTTATGTTGGTTAATCTTCCAAGTTCTGTTGTCTACCAACATAATGATGTACTTACTGCGATTATTGCCACGATGTAACGTTTTTAGAAGTAGGGGCCACTTTGTTTATTCATTTAATAAACAACTTTGATCAAGGGCAGATCTTTATTTAGCATCTTACGTAACGAATTCAGTTAAATCGAGTCAGATAAGCATACCGACAAGTTATATTACTTCTAGGTCTGTATGATTACCTATTCGTCATACCTAACTTTGCTATGACCGATCACGTTTTGTTATTTTCTAATCTACTTTCATAATCGCAATTTTATCGCACTTACCGAGTTATTAACAAAGGCACGCTTTACATGTCTTATCAGTAAGTTACCAACCAAAAATATCAATTTGAGATTTATATCTCTATCTTTATTCACAAGATTCCAAAGTAAAATACTTACAAAAAAATTGTTTTAATAGCCTTTTTTAAAGTATCGCGATCAGAACACATGATAAAACATATATTTACGGTTATTTATTAATTTTATCCCGAGACGGTTGGCGAAGTTGCACTTGGTTGCCACCAAACTCTGTTTTCGTTTCTCTTCCTAAACTATACTAAATACAACTATTGCATAGGTATGAAAAAAGGTTTAGTGTATGATAGGTTTTACAAACGGAACATTTAGTTTTTTTAAATTGACGCATGCAACCACCTTAAGAATAATTGGACGTAGTTCCGTTGAAAGGACTCAATCCACAAAATGTTACTTTTGAGTTATGGCATTTTAAAGTTTAGACGACGATTCAACATTGTTATTGTATTCGGAAGATATTGATATTATTATAAGTGATGACCAAAAATACTATTATTCTTATGTGCCTAATTATATTACACGGACTGTAGTATTTTTTCAGTTATTGCGAAAAATATGGGGTTGAGTCGTTTCTGCTAAATTGTGTTTAACATTACTGAGTGTTTTTTTTTATTTCTCTAAAATGACTTGAATAACAAAAAGAAGTAAAAGGTATGTAATAAAAGTATTTTTTTTTACTTAAAGAGTTTTATTATTAAAATATCAATTATAGGTTCTTATAAAAATAGTTCCTAGATGATATCATCAAAGTTTTCATCCTGATCCACCGCAAAATCTGGATGTGAGCCGATACCGTCTACGTCCTCCACAATATTCATTCCATTCAAAGTATTATAAAAACCCTGGCAGTCTTTTGGAATCAGGTGCATCATTGACTTAAGGTCATCTAATTTAGCCTGAGCAATTTCTTTACCGTCAGGCCAAAGACAAACGAAATCGTTTTCCGTAATATGTGATATTATTTTTATTTTAATAGTTTTTTTTATGTCAATCTCCTTTTCTTCCCCGTCTATATTCATAAATATGGAATGTTCACAATGTTTTTTTAGCAAAATTTATTTGGTTTTTAGCCAGTTGACTTTTTCTTTATTTGTAAATACTATACCTATATACTAACTTTGTAAATAATATAACTGTGGGATACACAACGGATCAAAAGATACCGGGCATTGCAACGTGTGGTTGGAAGGGGAGGCAGGCCGAGGAGCACAAGAGGTTGGATCGTGTCTTATACACTACATAAAAAATAACATCGACGCAAATGTTACAGAGCTAGACGTACTTTGGAGCGATTGTTGCGGAGGCCAAAATCGTAACATCAAAATAGTGTTGATGCTGTAAGCTCTATTGCATACACACCTGACTCTGCAAACAATACGTTTGAAATATTTAGAGTCTGGGCATACATTTCTCCCGAATGATACTGACTTCTCAAAAATCGAGTATCAGCTCAAATATCACGAGAGACTATATACTGCCGAAGAGTATATAAATGTTATAAAACCCTGCAAAAAGAAAAATCCTCTTATACCTTATAGAATGCAGAAGGAAGATTTCTTCGGAACATCCAAAATAGAAAAAAAAATAGTCAATAGAAAAGTATTTACAAATAAAGAAAAAGTCAACTGGCTAAAAACCAAAGAAATTTTGCTTAAAAAACATTGTGAACATTCCATATTTATGAATATAGACGGGGAAGAAAAGGAGATTGACATAAAAAAAACTATTAAAATAAAAATAATATCACATATTACGGAAAACGATTTCGTTTGTCTTTGGCCTGACGGTAAAGAAATTGCTCAGGCTAAATTAGATGACCTTAAGTCAATGATGCACCTGATTCCAAAAGACTGCCAGGGTTTTTATAATACTTTGAATGGAATGAATATTGTGGAGGACGTAGACGGTATCGGCTCACATCCAGATTTTGCGGTGGATCAGGATGAAAACTTTGATGATATCATCTAGGAACTATTTTTATAAGAACCTATAAATTATATTTTAATAATAAAACTCTTTAAGTAAAAAAAAAATACTTTTATTACATACCTTTTACTTCTTTTTGTTATTCAAGTCATTTTAGAGAAATAAAAAAAAACACTCAGTAATGTTAAACACAATTTAACAGAAACGACTCAACCCCATATTTTTCGCAATAACTGAAAAAATACTACAGTCCGTGTAATATAATTAGGCACATAAGAATAATAGTATTTTTGGCCATCACTTTATAATAATATCAATATCTTCCGAATACAATAACAATGTTGAATCGTCGTCTAAACTTTAAAATGCCATAACTCAAAAGTAACATTTTGTGGATTGAGTCCTTTCAACGGAACTACGTCCTTCTTTCTATGAAATGACTCACATAGATTGGGTCATTGCAACTGAAAGCAAAATCGGCTAGTTTCTTATAAATGAACTTGTCAGAAATGTCACACGCAGATTGAGTTGTTTTAGCTAAATGCTATAATGGTTTGTTTCTTAGTAAATCAGTTTATTAGAAATGACCCACATGGTTTGAGTCCTTTTAGCTAAAAGTAAAATCGTAGTTTTTTAGTAAAATAATTTGTCAAAAATGACCTACACAGTTTGAGTCGTTTTAGCTAAATAAAAAAATAGACTAATTTTATCAAAGTAAATTTAACTGAAATGATTCAGGTGTCATGAGACACATCTGCTAAATTACTTACATACATACTTGTTTGAAACTGGATTTTTTTAAAAGGATCCATGTAGCCTGGGTTATTACAGTGTTTTGCAAGAAAATGCCCGCCATACATGTGGCTTGGTTCTGGTATTTCAAAAAACCACCTTAGCCTTATGCGATTACGGATCTTTTTTGCGAGGTGACAGAACCGACCTTTAGGACCTTATTGGTATATTCAACTCATTTTTGACCAGAGTGTGGATTGAGTCCTTTCTGCGGAACTACGTCCAATTATGACTGGTTGAGCAATGAAAGGATATGAATTGCATTTTGTTGCGGTTTTCTCAAAGTGGGGCTAATGTACTTGCTCTGTTATTTATTCTGTGATAGATAGAACTCAGACTCTGTGAATAGAATTTTGTCAATTCTCAAGTTCGAAATACCTTACAACTTATATCCAATATACCAGCTATAATATTAGTAAATGAACACACAAAGAAGATGCGAATAAAGTGGACTCCTCACAACATCCATTACTCTCCACGAGTAGGTATCTAATGGATGTTGTGAGGAATATAGAACCAATTACGACGTCGTCGGTCGGACAATCCAAACAACTTGGCAGGATCAAGTGCCGGCCGATGGCCTCTTCCACTACAAGCGTATATAAGATCGATACTAATGTGTGTTTGTTTTTTGTTTTTTTCCGACCCCACATAGTAGGATAAGGGCAGGAAGAAGAAGAAGACTAATGTGTGTTTGATTAAACTTGTAACAATAATTTTAATGAAAGAAAGAATAAATACACAGAAAAATCGTTTATTTTGGTAGGAACTCTAGGATTACTTCAACTTCGTCTTACAATGCTAGGGGATTTTAATGCCTGATCCAATTCCAACGCGACTCCCTACACCAGGGAAAGAGACAGGCAAGAACCTGGTGGTGTGGGCAAGCTTTTTTTAAAAACGATCCCTTGAATGCATAAATAAATACTTACATGCACAGCACAGTGCATGTAAGTATTTATAAAACTAATTTTCAAAACGATCCACTAACAGAATAATCGGTGACTGATCAATGATCGATCATACATTAAATAAACACATACATACATAGTGGAACAAAGAAGCTCCTTTTGAAGTCGCATAAAAATGGAAAATGTAAACATGTCATGCCGAGCCCACGAGTTAATTTATTTTAAAAGTTTTAAAACATAAAAGGGGGACATTTTTTTCACCTTCTATGGATCATTGTGGACCTGTCTTATTTGCATAAGTACCTAGTTACCTACCTAGTCTTCTGACCAGTTAGTCAACTACTAATTTACTAAATCTGGTTTCTAAAATTCAAAGTTATTTGTTTTATTGTATTATATTCTAAAAATTGCCTAATGATCTGAAAGAAATGTCTACCGCTCCCGGGATGCAGTCGTGATCATATTTCATTTCATTTTTTCATTTCATATTCTAATTTTTTTTACTATTTAGGTGTATTCAAATGTAGCTTAGGATGAATAGAACCTTTAAACTCTCGGTTTTACATTTACTTACCATACCCAGATGATTTTCAAGTCACGGGCTGTTAATCGCGCATTTATTTGTGCTATTATTATTACTTACCTAGAGGTTGCGATTTTTTAGTGTTCTTTATAATTAAAATGTTTAAGACAAAGTCATACCAATGTAATCAACCACGAACATGTTAAAGACGTGAGTGAGTCTGTATCGCATCGAGCAAAGTACAAAACATTTCATACAGCTCTTTGTGAGCGTGAGAATGAGTCATTTGTATTAGTAGGTAGGTAGGTACCTACAACGATTGTAGGTAGGTACTCATAACAATATTTCAAGAAGGTCACATCAGTCTTTCTAGAATGTTCTATCAACTCAGTACTGAATAACTCCAAACAATGGAATATTACCATAGCGCGTAGGAGAATTAATTGTTTATATAATCGCGACGGAACAAAATCGTACATTACACGGATGCAATTGTGGTATCACTATAACTGGACATAAAAACGTTGTAAGCTGCATACGAAATATTATTATGATAAGCGGTTCGCTCCAACATAAAAGTATATTCCCGCATTTCTATCTAAAATAATGTAGGTCAGTATACCTTTCAAATGGTGAGATAAGTGTACTTGCCTACATTATAGGTACTACTGACGCAGTTGCACTTTTTTCAGAAACAACGAAAAACTTTTTTCTCCTTTCGTTAATTGTTGAAATAAACTCAATATTAATCATTATTTTAAAGTTTAATTGCGTGAATAAACTTAAATAAATTAAAGAAAAATACTTTTCTACATAATTCACTATTGATGAATTATTAAATACTTCGAATAAAAAATAAATTATTTCAAAATAACTCAATTAACGTTCAACAACACTGAATTAACTCGAATTAACACGCAGTTTTTTAGTCATTACATCCACCAACACTCAATAATCTTAAAATGATTCAATATTGTGCAAAGTCGTTACGTAGTGACCAATGCACGAAAAAGGCGCAACTCGAATTGACTCGTCGACTAGATAGACTCAAAATTAGACCAGTTCATTCTCCAAGAGAGACTTTAGACGCCATCTGTTGGGCATTTTTGTAGATATGGATGACTGTGTTATTGGTACACGCGGTAAATTTTTGCGTTTTCAAATATGCAATAAAGTGTATTTTAAGATTTTTCGACATACTTACTACAGTGTTAATATGGGTGTGCGATATGCGCTTTGTGTTATTTTATTAGTTAGTTCTGGTAATAGAGTTTTAGTCTTCTAACATCTTGGAATTTTCAACAACAAACAACTGAGATCGAAACCTTATTGTAATATTTTCCCTGTTATTCATATTCGAAAGAGCATCGAAGAGCAGCGAAGCGAAGCGCAGTTTCGTGTCATACAAATTTCAACTTTATTCTTATTACTATATACTAATTATTATCGCATGTGAAACTCGAGTCAGTCGCGAGGATGCCCGCGGACAGTCGTGCTCATGTTTCATTTTCCCGTTCATTTTTTTTCTTTTTACTCGAGTTTACAAAATTCAACTACCTAGAGTAAATTTATATATACTACCTATATACTATTATTATTATTTATAGTACTATGTACCTAGAGTTTAATGTTGAGCAAATACCTATGACTAAAAAGAACTGTCATTTTTATTTCAGATAACAAGCGTAGAAGTTCTACAAATATGCATCAAGAGGATCAAAGATGTCAATTCGGAGCTCAACTGCTTAGTGGAAGATAGGTTCGAGTTGGCACTGAAAGAGGCGAAAGAGGCTGATGATCTCATTCAAAGTGGGACTAAGACTGCAGCTCAGTTGGAAAAAGAAAAACCTTTCTTGGGAGTACCATTCAGTACTAAGGACTGTCTGGCGGTGAAAGGTAAGCATTGTGATATATTTATTTGTTTTTTTTCTCGTGGTATTACTGAATTAGTATAAGTTTGGCAGTGCTTAGATATAAACTTACGAAATAGACTGAAAGAATTGGAAGCAACAGGGGGAGACATTTGCCCAGGAATGGGTAAATATAGGTACCTTACCTACCTAAAAAAATCATTTATTTACATTGATAGAGTAGGTATCCCGACACACTTATAAATGTAATGCTAGTTTCTTGACATAATTAAGCATAATTTATCATATTGTGGTAAGTAAATGAACTATTTTATTAAAGCATTGGTACCTAACGTAATAAATTGTAAAGATTTATTGGATAAATAAAAACGATTTTGCTTCGAGAATAAGTTCTTTAAGCTCTATAAATAAGGCTACGCTTATGAGTGTCATTACAACTTTTTAATCACAAAAATGAGTGCTTAATATTAAGTAGCTGTCAGCATAATCCTATGTAACGTTACACCTACATAGAGTACGAAAGCCGGGAGTTTTGGTTTCTTCACGAGAATAAATTAATTTTGAAGAGTTTAAGCTTTTTGTTTCACATCATGCGTTGTATAAAAAAGTGATTTAAACATGTCAGTAACAGTCAGTGAGCAGGAAAAATGTGGGTAAATTAAATATCCATCCCATCTACTATATCGACATTTGTTGTTGGGTAAAAAGGGATAGAAACTAAATTCCTGTAGGGACTTAGTTTATTCTTGTTCTAGGTAGGAATCTATGGAACTGCTGACTGACCTGATTCTGAAAAAATATTGACTATTTCCATTTTCCTCAATCACCCACTCAGCACTTTCACACGCATATCCACATTCACAGATAATTCAGTGGTGACATGGGTGAAAATCTCCAATCCATTTTCTAAATGTTTGTTTCTATTTTCCAGGCCTTCATCACACAGCAGGCGTGGTACTCCGCAAGGATGTGATCGCAGACGAAGACTCGGCAGCAATAAGGCTGCTCAGAGAAAATGGCGCTATTATCGTAGGCCTCACAAACGTACCTGAAATTTGCATGTGGTATGGATATTCGTTCTATTAATTTATGAATCTGAAGGTTTGTATGGTTGTTCTTCAATCACACCTTAACCAATGGACCGATGTGGATGAAACTTGAAATACTTATGTACCTGAATGTTTGTACCACACTAGCGATGCCGAGGGCGTTTCATTGAAAATTATGCATATAGTTATAGTTATTACGCATCCACTGATAATATAGCCTTACAATTCAGTGAAGGTAAAATAGGCGTTTAAATAAGTGATTGGCTGGGTACCAGACCAACCTTTAAACCTCAACAAAGTACTTAATTCAATAATAAAGCCAACCATCTAGGTAATAATTTTTACGAAGATTAGTCATTCTGTTTCTACATAATCTAACCGATAAAACGTAAACTTTATCACTAGGCCAATGTTTGTTGACTGAGAAGTTGGAACACACCTACAGCTATCTATAAAGGTACATAATAAGATTCGAACCATTATTTATGGAATTTCGTGACTTAGATCCGTAGTCACGATAACCAGCACGGAAGAGCAGTGAAGGGTAGACGAGAACTTATTATTTTATTTTGCTCTAATTACCTATACTTATGGTTGTATGTCTTGTTCAAGCTTTTATGATATGCCAGAATACCGATAGACTTTTTGGAGATCTTATTTAAGCATCTCTACCTACATGAAAATCATAACGCTTTTTTAGGTAGGTACCTACCTACACACTTTCAACATCTTAGATTTATGCAAAATTAATCTGTAGTTACTCCACCTAGCTATTCTGGTAAAACGTAGTTGTTTGTCAATTATAATGAAGAAGGTAATAGGTAAGTATCTGAAATTATTTATGATTTCAAAAAATAAGTTCATGGTGGATATTTGTTATATATACCTAACCAACTTGGTACCTTTTTGTACCTAGGTAATCTTTTATCTGTGGTAACTGCCAGCATTAGCTGGTTTCGCGTTTGTTGAAGATAATCTTCGGAACCACCTGATCCAATTTTCAAATATATTTCACTAATATAGAGTTATCTACACAAATAATTGTCATATGAAGATTTTATCTCATAACAGTCGCAGTGAGCATCTCTATGAGAACGCGAGCATAAGATAAACTAGTTTTGTTTGAACGATGACTTATCTGCATTTCAGGTGGGAGTCACACAACCACATTCACGGCAGGTCTAACAATGCTTACAATACAACGAAGATAGTCGGCGGGTCTTCAGGCGGAGAAGGATGCATCCAAACAGTTGCTGGCACCATTTTTGGCATAGGTACCTAGTACAACCGTCCTATCATCCTATGATAAGTAGGTATTGACAATTGGCTGGTTCATTATATAAAGTCATGATGAAAACACGAAACAAACATCTAGGATTCATTTTGAGAAAAATTACACATCATAATCTTTGGAATCTAGTCCAAAGATTATGAGGGGTTACGAATCGGCTTTCTGTATTTAACTTGTGGCAACTGTATAAGGCAATATAACAAAGCAATCTAGTTATTCTACCCATCAAGTAATCCTTTTGTTTTTTCAGGTTCTGATATTGGTGGCTCAATCAGAATGCCTAGTTTCTTCAATGGAATCTTCGGCCACAAACCTTCAAAGTACGTCGTTTCTATAGAAGGACAGTATCCCGCACCATCGACGGATATGCAGCATTCATTTTTAGGTAAAGCTATGTCTACGACGTAGACTCTACGTCATTGTAACTCATCAAAATAGATTATGAAAACCTGGATCAATACAACATCTTTACATGGTCAGGGCCCCACACACTTGAAGAGATGCCCTAGTGCTTTGGACAATGTGTCGTAGGTTTGCCCAGCATCTACAGCTACACAATCTTTTTACTGCTAACCCGCGGCTTAGTGAATAAAGCTTAATTGATTGGCCATGTCTTTTCTGTCACACCACTTTACAGTATAGTCGTCTAAGCTGAGAGGATGGTTTATGTGCTGGGCAAGCCTATTCGATCTCAACAATGCCTCAGGCACTACGGGTCGCGTTAAGGGTAGGTACCTAGGATAAGAATAAGATTGCCTACCTATGCCGTAAGATTAAGATCACGTTAAGATTGCCTTCTGACACTATAAAATAAAAATAAGTATAAAAATGAAAAAATGTCAAGGCCTAAAGATATTGTGAATAAAACCTCTGGTTTCATTACTATGTTTTCCACCGCCACTTAGAACGCGCTTTAAAGAATGGCCAAAATTCAAAGTTCAAAGAAATTCAAAGTGTGCACAGCAAGTTTAATTATGTATGCAGATTCTTTAGTGATCAATTGATCATCAATCAGTATTTAACGTTGTTTTTGTTCTTGATTTAGGCATTGGACCCATGACGAGATACGCAGTCGATTTGAAGCCCATACTGAAGATCATTTCGGGAGCGAACGCGTCTAAGCTCCGCCTGGATGAGCCCGTGGACCTCACAAAAGTTAACTTTTTCTATCAATTTAGCAGCGACGTTCCACTGGTTGATCCAGTAGACCCTGACATCATTGCAGCAATGAAAAAGGTCGTAGAGTACCTTAAAAGGCAGCACAAAATAGTTGCTCATGAGAAAAAGTTACCATTACAGAAATCCTTGGATACATGGATGGCTCTGATGTCCTCTCACGAAACATTCGGTAGCGCGATAATGAAGAATTACTCGACAGGAAATTGCCTAAAAGAAGTCGTCAAGAATGCCTTTGGATTATCGGGGAATACTATGATTGCACTCTTCACTGCGCTTATCGAAGAGGAATTGATTGAGGGGAAAAGAAAACACTATGAGGATTGCCATAAGGCTTTTGTGGATATGTTTAGTACTATACTTGGTGATAATGGAGTTTTCCTGTTCCCAACGCATCCGACTCCCGCACCTTACCATCACGAGCCTTTGGTGAGGCCTTTCAACTTTTGTTACACGGCTCTTGTCAACCTGTTGGGAATGCCGTCGACAGCTGTGCCTTTGGGGCTCAGTCGTGATGGCTTGCCTATCGGTATCCAAGTGATCGCGAACTTCGATCAGGACAGGCTATGTCTGGCGGTGGCAGAAGAGCTTGACCATGCATTTGGTGGGTGGATAGAACCTCAGAAGTCTTAAGTATTTAATTACGTTACTCCCATTTTTTTATACATTCGTAAAAAGTATTTTTGTAAGTAATCTTATATTTTATTTGATACTTAACTTTTTGTACACAGAATTACCAATTATAGGATTTTTTTAAAGACTAACAACTATCTGTTCGTTTTGTTTATCCCATTTAATTTTGAAATAAAAATAAAGAAGTTTAAGTCAATTTTGGGATTTCAAGAGAAACTAATTGTTAAATTATAATTTTTATTACATACGATTCAACAACGAAAATAAATAACACCAATTGTATGTACATTAATCTGATTTAGATAAACGAGTAATGATAGCAAGGATCTCTTTTCTCTTATTCGAAGGATTTACTTTGACTAGCATATCGCATGAGCCCACTTCTCTATGGGCAGTGGCACATTCGGCAAGTCTCTCAGCATTACATAGAACATGTATTCCACAATCATACCCATTGCTTTGTTGCAGACATTCCTTATCCACAAAGTTGACTGTATCTGAAATTTTCAAGACCACTTTAGACAAACTGGGAAACTCTGGGATTGTGAATGGAATTCAAAAACACACAACAAAACTTAATTTGTTTTTTTAGTTAAGACACTAATTAGTAAAAGCATTATCCATGGCAAACTTACCTTCTGCAGACAAATATAGTTTGAGATGGCTGGCAAAATCCCAGGCCACATTGTGGTTGCTACCACTTGAGTCAAGGTGGTAAAAACTTTTCTCTGGCTTTGAATATACAAGTAGGCTCCAATGTGAGCCACCCGTGTCTGGGGTATCATTATCATTCAGTGGAAAGAAAACTATCTTCTTGCTTTTCACACCAAGTGGATCCAAAAAAGTCTTGATTTCATCAATTTGCACCATTTTAACACATTGCGTCACTTCAGGCGAAACAAACAGCAGATCACTTGCTTTGCTGAACACAACCTTCTCAAGATATTCAAAGTAAAATGATATGACAGTGTCATTGAGCCAGTGAGGTCCATTTAAGAGCTCAACATCAGATCTATGAAGTAAAATGTCATGGAAGCTCAACACCACGGCTGCCTTGGCCATTCTAAAATGTAGGTATTATTCTTAGAGGATTCTTCAAACCTTCCTTTTGGTTTATCTGGTAAGAAAATGTTTTTCAAAATATTTTAGCTTCAACCAAAGTTATTGACAATTTTTTTACGGATAATGCATGTTAAACAAGCTGTAGGGTATGACAAAGATGTTCCAATTTTACTACAAGAAATAGAAATACAAATCAACTCACCAATGGTATTAGTAGACGAGAAGAATGCACTTTCAAGGTTATCTGCGCACTATCTCAGTTTATCTCACTGATATTGAATAAAAAAAATATTATCCCTTTAATTTAGATAGCATTTTCTATGAAATTAACTAGTCAATTTAATTTTTTCCACGCGATCCAAAATTCCAGATACACTCGCGCAAATCGCCAATTGCATTTATTTTTCGAGTTTGTTTGACGAAAAAATTATGACTGTTGCGCGACTGACTGACATGACACTTGACAGTGACAAATTATGCTGATTGATGGTGTTGACATTGACATTGAGTAATTCAAAGTGATAATGACTTTAACAACGATAGTTAGTTCCAAAAATGAATCTAAAAGTTTAAAACGCTTAAAACATTTATTTTCACGTACGTGGAAAATGTGTTTGCCTTCGCTAATATTAGGTTGTATCTAATAAAGTAGGCTGTGCGTGGAAAGTTGGAAACGTGATCCTCACGTTACCATAATACTTGCATTACTAAACACTCTTTGTTACTAAAGGGCATGCATTAAGTCTTTTGATTTGACTACCCTCGTCTTAATAGAAGATTGTCAAGTAGGTAGCTACCTACAAAGAGCATGTAACTCATTACATGCAGGCACAAAATACTCACAAGCAAGGCAGTCGTCTTACTCTGCGAGCCATGCTCTTTGCTGCGAGCAGAGAAGCCGTAAACTCAAAAAAGGTTTACTCATGTTGTGGCTAGGTGGTGCTGTTTTAAAAGTAGACCAGTTACTAATAAGTACTTATTTATGTACCTACCTAATAATCGTCCTTGTATCTATTTACATTTAGATCGATGGCTAGGTATTATAGTGGTGTAGTACTAGGTCAAGGGAAAAGGGGATAGCTGCTGACAAGGGATAAATAATAAATTATTTATTTTAAGTAGTAGCCATGGTATTACTATTACTAATTAATAATAAAAATAGGCCCTACCTAGAGCAGCTCAGTTTGCAATAGTATTTTCCAAACAATAGAAATTAACATTTTTGCGTTTTGTTAACGTTTATTAATTGTAGTCTTAGGATTATTTAACAATCTATGTTCATTAAAACCAATGGATATCCAAGGGCGGATCCAGCTTTGGTACCAGGGGGGGGTCACATAGTCGTGGTCAAGTCCCAAGAAGTTATAATTTTTTTTTAAATCATACAATAAAGTAAAAAGTATTTTAAAAGAAAAAGCAACATGGCATTTCGATTCGCTTAAGGCCGGTCTTTATTTTCCGAGAAAGAACGCGAGCGAAGCGAGCAAAATTTTTTTTAAGATTGCAGCAACGCAACACTTGATTTTGCTTACGGTCGGCTCTTACTCTGTGTGATACGACGCGAGCGAAGCGAGCAAATTTTTTTTAAAGATAAAAGTAACGTAGCACATTAATTTGCTTACGGTCGGCTGTTATTCCGTGTGAAACGACGCGAGCAAAGCGAGCAAAATTTTTTTTAAGATTGCAGCAACATAACACTTGATTTTGCTTACGGTCGGCTCTTATTCAGTGTGAAACGACGCGAGCGAAGCGAGCAAATTTTTTTAAAGATATAAGCAACGAATCACAAGAATTTGCTTACGGTCGGCTTTTACTCTGTGTGAAACGACGCGAGCGAAGCAAGCAAATTTTTTTTAAAGATAAAAGCAACGTAGCACATGAATTTGCTTACGGTCGGCTGTTATTCCGTGTGAAAAGACGCGAGCGAAGCGAGCAAATTTTTTTTAAGATTGCAGCAACATAACACTTGATTTTGCTTACGGTCGGCTCTTATTCAGTGTGAAACGACGCGAGCGAAGCGAGCAAATTTTTTTAAAGATATAAGCAACGAATCACAAGAATTTGCTTACGGTCGGCTTTTACTCTGTGTGAAACACCGCGAGCGAAGCGAGCAAATTTTTTTTAAAGATAAAAGCAACGTAGCACATGAATTTGCTTACGGTCGGCTGTTATTCCGTGTGAAACGACGCGAGCGAAGCGAGCAAATTTTTTTAATGAAAAAAATAAAAATTATATTTTTTTTCTTTCAAAATGAAAGTATTTTGAAATTTGAAATTTGAAATGAAAGTATTTTGAAAGAAAAAAGCAAAATGGCATTTCGATTCGCTTAGGGTCGATCTTTATTTTCTGAGAAACAACGCGAGCGAAGCGAGCAACATTTTTTTTGTAAGATTGCAGCAACGTAACACTTGATTTTGCTTACGGTCGGCTCTTATTCAGTGTGAAACGACGCGAGAAAAGCGAGCAAATTCTTTTTTAAGATAAAAGCAACGTTAGTACCATTTTTCTTACGGTCGGTTTTCATTCTGCGATGAGGAATTACATAGTACTAAAATAAGTTTTGTGTCGCGACGCCTATAAATATCTTGTATGAAAGGTACGTAAGAGACACTTTTCTGTGTGTCCTTTAGCTAAAGTGCATACAAGACTTACCTACAATTAATTTTTAAATAAACTTTTTTTGAAGATAAAAGCAGCGTTGTTTTACTAAGGGTTTTATTTTCGCTTTTATTCTCGTCGTTAAAATTAAGTAGTAAAATTTTTTTTAAGGAAAAGCATCGTAGTTTTGGCAAAAGAATCCCCTAGTTTTAAGGAAATGCCGTTTCAAAGTGGTCTTTAAACGATCTTATTACTGAATAAACATATTTTGAGTTTCCAAGATCAAAGATTCAAAGATCTTTCCGCTGTCGCTACACATACTTTCTTAAATTCGGATACCTACATCTCACTGTCGCAATTTACAATAAACTCTGAAATCGACTGCGGTCTGTCCTAACTCCTCTGCCACTTCACCATCCAGATATTCGGCTTCACCTATAATATTCTTCACCATCCACAGGCGCGGTAAAATTCAAATTTTCGATGCGTTAGTTCCCGATTAATGCGTTTGCCATCATACAAAATATTAATTTATAATAAATTGATTAAATATTGAAAGTATTTCTAAGGTATTTATAAGTACATAAAATCTCTATTGTGACGAAAAAATATATCCTTACTTATAACCATTACCTATGTTTAACGATTTTAAATAGTGGAGGACACACGGAGGACCCAGCCCAGGGGGGGGTCATGACCCCCATGACCCCCCCCCTGGATCCGCCCTTGTGGATATCCTTGTGGTTTCCTCAACTTTCATCTCTTTTTTTTTCGGTGGGAACTAATTTGGTAGGGTAGGTACAATAAAAAAATCTTAAAGAACTTAAAGCCTTTTTAATAAATTGTTAATAGTTCATAAGACTAATTTGGTAACAATGGTGTCACAATCTTATACTGAAATTTATGTTTATTATAAACATACTGATGACAATAGAACAATCACAATGGGTACTACATGCTATAATAATTTATTAACATTAAACCACTCACAGCATTGTTAGAGTATCATAACAATAATTGCCTCATACTCACAAAATGCAAAATGAAAATGTCTAACTGTAACATCTAATTGTAATGTGCAACATTAACATTTCGTAAAGTTACTGATGATACTGATTGGGCTAGCAATGAGAAGGACATTCCAGAAATATAATGGAATATGCTTCACATTGATTATTTCCTATTAACTTGAGATTTACTTAGTGGATTCCTTGAGGTAGGCGATAAGGTCGGCACGCTCGTTAGCCTTCTTCAAACCAGCAAAGACCATCTTTGTACCAGGGATGTACTTCTTGGGGTTTTCCAGGTACTCAAATAGGGTGTCCTCACCCCATGTGATGCCTAGAAGGAAAATTTACTCTTGCTTTACAAGACTAATCAATTAAAATAATCAATGACAGTCATGGTTTTAGTTTAGATAATAAAATGTGATAAGGCTAAGTGTACAGTTTAAATGATTATAAAATGTGCGTAATATTAGATTAAAAATGATGTAAAGGCACGCTTTCATAGTAGGGTCAATGTGCATTATGTAAGATCACTTGCTAAGTTTGAATTATATGGGTAATTGATAGATGATTTAAAATTTTAAACCTTTTTCCTATTCGACTCAGCAGTGGGTTGGGGATGCTTATATTTCTTACTAGGTTTCTATTATTTTATGGTACAAAATTAAAATAAGCTTACCTTTAGCTTTGTTGGCATCTGAGTATGAGAAGCCAGCAGCCTGACCAGTCTTACGACCGAAAAATCCGTTTAGGTTAGGTCCTACTTTGTGTTTGCCACCCGCTTCAACCTGAATAAAAAAATAATATTAAAGAGGTTCCTTAATTCTTTTGGGAGTCATGTTGGAACAGGCAATATAATCACTTAGCATGTAAGACGATTCAAAGTTATTCAATTAAATATCCTTGGATCAATTAATTATTAGCTATATTAAAAAGGTAAATAGTTTTTGTCCCATGGTTGGGCAAAGGCACCATTCACCAGAACAATTTCACAGTAAATTAAAAACATGTGTAATGGTTTGCCCCACACATTATTAAGAATGTCTTTCCTGTGAATAGGTACAGCCTGTTAAGTTGAGAGTGGTTTAGGTGCAAGCCTGCTACATCTCAACAATGTTCCAGGCACTATGTGCCTACAGCTTACCCTTTATGATCTAACAGATGATTGTCATCACTCATCAATCAAGGCCAAGTTACTACAAACATAGTGGTGATCAATTAAACTAAGTATACAATAGAAATAAGTTGTACTTACAGTGTGACACTGGGCACATCTCTGTACGAAGATCTTCTTGCCATTCTCAGCGTTTCCAGCAGGTACACCCATTGTGTTTCTGGAATCAAAGAGATGACATAGACATAAATAAAAATGTATTTAACATTTCTGAGGGATACCTACACATGTTTTTTTAGGATGAATGCACAAGCAATGATAAAATTTCATTTTCTTTGTCAATTTTACACAACCTTCTATGCAACAAAATAGTAAGTACCTAAGTACATACCTACCATACCAAATGCAAGGTGAAATGATAATACCTAGCACAGATTTTTTTTGTATTACCTATAATGACTCACGCGGTTACACGAGGAAGTATGATTTATCAGCAGATCATTGCGTAAAAGGGCGTAATCAGTTGTTGAGAGAAATAGCTAAATATTTGAATACAGAATTAACAGTAAAATAGTCAAGATTAGATTTACGCTCCAAAACTAGGTCAGGATCAATGTCATCTGGGAATTTCAAGGTGCAAGGTGTCGTAACGAGAGCTGTTAGTTACGTAAGCGCTAGTTCTGATAATATCACTAAAATCCTAGTCAGGTCACTTCCAATGAATTAAAAACTATACGTAAAGCACTTATGTAACGCGTCTTCCCGGGGTTTTTCATAGAAAATGATGATGTATCGCTTTGGAGGTTACTTGATGGGTGCAGCAAAGAAATCATTATTTCAGCTAAACCAGCACTTCACAGCAAATATATATTTGAAATGAATATACTCACTTTTTTAGAGTTTGATTGAAAAATGAGACCTCGACAACGAACCGACCGACGGCCAATTTACTGAAATTCAGTTTTATCAATGACTTTTTTTTTTAACTGACTGGACTGACACAGCAGACACTTGTGTAGAGACTGTCTCGCTCGCGCTCGCACACCTCGCCTCGCCTCGTGTGTGACGGTGTGACTTGAACGACGTGACGTGATATGTGACGTGCGAAAATTGGCGAAAAAATCCGAGGGAAGCGTGTTCACTGATCGTGCTGCATGTGGTTCTTGTTCACAACGGTTCATTTCACGCATGCGTGATTTTATAAGCAAGCAATCGATTGATTCGGGCCCCGTTTACGATTCGGTAATTGGTCGCTGACTGAATGTCACTACTCACTCATTCAGTCATTCATTTATTTCATACAATCACTCCACTCACTGCTGACATCTGCGGTGGTGATTGGTGAAGCGGAGCGGAACTAGTTGTATTTGGTTTAGCGCGACTATTTGAAAGCAATATTAAGTATATACACAGTTAATCGAGTTAAGAGTACCTTACCTTACCTACATGTAAATACTTTGACCTACGGTTACAAAGATTCCTGAATAATTTATGGTAGGTAAGGCCTTGCTTGTAAGTAAAAACAATAATAGTACTGTACATACCTACATGAACTGCACAATCTACTTGCAGTTAAAATTATTACCATCCAGTGAAACAGAATATTCTTTTAAACAATAATTAAAAAAAAATTCGGTACATTCAACGTAGATCACACAACTCAGCCAGTTATTGTTTAGAGTGCACTAGAAAAAAGGGTTTTCCATGGCATGAATATTTGAAACTGTAAAATTTTACAAACACCAACATTTTTGACAGTGTAGGTAATTTCAGAATTGACATTCCTGATCAAAAATGGCATGGCAAGGGAAACTTTTTAATACTTACAATGTTGTTAAAAAAAGAGATTTTAAGCGACTTATATTTATCTAGGTTTGATTGAATAATGGACTAAAAATAAAATGTACCGCGTAACAGAAAACTAGAAAACGAAGAGGGTAGGTACCAAACCAATGGTGATAATCCTTCATCCCTCGGAGTCCCTTCATTCAGAAAAGGTTCGTATCTAGAATTTTACATATTAAATGTTACTAGATGGCAGCACTGATAAATAGTGCCATTATTTTTGGCTTTCAGTTACTACAACAAAAAATATAGGGAGTTATGTAGGTACCTTTATACAATAGAATATAATAACGTTTATTTAACACACAAACAGAGCTAATACAGAAGAAGAAAAAAGGAGGGATGGGATAATATTATTAGCCCCTCCCATGGACTAAAAAGGTAAAATAAAACTCAGCGTAATTCTACTTTCAAACACAAATGGTAAGGTATAATTAACTATAAACAGCAGAAAAATAAATTATTACCTACCTATGAATGACCCTGTAGGTATGAATCAAATCCTTCTAGGAGTACATACCTTGGTATAAGCTGTTTAGGACATTTTCATTTCAAGTTTCCTGTTAACCTAAAATCTTAAATCTAAAGTAGGTAGGTACCCTTAAGGTGCCTGTATGGGTAAAACTAGCGCCGCCGCGGCGCCGCGCCGCCTATTTTATTTTATTATTACGTTGAACAAAGGAAAAGCTTTTTTTTAATACCTACCTCCGTAATAGCTTTATTTTGTGTTGTTTAGGAAGCTTAACGAAAATAGATAAGTAGGTTTCACAAACTGAACATTCAGTTTTTTTAAATTCCTTTGTTTAACGTAGTAGGTATAAGTCCTAATAAGTTCTTAGTTAGGTTTACTTTAGGGGATAGATGATGGAAATTTTGTGCCACTAATAGGTTTATGGGAAATTTAGGTTGAAAAAAGACGATCAATAAATCAGAAATAATTATTTTTTAAGCGAAGGAACTACGAAAAATACTTAAGTGTTGAGGGCAAGGTTCCCGGGGCCTCTCTTAACTTTATAATTTCCCAGGAGAGTCCACTTCAGCTTATTTCTATTGAAAGATTCCTTGAAAAATACACAATAGAGGGTACCTACCTACCTACTTATCCCACTTCATTATTTATTTCAGGAACAAGTATTATTTCCAACTAGCAATAATATTCGTAAATACTACCTACTATGGAGGGAGGTAGGTATATTAAGACAGCCAAGTTAGGTGTTTCAACTTATGAAGATAAAGGGCTGTGATGCCTATTATTTATTAACTAGATGGAAGTCAGTGTCTGGTGATGAAACTGAAATAGGCCTTGAAATGAATCCCCAAAAACTTTTAAACAAAGGGACAGCTTTGTTTGGATTTTTATTTGAAGTCGGCTTATGAAAACTGTTTTTGTGAGTTGTGTGAAGTAACGACAAACTAACTTTGTTTTTTGTTTATAGATTGTAGTCAGAAATACCTACCTGTTGAGTTCTAGAACCTCACAGAAAATTTTACTAAAAGTTAAAGTTTTACTGTCTGAAAGTTAAATTGGTGACTTGAGCTTTTGTTGATGATTGTATTATCTATTAGCTTGTATGCACAATGCAGATGCCAATGTGGGATTTAGAGTGATTTTAATTTAATAAACAACATTTTATTTATCGAGTTACCTGATACCTACACTCGACAAGTTTTGGATGTATTTTAAAAATGCGTTACTATAATAATAATAATAATAAGGGCGCAGGGCACCTTTGAGGCGAGGTGTCGGGGAGTAGCGACCCCGCGAACCCGACCCGTGCTCCTGGGGGAGGTCACCGTTCCTCACCTCCGCTTGCCTTCACTGGCCGGCCGGAGTGAACACTGACGAGGAACAGGTCCCCCACCTCCGTGTTGCCTTCACTGGCCGGACGGAGTGGAGTTGCTAGAGCATTGCTCGGGGGCTGGCGGTGTTACGTAAGTGGTGAGTGGGCACGTGAAGCTGGACCCTCAGGGAGCTCGTGATCGTCGTTTAAAACCCGGTAACATCTTAACCACCCTCTAGCTACTCACGTCATGTTGCCCCCTTGTTGCGACATGTGCAACTATTTTGGGGGGGCCCAGTTGTGAGTTGGCGAGTCTCCGCCCGCCATTTTATACATGTTTGTTAACATTGTGTCGGCGGGTGCCATAGTCCCCATAGTTCCCCGGTAACCAGTCCACTACCATCCCACCCCCATAGCCCAGTAGTAGTTTTCCACATTTTTAATAGTCCTGCACAGACCGAGGACTGCCTTTGGATGCATTTCTTGTGTTATTCAGGGTAGTCACCGGTATGTGTCTCCATCACAAAAACATCAAAACTGTCAAAAGGGCCTCTGTGTGTTGGCTTTGGCCCCATGCATGCCTACCAAAGGTCCGGGACTCCATAGTCCCGTGATGGTAAACCTTGACATACATAATAATAATAATAATAAAGCCTGTTTATTTCCAATCCCTTAAATAAGTACATATTAGTGGCAATTCTGAGTGTCGCAAAAGCTAAACTAAGCTAACTAAAATTGTCGCCGTCCCTTTCATAGCGATGGGAATAAAAAGGATGGCAATAGTTTTAATTAGGTTAGTTTAGCTTTTGCGACACTCCGAATTGCCCCCATTTTTTATCTTAATAACTACATACAGTTTGCACAATTTAATTTCACACAAAAAAAAGAAAAAGTTTTTGTTATTAATTTTCAATTTCTTGGATAGGAACCCCTCTTTGGGTATAGGCCTCCTCCAGCTCATTCCAAATTGATCTCTGTTGTGCTATTCTTCTCCATTCATTCCCTGCTACCTCTCTGATATCGTCGCTCCATCTTTTCCACGGCCGACCTTTACGCCTTTTTCCACTTGGACCGTTCCACTTTGTCACTTCTAGTGTCCATCGTTTGTCACCAAGTCGTGCCAGGTGCCCTGCCCAACGCCATTTCAATTTTAAGCTGTGGTGGAGAGCGTCTATCAATTTGGTCCTCTTTCTGATGACTATGCTTTTTATTTTGTGGTTTTTCCTTATTTTTAGTATGCTTCGCTCCATTGCTTTTTGGCAGCTGACTATTTTGGATTTGATTTTTGTATTGTATGTCCATGTTTGGCATCCGTATGTAAGAGTTGGTAAAATACAGGTGTCCAGCACCGTCTTTTTTAAATGGAGGGGAAATTCACCTTTCATAATTTCTTTAAGTGACCAGTATTTTTTCCAGCTTATGTTTACTCGTCGCTCTATTTCTTCTACATCTTGCCGATCCCCTAATGATATTTGTTTACCAAGATAAATGTAATTATTAACGTATTCAAGTGGTTTTCCATTTAGTTTTATTATATTTGTGAAACTGTTTGTTATTATTTTTGTTTTTTCTTCGTTCATTTGGAGGCCAACTTTTATACTCCTCTCATTTAGTGTACATATCATTCTTTCTAGCTGTTGACTTGTCTCTGCGAATAGGACGATATCGTCGGCAAATCTTAGGTGGCTTAGATGACGGTCTCCCACTTTGATCCCTTCCGTTTCCCAATCAAGGCTTTCGAAGATATCTTGAAGTACCGCCACAAAAAGTTTAGGCGACAGTGGGTCTCCTTGTCTTACTCCTCTGTTTATAGGTATTTCAGGTCCTCTTTTCTCTAGTTTGACACGACTAGTACTGCCTTCGTATATGTTCTTTATGATGGCTATGTATTTTTCATCTATTTGACATTGATTCAGTGCCTCCCAGATGGAACTGTGAGATATAGTATCAAACGCTTTGGCGTAGTCGATGTATGCTATGTATATTGGACAGTTGAACTCTCTGTACTTCTCAATAACTTGTTGCAAAACATGGATGTGGTCTACAGTGGAAAAACCAGACCGAAAGCCTGCCTGTTCGACCGGCTGAAGACTCTCGATTTTTTCTTCAAGTCTACTTTGTAGTAGTGACGCAAACAATTTGTACGTACTAGAGAGAAGACTGATGGGGCGGTAGTTACCTATATCTTGTGGATCCCCTTTTTTGTACAGAAGGATAATATCGGACTTCTTCCATTGTTCCGGTACTTTACCAGTGTTAAAAACTTTATTGAACAGAGTAGAAAGAGGGTGCGCGAAAAATGCGTTACTATTCGAAAAAAAAAAAGTTTGGCACCATGTTCGCTTGATCATAGATAATATGCGCATTATGTAGTCTATCATCACATCAGCATCACATTGGTTTAATGTTCTCGTAAAGTCAAAACAAATTACAACTGAACAATTTATACTTACTTACATAAGTAAGTGATAAAAGTTACAGATATCCATTATCTAGATTATTCTAGATAATATATCTTAATCGAACCAGTTCGTTAAAGATATATCGTTATGGACGCAGTAACTGAAACACATTGCATTTTGGGAAGACGTGCTCTAACAAAGAAAACATTCCCTAAACAAACTCGGATTTTAGTAGAATTTATAACGATGCGGGTCGGGTTTTTGCTAAACCAGCGAAAGTGGTTGATTTGTTTACTTTTTCACACCAGACATCAAGATTATCCAAAAATCGGTTACTGAAAAATCACTAGAGCCTTTGTGGTCTATATTATTCTAATATTACAATATTTTGTTTTTAACAAATATTTAGTTTCCGTAGTTATCTTTTTAATGTTAGGTACTCTAAGCTGTAAATAAATAATTGTCTAAATAATTAATGAGTGGAAGATACGTTGCAGCTTTTATCAAACTGCGTTCGAAGCTGCGCAGGTATCTTCTATCCATGAAGATACCTTCTGAGACAAAAATTTGTTAATTTTGGGTTCCAATTATAGTCGCGAATGTTTCCTAAAATTTTTCGTGGAAGAAGCAGGAATTTGAATAAATTGTAGCCAACGCAGCTTTAAGAGGTTTTACCTTGGAGTAATATTGACCGGAAGATAGACCGAATCATAAGTTTTCGCGCTGATTTGATTTATCATCCGGTCAATTTAAGTTTTAAATGACATGTACCTACTCAAAGACGTTCTACTTATAACAGAAAGTCTTTGCTTTGCATGTACTCGTATACTCCGTCGGTCGTGCGGTAATGGCATTTTATATAGAAAGAGATAAGACATAATTTGTTTTTTATTTGAACTTTCTCAGTAGGAACCTTGTTGGGATTATTCAAGGTAAACTATTCAACCTCATTCATTACTTCATTCGAGTATAGCTGAGTCTGAGCTGTGCCTAATAAGGAGAATGAGAAGCCCAGTACGAGTATTATTCTGTGTGGAGCTTTCGATCTTCATAACTAGTTCTAATTAAAGTGTTGAATCCTTTGGACGTGTCTAGGCTCAATCAATCATCCCTTAGTTAGACTCTGGTCCATCGTAAGTACCACTCAAGCAGAGTCATATATTATATTTATTTTATCCTTTCCTATGTTTTAGTTTCTATCTTTTAGCTAACAGTCTAGTAGGTACTAAGTTTTGCTACTTTAATAAAAGTTCTCTATAGTTTGCTCGTAAAAGCTAAAGCCGTAACTTCGGGTTTACGATCTGAATCGTGTGATAATGGCCGGTAGTAAATTTAATTTCCCTATCTCTTTAATCCACGGCATCCCTAATTACGGCCAAATTGTTTTGAAACTAGTTCAGCCCCACAATGAGTTCAATAAAGCATATTTTTCTTTGTTTTGTAATTGACCTTTGCAATTTATTCGATGTCGTCAGTATTTTAAATTACCTACCAGTACATAATACCTAGGTATAATTTGTAATTAAATTAGGTACCTAAGTACTTATTAAGGCACGTTTTCTGCTTTTAAATACTTACAGTTGTTAGAATAGGAAGGTATGTTATTTACATCGATAGAAAACTTTTACATAAATCTCATCATCGCTTAAATTTAAATGATGATAAGATTTGACTATGTAAAAGTTGTATATAATTAAAAAAATATATTATGCAGGTATTAAGTTCATATCTGGACCATACTCCCCGAGGACGATGTAAAATTTTTTACTTCTCAGATTTAATATTACCATCACACTACCATCAATCGCGGCGAGTGTGAGCTGTTTGTTCAACCTCATGAATAAACATCGAGCCGGGGGTTCGCCTAAACTTATTTCGCGTTTCTAGGAACTTTGCAAACCATCTATCTGTAAATTAAATAAATAAATAAATAAATAAATATCCTTGGACATTCCACACGGCGTCATCTAGTCCCAAGCTAAGCAATTTAATGCTTGTGTTATGGTAACCAGATGACTGATAAACTACATAGATACATTTTTTTTTGTAAATACATACATATTATACATAGAAAAACACCCAGACACGAAACAAATATTTGCAGATCATGCAAACATTTGTCCCGCAGCGGGGATCGAACCCGCAACCTCTCGTCGCAGGCTTTTGCCCACTGCGCCACAGAGGTCGTCTAATTATTTTGGCAGCATACATTACTTATGACCAAAAAACTTCAACAGCTCAAACGAACAAACATGGATAATACCGAAAGATTGTGAAAATTATACCAAAATATGTTGGACACAAAATAAATGAAAACGCCTTCCTACACCTGTAAAATCACTTAGCACTTGGCTACGAGGTAAATCTTAGTATTAGCCTACGCCGTAGCACGGTCGTAGCAAGGTCTACACATACGACGACACGTACATTTACCTTTTTTTACCCCTGTCTGTTAGTAACATTTTCTCGCTGTAAATCGTTAAACAGATTTAGATACAATTTGTGTAATTTATGACTAAAAAACACAAACTTACTTACTTATAATCTGTAACGAAACATAAATTTAATAAATAATTCTAAATAATCATAAAACTACAGGCAACACCGCAGGGCGCAGCTAACGTTTAATAAAGGTGAATGCACACCGGGACGGCATGGCAAAGGATTTAACATTTTTACAAATAGATATTCATACGTATCTAGAAATACGACATAAATTGTTATCACTAAGTAGCGAAATCAGATAAATCTTGCCATATAAATAAATTAATTAACCTGTACAATATTCAGGCTAGGTACCCCATATTTGCCCAACGGATAGGTAATAAATCCTGCGGGTATTAAACCAAATCCTATCTTAATACACTCAGGGTACGAATGGAGAAGCTGTACTCCAAATTTCTGATTTCAGGGTTTACAAGGATGGTGTGGATTATATTGTCAATTATTTATCATTATAAAATATATACTCGTAATATTATTTTACTTGTACTAATCATTTATTTCGGAAAACTTAATCCAAAGTTTTATAATGAACGGTAAAATTAATATGTGCAAAATGAGGCATGTTCGTAAACTACAGTGAATGCAAACGCACTGAACTGTTGAATAAAAACGATAAATTTGGTAATACATTAGTGGCAATTCTGAGTGTCGCAAAAGCTAAACTAAGCTAACTAAAATTGTTGCCGTCCCTTTCATAGCGATAGGAATAAAAAGGATGGCAATAACTTTAGTTAGTTTAGTTTAGCTTTTGCGACACTCCGAATCGCCCCCATTATAATGCTAAATAGCAATTTTGAACCTAAAAGTATGTTTTTAAATAACGCACTTGAAAGAGAATATGAAGAAGATAATGAGAACGTTGTAGGCGTTGATAGCAGCACTATTGCAAAGGTCCCTGTGGCAGATCTTGCATTTTTTGTATAAAGGCCCTAGGCCAGGAATACCAGTGACATCACACGAATCTGCACAGTCTCGGATTACCGTTAAAGTATCTAAAAAGAAAAAGTATTTTATCAAAAATCGTAAAATGAATCTATTTCACCTATACAATGCATGAATAATCGCTTACCTTTTTCTCCAAAGTTTTTAGTAATGCAATTTTGACCTTCTTTACAATACTTGATGGTAGTTTTGTTATCAGGTGCCCAGCATGTAGGATTAGTAGATGAACTGCAAGCATAGCAAATTCTGGAGCTATCTTGCATTCTCCTCGATACCGGGTATTTTGCTATTCCTGACGCTTTAGCTTGGTTTTCTAATTCATTATACAGTTTACCAGGGCCTAAAGTAAAACCTGGAGCTAACACTTCTGTTTTATCCTCACTGACTTCTGTAGTTGGTTCTAGATCATCAGAATTATCATTTTCATGATCAATATCGGGCTCTCCCATGGATCTTCGACTACCAGTAATTAATTCATCATCTTGTAATGTATCTTCGATATGTTTTTGCTTTTTATTCAAACAATCTTTTAATAATTCGATAGCTTTCTGTTCAACTCCTACTGAAGTTTTGGGGTGAGATTTTGAACTCACTTGCGTTTCTGTCTCTAATTCATTATCACAATCATAGTCATCTAGTGTTTGCTCATCATGGTTTACAAATTTTTCAGCATTTGATCCTGCTGCCATTTTTTCAGCTGCTTTATTCTCATAATTCACATTATCATTTTTTAATGATTGTGGTTCTAGTTCATAGTTAATAAATGGCTTTGTAATCGTAGATTTGTATGATGGGACCAATTCCTGATCAGGATTGTTTCGACGGTGTGGACATGGCATTCGTCTCCGCACCTGGGGTTCCCTATTGTTAACAGGTGTTGGCAAATTTGATCTCCCCGAATTATCTATACTCGAAAAACTGTTGTAACCAGAGTATTCTTCATAATAACCTGAAAATGTAGGTACTTATACAATTTGAACACCAATGTAACCTTATAAACTTGATGATTTCTAAAGCGCTAGGAGGTAACTTAATGCCTACACTCAACGAGATGCTTGAAGTGCCTGGGGCATTGTTGAGATGGCCACATTAGAAATGCCGAGTAGAGTTTACTCCCGATGGTGATGTTGGTGGGAATCTGATGAAGATCAACGGAGTTATGGACAGAAGTGCAACTCTAGAATGCAGGAAACTACTCAAAATTGAATTAAGTTTTCATATTTTTTTTAATTTTCCCACTTGTTCCGTTTACAGTTCGGGTCAAACTAAGTAAATATAAATTCTTTGAACAAAAAACCCCAAGGAAGCATAAATGAAATCTCTAACACCTTCAGGTCGAAAATTAAGAGACTATCTCACTCAGGCAACACAGTTTAAAAACTAACCAGTTGATATTTCAATACACACTAGGAACAGAACGATTAACTTAATCATTTTGGAATTTTAACTCGGCCACCTTTTCAGTTGGAGATGGGGCACAAACTAAATGCACAAGGAAATATAACTCTGCTTTTGTTAAGTAGTAGTGGCAATAATATTTTTATCACAAAGTAAGTGTATAGACTCATGGCAAATACTATGAATGCATACGCAAATACACAAGTTTGTACGTTTGTACATCGATTATTTTTGCCTACATTCATGATGATTGGTCGCTTCTCGGCGGAATGAACTTGCTTCCCTTTGTGAGTCAGAGGTCGTGTATGAAACGCACCCAAGTGTGCTCATTTCACATTCGGCTATCCCAATAAATATTTTTTATGATGTTTGCCATGAGTCTGTAAGCTACATTTTGATACTTATAAATCAGTATTATTCTTATTGTGAAAATGCATGTAGTGGAAAGACATTATTTTGAAACAAAGGTTCCGTGAAAATGGTTTTTATTGCTTACAAGTGATCCGTGGATTATCGTCCGATCCTGAATAGTACCTACCTATGTTAAGATAAAAAGTCCCATTTTTACCTACCTATTTTTAACCCCGGATCAAAGAGTGGTATAAGTTTGAGGTATATGAGTGTGCGTCTCGTGGCATCGTAGCTGCCAAAAAATTAAGCGATTTCAATTTATTTTGATTGTTCAAAAGGTTACTTTAAAACCAAATATATAATGTAATATCCCATTCAATTTAAACGGTTTTCTATGAATAAACTATGAATAGACTCGTTCTAGTTATTGTTGCTTTCATGTCATAAGATGTTAGAATAATAATGCTAAATTAAAAGTTGAAGGAAAAACAAATCTGAACAGATGAACTAAAACAAGCAACAAATAAATTCTTCCTATTTGTTCGGAGAGTACCTAAAGCCACAAGGCGACAGCTGATTTTGCGATGAATTTCTTACTTCGACGCTTCAAGTCAGCAGTCTGTTACATTACAACTCCTTTTAGTTTGTTTGCGGTAGTTCAAGCGAAAAAACTTATGCACACATTTTAACTTTACGTGAATAATATTATATAATAGGTAATATGATAGGCGCTAAAACCACGATCAAAACAAAATAAATTACCTTAGTAAAGTAATGTTTTTGAAAATTTTTAGAAATTGTGTTAAGCATGATGTGTGAGTCACAATCTCAAGTTAAAAAAAAATGAAAAATGTAAGAAATGAATCGAATGGAATCATGGCGAAATGAAATTATTATAATTTCTATTTTTTTCTCACTAAGTGAGTTTTTTTATTTAGTACCTGATATCGACAAGTGCTTGTAGGTACCAAATTCCCTTTAAAAAGAAGTACCTATTTTAGTTGTGTTTAATGGGGTAGCAGAACTATCCTTGGCTTAATGTTCTTATAAGAATACCAAATTCCCTTTAAAAATGCATAAGTAGGTACCTATTTTAGTTGTGTTTAATGGGGTAGCAGAACTATCCTTGGCTTAATGTTCTTATAAGAAGTTAATCCTAGATTACTAACACTCAATATAGCTCTGCTGAAACTTTTACCGTGGCTAAGGAGCTCATGAATCCAATTAACTCAAGAATCATTCACATAAAGTTAGAACTTTCTTCGAGACCTCCTTCCTATGTGTTGTTTTGAGAACGGACTCGCATTTTGTGGCAGTTTCAGCTTGCTTCATTAGGTAGGTATATTCGTTCGTATGAGTAGGTAAGTGGCCAACTCTGGTGACGGAGTTTTTAGGCCGCCTAAAGGCTTCCGTCATGGCTTAACAACTTTAATAGCCCGGACCGACAATTTAACGTGCCCTCCAAAGCATCGGAAGCGCTCAGCTGATAATGCCACTTTGCGGTTACCCATCCAAGTTGTGACCGTTCAGAACGTTGCTTAACTTCGACGATCTATCAAGAACGTCTTGGCAAGCTTCGCCACGAGTGCTTCGGTAGGTATATTAATAAGGTCTATTACTAATACAGATGCGTTACCATACCTATTGTTGCTTTCATTTGCCACGTTTTAACGTCGCTGGAAGTTATAAATACCTACCTACCTATGTTTGTACGAGTAATTTAACCGGTAATCACCCACTTTGCAAATTTAGCTTTATGCCCTAAAGTGTTGGTACATAACTCGTAGATTATTCATACAGCATTAGAAGGCAATCTATGCTTGTTACTAAGGAAATATGTTGTGTTGATGCGTTGATCACGTTTCTATCCGAATGCGAGTACGAGGTATGCATGTATGAATATAGGTGTCTCTTTGTCACAGTATTGTAAACCTTTTTTTAATGTGTCATGGATTCTGGGCTCTTCTCACTCACGTTCGCGGATCGCGGCGCGAAGCTGCGAATGGCATCTACACTCCTATTCGCAGATAATTCATGGCTTCGCGCGCGTTTTGCTGGGAGTTAGGAGAACCCAAGATCCCGAGAGTGACGTGACGTCGAATGAGCTCTGTAAGAATATAATAAATTGTTTAAATAATTTTTAAACTTATCCTCTAAGATTAAATCTAAAGGGGAAAGTTTTTAAGTAATCTCGCAGGTGTCTTGTATTCGCAGTTATTTGAAACGGTGGAGAACTTCATCAGGAAAGTTATGTTCAACCTTTTTGTTTTTCTGGTTCCCGTTATGCCAGAGAATTGCAAAAGTTGCATTTCAAAACTCTATAAAGATTCTTGGAAATGTTGCGGAGTTGAAGTGTTTAGCGGTGGAAGGATGAAGTTTGTATGTGTTGATTGGTGCTTGTAGTGCCTTGGCTCGACTTTGATGAAATTGAGCGAAGGTAATCGAACATGCAGACTAACGTTCAATATTATGAATTATTTAGGTACTTAATAGTTTTCAGTGGTATAACTGTTACTATCCTCAAAAGCCGGTCAAGTACTTTAAATGTATGGAATGCAGCGCCACTCCCGGTAACTTGATTGAGCTAATATTCCATACATTTGAAATAATTACTTGCCCGATCGAACCGTAAACTTCATTTTATGATGTTGAAAATTGCGCGGTGTAGGTATAACATGTTTCAAATAAGTACAATAGATATTTGGTATGTGAAGGTTTGATATGCAAGAACTTGATAACCCTTCAATAAAACTACACGTATTAGACCATAAAATGTCCCTTCCTTCCACTCGACACCACCAAAACGACACCATCGGTGGTGTCGTATGGAATCACTAGTCCATACGACACCACCGACTAATAGTGAGGTTACCTACATACAAAGTTGTTGATATGAAAACTCCAATTTAGTTCAAGCAGTTTCATTAACGAGGTATGTCATTTGATAAAGTTTATATTTAACTTATTATTAAGGCCTATTACAAGCACGTAACAACAATTGTGGACACGCTGCAAGACTAGTTTTCCGGTCCGTTCTTTAATACCTACATAACTACTTACTTCACTGAAATAAAAAAATAATATTTCATAAACTCTGTTTTATTAATTATCGTTTAACTATAGATAACTTGAAATAATAACTTCGGGGTCGGATCAATGTATGTGATGGTGTCTGATATTTATTTATTTATTTTAATGAACTGGGAGCTGTTAGTCAAAAACACGCGTTTCTGGACATCACTAGGGTGGTGTCGTATGGACTAGAGATTCCATACGACACCACCGATGGTGTCGTTTTGGTGGTGTCGAGTGGAAGGAAGGAAAATGTCACCCTAAAATCCGACTGTAAAAACAAATCTAAATTTTATATTTGCATGATTGTAGGCTCGTTTAGCAGCGGTCGTATAACTAAAGCAATTTCCTGAAGTTTTATATTTATGAAAGAATCCTTCCTTTTATGGGTCCTGCAAGTACCTACCTACGAGTGTAAACGGGGTGCTAAAATACTTTGCATTACATTTTAATAGAAAAACTGGGCTGTGAAAGTGTAATGGACCTCGGAAGTTGGTAACTTACAAATTATTGTAACAAAATGCAAAAATATTGGTAGCAGTAGGTACCTACTCTATGTATTATTCATTAACATCTAGTTCCTATAAACACCTTCTTTCTAAAAGTTTATAAGTTCTTTAAATTGGCTCTATAACTATGTAGGTACAGGTAGAGGCCTTCATCATCATCATCATCATTTTCAGCCTGTGTCAACCCAGGCCTTAGACATTGTAAATTATCTATCACTATTTTCTTTATCATCTGTCACGAAATATTAAAGGGCATACCTGCGTTTTGATAAACAATCTACGCTATTAGAGAAAATTATAAGGAAACAATGCTTGTTTTCATTTCATCAGTATCCTCGTATATCAGCTCGTATTATGCGCGTCATTATACAACAACAAAGGCAAAGTAAACGTCATTTACAAGTCAATAAAGGGTTTTCTCTCGACGCATACTTTATTTTAAAACTTTGTTTCCAGAAGTCATTGTTTTTAATGGGGCTGGTGGCTGCAGTGTCGTGTTTTTGCGATGTTGTGATAAGTTTGCTTTCTAAATAATATATGTAATATGAAATAGAGTCTAGAAATTATTCTGAAATGTTCGGAAAATGTAGGTAACCTAACCTATCCAATAGTTGTTTCAAATTTATTTTTTATTTACCAACTGAGCCCGGCGTGTCACCCACCATTTTTCTCGACTTCTAATAAGGGTTTTATTATTTATTATTAGATTGTATAGTTAAAATATATAGGTACTGAAAGAAAATAACTATTTACCTGTGTAGGTACGAGTAGGTACGCATTAATTAAGAAATCCATATAATTTTAAAACACGATAACCGAACTAATCATTTCGGGCTCTTTGGAAACCATAAATGGACTTTGGATCACTCAACTAGATACTTTAGAGGAAATAAGGCCGTAACAGATACTGAAAATCATGTTAATTGTAAGTAATCATGATTTTCTGATGCTATCTGTTATGTTGTCGAGTGTTGTTATCAACATGACGTCATTGTATAGAGTAGATGATTACCTTCCTACAATAGATCAAGTTTGGCTTGCAAATTATCACAATTACTTACGAGTAGGTATTTGAGGTATTTTTGATAATAAGTATCATACTTATGCCTACATCGAAGATAAATAATACAATATTTAATTATACTTAAATGAAAAATCTTACTAAAATCCAATACCTAAGAGTGGTTTAACACTGTAAAATAATAAATAAACTAAATACCTAATACAATATTCAAAAATTTTAAAACTAAAGACTGCAACTTTCACAGGAAAAATATTTTTAGTCATAATTAAAATGATCGCCTGTTTTTAATATTCCAAAGTATTTAGAGAGAGATATCAACGATTTACGAATTTGATCGCTAATTTATCATTTTGTATTTTAATTAGATTTATCATTTTGTATTTTATCATCTATAATGATTATCCTATAGATTAAAAGTGACAAAAAGGTTTGTATTTAAAATTCCTATAAAGATACATATTATTTAAAATTTATTAAAATTTCAAAAGCGTGCTCAAACGTTTGGTCTAAGTTGGTTGAGGTCAAATAAACTACAGCGCTTATACAAACGTTTGCAGAGTTTAGAGGAGAGCAAAATAAAAATGTCGTGATTATGCACGTATATGACTGTGTTCTATGCTGGCTGTGTAGTGGTAGGTTCGTTAGTCCGCTATTTTGAACGGCATTCAGTTGAAACGCGACCATGTGAAAAGGTAAACGTTTCAAACGCGCTAAAGTTGTTTTGAACGAAAGGTTTATAATGTACAATGTTGTGAAGTTTAAATTTATTCATATAGAATTGAATCTGGAGAAGAATTTTCAGCCACAAGAACACATGAACACCTTTGAGCCTATTTCTACCCTCTGTTGGGTAGAAGGTTGAAATGATAATGATAATGATGATAAATATTCGTTTGAAATTTAGATAGACATTCATATCTTTGCTTGGCATGCGTATTTGCAACGTTACTTTAAATATTATTCCTATTTGATAAAAAAATACGAATTATACCTAATAATACTAATAATACTACCTAGTATTCTTTTATCTGTGATAATACCTACTTAATTATACCTAATAATACGTCACGGATCGAACATAGTTTTAATTACACAGTTACACACTGTACAAGCAACTTATTTAATGAGCTTGTATGCTCCTGCTCAGCCATGCATTATGGAAAACGCGGTTGTGGTGGACGCATTTTAATTCCTCACGCACATGCCATTACCGCGGGGCTCTGAGCCTTTGTCAGTCCAACAATAAGGCCTTTTAACTGTGATTTATTATGGTACGGACCCCACTTTAGCATAGTGCCTTGGAATGCAGAGAGTCACAAACTGCTATATTAAACGAAGATTCTCTAATAATTGATTTATAAGAAGAAGACATTGTTCGAATTTACCTTCCAGTAAATACTCTTCTAAAATACTTAAGAACACCATGCGGAACAAGCACTCAATTAATGTACCTAGGTATAATGTTTCCTACGTGCACTAAGTGTGTTTGCTTGAACAGCTTTAATTTGCTGGATCTAAGAAAGAACTGGATAACGTTTACTAGGTTGTATTTTTAGTCGCTACGATTTGCTACGCCCACAACGATGCCTACGCAGCTTCTACGATAAATTTAGATCATACGATCATATGATCTAAATTTATAAATTAAAATCGGGATGGTTACACCATTTTTTTTCAAAAAAGGCTGGATTTATGTTTAAGATATTTGATTTGTTGACTTTTTTTCCACCCCGATAGCAGTACGTAGTACAGACAAATACGTAGAAAAAAATCTAAAAAGATAACAATTCTTTTTCGATTGTACTTATAGAACGGCTGTTTTGACGGGATCTCAAACGAGTTATTACAAAGTTCGCTGCGTCAGCTAGTACTGATATATTACAAGAATATTCCTGTTCAAAATATCTAATCTAAAGCTGTAATTTGCTACAAAATATTCAGAACATGCACCATGCAAATGTTGTGAAGTTCGCACAAATTGAGTTCTAAACTAGAAAACTTTCGCAAAAGTGTTCGGGGTAACAAGCTTGTCGAGGGACACTCGTATGACGTGCAGCAATGTTACCATTTATTGCTAGAAAAGGAAGTTACGGAAATGTCAAATTGGAATACAAGTTACGAGTACAATAGGTATAAAATATACTAACAATGAAAACAGAGGCAGTCCGGATTCCTTGTCATAAAATTATTTTTGAGCGTCGATAGCCTGCTATGCTAAGATTTTATATATTACTAGCAACCCGCCCCGGCTTCCCACGGGTGTTTTTTATACTAAAATTGTATTATACATTATTATAAGTAATAACTTTCCTCCTGAATCACTCTTTCTTTGGATGGAACCGTATTAAAATCCGTAAGTTATTTCAATGATCTAAGCGTACAGACGAAGATGGGAAGTTACCTACTTTGTTTCATACTACGTAGAGATTTTAGTGCTGAGAAAAAAAAACTCGGCAGTCTCTATCTAATTAATAAGTACTAAAACTTATGGCTACCAATTCTAAATAAAAATTATCACAGTCACTTATCGATTTTATATAGGTCACCAGAGTTGGCCACTTGCTCATACGAACGAACGAACGAACGATCGATTTCATGTCTGAGTACTAAACCAAGCTTATTATTATTTTTCTTCTAAAACAGAAGCTTACATACTCTTTGTGTATTATCTGTGTTGCGAGGGAAGCTAGACCTATAAACAATTACGCTAGATTACCATAATGGGATATGCCGAGATAAGGCCTGTGACCCGGTTCCATAAGCCTGCTATCTAAATACCTACTGCAAATAGGTGGGTACAGTTAATTAAACGTATTTGTGTAATGGTTTTTGTTCTATTTCTGGTCACCAAAATATTCTGCGTACAAAGGCGAAACAAATCCCAAATTAACGGAAATTAATATTTTATTCGGTTAATGAGATACAGCCTGGAGACAGACGGACAGCGGAGTCTAACGACCAGTCTCAATAACCTATCTATCTTTGGTTTTGCTTATTGATAGGTACTAAAAGATATTTGCCAGGTAGGTGCCACAGTAGGTAAGCAAAACCAAAAATAGATGGCTGTTAGTAACCAAAAGTCCTAGTAGGGTCCCGTTTTTACTCTTTGGGTACGGAACCCTAAAAATAATGTGTTTCCATTTGGGCAGCTCAGCGTTCTGGAAGCGCTATGAGTATTTCATGAATGAAAATGATTAGCATTTTGATTAAGTTCAGTTTTTCCAGCTCCAAATGTGTATGTGTAAATCAACCTTTTTGGTACATAGTCTAATGGCGGCTTTTTATGGGACATAATAACGTTATGTTAATGAATAGGAATTTATTTTCCAAGGACAATATTTTATGCAAATGTATGAGTATTTTTAATAATAATGATAAACCTTGAAAATGACTTGAGGGTAATATTTACCACATGACCCGACCACATAATACTATATTTATTTATTAAGTAGGTACATACCTACTTTTCATTGTCAATATGACAATAATTGTTCACATAAAGGCAAAACCTATTAGTATAAAACATTGTAAGGATATAGGTTCACGACCTGGAATAAAAATACGTCAGCTACTTTGTATTCAGCGAACGAAGCCGGTGGCGAACAAACACGTATACATCACAATGTTTTTCAGGTTTAACATCCATTTTTACAGACCCTTACACGTCAAAAGCAAGCTCTTACCCTCAATCAAAAATTATTCGACCCCTGGTCCTCTGAGTGAGGTTAAACCTTGTTGTACTCTAACCTTCTTTTTTCAAAATGTTTTTAAAACTCTATTCCAATTCTAAATTGTACCTGCCAGTAGTTTGTGTTTATTTATTATTTATTTATTTATTTATATCAGCCGTTCGTGTCCCACTGCTGGGCAAAGGCCTCCCCCCACTCTTTCCAGACGTCGCGATCTTGTGCTATAGTCTCCCAGTCGGTTGTTAATTGGTCGAGCTCGTCCCGCCACCTCCGTCTCGGTCTGCCGCGTCGCCTTCTCGCTGGGTCAGGGCGCCACTCGGTGGCTACCTTTGCCCACAGCTCAGTTGGCATACGACAGACATGTCCAGCCCAACTCCACTTTAGGTTGGCGGCCTTCGTAGCTACGTCTGCGATTTGTGTTTGAGAGCGCAGTTCGGTGTTACGGATCCTATCCATCAACTTGACACCCAAGATGCTGCGCTCCATCGCACGTTGGCAAACCTTGAGTTTGGACTTCTGAAGTTTTGTCAATGACCAAGTTTGCGCACCATATGTGAGGACGGGGAGAATGCATGTGTCCATTAATTTTCGCTTAAGCGACAATGGAAAATCGGGACTTTTCATCAGATCTCCCTTGGCCCAATAGCTCCTCCAGGCATTTTCAGTTCGCCGAGCGATTTCTTTATCTTGCCTGGAATCGAAGGAGACTATTTGGCCAAGGTAGATGTAGTCCTCGACATATTGCAATTCTTCCCCATCTACTCTAACTCTGGTTTTAACGCTATTGGTCATGACATTGGTCTTCGACCTGTTCATCTTCAGTCCAACCTCAAGGCTTGCAATGTTTAGGTCTATTAACATCTCTTGTAGCTCCGATGAAGATGTGGAAAATAGGATAATGTCGTCGGCGAAGCGGAGGTTAGTTAACCTCACTCCGCCGACGTCAATTCCCTTTCCCTCCCATCTAGCCGCCAAGTAGTTTGTGTTTAGTCAGTGAAAAATATAGAATATCGTTTTTGTTGCCAGTAACATAATTATTTGTTTTGTAATAAGAAGCCGTGTTGGCCATGTGGATACCTAAGTACTTTGACTTTCGATCCGACGGTCGTGGGTTCGAATTCGGCAAATTCAGCGGTGGGTGCGTAGTGCACTTTAGCACGAGCTTTAAACGGTAAAGGGCAACATCGCGAGGAAAGCCGCTACTACAGTGTCAGCCTTACACGTAGGTGACCATAATTTATTGTCTTTCATGTGGATATGTATGGCCGGCTAAGCTGAGAGGATGGTTTAGGTGCTGGTGCTGGGCAAGCCTATTCCATCACCATTTCAATAAACTAACAACCTATTTGACATTATAATATTTATGTCAGATATTCACTGCATCATAAAAGCCATAACATTTTGTCGTTATCACGTTCTGCCGAAATTCAATATGTTGCCAATATAGAAAGATGGTGCACGTTCACACTAGATTAAATTAAATCAATAAGATTTAAATCCTTCAAGCCAATTTCGTCTTTCGATTTAGAATTTCTCTTTGTGATAAAGTACTACCATATTTCCTTGCATACCTACATGTCTAAGCTTACACGACAAGGAGCTTATCTGGGATTCAAAATACGTCTTTTGAATCGCACTGCTTAAATGTGAATCGCACTGATGTTAGTACCTACGAGTATATTATTTTGTATTTCAGTTTAAGTAAAATAGAAGACAACTTTAAATATCTGGAGCAAAAATGACCAATTCGTATTTATCGTGAAAATAAATATTTTCAAGACTGTATTCCCAAGATGCGGTCGACATTATTCTTTCAGATCTTTAGACATTTTTAAATCCTATGAAAATGTCTATGAGGGTAGTCAGAGAATTATGTCTTATTCCTTGAATTCGATACTCTGATGTCCCATCCAGACTCTCCATGAGGCTACACGAGGCTACGCGAGTGCGAGAGTGAGGACTGTGCGCTCGTGTCACCTCGTCATCCCTCGCCTCGCCTCGCTGGAGCTCCGCTTGGTGTCGGTTTTCGGGCGCGAGTCAAAAGACGCGAAGGGTCGAGGCGAGACAATCAATGGCGGGCAACTGAATAAATGGAGAGTGTGGATGGCTAACACTCCTGCCGCCTCCGCTCGCCAAGACTCATGCGAGGGCCTCGTGGAGGTGCTTCGTGGAGAGTCTGGATGCCTCATGAGGTTCATATCGCACGTTTCGGATCAATAAGTAATAGTAGGTAGTGGAACATCCTTTGTCAAAATACTTATTCCTTTTATGATGACAAATATTTTCTGTAAACTGGCAATTAACACTCATCAATCCTGATGTCTTTTTAAATTAGCATTAGGTTTATTTTCAATGAAAAATTACGTTAACACCATTGACTAGTCTGAACCAGTAGCAACATAAGATACGCTATTGTGTTGATCTTGAACGGGAAATGGATGCAATGATGGCTTTCCCCGTCTAATGGGCTTCGGAATGAGCACTCGCGATCGGGACATGCTACTTGACGAGCGACTTACGACCTGTGTGTTTTGGATGTGAACGTCTAATCGTCCGGGTCACATTGCTTAAGTGGCTATTTTTCCTTTATACTAGTGAATGTGCACGTAATTTCCAGATACCGTTCTTTAGTTCTCAGGGCCTTTTGACGTTCGCTTTATTGTAAATGCGAAAAGTTCTACTTACTGTTAGGTATCTACATAATGGGATGGATAACATAATCATTAATTGGTAATTTATAAGCGGATGGTGCGTAAGGGAAGCTTCCGTTAGAAATTGAATACAGTTGATGTAGGTAAATAATACTTTTAATAAATCATAATTATTACTTTTGGTTTTACAAATATTTCTCGGTGTTACTTTCAAATTTAGTTTTTCGCTTGACTTGTTTACTGAACACAGCTCCTTTTTAGGAATTTATAATTACTTAGCAGGTAGGTACCCTTTTTTGATTTTCCTGAAAATTTTATAATTTGCGTTCTCTTTTCAAACCTCCAAACTTACTTCTAGGCAAACTAAAAAGACCCTTCCAAATATTTGCCAATAATGAATAGAAATCCCCTCGAAGGGTTTGTGCTTATCAAGATTAAATAACAAATTATCGGCCCATAAAAGGTTAACTGTTTGTTTCCCCTAATTTTAAGGGCGTAAGCACACAACTGAACTATTTCAAAGGTTCCGAACGTTTATGTGGTACGTGCATCGCTTTATTACTACGATCATGAATAATAAATGTGTTTGCTGTTACTTACTCTATAAACAGAAAATATAGATAGTTTATAGAAGTGCAACTCTACCACACTATTTGTTATCTATTCAACAAACGCTCGCGGGAAATGGGAACCCAACTGAGAAGTAAGAGGTGCAATCCCTTGGGAGTCGTTCTTTTATGTTTTCTTGATCTGCCAGTTTTTGTATTTTCGATTTGGTCAGAACTATTACAGCTGAGTTTTGTGGTGCATTATCGTCTTATTGCATTATCATATTTTATTTGCAAAACAACTTGTATAAAATCTGTTGCATCATTTCAGATGATATTTTCGGCAGATATTTTCCGATAAATAGTATACACAAATAACATGATATGTCGGTGCATAAATGGGTGTATGGTTTCTAGACTGGATCAGTTAGTGCGAAAAGAGCTATGAGTACCTTACTACCTGGCTCAGAGGTTTGCCTTAAGCTCATCTCATATACTAGTTCAGATACAGTAAGTCTAGAAATAATGCACTTCGACTGTCTATAGGTAACTAGACGCTTAAATTTCAACGAACGTTCTCAGGTGCAGCTTTTGTTAATTTTCACTATACATTACCCGTTATTCATAATGGACTTAAGCATACATTTCTAGAACTCTGACGTCAGCTCAATCTGCCATCTCTTATCTCCTTGCTAAGAAAGGGATATTTTTTTTACAAAAAATATTTTTATCATTCATCTGTAGAGTTTCTGTAAACAGTTAACATTTACTAGAAATTTTTACGAAGTCTGGGATTTGTCTAATGCAAAAATTCTACTTATTTTAATTATAGGTATATATTCATAACAGCTTTGATATTCTCAAGTGTATTTTCTGCTACCAAGCGCCGTGAACTACGAAAGATAATCCTAATTACCATAATTCCGATCTAGAATGCATCTTACCTGGCGCAGGCCACTTGAGCTACCATGCCTCATTTGACTTGGTAATGTAGTAATGTTCGGACGCAAGACAAACATTCATATTGCACAGTGCAGCGTAAAACTAATGGGATGTGGTGAACGAACATTTTGATTAAAATAACTGGTTCTTTTTCAGTAATCTTGCCGTTTTCATTCATATCTAATGGCTAATGGGTAATTCAATCTAATCTCCATTTCCAGTCGGTCATCAGAACACTTTAGTTAATGCAAATAAGACAGAGACAGAGAAAGACAGAGCATGTCTCTTGGTCCAGCAAATAGGCAAGAAAGTGATATGAACTGGACTCTACTATTTATAAATACATGGACACGGGACCCACCACCCGTGACCATGGTTATTGCAACTACAAAACAAAGAAATAAGTTAAGAGCGGTCAACCCGGCTCACTTTTCATACAAACGCTCGTACGTGATTATGCCGTTGTAACAGATCTTTCTTTTAAACTTTTGGACTAATAGGTATCTTGTGCACTATATCTAGGTTTCTATCGAAACTAAAAATCAAAATTTTGAGAAACAAATTCAGTATAAGGTTCCAAAAACCTGCTTTTAGCATAAATTTTACCTGAACTTTGGCCGTTCATAATGTACTCATAAATTGTAAACGTAAAGAAAATATTGTCATAGAAACCTTGCAAATCTTATGGAGATTCTAAATGACTAATATTTATTGTACAAACTTGTAAGGCTTACTGAAAAAAACGTATTTCCTGGAACACTTTTTATGAAATTTCCGCACACTATTTTTCGAGTGAGCGAGTGAGCGGCGAAAGTACCTACTGAATGCCGAGCGCTGAGGCGCTATCTCTCTTTTTTCGCTTTGCTTCTTTTTCTAGCATTGCGCTGGATGAAACAACAAGCTTTTCAGCTATGCCCGCGTCGATGATAGACGCACCGGGAAGGGCCACCTTAAATAACGCGATAAAACCCCGTGTCCATGTATTATTAAATATGAATTGTGATCGCGAAAGTTTAAGAAAAACTATTGGACTCTACTAGTTGCCTGTCCCTGAAAATAATGTACAGAGGTTGTCCGATTATGGATGACCTCTGTGGAACAGAAGAGGAAAGCCCACTTGGGACGCGGAGGTTGCGAGTCCAATCCCCGCCACGGGATAAATGTTTGTATGAACTAGAAAATATATTTGTCTCGAGTCTGGGTGTTAAAAGTAGTTATATAGCATATCAGTCATCTGATTACCATAGGGATTAGATGACGCTGTGTGAAATTTCAAATGAAATTTATTTATTTATTTTACACAAAAATCATTAAAGTAACAACATTGGAAAGTCGTGCTACTTCTTGGTACCTAATACCTACAGTTAACGTGTAGTACTAAGCTCGCGTTATTTACGCTTCGGGTAACTATGAAGTCCAGAACTTGGATAGTTCATGCTCGCAAGTATGCACTCTCCTTAGATTACAACTTGCAATTGCTTGATGTGTACCATTCATCTACATGACTAGGCACTGGTAGTTCTAGGTCGACATTTATTTTGCGGATTTTGTTCTTATTTTTGCTCAGAGAATGTTATGAATCTCCATATCCATACTAATATCCTACTAGCTTATTTAGCGCGCTGGTCTTCCGTAGTGCCGTAAATGTATTTTAGGCTCTTAGTCAGTATGAAGATGATTGTATTCGCGTACTAGAACAATTTATTATCGGCCATGTTTGTAACAGCAGTAGATCAATAAATAGAAGGCCCAGGAAAAGTTTGCAGTGTTCGAGCAGTTTAACTATGCAAATCTTACATGAAACGAAAATCCGTATTTTAGTACATGAAAGCAATATTCCGGAGTGTACCCGGCTAGTTAAACTTTCCTAATAAGCAGAGCGGGATTGTAAGTTTGTATGAGCATCTGCATGGATGAATTTATCTGATTGCATTCAAAATCTAGGACAAACTTTAATTGAGTAGGAGGTGTTGGCAAGTCTCACTGAGCTCAGAAGGAATATTAGTTTGTAAGTAGTGCATAATCTGCCTACATCTAAGTAAAGTTATTCAGGAACTGGTTAAATTTTGATTAGAAACAGAATTTAAAATTTTAGGAGTAACGAAGCAGGCTTACACGCTCGTTTCACCTCAGAATCCCTCGTGAAATTGAAATTGGTTTGTTGCTTTTTATTCTTATTATTGTTATATTATCTTAAACTAATTCATATTATTTTGAATAATTATGCTTTAGACGTTCATACATAGTTGCACCTACCTTTTTACTTTATTTTAGACAGGTAAACAAAATTACTTTGTTCAGGTTTTAACAACTTTACCTAAATAAAATTTCGCTAAGGAAACGATGCGAGGCGTGGATAGCGCGCAAACTGCGCGCGAAACCGTGAACAATAATACATACCTACTGTAACGTTGCGTTTACATGTTATTTATTTTTGTTATTATTTATTTTACAATTAATCAAATTTTGACTTTTATCTTTTAATTATTGTAATAAAACAAATTTAATGTACAACTCTAAAACTAAACATAAATAATATAAAAACCTTACTTATCTAACTTAAAACATAACATTAATAAAAACCGTAAAATAATGTATGAAATAATCAGCCTAGCAACAATTTATTTGTAACACTTTATTCCGCGACAGTACCGCAAAGGTGGCGTGATATTCTTTTACGCTCTACATTTTTTATTGTTGTTGACGTTTCTTAGTTTATTTTTTTACTCCCCTCTCTAAGAACGCCACAATACGCGAATGCAATCTAGAAGCAGGAGTATCCTGCTTCGGGGGTTGTTCTGTTCAAGGCTTCGCTCACGATCCATGGGCGAGTGAGGAGAGGCTTTGAGAGCTCATCTATGCATGCAAATAAGCAGCCTAATCCTCACGGGAATATAAACATCGACAATTCAATATGCTAATTAAACCAGCTAAATCAAGAACTCTGCATGCTCTCATAACATGCAATTAGTGCCATGAATATTGGGTTTAATGCATAATACTATTCTGTATGAGCATTTCTAATGAAAATATTGATTATGTTCGATGAGGTTGATTTTTGATAATGTAGGTAGTGAATTATCAACTAGGTACCTACATGGTTACAGACTAATGTTTTATTTCTAATTCTTTTAGAGCTTTTTTTGTTATGAAAATAATAGTAGTTTATGCAACAAGGGCTTAGAAGTTGTATGCGTCAAACTGTTTAGATGCAATGAGATTTTATTCTGAGTTTTTCTGTATGTTATCATTTTCGTTGCACTGCCTTCAAATTAAAAAAAATATAAACACAAAAAAAAATTACGAAATTCATTATCAAGATTTTATTCGAATGTCGAACTAACCACTACAGATTATTACAAATCCTTCTTGGCGCGCGCGTGAAAATGAAGTTCGTAAAAAGTTTTCATGTTTTTCTTTTTTTTATTTGTAGGCAGTGCAAAGAAAATGATAACATACAGCCTAAATCAGTATAAAATCTCATTCCATCTAAACTTTTTTGAAACCAACCTCGATCAAGCACCACTACCTACATGGGTTGAATTCTAAATTCAAATCACTTTAATCTCTAGGGGAAGAAAGATATTCCATACACAATTATGTGCCTGCTAGACCGAGGAGCTGTAATGACTTACTTTAGGAAAGGTTTGCATGACACATAATATGCCATTGACGAGCAGGTAGTATAAAAACAATATTATGACATAATTATACAGTGTGAATGGTCTGTGAATATTAAATCGAAAACGAAATCATTTTTTCATTAATTTACGCACACAATGCCTTTGTGAAGGATAAATATAAACCCATTCAGTAGAAAATACTTATTCGATACCTTAAAACTCGCTAGTTCCTACCCAAATCACAGCCCAAATCTGTATTCCCACCCAAATTTACCACATAGCTATTCAGTTAGGTACACTATCCACACCTGAGGTTACCGGAATATCTAGGATTTATTGCCACGCCGAAAGCATTCGCAGCTTTAGGGAAATCGAATCCCACTATTGAATAACAGAATCTATAAAATTAAAATACCTACCTAGCTTGTAAGATCAAACTAATTTTATACTACCTACAAGAGGCTTTAGCAGCGGGATAGCATAAAGTTTTTATTTTGGAAAGAGAGTTGCGGTGACAGCAGTAATTTTGAAATAGCCTACAGATTGCTAATATTGTAATTGACCCATTTATCAAGTATTTTAAAACGAATTTATCAGAAAAAATAGTAAGTAATCTTAAATTTTATTTGGCTAATCTGTCGGCACTATGAAGTCTTTGGTCGTTGCAGTTGTGATATGCTATATTATAAAATGTTTTTAAAAGCCGTGTAACCTGATGCTAGGCGTGGGAATTTTGTTATGTCCGTTTTACCCTTTGATAGATAAAAATAACTCAGCAATATAATATATTTTGCAAGGAAAGCATATTATCCGCGACAATGGTGTCTTATCTATTCACTCACAGCTTCTTCCTGTCCCTTCTGGGATCGGGGTTCTTGTGTGGCTTTCAAAGAGTTTGAGGCAACATTCTGCTTATTTCATAAAATGGTCGCAAAATATTTGCAAATGCTTTGGCTTCCGTTTAGCCACATCAATTAGGCTTTGATAGACTCGTTAAATGTATTATCGAATTAGAAAACGAGAAATATATTTTCATATCTATTTAAGTATTATTAATTTAATAATTGGTTAGTTTTTAATAATATACTTATTTAAAATGTGGCTGAGAACCAACTATAGCTAGGTTCGCCGGTTAGGTTGAATAAGCATCATTTTATTAAATACCTAACAAAAAATAAGACAGGTAGGCACAGATAAAAGAGGTATTAGTTAACAATTATTATTATTAGTATTTAGTTAACAAGAGGCAACAGGAAGACATAAAGCCAACCAATGTTATATGTCCGCTCATTTGGTGGAACAACAAAGAGACAAGGAGTCATTAAGGATGCTCCAAGCGAAATTATGAATATGGCCTGGATTCTACCGTTTAATATTTAAGCACCGCTTCCCAGTTAATTTATATCCTCAAGTTGGTTAACTGTTGTGAGCACGCTAATTATGATTTATTACAATTTGTTTTCGAAATTACATTGGGAAGGCTAATATTTTTTGGGGACCCATTTTTTAGCATTCATAGGCATTGCTCTGGCAGCGAAATGATAACCTTGCGTGGGGTTAGGCGTTGCTTGAAGCACACTTTGCATGTAAGTTGCCTGTTCATTTTAACAGGCTTTTTACTACCTAGGTACTTGACAATTCAATATTATTAATACCTACTTATAAATATTTTATGCACATATCTAAATATTTTCTGAATAAGTATAAGAGGGTCTAAAGCCAAGAAATACCAAAAATGAACACATTAGACTACTCAAGATCTTCAAAGGTATTGAAACGACGGTCCATGCAAATGGATGAGTGATTTCTTGTAGTAGGTAGGTACATTGTTTGTGGCATTTACATCTGAGCGCTCCTTCGCAAATGTCAGTTACAGCGCACAGGCAGGCACCAAGCCAAGACAAAGTCCAAGAACCTCCTAAACTTCGACTAGGTACTAAGTTCACGTAAACTTGTGCGGACCTTACTAATGCTTAAGTACATTTTACTCATCTACCAATGGTAAATGATGACCGTTCCCAGGATTGCACCCATTTACATTTAAATTATTTTTATAATTAAGATTTAGGGAAAATAAATACACGTTACGCAACAAACTAAACGGTATGTTTTCCAAATGCTACCCGTAGGTAGAAGTTTATAATAGCGAATAAGAAATTAAATTCCATACAATTTTCGTTTTTCAGCTCCTGACAAATTGAAAAACCGTGCCAAAATTGTTTTTATACGTTTTCTTTTCAAGGTACCTAGAGCTAATGGCTTTTTCAATAAAGCTTTGTTGTCTTGTTGCTTGGGTTTGTTCAACCTTAGGACATTTACTTTAAATGGAGGAACGCCCGCGACATTTCTTAAAATACCCTCTGCGCCACACTCATGTGGTTAAACTTGTATAGGTACCTACGGGAATTATTTAGTATTAGTATTTTTTTTGCCGCCTGAACAAATTACGATAAGTTTGGGATGTGTGTTGCCTACCTTAGAGCCTGTGCTCACAACGTGGTGTCCGTGCACACTACCTTATCCTTGCGTTTGTGAAACACGCTGCGAACTAGGAGGTGATGCGCTACACAAAATCGCGCAGTGACAGCTCGTTCGAAAAACGTAGTGCGCCTAGTCTCTTACATACAAAGGTAGCCTTACTCGTCATCTAAAAAAAGATTTTCCTACTTAATAATGTTAAACCTTGCAAAGAGCTTCCAAATACATAGTGAAAATAGAATGCAAGTGTTGAAATATCATCAATTTATTTTTAACTTTTTTCTGTTGGCAGCAGGAAGCTTTCAGTTGAGGTTCAGGTCCTGAAAGCGATATCTACCGTTTCAGTTTGAGGAGTGATGGTCTTATTAAACCTTTCAAATATTTAGGTATATTATAATTAATAATATTTATGTTTACTTATATCATGAAAGCCTTTTGGCGGCCTTAAAACTGCGTTACTACGAGTAGAGTTACCCACTAGCTCATACATTCATACATCTCTTTATCTATGTTAACATTGAGTTAATTTCGATCGTTACCACCACCTACCATGTTCCGAGCTAGTAGACTGATTTCCAATAGTTTCTAGGTATATATTAGCTATATAGGTTCTAATCGGTTGCGATTGAAATGGCCGTGCCGCTGAGCATGAATTAATTAGTAGTATCTCAGCTGGCCGGCTGTGTGTGTTCGGATGAGAGATAGCTTGACAGTAATATTTGAATGGCAAATTAAAAATACTGAGACAATGGTGTCAATTCAGATGTTGCAAAAACTAAACTAAACTAATTTGACAGCATTGTGTAGTAGAAATTCCGGATAAAATATTAAGTTACCTAATATTTGTAGGTATATTAGGTAAAAGTTGCTGCCGCTCGATAGGTGGACGACATTGTGAACGTAATGGGCCGATAGTACTTGCGCAGAGCCAAGAACCATGGCGAGGTAAAAATTAGGCCTAGGTATATATACCCATCAGTCTGTCAATTTGGAATGCGGGTCATAGTCATAATATTAAATTTGTTTCAGAAAATACTCTTAAAAAATATATAGAAAAAAGCCTAATGAAACAATTCGAGAACAATTTAATTCGAAGTTGCAGACAGCCATCTATCTTCCTTGATAAATGTGAACGAGAATCAACGCGAAGATTTTATCGACAGCAGAATACCAAGCGCTTTAAGAGGAAGTCCCTAGTGGCCTCTTTACGATAACAGCAACTTTTCAAGACCGTAAAACGAAAACTCCAATTTCCCAACACTTTGGTCGTTCTGCGACTAATTTTTTTTCGGCTTGCATTCCCAACCTGTCCTCGCTATAACTCAGCTTTAAGCTTTAGTAGGTGTTAAAAACCCCGAAAACTTTCCCCCAGAGTGTGGTCCCGGAACGAGACAGGGGTCTGTAAATCGTGAAATGCGCCCGCAGGCATTCAACTAAGCCTATGCTTTTAGTGTCGAGACGCGAAACGAATCATTAGTCACATTTTTTAAATGCATAGGAAGATGCTGCTCAGTTCTTTTTAGGTATAGACCACAGATTAAAAAAGGATTATTTGATGACTATTTTTTATGCACTTCTCCAAATGATGTGATTGGTATGTACACTTTCTTATTTTTCTGCCTGCCTATGCTAATGCCTGTGTGTACACATGAGCCAGCAGATAGGACCTTGTTAAAGTTACCTACTATACTAAGTAATTCTATAACATGTTACTACTGTGGAACACAAACTCCTCACTACAGTCAATTTGCGTTAGTTTGTCCAGGAGTTATATTCTCCAAGCAGTGGGTCTGTACGCCAATTATTACTGCGTGGCTCGCCTCAGAATTCCGCCGCAGATGGAAACCAAAATGTGGTTCAATACACAGCTGGCCATGAATATTTTACTGACGTCATGATTCACTGGATTATAACATCATGACATGTATAATTATGGATAATTAGATGTTTGACATTTGACACAAACCCTTTATAGGCCTGTACGGACCCACTCGGTATTTGCTGCCGCTGCGGGAAGCGAAAATACCGCGCAGGTATTTTCTATAAAGTTCCACGGCGCAGTATTTTCGCTTCCCACAGCGGCAGCAAATACCGCGTAGGTTCCAACAGGCCTTTACCTATAGGGTTTTTTGTCAAATGACAAACAACTAATTATCCATAATAATACATAAGTACCTACCTATACTATAGTTATTAAATATGATAAGCCTTTACAAATAATTGATTGAATTACATTCCCAAATTGAAAATAAATTACAATTATATCAATTAAATTGGCTACGTTTCATTTATGCGGATAATTATTGTATTGACTCATTTACTAGACAATAGCACAATGGCAAGGTATTGGAGTTGGAAATCCATTCAGGACCTAGCTGTTAAATGTTCAGTCACCGCACTATATTGCCCAATCTCGTGTAACTTGGGCACTTAGTTATATTTATGACCGGCATCTGTTTTTGAGACAGATCTAGCTACGCATTTCATTACAGAAGGACAAACTTATGCGCAAGAAACAACGCACAAAAAAAAATCTGTTGTCCAACTGTGATTTAAAGCAACAAAAAATTAAAATGAAGTTTATTATTTAGTGATAGTCAGGCAACTTTAAAAAAAGAAAGTAAAATCAGTACCTAAACATCAATAAAATTCAAGCAAAATCAATTGTTAGGTACACTATTTCGAACATATAATACACTTCTAATGAGTGTCACTTCGCATAGTTTTATTCCTCTATAATTTCTCAAGGTATGTAGAATTTTCCATTGTAAAAAAAATAAAATAAAAATATATGTTAATACTTATAGACAAAACAGGCAGGTAGGCAGGTAGGTATATACCTATCCCCAAAACGATATGAAACGATAAGCTAGCGGTAGATATTCAGAACTTCAAGATTCTTTTTTCAAAATGATCTATGGCTCGTATTCAGATACCATACTCAAGCGTAAATCGGGTCTCAAGCGGGGATTCATCACTCTGTTTCCATAGAGAACTGTCAAAAATCGTTGCTTGAGCCAGAGATTAGGGAAATTTGGTCTATGCTTGAGCTGAGACTCAAGTTTGAGTGAAGACTCTGAATACGAGCCTTACACTTTCCTATCTACTATTATATATATATATGTGTATAATTATGAAAGTAGTTAGTTCGTATACCACAAGGCAGGTCGGTCACAAGTCCATTACCACCTACCTACGCTATTTGCAATAGTCTCATATTCCAACGTACACTTCATAAGAGTAGTTCAGATGACACAATCAACAAAAGTTTATTCCTCGAAAAGTAGTTTTATTGTCGCCGAAGTAAATGGATGGATCTGTTCACTCGTAGTCCCAATGAAAATAAAAGTCTAGCAGCGATCGGACGTGATCGGGTACCGACACTTGGATTAATGGATCTCTGCTATTGTCACAGCTCATAGAACAGCTCGGAATTACGGCTTGTTAATTTCATTGTGTGCTAATTAATTTTTAAAAAAATAAAAGTCAGCAATAGGTGATGCTGTTGTGAAATGTCCAGTGTCCAGAGTAGTCCAATATTATGAACTGGTTATCGAGGATGGCATTTGTTTGAGTTATACAAAAGTAATAAAATAATGTTAATTTGATTTAGATTTCTACCGATAATGTTTCGATTCATCCGAAAAATCTTTAACTGTGTAAGAGGTCACTCTTTGCGGTCATTATTACAGGATTGAGGAGTTTCCGTCTAATAGGTACAAATATAATATATAATATAATAGGTATATTTTATAATAAAAAGTAATAATCATAAGACAACCGCTGCACTGCGTGTGAGCTGCGCTAAGCTTTCCTATGTTGTTAGGCCGAGAGATAAAGTGTATATACTTAGCCCAATCGGTCTATTTTTGAAATAATCAGCTTCATATTTCTCCCTCCTTTGAGTCATTAATTACTCTAATAGAAATAAAAGGAAACATTTATAACTTTGTTCAGATACTAAATTAGTTTGTACGGATATTTACGAGGTTCTATTAATTTTAATAAAATAAATGAGTCCTTTTTGATTGTTGTCTATTATTCCAGACATCGCATTCAATCAAATGCGTACTAATGTCATAAATGTGAAATATAATTAATAATACTCTGTCTGATAATTGACACATTGAATAAACTACATCGTGAGTAAAACCAAAGACTAGTAGCTAGCCTATGGAAATATCAAGCTTGTTAGTAGGTCGTAGGCAGATTCGTTAACGATTGTCCATTGTGAGCAGTCAACGACTTGAGTGCAAATGCTTTTATAGTAGGTACCTACCTACTTTTTAAGAATCAGAGCCTAACGACGCACTCACACAGATCTTATCTCTGATGATATTTTTAACATTTACCATGTTTTGTACGTACTTTGACATGAAAATTAGATTTTTCTTATTATGATAGTATCAAGAAAAGATTTATATTTTCTTATTCTGGCCTCTTAAGAATAAACTTTTTAAAAATTTCCTAGCTAGATGATCCGATTAAATTGATCAGTCACAAATAATCATCACAAACTTATAATGCCTCTCGTTTTCGTCGGGGATAAAAAAAATGCTTACCAGTTGTTATGGAAGCATGCTTTTAGTATAAACAATATTCGTAGCTTATTGACCAATGACCGCAAATATAATTGTATAATTAAACTTGCATTAAGTTTCGAGCATAGGTACACTTAATTTTAAATCCACAATAACCACCAGCTGACCAAACATTTTGCCTTTAGCAGTTAAAATATCATCTGCCAAATTTATCGTGGTTATACTTCAACCACAAAAAATGAGATAGCACTTATTTTATCGAGTGCCAGTAAATGAGAGATACAAATTGAAACTAAAATAATGATATACAAGTACCTAAGTATATAACAAATGTTTTTATCATGTAAGTTCGGTAATGTAACCTAATACTTTCGTGTTCTCATTGTTATAGGGTTATCTGGAAGAGATCGCTTCTACGTGATTAGATCGCCTGCTGTACAATTTCAGCTAAAGTTTGTTAATTTTAAGTTTTCTTTTTTATTTGAAAGTGTACAATACAGTATTTCCATTCATTCATGATCATTACTATCATTATACAATTTGTACCCACTACTTAGCACCTTACTTGCTTATTTGCCTACGCCCCACGGGCACTGTAGGTGATGTAGGTAGGTATGCCATTCGCCTTGGTGCTGCCAGCCTAAGCCTTTTCCTATAACAATAAAAAAAATATGCTGCCAATATCTTGTTCTTAGATTTTTTCACGAGATTTTTATCTTCCGTGTCAGAGACAAAAGTCGGATTATTCGAATTATAATACAGGGTAAGATTAATCCCTAAAACTCGACATTGCTTCCCGATGGACTTTTACCGAAAAAAATATTGGTGTCAAACTTACCAAAAAAAATATTAAGTAGGTACCTACCTACTTATCTTGCTTTCGTATTGAATGAAAGCACCGATTTTTTGTTCTGTTTATACAGTTTTGTTCTGTTTTATTGTGAATTGTAATATTTCAAGGTTATATTACTAAAAGTAATAAGTTCGCATAAGCAAGTGACTAACTTTGGCAACGAAGTTTTCAGGCTGCCTGAAGGCCTCCGTCATGGCTAAACGACATTAAAATCTTTTGTTTCAACACGAAAGCAAGATATTGGTACTTATTACTATAAAGATATAGGTACTATACTAAAATAATAATCTAGTAAATGGTCTATTAAAAGTTTTCTTATTAGAATGCCAAAATGGACTCTACTTATATTATTTGTTTATAAGTATCAGAGGTTATTATCGTTAAATAATTAGTAGGCATTATATGAAAACACTCACTATTGCCAAATACGATAGTTGCCTGAATTTATGTGGTAACTTTTAGTACATACTAACGTTATAATTTGTCAGAAAATCAAGTAAGATATTAGGTATAGTACCTACCTATCTTGGAAATTAGACTTCAACATTGAAATTAATGTTATACTACCTTACACACTACTTGTCTTAAGTAGATACTTATTTGGAAACTAGAGTTTAAGATCTCAAAATCAAATCTTACCATTATTCTGATTCAAATCAGACATTTATCATAATACTTCTTTGGCTCGTGCCTACATTTTAGAATATTATTGTAAGCTACTAGCATAATATCTCTCTTGGTGTTTTCCTTCGCCGTTATGAGTTAATTGCGGTTAAAACGAAAAATCTATAAACGCTAGGGTGGGAATGATCACGGTTCACGGTTTTCGTATGAAATTCGAGTGTTATAATATTTTCGAAATATATCGTTCTTTCTGTACAAACAGGTGCTAATGGACAATTCTTAATGCTGAATGCAGGACTATCAAAGGAACCTAATTCACACGCGGAAAATCAAATCCACGTTAATGGTACTTGTGAGACCACACGAATTCGAAACGCCGTCCGTCCACAATATGATTGGCAATTTACATTTTTATTATGTTTTCGAGCTGAACCGAAATTGGCCGGAACCCTTTTACTGTAATTAAACCAATGCCGATGTTTGTGATACCCATTTGAATAGAAACAAACAATTTTCGGGTCTGGAGCGGGTTACGAAATAAATAAACCAACGAATTTTTTGTATGAACTTTTTTCCTTATTGTATTTGGCTAGCTTTCAAAAGTCTGTGTAAGTAAGTTCGTATGAACAAGTGGCTAACTCTGGTGACGGAGTTTTTAGGTATGAGATGGTAATTTTAGTAATATTATGCGAGGGATTGTAATGTTGTTTCATGGTTTAGATAAAACTTGAATGGATATAGAATATTATGTAGAAAAGCGAAAAGGTACTTATATCTTTATAATCTATATTTAATTACATAAAAATATATATCGAAAAGGCTATGCATATCACCATCGCGGTTACGGTTGTAGGCTGTGTTTAGGCGTTACAGTAGTGAGTGTAACGTCATGTGCATGTGTGACTTCTAAGAAAATTAATGATCTAGCTAGTATTCAAATATTTATTTCAAAACGTTATTCATATTTAATTGCTATTAGTTTAGCAAGACTTTAGAGAATGTTTTTTTATTATAACTCTTAAAAACTCTTGTTTTTTTATTGTTAATGAAAAGTGATTTAGCACACGGATGAGCCCTAGGGAGCCAATAAGGATATTATAATGAATATATGTTATAATAATAATAATAATATTATATATAATATAATATAATATAATATAATATTATAATAATATTATTATAATAACCTATGTTTTTATTTACAAATACTTTTTATTTGTATCTTTTTGGACTTTCCGAGTCGGATAAGATTACATTGTTGTTAGAGAAGCGTAACATTTGGCTATAAACGCGGCATGTGTCTGGGTGACATGGGTTAGCTCACGACGTAACCCGCTGTAATCTCTGCCAGTCGGTTTTTCGCAGTAGCATATTGTGTATCAAAGATACACTAAATAGATAATAAAATATAAATAAATGACTTCATTGTTTTACAATCGGGATACTTTCCAGTACCTACAGACACTGAACATTAGCACTAAAATAAAAGCCACACCAAAGCCAAACTGACTTCAATTAGTTTAACACACTTAGGTACTAAAAAAAAATTACAAAGTTGAAGTGGGACGAAATAAGATTTCTTATTGTGGGCCGAATACGGGACGAAAATAGGGACGAAAGCAGTTTATTTAAGTGGCCCATACTTCCATGGGACGAATACGGAATAAATTATTCTTTATTTTAGTTTTCACAAGCTGTCAATTTCTTCCGGCTTTCTCACCCTAAAACTGTAAATGCGGATGTTCCAACCATAGCCGTTCGGATTTGTGTCTCTTTTGGTGTTCTGGTTCCTATTTCTCATTTGACGTGACCGTATATTTAGCACCATAGACCTTAGAGAAAGTAAGAATTAGAGTGCTGTTTATTTCTTTCTCAGTCACACAAAAACAAAGAAGAATAAATACAACATTCTTGTGAGTAAAAAAGACAAAGCATTAGATCTTTTGTCCCTCATCGCGTGCTGTTTTCTTGTATGGCCGGCAACTTAATGCGCGGAATTTTGTACTACGAAACTATGGATTCATTGCAATTCCCTCTCGGCGGCACGCTCACTGTTCGTTCAGGTACTATACTAGGTCCATGCCATAGACCTATTTTGTGTTCTCGACAAAAAGTAGATAGATAAATAAGTTCGCATTAGTTCCGTTGAAAAGTTTCGTGGTGGCACAAATGGGATTTTTTACTCTAGTTCTGTGAGTCTTGGGTAAGGATCAAATATCAACATCCATTTTCCGTTTTTTTGCAAAAGATTCACGGAACAGTTTCTTGATGTTGCTGTCTAATGAAACAGTTTTAGTTTATTGATAACACTATTTTATTTATCACAAGTAGCTTTAATTTCTTCAGTTTCAGTGCAGCTTTGGTAATTTCTAATGGTCCTTGATTTAAGATGTTTTATTTTTCCAGTCACGAATGAACTTATAAAAGTCGGCTTTTTTATGTAAAATGATATTATAATCAATGATAAATAATAGAAAAAAGGGTTTCCTTGCCACTGCCACTTTAGGATATTATTCGCAGACATTTTGTATGAGCTCTGAAGTTCTCTGACGTTTTCTCTTGGAAACATGTAACTTAATTTACAGTAGGTACCTATCTTAGATACAACCAATTTACGAACAGTTTTTTATAATTAATATTTATAAATAATAAATATAAAATACATAATGACAATCTCGATCATTCAACTATAAAAGAGTACCAAAATCAGTAAACAGTATTAATTTGACGATGATTTCGCGGTCTATTTTCGTACATTTTCAAGTCGCCTCCCAAGACGCATGACGATGTACGAAGTCTAGTCACCCGTGTAAACGCCGCATTAGCTAAGCCATGATAAATAGCTTGTCGTATTCAAGAGTAAATCTGCTAATCATCCGCGCGAGATACAGTGTTTGTAGACGTGGCGTCTCGGTTCTTCCTTTAGGCGCCTGCAAATAATAATGTTGAGTTGTTTGATAAATGAGAATGTGATATGAAATCTAAGAATAGAATTTATTTACGTCTTTCACTGTCTCTTAACGACTAAGCATGAAATAACCAGAAATCTGTACCATTTCTCTAAAAATTCGTTCTACCTTCGTAATATTTATTTTGTGTCACACTAACGATGTAAAACTCGCGCTAACAAGGAATTGTTCAGTGGAACACGGTTTAAAAGCGTTTTATAAAGTTCTTGATTTCGTATTGTTCTAATTTTTTATTTCTTTTAAACCTTATATATTATAGTCAAGAAGATCGCCAGTTTATAACTACTACAACCAGCTATCTTATTGTTGATATAAAACAGATGACTACGAGTAAACCTGTATTTTACCAGAATTAATCGTTAAAAACTTTAAAAAGTTTCTAGCTAAATAGCATTTTTATTTCAAAGATCAACATGACAATCAATGTAATATTTTATTTGTAATTTTATAATAGTTTATTATGCATGTTTTTAATACTTAGATACTTAGGTACTTATTTTAGATACTTAACTCGCCTACCGAATAGCAGATTTTTTGGATTTGTGTTGAACGTGGTGTGTCTTTTACTTACCTACATAGTTCATGTATCCGGGACAACTTCAGTCTATAAAAAAATACTCTTAAAGAATATTCAAAGCAATTTCATAACGGAAATCGGATTCCTATTTCCTCCGCGAAGTCGACCGGCCGCAGATTACGTACCACTAAGATGTTCTGCGGTGGGTAATATTATTAATTTCCTGAATATTACCTGCTTTCTATATCTCTGTCTGATCTAAACATTATACTCGTATATAATATACCTAAGTTATTTTTGGAGGTAGTATTACAAGTCGTTTGTAAAAGATTAAAATTAGGTGATTGTTTATCTCTAAGAAACTGCTGTACCTACTTATAATGTTTATAAAAATGTTATAATGGTTACATTGAGGTACTTACAATAAAGTTTTAAAAATTATATTTTCTGTCTTGATAAAAAACACAACGCAGAAAAGTTACTATTTAAAATAGATATTCTGAAACTATAAATACGAGAAACAGATACTTATACAGCGAGCAACTACCTACAAGCTCCAATACTCCAAAATTATATTCAGAGCTTCAAAGGAGTCTTCGAAACTCGCTTTCCTAAGTGAGATTACGTAGTTCCTAGCCTAGAGCTTAATACATGCGGGAAGATTATCAATTTCTGTAGGCACGTGTTTTAATAAAAGTGCGGTAGAGGCACGGATTACGAGCTTTGTTTTAGTTTTCGCGGTGCCATAGTGTAACGTTACTGGTGAGTTAAGTTTCTAACTTGCGTCCAACATTCGAGTACTTACCAAATCACTACTTAATGTAAGTGATGCTTATCGTTGAAATTAATTGACGTCAGTAAGAACGTTCAAATAGTTTACGCTCTGAAATGTTTAAGTAACGTTTCAGTATTTGTACATTTAAGATTTCCAACTATAGAGATCGTAGGTAGTATAGCTTGCTGAAGACGTTCTTGATAGATCGTTGGAGATAAGCTTAGAACGTCTGAGCGGTCACAATTAAAATGGATTTGTACGCAAGTACCATTAACAGGTAAACGCTTGCGTGTGGAGGGCATTGCACGTTAAATTGTCGTTCCAGACTTTAAAAGTAAAAAAAACTAAACTTGACGGTTGCCTTTTCACGGCCTTCAAACTCCGCCCAGCGTTGGCAACCAGCTCAAACCAACTTACTTTAGGTATTATAACTAGGTCTTTGTACTGCAAAGTAGGATTTTCTAGTTCATCTCTTTCTCTGATCCATCTGCGAGTACCTTCTCGTGGTCTATCTCTTGGCTAATTCCAATAATCTATATTACAATAAATCTTAATTCTCTCTGTGTCACAGTATGCGAAAATCGAGAGCTACCCAGGAAATATTTTGGATCAACGGATCAGCATTGCCGTTCACTGTGGTAACACAATTCTGAGTGGCAGGGAGCTTGATCAGTTGAGCTTTCTATCGATCGACTTGCAATCTCTAGCTAGATGGTGGACTTGTATCTTCACATTGATAGATCTTAGAAGTTTAGCAACGTTCTGAGCGGTCACAACTTGAATGGGTGACCGCAAGTGGCATAATCAGCTGAGCGCTTCCATGTTTCGAAGGGCGCACGTTAAATTGTCGGTCCCAGCTTTTAAAGTCGTTAGGCCATGACGGATGCCTTTAGGCGGCATAACAACTCCGTCACCAGAATTGGCCACTTGCTCATACGAACGAACGAACGATCTTTTACCAACATTTTAATATGAGATTATCAACTTCATCAGTCGCAGGACATTAGAACGAGCGAAGATTTGTCTTGCGCTAACTGTAGCCATCTAGTCGAGCCTAACCACGGGGAGGTATAATAGACTAACTAAACAATGAATAATGGACAATCTAAGACTAGATATTTCCTAAACAAATAATCGTAAGTAAATCTTATATTGTTGAATGCCAAGACAATAGGAGTAAGTGGCCATAAAACCAACTGTAGAGTCTGGAAATGGCCTACGAGTATAAATCACTGCAGATAGGTTTTCTGTGGCCCTGTCCTACTTTATCTCGGCGTAGAAAGAAGATCCCATCTCGCTACTTTCATCTAAAAGGGAACAGGTATTAGCGAGTTTCGAACTAAAATTAAGCTTTTAAGAAAAGAGTTTTATCCACGGAACTTCATCAGCTCGGTAAACTAAGGTGGATGGTAGGATCTTTAGATTAACTTTCAAGTTATTTTTCTTCGAAACTTCCTTCATAATTTACTTAGTTCTAACTTTTAAATGAAACGTCATCTCTAAGGGTAATGTGTTTAATTGAAATTCATTGCAGTAAAAATCATCTCTCACGGACGTAAATTATAGTGTTCAACTGTTCATAGCTCATCTACAAAACTTTTTTGTTACACCAGCGCGACAAAATATAACTGAACATTCAATTTGTCTTTCAAAAAGCATGTCACTTAAACCTGTCTCTTCAATTTAAAGAGACACACGATAGCAAGACTCACTCCATTGCGCTGAATTCTCATTTGTTTGTAAACTCAACAGCGGGAAACGTTAGGAGGTACAAAAGCACTGTAATGCCCGTTTTCACCAACGACTCCTAAACAGTCTCCTTACTAAGTATTACCTAAGCTAGGTGATCCCTTAAATCCCCCTCCTACCTAAATTCATTTTCACCAAGCTAGGTGACCCCTAGCGAACCACTACCTAACTATAAGTGATGTATTTTACCGATTCAATTTCATTCATTCAATTTCTGGTTTTTTACTGTCAACATGTAGGCTGTATGTTGATTGTCTATGCTTTAAAAATAAATAGTGTTTGTTTGACATCAAATTTGACATGTTTGTTTTGCTATATACTTACATATTATTAAAACTGTGATGAATTGGTTTCCTAATTACAATAAACGCAAGAGGGGAAGACAGTTCAAAAGGTGGGAAGACGAATTAAAGGAGTTTGCAGGGAAAACATGGATTCGAATTTCAAAAGATAGGGAGAATTGGAAGAAGTTGGAGGAGGCCTTTGCCAAGACGGGGCAATCAGATAACATTGCTGAATAATTGTCGATGTCATACCTACTTAATTATAAAAACCATGTACATTTTTATCTGTAATAAAGGCTAATAAATAAAATACATATTGCGTTTCGAGTTTATGATAATTGTTATTTCGTGTGCTTGAACTTTTTATTGTCCTGGAACTCAATTTTTGATTCAATTTTTGTCAACAGGAAAAGGACACTTCCTTTAGTTAAGATTTATCTTCGAAAAAAGTCCACGTCCTCAAACTTTTGGAAGAAATCAATTCTCTCACAAAATATCTGTAAAAATATGGTCGATTCCATAATACACGATCTGTGATCACTTCTATAGCCTCAATAACATCAATGAAATCACTCATTTTTAATAATTATAAATATTAGCAAACATTCACAAACTGATACAACTGTCACCTATCTTTAGGACCCCGAATTTCGGCCCCCTAAATTTAGGTAACACTTAAAGCTTTTAGGTGACGGATTGGGAGTGGTGAAAACCATTTCTTTCTAAGGTGTTCCCTAAAATGAGATAGGTGTCACTTAAAATTTAGGATTTGTTGGTGAAAACGGGCATAAGTTGCGCTGTGTGAAATATTAGATTTGCTTGTGGGTAAGCGGCGGCGCTACAGCGGTTTGGCTGAAAGCTGTGTGTGCCCCTGGTGGCTGTGCCCGGGGCGGTAGATACCTCGATGTTGCCCTTGCATAACATATTACTCCTCTACTGGAGTGGAGACACAAACAGAACCTGGTGGTGTGGGCCTAGCTTTTTTTTAAAAGCGATCCCTTAACAATCTAAAATAATCTAAATAGTCAAGCTTCAGTGGGAAGCCAGTCGAACAAAGTAAGGCATGTCAAAGAAAATAAAAGTAATTGTAAAGTTAACAAGACAACACCTCAACAAAATGTTGTCTGGCATCACACGCTACTTGGCTGACTTAAGTGGTACCTACTTATCTTGTTTTGCTTTTAAGCATATTATGGTAAAGCTTATCAAGGTGGTAAAGATGTTGTACAGTTGCAAGCCTGTTTATTATATCGCTGCAAACTCATAATCTGCAGAAACCATTGTACATATTTGTATCGCTATGCATTTTAAAAAACCATTGAACATTATTCTCCCGAGAGTAGGGCAGCGCGCGCACCCTGGTGATGGCAACACTGGCCGGGCCGAGGCTAGTTCGCGCCAGACGCCGCGCCGCGAACACCTTCCAAGCGAACTTTCCCGCGCTTTTCTCTGCGACAGCTACGTGTTGACGCCGAGTTACCGTTCCCGCGGGCAGTTTTGTGAATGAATGGTGTTGAATGAAAGTTTTTTACTGGTGAGTTTATTTTATTCACTGACAATATTTTTAGGAATAACCATAGTAGTTTGTGTACCGCATGAGTTGTCAATTTCTGACTGAATGGAGTGTATTAAATAATGCAGCTGTTAATTTGGATTTTTGTTTGCATTTTTTTAATTTGGATAATATCTTTATTTGTTGATTTTGAGAAAGTTTTTTTTTACTTTAGCACTGGTATATACTTAGTATTTTTATAACAATATTGATTTTATTTATCTGGAATGAGTACTAAAGTACCTACCTACCTAAGTACCTATTTCTGAAAATGCTGAGACCATGGAGCGTAACCTGTAGATTTGATTTTCCTTTTGCGAGAGAGGATTTCAATATTATTTTACAAGTACCTAGGTTGGTCTTTATTTTTGTAACGCTACGGTATTACCTACTATGTTTTACCCACAATGATGTCATTTTGATCCTCTATTATAATAAATATGGAAAAATTTAATTTTTAAATCTTTTTTTAGGGTAAACTACTTGAGTAAAACTAATTAACTAGGTACTTAAGTTAAATAAATTATATATTATTTGTAATATTAAAGCACACATAGGTACCTAATAATGTGTGCTTTAATATTACAAAAAGATCTACAAATAAGATTAGTTATTAAACATCATCCTTTGTTAACATCCGCTTTATTTGACTCCATAAAATGTAAATTTATCAATTAGAAGGTTCTTATAGCTCCATGAAAAATCTCCGCATTTTCGTCTCTAGATTATCTCTAGATCTCTGTCTTTTATAGCCTCCGTGATGCAGTACAAAATAATCCAATTTGCAAGATCCATGTGAAGCCTTGAGAATGATTCTGAAATAATGAACCTCTCCATCAGCACAGCGTTTCAGCTCAATTGGTACTTACAGCCCGACTTATATTATATTGATGTATTTAGTATTTACCTGCGGCTTCGCTCACGTGGTTGGTACTTACCAAAAAAGTATGAGACGATTTCTGTGGCGCAGTGGGTGAAAGCCCGCCGAAACGCAGAGGTTGCGGGTTCGATCCCCGCCGTGGGACAAATGTTTGCATGTTCTGCAGATATTGGTTCAATAAAAACATATCTATGTAGCATATCAGTGTGAGTATCAGTGAAAATTTTATTAAATTCAAAGCTATGGAATAGGGCCCTTTCCTTAGAAACAGTTTGGATAGTAGGTACAGGTTACAGTCTAAAAACACAGTTTAAAGAGACCTTACTCAAGCGTCGATCTGTGCTTGAGCGTCGATTTAAGTATCGTTTCTTATTCAAGAACGTTACTTGAGAGTAGTTTTGCTGATCAGAGTTCAGCTGAGTCGAGTTCAGCTGAGTCGAGTTCACCTGAGTAATTCCTTATTCAAAAACCTCAATCAAATGAAATCGATGCTTGAGTTTGACATTTTTCAAAGGAATCTGAGTAAATGCTTGAGAGTGGTCTGGACCACGCTTGAGCATTTACTCAGATAGCATTTTTGTTTTGTTTTCAGTAAAAATGGATAATATATTCGATTCGTTGTATTTTCGAGGTCATCTAAGCATGCTAGAATAACGGACACACAAGACAAGACTTCAAAATATGCATGGGGACCTTGTTTCTGTTTCATACAGACAAATGTTATAAGGACTTGTGAATTTATAGTTAGTATTAGCACAGATAAAAGAATACTATTAGTTTAGTCTTGGTAGGTAGGTACTCATAAGGATTACTTACCTACTTTATTTATGTCGAAAATTCTACCTACGTACATAACCTAAACACATTTGGTTTGGCTGGGGTAAAATAAAAAATATATTGACAAAACTACCATAATGTTTTTATTTAATATTTTACACACACTTATTTAAAACGTATTAAATAAAGTTTATAGGAGTCACGGGAAACAGCTAATCGTTAGATCATGTCCAGGCTAAGCTTGTTGAGAGAGATCCTTCGTGTCTCGTCATCTTCAACGAGTGCTGGTGCTATCTTCCACAACGTTTGTGTCTACAAACACTACATAATGCATCAGACCAGAACAAGAAGCACTACCGCCGATAACCAAGCAGTATTACCTGTCTTTGGTCAAAGCGTAAAAATAAATTCATTGATTTCACATTTTCATCCCGCGATTTGGCGATTGTTGAAATTTGATTGACTTGCTTGACGACTGACGTATGAATGAATGAATTTGTCAGTTTTCTAAGGTCGTTCCGTTACACGTTGTTTTTACTTCACTTTCGAGAGTCGCCATTAATTTTTCATCCAGGCATTTTGAATTTCTGCGTATAACGGAATGGAAGTACAAAATAAATTAAAAATGTAAATGAGAACAGACTGAATTCATAAACAAAAAGGAATCGACACTTAAGACTCGATTTAGCTGAGCATTTACTCAAGCAACGTTCTTGAATACAAACGTTAAGCAACGAATCAATGCTTAAGCAGAGTTCCGCTGAACCGAGTTCAAATCGACGCTTGAGTCAGGTCTCTGAATACCGGCCTAAATATCTTAAAATATGTACTTACTACATTTTCATGCAGCTAAAGTGACTGTAACAATTTTCTATTCTATTTGTGAGAAATCCCCAGCTACCTACAATCACATCCGTATCATTTCCACATTTCACGAAACTAAGTAAAGATGAGCTCACTATTCGACCCTTGTCAAAATACATAATTGCGCTGAGGCACAAGGCAACTTTTTGGGGATATTGATACGCACATATTGTAAAGCCAATGTATTTTTACAGAACTATTTACGTAGTCTACGGTTATACCCATCAGAATGAAACTGAATATTCATAGAACTCGGTCTAGTTCGCAGTTAGCTGGAATATCCTGGTATCCAATGGTAGAGCAAAATTGTTATAGTGTATGGCAGATGACAGCTTAGGCCTTTTGCATCCATTTTAGGTGTTTTTATTTTTCATTTAGAATCCATTTTAAGCTTTTGGTAATGGGTTCCAAACTCTAGTTAGTAAGAAAAGGGGTTTAAATGCATAGGTACAAGTAAAAAATATTAATCAGAGTCTAATGAACAAAAAAGTCTAATTGACAGCGATGGGCTCAGGTATTTACCTACAATTAGAATGGCTTGTTCACACAAGTATATTCTTTAGGTTTATCAGTGAAATATGAGACCCAAATTAAAGATTTGTTTTGTTCGTCTCCAACTACCTTTTTAAGTTTAATCAGACTATTTAAATTGAACATACTTCCCTAAACATATTCCGATAGCTAATTTTAAAGACCACAAGTCGGTCGTCAAAAAGGTTCCATCGGCCAGCGCTTTGAATTAAATACCGTGCGCACGTGTAATTTCGCATTAAAAACCTCATCTCGAAAGGACCGTGAAAGAATTTCGAGCATCCATAGTAAATCCGGGGAGTTGCAGGGTTGTCGACTTAAGCCGGACATGACAGCAGATGACAAATGAACAGTGAGGAACTCGGTCGTACTCACTCAAAAGTGTCGTAATTTTACTTTTTTACTATCGGATCCGTTAGGCAGATATCCTGCCAGTTACTGAACTTACTAGCAAAATGAAGTCTGTATCTCAACAACAGCACTATCTATCGGGCTAATTAAAGCTAAGACCCATTGGTTCAGTTTATTTATTTATATTTATTTATTATCAAAAAAAATTTAACTTAATTACGATAACACGTTCAACCACGAATGTTTATCTTGTGCTATCGTAAGCCACTCTTAACATAAATATAATAGGAACAACAATTTTGTATAGGAATAGTCGTCATGCATGTTGGCATACGCTCTTAAAACCATAGGTAACTCTACCTATTTTAAAATGTGCCACTGACTTACTACAAGTTTAATCTATTTTCTGATTTGTTATACTTTAACTTAATTACTGGCAACCCTATATGCAGTGAGTGAGTGAGGTGGCGCTCCTCACTCGCGGCAATAGCCCTTACGTCCTGAAATGTTCAGCGTATTTTCACATGAAATTCTTATCGCGTCGCTGGAAGACTTACATAGGGCTATAATTACTAAGTATTTTATGTGCTGGCAATATTAATAAGACATAATTTCTGAAATGCTAAATTTCCTATCTTTTTCTTTCTATACAAAATGAAACTATTACAGAGGTATTATAAAAAAGCCTATGATAGGTTTCACAAACAAAACATTCAGTTTTTTTTAATTCCTTTGTTCAACGTAGGTAATAATAAAATAAAATAGGCGGCGGCGCTAATGTGACGCATGCTATTTACCTATCTTAAATAGTGTACTACCTACCTACAGTCAACATTTTAGCAGCTTTGATATAAAATGTAATTATTAATGAACTAGTTAGAACTAAATTAATTTTGCATCGAAGTACTTACTGAAAGTCATAAATATGTTTATGTGAACAACGTTGCAGTAAATAACAATGCAAGTCCTAGCCAAGTTTTGTAAATAGTTAGGAATAAACATATTTGCGTAACGTAAGTACCATTCAACACTGAGTATATTAAACATGAATTCGTCGCAGGGTTACCTAGTGCAAAGCTCTTTCTATTTCACTATGTTTTTATTTCAAGTCGCTATACATAAAGCCAAAGAGGATAAATACAAAGAAGACAGACAAAGGCCATACAAAATCATAAACCCTGAAAATGGCCCAAACCGGGAGTTTAAAGTAAATGGCAGCACCAGATAGCCTGGAAACTTTAAAACATGAATTTTATCCAAGAAATTTAAATTACTTTCTAGTTAAAATTACCTACAATTATTTTTTATATATAATATAAAAACTCCCGTTTTGGGCCATTTTCAGAGTTACGATTTTGTGTATGGCCTTTGTCTGTCTTCTTGGTATTCACCGTCTTTGATAAAGCTAATCGTACTTTTGAGAAACGTCTGTTTGCAGATATTTGTCAAACCTTGGCTAAAATGATCGGTCATTTCTTTTATTAAGAATCAGATTCGCATTATTAATACAGTTTCGTTATCACAGTTCATTTCGTGATTCAGACAAAGGAATTGTGAGATTAATAATTTTATCTATAGCATGAATACCTTTGAAAGTCTATCTGCGGTTTTTACAAAAGTTGTTTGATCAGCATACTTTAATAGCAAATCAGACGACATCCAAAAAGCCGTCTCATACAACATTCCCTAATAATAATTACAATTGAATTAGATAGGATAACCACTTACATAATTACAAATTATTGGAGTACATTATGAAATTCATAATTCGCATCTCACTAGAATTTTCGCTTACCGAAATTCTTCGCTTTAATTTGGCATTTGATACTTTTGTAAATGCTCTCCTTACCTCTTAGGACAAATCAGATGAGTCGAACCCTTTCGAAGCTCCTAATCCTTTTAGTCAGAAACCTCTTTAAGATGGATCTCAAAAACTTGGTCATTTCTTTTCCGATAACTCTTCAATTTAAGCAGCTTAAGTATTAATCCACTTCTCAAAATATAAGGAGATTAATAAGCGAACGGTCGTGGCTTGGTTTTCATTATAATCAAACTAAAGTTGAAAGTGTATTTTCAGCTCAAAAACTATGATAAACTCATGTTGAGTCAAAGTCGAAATGTTATTTATATTACCTACGTGTCTGTACTCTGTATAACATTAATTTATGTCAGTAAATCAAAGCAATTTTTGTATTGCGAAATAAAATTGTAATTTACGTTACATAAACCTTTGCCCTTATTTATGGTTATTTCGGATACAATAAAGATAGGAATTTATATATTTTTTCCCTTAGTTTACTGAGTGATAATTATCTGACCATGAATGAGTGTATAATATTTTCGCAGTAGGTATCTTTTGTTTTGAAACTACTAGCTACAGTATGTTTCTTTTCATAATAAATACAGTTACGGCACGGTCGCCGTGCCATGTACCTAAAGTTCGTTCGTTCGACCGCGTACATTTTGGCACTCATTCGTCATATCAATAATGTCGTTATGAATTTTAAACATTCTGACCCTCGATCGTTCTAACATAATGCACTTTGTAACAGTTAGTACATACATTTTGATACTAGCTTGTTCTGACAAATTTACTATTTGACTATAATGCATTATAACAATAGTTCTTTCAAACAATCATATTTTATGCCTGTTGTGCATTTTGACTCTCGTATTATTTTGCACATAGGCGATCGAGCCTTTTGGACGTTAAGTCAATGTCAAGTCATGTGAATAGCCAAGTCCTGTAACGCTTTAATAGCCGGGACCGACAATTTAACGTGCCCTCCGAAGCACGGAAGCGCTCAGCTGATAATGCCAGTTGCGGTCACCCATCCAAGATGGATGAAAAAGTAGAAATTTATGAGATCTTTTACATAAGAAGACACGGCCACTGTGCCATGACGGCGCGGCGTATCGCACGCTCTTCTCTTATTATATGGAGATTTTAACAGGTTTTATGCTATAGTTATTATGTATTTTCAGTTGTTTTTATTGATTTCGACTCAGTACTTCATTTTGAATGCCGATTGATTTGTAACATTCTTTTAAAATTAGAGTGCAGGTTGTTGCTAGCGAACGTACGTGATTCCACATAAAGTGCTATAGATCCTTCACCTACACACTACACATGAAAGTAGGTATTGTTCATACTTCCATAATTGAAAATTTCAGAGATTTATGGATTGGTCTGGTCGCATTGTTCTCAGCTGTCGGATTTTTAAATTATCAGAATACAGCCTCGGGTTAATTAATGAAGCTTTCCATCCGGAAAAAAGTCATGGGAACCGCCAGTAAAATGTGGCAGCAGGATCTATGAATATGAGGGGCGGTAATTTAAATATATTTTATTTTTGTGGAGCCGTGTTAGCTGTAGTGGGATTTGGAATAGAATTAAGGTAGGTAGGGAACTCAGCCTTAAATTTGTTGACTTTTATAGATTTATAAAAATTAAAAAGCCTTGGTTGAAGGTGAATAGAAACATTTTGAGGGAACAATTTGAACTTTAATAAGATCTTTTTTTGCTATTCTTCTGATGTCTCGTCACATTTGAAATAAATCTCAGCCATTTACAATCCTATATGTTTGATTTGAAGGTTTGTCTGCCAAAGCCAAAGGATTTTTCAGTCACACATTTAATCACAGCTTAGTTGGTATACCTACTGCTCTACTTGCGTCACTATTCTTTTTAATACAATACGCCCACGTCTTGCCCTCAGTGGCACACTGTGGACCATCTTATTCCTATTTTTGACCAAGAAATACGTATCTAAATAAAGTCTGTACTCAGCAGTAGGTGTAGGCTGATTAGATTGATCGATAGGTAAATATAAATGGAAGTAACCTAGGTATTTTATTTATTATATCCCGCCCACTACCACTCAAAATAATCTTTAATGTATCTATTCTGCTTGTGTATAGATCAATTTGATCAAAGAGCCGTGTTGGCCATTGGTGAGTAGGTACTTACTTCGTGTTTCGAATCCTTCGATCCGAACGTATTGGGTTTGAATTCTTGCCGTGCATAAATTGATTTTTCGTTTCCATAAAAATTAAATGCGCTTTAACACGAGCTGTAAACTTAAGGAAAACATCATGCGGAAACCCACGGCTTAGTCAGCCCCACACCATATTGAGTTTTGTACAAAACTCAATATGTGTGGGGCTCTTTCCTACGGATGAGATGGTTTAGGTGCTGGGCAAACCGCAAACCTATGCTTTCTCAACAGTATTCTGTGAAGTATAGTCAAAAATTATTAACTTAGGCCTTTACATTTTTTGTATATAATGTCAGGTTATATACAAAAAATGTAAAGGCCTAAGTTTAAGAGCTTCAAACTGTATACGTAATTACCCTTGAATTGATAGAGATCAATAATTGAACAGTTTAGTGTCGGTAAGAGTAGGTAATTCAGGTAGCTTTTATGTTGCTTAGCAAACGAAAATATTTTTACAATAAAACCACCACTAACGTATTAGTAAAATGGTTTGATTATATCATTAACATTATGGTATCATTTGGTTTTTCCATTACACTCCCCGACATCCAAATTACAGGTAAACAGAGTTAACACCCGTAAAAGCTCATTTAAAGCAGAACTGCTGGTTATTCCCGCTAAAGTGGCTATAAGTTAGGGGTAAGCACAAAGGGCTCTTACATTAGCTAGCTGTTTAACATGAATTAACTATTTTCCCTAGTGTGTTTTCAGGGGTGGCTCTAGTGCTTAATATTGGTTTTAGTCAGAATAAGTTACACTGGTGAAGGACTTATCATAACTTATATTGAAAATTGTTAGGAACATACGACTTGGCTTTGTTGAACTAACATGACCGCTGATTCTCTAGCTATACCTACGTTTATAAAGACAGAAACAACAAAAGCAAAACACAATAGGAGAGCCTTATTTAAGTTACCATAATGATTATATTTACCTATGTTTTCTAATTTTAGATAAGCATTATCTTCAAAGATTTATGAATCAAAGCCCCTGCTTTGATTCATAAATCTTTGAAGCAATCTTTGCTGCAATGCTAAAGATGGTAAATCTTCAGTTTCGTCCCACCTTTTCATAAACCTATCGTTGTAGTATTCGGGCGTTAATTTATATTACCAAGCGGAGTAAGACTGTTCTTGATAGATCAATAGTCAAGAACAGTTAACAACTTAGCAACAAACTTAGCAAACGAAAGCAGGTTATTTTACCTAAAGCCTCCGATGTAGTTCAGAAATAGACTCCAGTTTCAATTCTGGATTGCGTCCCTAGAGGGTTGCTTCTATTAGCCACCGAATGTGTGATTAGTGATCCCGGATCTTTGGGTCGGCCAAATCGGGGTGAATGTGGAATGCCTTTCTAAATTCAACGACGGAAAGTTCGTTTGTATTACGTTTCAGCCACAGCTGCCATTCTATGTGGTGGTTAACAAAATGATGCTTTATTTGAATTCCAATTGTAAACTCCATGTACTTCATAGGCATGTTCAAACTATTAAAGCGTTTTACTGTTTTATAGTAGTGCTTTTAAAATAAACCGTAAAATGAAGAATAGAAGCCAAAATAAAACCTAATTTCCATTTCCACAGTTATAAATCAGCATCAACACCTAAGTCTGAGTTTATAACAAAGTATGCACACGCCAAAATTGAATTATATGGACATAAATAGCATATTTTTAAGTAAATGATGTTACTTGCAGTTTTGAGACCACTATGGATAATAACTTGTTTCGTTTGCCTGTTGTTGTACAAGTTAGTCTGAATTGTTTATTTATTGCTCAAATTGTTACAAATCACAGTAATCTTAAGCTTCATATATCACAAAAATCCCTAAAATCGCAGAAACGGACCACCGGGTGCGAGCACTCTTCCTGATAGAGTGCCGACAATAAATAATGGTTATTGCTGTGTCACCATGCGCATAGCTGGGCACCGTTAATCAAATGGTTAACTTCGTTAATCGTTAATCCGTTACAAAAAAAGTTAGCTTCGTTAAACGTTAAAGCGTTACATTACGGAAGAATTAACGCAAGTTAACGTTAATCGTTAATCCGTTAATATGGTAAAATTGCAATTTTATATCGTTGTTAGAAACTCACCGGTTAGTGATATTTCGTGAAAAAATAATATTTTTCACGACCAACTGGCACACTAAATTCGGAAAACAAACTAATTTTGATAGAAAGAAAATTACAAATGAAATATCTTACTAAAAGAAAGAAAGAAAAAAAAATCATTTATTCTTGTAGGACCTCAAGGATCACTTAAGTATCGTTTTACATGCTAGGTGAAAAGTTTTACGGTTTCGACGGGATTCGAACCCGCGAGATACAAGCGATCACCCTTAAGCCGGGCTGCCTTACCACTCTTACACGAAGCCCTTGACGCCGAAGACGAAACTATCATTAAGATGATATTTCGGTTAAAGCATCGAAACCTAAGTGTGGTTTAACACTATAGGTAATAAAATATATAAACTATAGAAATAAAATTTCGGTTTGACTTTGAATTGAAACTATCAATCAAATTAGCATCTCTACATTCTTCACCAATCAAAGCAGCCGGGAAAACCGGAAGGAAATAGATAAAAAAACAAGTACAGACTAAAAATAATAAAAAAAACGAAAACGATAAGGCTGCGCCAGGCACGTCGGCGGGTACCCGACTCGAGGCTAATGCCCTGTTTAGAAAATAGTTGAATACAATTTTTAGCTTCATCTGTCTGGTCTGACTGATGATTAGGTACTGACAAAGGATGTAGATAATATCACGAGCTATTGTTTAGCCAAAACAAAAAGCTGCTACTAATATTTATTATAATTACTAATAAACAAAACACTAGTTACTCTAAGCACCGGCGCTAAGTAATGAAATGATCAAACGAAACAAATCTCTTCGCAGTTTTCTTTCTCACTCACACGCGCCGGTAAAATATATCTAGTTTAGTTTTTGTTTCACTCGCTGCCACGTGCCTCCCGGCACTTGTCGGTGCCGTGCGGTAACTATTAGCCATTGGATTAACGATTAACGGACTTCTCGCATATTAACGGAAGTTAACGTGTCCGTTAACATTTTTAAAAGTTAACTTAAAAGTTAATCCGTTAATCAAAATGTTAACTTCGTTAATTAACGATTAACGGATTAACGAGTTAATGCCCAGCTATGACCATGCGTCACCACAACAAATAGTAAGAAAGTGTAAATGTAGCGATATCAAACAAACTTACTCTGAATTACAAAACTAAATTATTTTCTGATTATAAAAGATGAATTTATAAACTGCTGGTACCTACAGTCGACCAAAATTATTTAACGTTTAGTTAAAGCGCATGTACATTTTTTGAAACAAAGAATCCATTCTGTGCCTCCTGTAAAAAGTGATACAAAGGGAAAAATCATCATTTTACATGTGAGCAAAAACATAATTATAAAAATTCTTGTTCGTGAAATAAATCACAAAAAGGCTAAAATTACAGGAGGCACAGCATTGATCCACGACCGTGACTCGAACTCAACACTTCGATTGAAAGTCGAGGCAGAATTCCGCGCAGCTTTTTCATATTTATAATAAAAAATGCAAATCTTTTTCACAAAACCTAGATTCAGCTCTCAAAGTGATTTCAAGTATAAAAAAACAAGCTTGTTTTACACATTATTTCTTTCTTACCTTTGATAAGGTCTATATTTACAATTTGATTAACTGTTTTAGATTTTATTTGAGAACCGGTTCATTTAGAACTTTTATAATTGGATGAAATTTTACGAAAGTGTGTTACAGCGTATTGCTTTGAGTAAACAATGTATCGAGAGTATAACATAGGAATGTTCCTTCATTTTCAAATAAAGTTGCTTCCCATCGACATAAATCAGAAATTTTTAATGAAATTAAGAACTTCCTGTCTACCGTGCAACTTAGGTACCTACGACAAATATGAATGAAGACAACTGTTGTTGCTTTAATTAACTAAGTTTTCCACAAACTTCCTATTGGATACGCTTGTTCTCTATACGTGCACCAACTTTATTATTTTTGCTTAACTTGTAAATAGTAGGTATTAGTTGGTGCCATGAGAATGTATCTACCTACTCACTTATTTATGTCAATTAATATTATTATTATTATCAGCCCTCAATGTCCCACTGCTGGGCGAAGGCCTCCCCCCACTCTTTTCATTCATCCCTTTCCTGTGCAAGAATAGTCCAGTCGGCACGGAATTTGTCAATTACCTATACAAATTAAAGAATACCTACCTATATTTTGTATTTGAAAAAAGCATTTTAATAGATCCTTGACAGTCGGGGACGCATTATGATCTTCCTGCCATTATTCCACATCAAGGGTCAGAACAACCGTACCACGGTTAAGAACCGATTATTTTTACCTTTTATTTATTTAATTCTTGAAATAAATTACTTAATATCCTACAAATAAAATCTGCATCCAAGAAATAGAGTAAACTACTCGTACATATCGACGTAATGCGGATATCCCGTATTTCCCAAGAGAGGTGTCTTGTAAACCCCTTGCTCGATTTCAATTTAAAATTTATCCTGAATTCTGATACGTTCTGAATGAAATATATCTAAATTCTATCAACCGAGATTCAGCCAGCAAGAATATTAATTACTTACTTTGAAGCAGAACGCTGTTCCAATCAGTATTCTATAAGCTTGAAGTTTTGTAGAAACGAATAGACGTGCCGCGAATTTGAGGCTAAATTTAAACAAGGTAACTTAGATATTCTTGTTTGCACTTTATTATTCTGTTCACAAAAATCTAGATATAATACTGACTTATATAAGTTATTGATACTTCAACACTCTGTTAACTTTTTATGAGGCAATGATCGCAAAAAAATTCTCCAAAATATACTTATAAATGCAAATTAACGGGTTATGCTCTTAATTGTCATCAAACTGTTCTCCAACTTGACACACTAAGCTACGTGGTAGTGAGGCCTTTGTCAGAAGTAACTCGATCCCTTTTCAGATTAACAGACATAATTTGTTTCCTTCTGTTAAATACCTGGAAATTGTCAAAAGCTGAAGAATATACAGAACAGACTAGAATCATCAAGCGTGAGCTATCTTTACCTAAACTCCCTATCTGGAATCTATAGAGGGTCGGGCGCCAATAATGTGTAAATGCAGATAAATATGTAAAAGGTCGCTGTAGATCGATAGGTCGGAATTGATTTGTCATGGGACCGGGCTGCCTAGTGCCTTATTTATGAGGAGTCTTCAAGTTTAATGATCAATAAAAAGGTACTCTATTTAATTATAAAGCTTAAAAGTCTTATTAACTGTTTCATGACATCATTTTCAATAAATTGCTTCCTTAGAGTTAGTGATACAAACCAATTTTCAATGCGCGAGTTGAGTTTAAAAGTAGTTTCCAAATTTCCTTTTTTATTTTTTGCAAATATTCTAAAGCATGTAGGTACCTACAATATAGCAGTTCCGAAAAAGTTGGGGCGGCCGCTAATGGTGGCGACATAGATAGTTTTACAAACTTTCACAGCTTCGTGGTAGAAGACCGTTGTCCATTTTTGAGTAGGTAATTGGTTCCAACAAGTTTATATTTTTCTAGTAAAGGGTATCATTTACAAAGAAAAAAGTATTTTTGGGGCCGGCGAATGTTGTGCGTTGATAAAACACATCTACTCATCCAATAAAATAAATGGGCTAAGGCGTTTAACAAATTCATTCGGCAAGCGAATTTGCTGTACGTAGCCAACTGGAAATAGGGAGATAAGGCGATGCACGTACCTACATAACACGAGTTTATGTGCGTGTTACACTTATTTATCGTGTGCACGTTAAGTAAAAACTGTAATCAAGAGCTCGTTTACTTTTTCTATTGTAAAATCCTGTTAATTATAAAGATTTGTCAGGTTAATAAGGCTTTAAAGAATGTTTTTGACGTGACAACGTCTTATACAGGGTGTTACCAGACCACTACCGAAAACTTTAGGGGGTGAAAGTACCCATCAATATGAACAACTTTTTCTAAGAAACCAACACTGTGAACGCGATAAAAAAACAGCAGTTCCATACATAAGTTCAATACCGTAAAACGGGGTGACTTTGAATCACGGGGTGTCTTTGATGATTACTAAAATTTTTAACTTATTCATTCGTATTTCACAAATTTGTGAATAAAATGTTTTTTTATTTTTTGCGTTGGATGCACTGATATTTACTCTTATCTTTTCCCTAACGCTTGTGCTCGTGCTGTTCATCACAAAAGAAAAAAAAAATATTTCAGTTAGGTATAGAATTCCAACAACTTTTGACACCTGCAAAACTTCAATGCTGCACTCGTGGCTATTACTTTCTCAATATTCTATTAGTTCTTACAGGATTGTATGGTTTCCAATGATTAAGTTTTAGACTGTTTTGATGGGCAGGATCCACCATTTTATTTTCTAGAATGAGTTTTATGTGATGAGGTGACTTTGATGAATGATGAGAGGCGACATTGATAGCTATCAAAGTCCCCCCAATAAACAAGTGAAAGTTACATAGAAACTTACAGTATTGATTATGAAAGTAACCCCTTATGTTTCTTTTGTAGTCTGGAAGATGGTGCTTAAATACAAAAAAATACCGGGTAGATACGTTTATAATTATAAAATCTTATAATAACGGCGTGGTTTCAATTAAATAAACAATACTACATATAAATAAAAAAAATGATTTTTCAGGTTAAAATAATGGTCATCAAAGTCTCCCCTTAAATCAAATTCGCCCCATTTAACTTTACTAGCTCATATCTCAAAAACTAATGAGTGAACAAAAAATTTTTTTATGCAGTTTTACTCTTGTTTGGGGATACTTTAAGAATCAGTTAAAAAAACGGGGGCAATCAAAGCAACCCCGATTGCATTATAAACTTGATAGGCGACTTTTTATTTTTTTACTCAGAAAGTAAATGAGCAAATTTATTTTTTATTATGCTAAATTAAACTGCACATCAAGTCGTCACTATGGTATCAATATTATATTGTTTACTCGCAAATTAAAGAAGTTACAGATGTTTGAATTTTAAAATTAATCAATGTAACCCCGTTTTACGGTACCTACTTGGCTAAAGTGTATGAAACAGCTGTTTTTTTTTTCGCGTTCACAGTGTTGGTTTCTTAGAAAAAGTTGTTCATATTGATGGGTACTTTCATCCCCTTAAGTTTTCGGTAGTGGTCTGGTAACACCCTGTATATTGCTGAATAAAGGCTGCACACACGAAAAAGCATTGTCACATTCCGCCTGAGCCGATCGTGCAAGCGAGAGCGCGTAACAAGCGATAGAGAAGCACATTTTCTTATGACGTTATCACGTAAAATTATCGTCCACAAACCGACTTTACAGAAAACAATTTTTTTCTTGTTACTCTTAGGTCAATGAAAAGAGATAGCAACAGATAAAACAGTCGTCTAAGCTAGCGTAAGTTTACTATTCCTTTATGAATAACAGGGTATACATTTTAGTAGGTTAATGTTAGTAAGTTCGTAAGAGCTCATGGCCATCTATAGGTGTTGAAGATTATTAGGCCTCCTACCGGCGTAACAGCCTAAAAGCAATGAGTGAAACCAAATCACGCCAAAGCGCTCAATTCCGAATTGTGTCAGACGAGAAAGTCACTTTTTTAACATAGTCAGTATTCCAAAAAAGTTTAGGCAAGCTGTGTGTACCTATGCTTAGGCATATTATCGAAACTATTTGAAATTTAGATCGACCTTTTAGTTAAAAAAAAGTTATTAAATTTGATAATTCTATAATTTAACTATTTAGTTATTTCTCCGAGCTTTAACAATCAAAATTTAACTTCTATTTTCAAACAAATACAAAAATAGAGATATTCTAAGCAGCTGATCTCATAAACAACGTGATTTAATTTGTCCCTTTCAGCTCACAGGCACGGTTAATAAAAATATTACCCTTCATTTGGCATTGCCGTAGTTGGGTAAAATAAATCTACAAAAACTCAGTCGACCTCTTTATGATACTTTTTCTATTCCTCGGGTTTAATTTCATTTGGCCTTTAAATAAGATAGAGGCATCGAGTTTCAAACTTTTACAAAACTCGATGTCTTATTAAGTAAAGTACAATTTCGATAGGTCACGTTTATTTCCGTGGGTAAATGGAAATTCATCGATTTGAATTTATAAAAGTTCACATTATTTTGGCAGATTTTAGTGAGCAGTGAACCAACGATAAAACGGGCTTTACAGGTTGTTTGAAACAATTTGCTACATGGCAGCACTTGTTCGGAATCTACCCGCGCTAATACTTTAGTCCAGTTAGGTGTTGGCGTCGAGATACTCTATCCCACATGATACTTTCCAATCCATAGAATACCGGTGAACATTTGTACGTTTTTTAACCGCACCTTGGAAATACCTAATTGATACAATTCCTACATCCCAGTCATTTCATTTTAATTTAATTTAATTATGTATACTTGCTTACTCGACCGCGGCTTCACCCCCGTGGTATCTGGATAAAAAGCCTATGTATTATTCCAGGTCGAAAACTATTTATAATCCAAGTTTTAGTCAAATCCGTTTAGGTTTCACGTGATAGAGTAAAAACATGTCCACCCATCCATATCAAACTTTCGCGTTTATAATATTAAGTGGGAGTACCTATACGTAACTGCTCGATCAAATCATCTAAACTTTCGTATATTTTCATGTATGAAAGAGTAAATAGAAATGTACAAGGTATTTTGGCTGTATATCTTTTATTTGGCTTACAGCAGAATAAAAATAGAATTTTAAATTTAGTCTAGATCTAGCTACAACATTTGGAGATTTACAGGATGTGGAATAGAATGAATTAGTTTTTCTTGATGTCAACCATTCCGTCAGCACACACAATCACACTATAGTATAGCTTTAGAAACTTGTGCTGTGTGCATAGCTGCGCTGCATATCTATATATTTTCCGAAGCAAAATATTCATTGATGCACGGCTAGGATTCGGACTCAACCTTGGAATCGAGAATACATCCCACTACGCCAAACATAACTCCAAATCTAACGAGTTTTAATTATTCATTATATCGGTAGAACAATTCAGACAAAGGAATAATAATTTAAGAAAGCCCACCATTGCCGTGAAAATTCACAGGAAAATAAGGGTGATTACGCGCATAATTGATGGAAATACATTACTGCCTCCTGTACAATTTTGGAGGTTTCAAAATCTTCTTATAATAAATTTCTTAAATTGTTTACCACAAGCACCGTCTCTGCTTTTTTCATTTATACGATTGGTTGTAGATATCGGCCCTAAGACAAGTGCGACGTAGTAAAGAAGCCTTATCATTAAACGTAGCCTGTTCGCCCACCTTTGGGCATAAGTTTCCTCCATTAAATACCATTCGTTCATATGAGCGCATTTCATCCAGGTTTTGTTTTTTATCTGCTTGATCTCGACCCATCTGGCTGGTCTGCTTGCATTACGCTTAACGCGTTTAGTGTCCATGTCGTATAATGTGAATTTTGCGTGCAGTCGGCCATGGCATGCAGACAGAACACATAAGGAATCCAAACATTGAATTAACAACACCAAATTAACTCTCCATCCAAAGGTTGCCTGGAAGGGATCGCTTCTTAGCGATAAGGCCGCCCATTGTACATTGTTCGTAGTTTTATCACTGATTGTATTTATGTCTTAGAAATTAAGGTGTGCAATAAAGAATTTTCATTCATTCATTCATTAATTCATTCAAAATGACAGTGATCAAAAAGCTCCATACAAAATAAGTCGAAACAATCTTGTCGCAAGAAGTAATGATAGGTTAAATTCTCTCACTTTTTACTCGAATTCAATAACAAGATCAAAACCTATAAGGGCATCCCTATTTCTACAGCTATCTACCACTCTTAGCACGTTATAAGGACGTATCCTGAATTTCAGAGCAATCTTCAAGATTATAAAACAATATTTAAAGACAATTTCAGAGATTGGTTTCATCTGACCACTTGTCTAGAGTCGCTTATCAAATGATGTTCCGTAACACGAATAGCGTTTTAAGGCCGCGACTAAGTTTGCTGACGAATGTAGCACAATTTCCTACTGTAGAGCCGGGGAGGCCGGAACAAAGACGGAAAGGATACGAAATCCCGCGCAAACACAATAAAGACCTTCTCGAACTTTCACTCAAACTTTACTCAATTAACTATTTATTTTCTTTATGTGTACTCAAAGAAGAATTTGTTCGTGTACATGCATAGTTCTATTTTAGCACAAGAAAGGCGAATATTAACTGTCTTTTGCACTGAAAAGTTTCAGAGACACTTTAGTGTCTTACATTATGTCTAATTAACTTACTCTGAAGTTTTTGATGTTTTCTTTCACATAGAGTTAATTGAAGCGTAATAGTAAGATCAAAGCAGAGTCATTGATCGCAAAAACTTACCTGCCAGCTTTATGTGAGCAATGATTAATAAGACTGACTAATACTACAATCCTAGTAATTATAAATTTAGAATTGATTAGATGTGGTATTAAAGGTATATGCTTGTGCATTAAACTTATAATTAGTGAAGTCATAATAATGTTTAAATAAATAAAAAATTAAGTATATAGGAGTTAACGTGTCTTGGCGTTTAAATGTAAATTTAAAAAATAATTGAATATGGATAGGTATGAATAATCAAGTCTTTGATAGTTAATTACCAGTATCCACCTTGACCGCTGCACTATCGTTTGAATCGGATCAAATACTATATGCACCGCAGAGAGCTAATTCATTATGGCGAGCGCACAACAAAAAGCTAATTTGCCGTACAAGCTTTCAATGTTCGACAGAGGAAAGGTATATGAAATAGGTAGCTTGTTACATTATGTCCTATTCACGGTGGCCGTACAGAAGCCATTTCGAGCACAATGTTCCCGGTAGATGCGGAAATCCACTCACGATATGACGGAGCAAAGCAGGCGGCAAAACGAAATGTAGGTACGTAAAATAGCAGTGTAGTATTGTGGCTCTGAAGACCTCCGCGTGCTTTTAGATGGAGCTGGTTCTGGAATATTATCTACGGTTCCTAATCCTAATGCATGGCTATCGCGTCAGTTTTTGGCTTTTAGCCTGATTTTCAATATACTTTTGTACTAAGAACTATTAAAATTTTATCTAATCGTGGTTCAGTTCCGAGCTTGCCAAACATATATAGAAATTTTTAAATATAATGAGAATGAAGAGAATTATACTCTTCATTCTCATTATATTTAAAAACTCTCTATAAAAGATAAAAGTTTAACATATTCTATTAGTAAATATCCTTATCCGATAGAATTAAATTTTTCGAGTATTATTTTTATATTCGATAGGCGTTATATTGTAAATAAATTTTACGTTATGTATGGCGTGAGTTTAATGGAAATATTGTGCCGTATTGTAGTAATTACAAGTGGAACTTAAGGCTCATAAAAAAAAGCTCTAAAACACTTCCATGAAACCTTCACCCTGCCGTATACGACGCAATAACGGTCCATGTTACAGGTGATATAAATATGTTTTATTATCATCCTGAGTTACGTCCAAAAGGTTGTCAGGTTCCTAATAAATTTATCCACTCTGTCTCTGAGTCTCAAGACAGTTGTAGTAATTGGAGGGACACAGATGGTTTCGCATTTCTATTTTCTGACACATGTTTTTGCTCAAACGCGATCATTATATAGACCATCCGGCTGCCCAAACACTTTTCGATAAACACGCACTTATAGTTAGTGTTCCTACTATGAAAAACCCACTATGTTTTTTGAATTCGTGTACCAAATCTCAACACAACTACTTTCCCATTCCATGGATACAGTTATCGATCCTCGGATCAAACAATACATACTCCAATATTCCCGCAACGAACCATTGGGCATATCAGAAAATGTATGCATGGTGGACAACATGATTTCTTCATACCTACCTATCATAAGTCTTATGACATTTGAGAAGGGATAATATCACTAGTCTACTATAAAAACTATCGTATGAAAGTATTAGTGTAAGCTTGCGAACAAAATCTTGTTATACCTATAGCATTTTGTGTTACGCAATCTTCTAACTTTCCTTACAATAAAATATAACAATAAAATGTAAGCACATTTTGAACATAATTTCGCGTAACCTTTTCATAACATATTTCCGCTAAGTCATGAAGATCAACGCATCAAAAGCATCATTTAGCTCCATATTCCGGCGTATCATCATGCGATCTTTACATTATCTTAACTGGCTAAGGCCGAGTCACAATGATCCATCATACCCATGGGACTGTGCTCTAAGCCTACCCTCATGAATAATCTACGGGTAGTCACTTTAGCAGCAGATTAGGTTAACACTTTAGCTGTGTCATTATCATAATAGTGTGAGAAGGCCGAAATGATGAAGTGCCTTGCTTTTGTTGATAGATTAGTGAGGTGTGTGTGTTCATCTTTGTAGTTTTGGATAATTCTGATTATATATACTTATGATAAGCAAAAAAAACCTACTTGAATTAAACAATTTCAACTTTTTATCAAATAAAATTAAAAAAAAATCTGCTTTTTCATATTTGTATTGAACCTTCTTGTTTGTCTTTAGGAGTTTGAGTTAGAGCAAATTCAAAGCTAAAATTCAATTCAATTCAGTACAGTTTTACAATAACCACGAATTTCATCTCCGAAATGCTTTGAACATTTCTCCTCGCATGAATACTATAGCGTGAGGTAATAAAAGTGCAAAGATATAACGTGCCCTCTGGTTATTCCTGTTACTTCCTGAATAGAGCAGTCACATACATATTCTACTATGCCACTGACTATGCGTCACAGAACAAAGAAAACTACACAGAATGACCACATTTGGTAATCTTTTATATGGAATCATTTATCGAAAGACGAAGGCTGGTTTTTGGAGCTTTATATTTTGTTTTGTAACTTATATCACCAACCATTGTAAACTGACAATTTTTCTATGCGCAATAAAAAACCTGAAAAAGTATTGATGCAAACTTTTTGGGCGTCGTAAAGGTACGTAAAGGAAGGTTTATGGGACACCGTAAAAATTATTAAAGACGTTTTGGATGATATTGACACCGTACCAGTAGACTATAATATTGTTTCATTATACACCACTATTATAAAATCATAGGCAAACCCAATTCGTTCCATTTATCTCTTTATATATCTATTTATTATGCTCTACTGTGCTAGTTTCTGTGGTTATCCCGTGGCCGCAGAATGTAAGCTCAACCTCGTGCTCCCGAAGGATGCCACGCGACTCCAGTATATTACGTGCGAATCACCAGAGTTCATAATTAATTTTATATTTTCATTTTGTAGAGCTCCGAGCAGTCAAGCGTTTGTCAGAAAAACAGGGCTCTACCTACTCATACAGACAACACTTACTGAGGATGGGATGGGCACAGTGACAAGAATCGAACCTGCACCACCCATCCGGATAACAAACACCTGCGCTATCCCTAACAGGCTAATTAACGGCTAAGTACTTTACCTATTAGGTTGGAAAGTAGGGACTGAGAATTTAAATTCGAGTATAAGTAGGTAAGTACAATATTTATTTATAACATAAAACATTTACACGGGTTTGAACATTGTTTTCTAGAAACACATTATGTTAGGACAGGCTAGACTAGACATGGTTTGTACTATGCAAAATTATAAGTAAGCTGTTGGTAAAAGTAAAGGGTAGCGAGAGATAATGAACATGAAACTTTAACGAGGTACAAACATAGCACAAGTAGTTTGGCAACCCAACCAAGATACATATATACAACGTAAATAGTAACGAACAACTTTATACAACCAGGAATTCCAACTTACGCCCAATAGACATAGATCCACTGGGCGACAAAGCCAAAGTACCCAGGTACAATTTACTCGTCAATAGTTACTTGCAGATACGATGAATACACAGTATTATTACTAGTACACACACACAGAATAATTACACATAGGTATAACATAACACATAAGTAAACAGGTAGGTAGCAAGTACTTAACTTTGGACTGCTCGCGGATAATACTTTTCTGTCCCGTGACGAGCTTTGCCCTCCCTTTTATATCATTCTAACGGTATTACAATGTCGACCAATCACAAAACAGCCAGTCATATTTCTATAGATATCAACTTTAATTTGAGCACAGTATTCTAAAAAGATGTTGAAACTTATTTTATGACGAGTAAACATTGTCTTCCCGCTTTATATGATCCTAAAGGTTAGTAAATCACGTTTTACTGGGAACATGATATAGCCAATCACAGAATAGAAATTACAATCTTTGTTCATTTCCTTTATATTGCGAACGTAGTTTTATGACAATGTGTTAAAACTTTTTCTAAAATAAACTGGATTCATAGATTTGGTATTTATGTCCTAAAAAGTCAAATAGTGTTTAGAAGTAGTTTAACGTTTAGTTATCAACAATTCGTTTGGATACATCAATCCTTGTTACACAAAGTTTAATGTTATTAGTATATTTACATTTAAATACATAATTAATTAAAATAACATCTTTAACACAGCTTGGTAATTATTTAACACGTAATTATTACATTACTTTATTTACAAGTTTACGTTTGGATATCACTTAAATATCACTCCATCTGTGATTTCAGCTGAGAAACTATGCAAAAACATCTGTATTTCCAGTCCTAAACTAAAACAAATCAATTAAAGAGCCATCTGTAATTTTTCGTGTGAACTATTTCAACATTATACTGTCACGGCCATTCTGATAAGTACTTCGCTCTCGAAGTACCTACCCACATTATCAACAAAATAAGGAAATATAGGGCTTTTGCATTTTTATGTAGGTACCTACCTACCTACATTATTATTACAATATTTCTTAAACAAATATTATTAGCATTGATGCTGTCTTACTGTTTTGTCACCAGATGGGCAGTCATCAATGCTAAGTGCTGTACGGACAATCTTAAAAAAAAAAAAAAAAACAACATGTTTTTTCTTTTTAGCACTGACGTCGTCTTACTGTTCATCACCAGATGGACAACATCAATGGTCTTTCTTAAAAACTATTACAATTATGCATTGATGCTGTCTTACCCGTAAGATGGACAGCACTGATGGTCGTCATTCAACACTTTCATTTTACATTTTTTTTATTAAGTAATTAGGAAATACTAAAGTCTTATACTAAGGTAGTTTAACCATTTTTGTTTAAAATGGTAGGTTAACCATCATTACTAATAAGTTCTTAGGAAGTAGATTTTTTATGTAATTACCTACATTTTTAACAATATTCCCCAAACAAAATTTACATTTAGCATTGATGCCGTCTTACTGTTTTGACACTAGATGGGCAGCATCAATGGTAAATGATGTACGAACAATCTTAAAAAAAAACAACATTATGTTTTTTTTTTTAGCATTGACGCTGTCTTACTGTTTTATCACCAGATGGACAACATCAATGATTTTTCTTAATACGCATTGATGGTGTCTTACCCGCAGGATGGACAGCACCGATGATCCATCTCATTTCATTTCATCTCATTTTATTTCATCTCATTTTATTTCATCTCATTTTATTTCATCTCATTTTATTTCATCTCTTTTTATTTCATCTCATTTTATTTCATCTCATTTTATTTCATCTCATTTTATTTCATCTCATTTTATTTCATCTCATTTCATCTCATCTCATTTCATCTCATCTTACTTTAATTTCTTTTTTTTTATTTCACATTTTTCATTTCACATTTAAATAACTACTTAAGTAGGTACAAAATATTTTATTCATCTTATTTATAATAATAATATTAATAATAATACTATCGTTTTATTTGAATAACAATTTTTTAAAATTTGTTTTACACCATTGACCACCATTTATATTTCATCATAAGTTCCATTGCAAAATGACTAACTCGTTAAATTGGTTTTATTGCCATGTTAGTCATTCACCAGGCCTTTTTTAACTAAGTAGGTAATTATTCTAAAAACCTAAACATCTATGTGAATAATATTACTTACTTACCTCACACAAATATAAATATTTTTACATCTTTAAGCTTAACTACATTTCGTAGGTTTAAGTAAGTATAAAATACCTGTTTTAGGAGATCTTCCGTTTTTTCAAAAAAAATATTGTATTATGTACAAACACAATAAAATAGGACGACTAAACAATGGTTTTGTAAATTTAAAACAAAAAAAAAATACATTATGTTATGTATGTGCTTGGGCGGTGTGTTGCGTTATGTGTGAGGGTGTACTGTGTTGTGTCAAAGTGAGATTTAAAAATATTACGTAACATTTTAAATAGTTTTCCAACATTCTTTCTCCCAGTTATCTAAAGTTGCAATGATAGTCGGTTAAAGTTGTTTTTTCATAATAATAGGTACCTACCTACATTTAAACTTTTATTAATAAGATAAAGCAAAGTCTGTTTTTTTTTTGTTTTTAAATAATCGCAATAACTCAAGAATACTTCAAAAAATTATTTCACTTGTGGGGATCTCTTAATACTTTTATCTATTTTATGTACCTATTAATATTAATTTACAGTTTATTTATGTATTCATTATATATTCATTACATTACACATACATACAAACATTCACACAACGTTCATACTCATATCACATGTTCATACTACGGTTCATACTACCAGTTCATACTACAGTTCATACTTCGCACTATGTTCATTCTTATTACTCCAACATAATTTACTTCATTATTTTGTACCGAACGTATGCCTACCCACATTATGGGATATGCCGACTGTTGGATAACTGACCGGCAGTTAGTATGGAATCTTCCGCGCACTATTTTTGTCTCTTACGATATCACCGTAAAATATTGTAATACGCGTCGCAATCTTATTTAGGTATATATACTTTCTTCTTCTATTCAAACTATCTATATCTACTCGTATCTATTGTGCCTTGTACTCCTATCTGTAAATTGTGTTTGTGAATTGTGGGACCGAATAAACTGAAGTGAAGTACCTACCTACATCTTTCTACTGAACCTGGACCCATCAACTTCTATATACACCTACATCACTATACCCGTGCGAAGTCGGACGGGCAGCTAGTCTGTGATTAAAAAAATATCAAAAACACCTATCTTATTTTTTTTTGTTTCCTTTAAATCTTTAGTTTATGATCTCGATTTTACCTATTATCATTTAGCCCAAAAAGTATCTAGGTACTACCAACAATGACCTACATACACAAACATCTTCCCCTACATTTGATGTTTTGTTGAGAAATATTATGGCATGATTAAAAACTTGAAATATTTAAGCAACAGCCAATTAAAAGCCTTATTGGGTTAAAACCTTGAGATTTCTAGTAGTTGGGTAGCGGTATAAAATTAGCTACCTACTTAAATTAAACTATTAATAATTTTAGTGTACCTAGTTTCGTTTCTGTAAAACATGGATACCATAACACACTAATATTATAAAGGTGAAAGTAAGGGTGTGTGTAAGTGTGTTTGGTACTATTTCACGCTCAAACGGATGGACGGATTTGAATGAAATTTAATACTAGAATTGCAAATACCCTGGATTAAAAAAAAATAGGGTACTTCGAACGGGAGCTATTCACCGCGGGGCGCAGCTAGTACTTTAAATAAACCGCTCGGCCAATCTGACAAGCTGTACCTATGATGACACCAAGAAATAAGCCTATTGAATACTATTGTGACGTATTGATCTGTTACACGACCATTACCGTGTGTTCGTGGAAATCCCAAGGATTCCGATTTTTAATTAAGTATCTAGACAACGTTTTTACATGAATGTGGTTGAGTACCTAAGTACCTATTTTATATGTACCTACATAAAAAAAAAGTGACCAAATGTTTAATTTTAAATTTTAACTCGCAACATTGAGGGTATACCCAAATATCATTGGACACAATAAAGAATTATAAATTATAATTAAAATTAAAATTCATACCCACGTTGTATAGAAAATGAAGTGGGTTTCAACTTGACAACTACAAACTAGGTAGTTTGGTTATTGTACAGAATGCTTCACTTGACCAGGTCGGATAGTCCAATGACCTTTTACTTCACGGAATTAATTTTTAAATAAAATAAATATGGAAAGTATGGGGCGATAATCTAGTGTTCAGAATTATGTACTTCAGGCATAAAAAAAAAACTTAAAAATCTTACTATTACTAAGCATCTATAGTTTTTGAATAAATATGTTGTTAGTTTAATACTGCACTTTGAGTAGAACATTATTTTATGCTGTAGGTAGGGTAAGTAGGTACATACCTACTGAGCAACAAAAATATCATGAACTTGGAACAGTGAATAGGCAGTGTTGCTTGGGAACAATACCTACTCGTATTATCAACCTAATAAAAAAAATCTTCAAAAAGCTATAAAATAAATGACTTGTTTTTATTTTTGTTAACCATGTTTACGTAAACGACATTGCACATTAAAGGTTAGGTAGTACCTATTCACCTATACAGATATTGGTATGCGTCATTAAATTGTAATTTCTTCCGATAATAAAACAGTAATTCAAAATGAATTGGTTCGATCTGAGGGTTCGATAATCAAGGCAAGACATACGTAGGTATGGGTATGAAATGGTAACTTAATCGTTTTGCAATGGATTCCTTTGTCATACATAATACTACCTTCGTCTATGCATTAAAGTCTGAATACACGTTTAACTTAAGTTAGTTTAATTTAGATATAACAAATCGTCTGACTTGGTATTTGACACACTTGGCAGCGGTCAAGTATTGTTAGCTTCAGCCCTTTTAAAGAAAAAAAAATATACGGATCGGTCCTTTTAAAGGAAGCACAATAATATTTGGTTAAAAACCTTAGATGTTAATTGAACCAAATTATTTAATAATGGACAGAGATTTATCTAATATTTACCAATTTACTAAGACTAAACGTTAACAAACTTGGCCACTTAGCTAGGTAACTGCAATTCCTTGGAGTCTCGATGCTGGAGCACCAGCTTGTAGTCGTTTTCCCGGGGTAGGTAACTGCGGCAGCGTAGCATCGGTTTGGTGTGCTGTTGAAGCATTGTGGATCGTCTTATGGTGACCATCAGCATTTGATTTAGTGTCCACGCTGAAATAAATAAAACATTAGGAACTTGTAACTAAGGGCATGGTATCCCACTTCTGATGTCAGAAAAACAGGGCTCTACCTACTCATACAGACAACACTTACTGAGGATGGGATGGGCACAGTGACAAGAATCGAACCTGCACCACCCATCCGGATAACAAACACCTGCGCTATCCCTAACAGGCTAATTAACGGCTAAGTACTTTACCTATTAGGTTGGAAAGTAGGGACTGAGAATTTAAATTCGAGTATAAGTAGGTAAGTACAATATTTATTTATAACATAAAACATTTACACGGGTTTGAACATTGTTTTCTAGAAACACATTATGTTAGGACAGGCTAGACTAGACATGGTTTGTACTATGCAAAATTATAAGTAAGCTGTTGGTAAAAGTAAAGGGTAGCGAGAGATAATGAACATGAAACTTTAACGAGGTACAAACATAGCACAAGTAGTTTGGCAACCCAACCAAGATACATATATACAACGTAAATAGTAACGAACAACTTTATACAACCAGGAATTCCAACTTACGCCCAATAGACATAGATCCACTGGGCGACAAAGCCAAAGTACCCAGGTACAATTTACTCGTCAATAGTTACTTGCAGATACGATGAATACACAGTATTATTACTAGTACACACACACAGAATAATTACACATAGGTATAACATAACACATAAGTAAACAGGTAGGTAGCAAGTACTTAACTTTGGACTGCTCGCGGATAATACTTTTCTGTCCCGTGACGAGCTTTGCCCTCCCTTTTATATCATTCTAACGGTATTACAATGTCGACCAATCACAAAACAGCCAGTCATATTTCTATAGATATCAACTTTAATTTGAGCACAGTATTCTAAAAAGATGTTGAAACTTATTTTATGACGAGTAAACATTGTCTTCCCGCTTTATATGATCCTAAAGGTTAGTAAATCACGTTTTACTGGGAACATGATATAGCCAATCACAGAATAGAAATTACAATCTTTGTTCATTTCCTTTATATTGCGAACGTAGTTTTATGACAATGTGTTAAAACTTTTTCTAAAATAAACTGGATTCATAGATTTGGTATTTATGTCCTAAAAAGTCAAATAGTGTTTAGAAGTAGTTTAACGTTTAGTTATCAACAATTCGTTTGGATACATCAATCCTTGTTACACAAAGTTTAATGTTATTAGTATATTTACATTTAAATACATAATTAATTAAAATAACATCTTTAACACAGCTTGGTAATTATTTAACACGTAATTATTACATTACTTTATTTACAAGTTTACGTTTGGATATCACTTAAATATCACTCCATCTGTGATTTCAGCTGAGAAACTATGCAAAAACATCTGTATTTCCAGTCCTAAACTAAAACAAATCAATTAAAGAGCCATCTGTAATTTTTCGTGTGAACTATTTCAACATTATACTGTCACGTTCATTAATATTTGCTACTTATTTGTTTTATTGCGAGCGATAATTTTGTTTATGATGCTACTGGGACTGGACTGTCTTTTGAATCGAATGCATTCATAACGCTGTGACCATGCAGTACCTACCTATAGCTCAATATTGATTTAAGAATTTCTGTGTCTTTTTATTAGGATTTTGACTCGTAAAGACGGTTATATAATTGGATCTCGACAGCAGCGTCTATAGCTAAGAATTATTTACTTCACCGAATAAAAACATACAAATTAGTCAAGCCTTTACAAAGAAGAATTACGAAAACACATACACTGGAATTGATACATTGAGATAAGTATACATAAGTTGGCGTCACGAAAAACCCACAAAGAATAAACAAATTGTAATACTATAAAGTCTATCTAACATTTTTATGACGTTTTTATATTCTTGAGTTCAAAAAGTCTAAATAAAACGCGTCAACCCCAAATAGTCCATAAACAGGGCGATATTGATAATAGATTACGCCGAAAAGAGCTGGAACCGATTCCCAATATAGATTTTCGTTCTGGTGTAATAAACATTTTGTACGGTTCGTTTGGACTTTATTAAGTGGAAAGCTCGATGTGCGTCCAGTTGAGGCTCGCCCACGGAATCAGAAATTCCAAAAGCTATCTCAAAGATTGCACACAACACGGTACATTTTGTATCAGGAAAGGCAAGGTCAACTTTTTTCTATCTTTCAGAAAGGACCATTGAAAATTACATTTTTCTATTGACAAAAAAATTCTTCATCAATTCGTTGTGAGAAATGGTGCTTCTTAAGTTCTTTGGAGGTACGCAAGTTTAGATGTTTCGAAATTATTCGAGTGATTCACTTTTTTTATATAACACTGAAATTATTTACTTAAACTTTCAGGTAGGCATACATTGGGGGCAATTCTGAGTGTCGCAAAAGCTAAACTAAGCTAACTAAAATTGTTGCCATCCTTTTTGTTCCCATCGCTATGAAAGGGACGGCAACAATTTTAGTTAGCTTAGTTTAGCTTTTGCGACACTCAGAATTGCCACTAGTATCTCACTCTTACCAGATGAAGATTTTCCGGTTGTCGATAAATATCTAAATCGACGATATTTTTCGAGAGTAATTCCTGTATGTCAAGTTGGTACAACTCACGAATGTTTTGAAAGTGAAACATAGATGCTTTTTACCTACCGAAGCATAAAATATTTTATCATCACTTTTCTTAGTAATCGTGGTTGATTCTTGCCAAAGTTAAGTTCACAAACTTTAAGTACTTGACGATAAATCTCTCGCCTATCGAACCTCTTTGTTTTGTAGACGCGAGATAAAATCGTAGTTCTGTTTGTTTCCGCTTTTGAGGTAGGTAGGTAAGTAAACAGCTTGAGAGTTTCGACTTGAAAGTTTCTATCGATTCTTATCTACGTCTGTCGGCATAAGATTAAGAATAAATCGTTTGGAAAAGATAAAACACTCTCAGTCGGACCTACATGTAGGTAATTATGATTCTTTTTGTTTACGAGCATATCACATGATAAAGTACAATAAGCTACTCTCTTATTTACTAAGCTCATAACTCCTTCAAGTACTTCTTCAGATTTAAATCCTAGGATTAGAAGGATTATCGGGGAGTTTCGCTAAGCGATATTTTTGGTCCAATATTATTGTTTTTATTCGCGCACTGCTGAGAGGGAGTACCTAGGTAAAACTCAGTGCTACATTGTCGTCCTGATGTGTATTTATAGAAATTACCACTCGAAATCTGACTATAATTTCAGTAGTCGTGTGTGTGGGCAGAGTTCCAATCCCTTCGGCTGTATAATCTCGATTTTATCATGTCATCCAACTGCGAGTAACGTAGTGCCTAACGTGCCGCAAGCACTATTTATGTTTGTTATGTGTGCTGGACGTGCAATGTATCTGATTTCGCCTGTGTTCCCCCCTCATACGTTTTTGAACTTAAAAGTAGTGCTCTTAAACCACTGATTTAATTGTAAAAATATTAATTGATACAAAGCTAGGTACACTTTTCTTTTATGGCTATGGTTATATTCAAGAAAGTGATTCCTATGAATATCTTCTTGTTTTATAATTATTCGGAGGCGCAAAATAACAACGTTTTTTACGCACTATGCCTTAAAAACTATAAACTAAAATAGAATTTTCATTTGCTTTTTTCACAGTAGGTATCTGTACTCTAATCACATACACCAAAGCGTAGACAGATAATAGGTACCTACTATAGACTGCTGGTCAAGTTCCTTTTCAGTCATTCAAAAATCAGGTTCAAAACGAGGAAACCAGATTCTTGTAAAAAAGAGAGACAAAGCCATTTTGTCAAAAACCACGTGATAGCAATTTCTCTGTTCAGCACAATTAAACATTCCCTGCCCCGTGCCCCTTCCCTGCTCTTCGGACAATTGCTGTAGGAAAACCGCTACCTGCACGGTTGCGGCGTGGCTACTGTACGCGTTGTGTCTTTCTGTCACTTTTAGTGGCACGCCAGCTAGCATTCTATAAGTTTCTCCGTCTACTTACCAAAGTCAAACACCACTGATATATTAATGACCACAAGCAATCGCATAGCCGAGCGACACAATACACTTGTCACTGTCAAGAAGCAAGTTTCGAAATTAAACTAAACTTCGGAACGGCCATTAATTACATTGAACTGTGCGTTTCAAATCTTTGACCTAACAAAGCCTGATAAACGACTCAATTAAAATACACAAAAGCAATTACGGAGAAAAGACGCTTCATTCAAATTGCTTAAAGGTGTAGCGCCATCACTCTACAGTATTAAATTACCTTTTTCAATTCAGCAATCAGTTGTAGTACGGTATAATTTGGCTAAGCTCTCTGTCGTTTGCAAAGGTCTTTACTAGCTTTGTTGGTTTGCGTGTTTGTCAGCATTTATTAAAAATATAAATTAAAAAAACATTTAAAGATTTTTTTCAGAAACAAACATAAGTACATGGTTATTCTGTACCTACGTAATTTTTTTAATTTATTTTTTTAATAAGGAAATATTCTAAATAATAATCAAATCAAAGACGCGTAGGTAGGAACTTACTGAAGGTAGGTACTTTCCAACCATTTGAATGAATGAAATTAATATTTTGCGACCGCAGAAGCATCACGAAAACTATGACGCAAGTGCTTTAGTTCGTAAATGGTCGCCTAGGTAACCCAAGCTTAACGTAGCTACATACAAGTGCCTTTAATAATTAATGCAAACGAATTAGTTATGCAGGGTGGAAGCTGCAACTAGCATTCGTATGAGGCTTCTCGGTAACTATTTATGAACATCAACATTTTAATATGAATCTGACTGAATTTATTCATAAAATAAGGAGAATCGTAATAATACAATACAATACAATACAATACAATACAATACAATCGTAATAATACGCGGGAATTACTCACTCACAAAGATAAATTTAATCGTTAAGTAGTAGTTTTGTTTGGAAAGTGATCTATACACTAACGTAACACAATTCAGAAGGGCGCTATTTATGACTGTAATCAATCATAGGAGAGTAATGTAAAAGAGACTTGGCAACATAACAGGAAAATTACCGATCCAATTCCGTAGCCATGCAAATACCGTGGGGTACGAACTAAGTATATCCAACTATACTCGTAGTTATACATATTACCTACCATCCTCTACATTGTGGGTGATTTGTACCTACATCCGCAATCTGTCACGACCCGACCCCACGTTTGATTGATACAGATTGGAGCTTTATATAAGCTGAAATATAAACATTTGTACCGTAAATGAGTACAAATAGGTGTAACGTCGGTAGAGAAATGACCAGAAATACTTATCAAGAGATATCAAAGCATTATTTAAAAAACTCCTAGGTACTAATGGATATTATACCATTAAAAGTTGAAGTTTGTGGTACTATTCTGAAAATGAGATATTTATTTGTTAAATCGTTATTAATTTCGTCTGATTTTTATTTTTCATTTTGTTTCGCGAATGCCTTATTTTTTTAATAAGATTAGCTGGAACAAACTGAAAAGCAGAAAGACAAAAATATTTTAAAATAGTTTTTGTTCGTTTTCACTTTCATATTTTATGCATTTACGTAAAAAGTTGTTATTTTGACATCACAAGCAAACACTTTTATTTTATTTATTTGTATGAACAATGAATAGTTTATCTGCTCACATCAAATGTGTATGTAGATTTATCTGACTGTCTAAAATAGAACAATACCATTGTTTGCGAACTCCGCAAACATCATCTAATGCAAGTTGTTGACTGAGCTCTGCAAATAAACCCGTACGAAATGCTGAAAATGTTTTAATGCTCTCTATTGACTCGATATTGAAATCACAATAATAAACACACCTACTACTTATACATTTTAACAAAACGCAATGCTAAGAATAGAATATTTTTTCAACAAAAACAAAGACACTAAGTACTTAGTTTAGTTAGAGTTAAAAAAATAATTTATGTCTATTGACGACCTCTATGACGCAGTGGATAAAAGCCCGCCTGAGACGCAGGAAGTTGCGGGTTCGATCCTCGTTGCGGAACAAATAGTAATATGCTCTGCAGATATTTGTTCCGAGTTTCGGTATTTCTCTATAACTATAGTAGGTATGTACTTAAGTAAGAATAAAAGTACTGTATCATCCATTTGATTACCATAACACAAGCATTTTAAATTAATTACATTGTTAATTAAATTACTTGATTTTAATTGCCATTGTATTTTGTAACGTACTAATAATATAAAATTGTACCATAAATTTCTCAAATTTTACCTTCTAAAAATCAAATCTGATACGAGTAAATAATACAAATACGTTATATTTTGCTCCGTAATGCGGTTATAATGAAGCTTGTCCCAGCGGGTATTAATTAGCCCCGCAATAAACTGAATTATGAAGGCCTTTTATATTAAATTATTTTAATAATTACGTTTATTACCACTGCATGAACCGTGAATCTCTGAGGTGTTGAATTTTGAGGGTTTCTGCTTACGTTAATGAATGTAGAAATAAGTGTTAATAAGACGTAAAATGTATAAGGAACTTAAACTTTACATCGTCGCTAGATTGTTACTGCGTGTATAGGTTTACGATTAGCGTTTATTCTACGCAATTTACGCTTGTTTTGGACATATCTAAGCGCTACCATTAACCCGTACCTACGCTATTGCTCGCGCTCTTACGATCGTGTACGCGCAGAAAAAACGCTTATCAGAAATTACTATAAGTACCTACCTTTCTTACTTTCAACAGGATGCGTTTGTGCATTGGACTTATTGTTTGTGATGGAGTAGGCTTGCCCAGCTCCTAGCTCCTACATCATACTGATATCTTAAGCAGCCTTATCCATTTAAAACACGTGGTCAATTCCGTAAGTAAGGATAATACAAACCTCGGTCTTTGAATATTTTACAACGAAATAGATCCTTGTTCAAGTTTCCTCTAAGTTCCGGCAAATTCCCATTTCTGTTTGCTGCATTCGGGATTAAACGTCCTTACCTACAACTAACTACTAACTCGAGTAACTTTTGCTTGCTCCGAGGAACCGAAACTAGAATCTACGCAGCAACTAACTTACAAGACTGATCATTGTGTACATATCAAAATTAAGCAAGCAATTAGTTACAGTAAAGCAAATCTCTTTACTTACTCGTTTCTCACTTCCAAGCTATGCGACCCACAAGGTGGTCGGGTCAGCTTTTTTTATAGTTTGCCTATACTTTGCTATGTCCTCCACTTCGTTTTGGGAAGGAAGGTACTCTCTTTTCTAAAATATTTATAGGAATACTTCCAAAATGTGGTAGACACAATCTTTCAGATTTTTTGCATTTTTAGATCCTTTGAAAATTTCTAAGGAGGTAGTCATAGGTATGTCCAAATACATTCTGGAACATGCCCACATTTTGCAGAAGTTCCAGAGGTTGCAAGCCCATCGACGCTTCTCTTACCAACTTCTTTACCAACTAAAAAGTAATTATATTTTTCGAACAAGAACAGCTGTGTTTACAAAGAAGAAGATAACAAATTTCAACAATCGGAGACAAACCGTTAGGTAAGAGCAAAAAAAATGATTTTGCTCTCAAAAAGTAACTAAAAAGTTGTATCAAAATATCTGGTTGAATCAATCACTTTAACCAAAATGGGATATCGGTTGAGGTAAATAATTGCTGTTTCCGTCAGTCCGTTCCAATAACTCCAAGTTAATTAATTTCGGAGCGTAGGACGAAATTGTTACGTATCATTCCTTTAATTACTTCTCGAACAATATTTTCTTATTTCTCACACGGGAGATCTTATTTGTTTAAGAAATTACACGTCCATCAGATATGTCTATCTGTACATAGATCAAGTTATGTACCTACTTATATGCCTTATTTTTGCGAACAGAAATTGTTAGTACCTACCTAAGTAGTCATTTTATTTTATTTATTTTAGGTAGGTACTATTCAGTTTAATGAAAGGAAAAGTAAGTAGTAAGTCAATGTGAAACTATAGACTCAATTTAAAACTATAAAACCTAATCTCTGGCATTACCTAACTTACTTAACTAATTTATTATAGCTAGGCACCACAAAGTAAGTAAATACTACTCGTAATAACTACTAACTAATCTTTACATTTTTGCAATCAAATAGGTAAGTAACATATAGTAGTAAATAAACCTATGAGCTTTGCAGAAAACGGAACTAGCATAATAGTTTTGCTCATTGAATCACTTCAAGCACACGGTGGCTCTCGAGCATCCACTATACTGGGTGTAAAAAGACTACTACCGAAAACTGATGGGTTGCAATCAGACCCTAGTACTGAACATAATTAGCAGAAAAAAAAAGTTTTTTTTTTACCTTAAATATTTTATATTTTTTTTTAGTTAAATACACATCGCACAACATAATAAGACCATTTCCACCTAATTAGATCATTTAAAAAAGGAAATAAACAAGTAAATTAGAAACAGCAATGTAAAACCCTAGCATATTACGCTGGTACGACAGCGAACAGCTGATCTCGCCCGCGGTCATTTTTCAGACAACTAATGTTTCTTTAGATGTCTTTTGGGGTGCTGTACCACCCCGTTTCGTTTTCGGTAGACGTCTTTTTACACCCTGTATGTATTTATTTTATTTTCTGTACACTAATGAAAGGCTTTTATGCTCAAATGGATCACGAGATGAAGATAAAGAAACAAATTAATCAATGAACAAATTGAAATTCCCTCACCAAGATTACTTTTAAGTTGACGCAACAATGTTATCTAGTTTAAATGAAACAACGAAGAGTATCAGACCCTGAAAGTTCCATCTCATTGAACGTTTTCAACTCCTTTGATGGATCCGGGATAACAAGATAGGGAACTTTTGCAGAGCATTAGCAGAAGCTTCTTAGCTTTTTGCTTCAAATGGATTTTGCGGTAATTAGTATTTTAAAATTTAATATCATTAAGGAATTTCTAAGCTATCTTTGAATGTAAGTGGAATGTTGAAAGTGGTTTCCGACTTAAAAAAAGGTTTAATGTTGGTTCCACCTATTTCTTTCTCAATCGATAACTGATTTTGTTTTTTTTATTATCTACTTATATTAGGTAGGTACTCTCCAAGAGAGCCCATTGTAAAATAACTGGAGTGGAAATCAGTTTATAATTTTTCCAAATAATATTCTTTATTAAAGTCACTGTTTGTAAATACTGTACCTTTTATTTGATAAAAGGTACGAGGTGAGAGAGAAGATGTGCCACTTTTAAAAGACTTATACTTCAAACTTTCGAATCACTAATTAGTCAATAATCATTAAAATGGGTTTCATGACTTTATAAGAACAATAATTAAATTGCATTTCATGCCTTTTTAATTATGACTACTTCATTAGCGCAATCAGTTTTTTATGTGCTAATTACATTTTTATCGATAAATCAGGCAGATAAGTGTTTTTATTTGTCTTTCGTGCTCCCAGTTCATTGAAATGTTTACGTCTCTATTTGTCAAGTTGCCTGCAAGCTACTTACGTAATAGAAATGCGGCCTAAGATTAATTTCTTCATTACTTACCTAAGCATTAATAAATTTTATTCATTGATATGCAAAGTGCATCTGCGGTACAACTAAAGTGTGGAGTGCATACAACAGGACTGACAGTACAGTAGGCATTATGACAGCTCGTAGGAGTCTGTACCAAGAGGGCGGGTCTCACCACACCCGCTATTGTTGGAACCAGCTATTGTACACTTTTATTGGAGCAATTACTTTTTTGTTACGGTTCGATTTGTGAACCACTTTTCGAAAATGTTTATCATTTTGAGGTTCTATAAGGTCTCATGACCTTTTAATATTTCATAGTAAATTGAATCTTCTAAATATCTAACCTTAAAAAGTGATACTTATATTAATAGCAAATAATACGTTTGCAAAGTAAAATAAAATCAGACAATTGCGAGTTTGACTCGCGCGCGAAGGGTTCCGTACCCTAAAAAGCTTTTGCATCATCTTTTGCTACAACATAACAAGTGCGTTTCCTGGAATAATATTTTTTTAGCTCTAGTTATTTATTGTAAAATTAAATGAATATGTTTGTAATATATTTATAAGTATATAATTACAATCCTATGTACAACATTATACTTACTGTTTTATTACTTGACCTCGCAAGCCCAAATCCATTTATGATTCATCGGCGATAGTACATCCTCATTACTCAACCAACATCCACATTTTAATACCTCGTAAATATGAGTCGTAAACTGCTTTATTAGACGGTAGAGGTACTTCTACCTATGTTCATAGTTACCGAATAATATGGGAAATTTAATTACAAAAGTGGACACCATTATTACTCGTCTTACAAGCTCAGTGTAAGAAACGAAAATAACCCATAATCACGATTACCTACATCCCCATTCAAATAAAGAATAGAAGGGTAAGGAGGTAGGCAGAGGCTCATCATAATACATATTATTTGGGTATTATGAAAGTAGTTTAAAATCTATAACCAACAGTAAAATACCTCTCACAAAAATAGCGAGTATAAAAAGCCCTCACAATAACTTTTTAAGAACTCTTTTTATTGTTTCTAAGAATTACTTGATTGTATTAAGATTCTTTGTAGATTAATACGTTGCTAATTAACACATAAAAATATGAAAGGTCTACATTTCGGTAATGTACCTACCTACAGTACTAAAATATACTTTTATATTTTAGTGTGAAAATAAAAAAGCACCTGCTAGCAGATAACAAGATACTTAATATGAGAACTTTATTTCAGCGCTTTAGTGATAAAAAGTGGAGATAGGGAAAATAAATGTTGACGTATATAACATAACCCGGGCTCGCGCTCATAACTTAGTTTTTTCGCCACTGTCACGTTATAACAAGAAAAACTTTTTATCAAGATAAAAGTACAGTCAACACCAAAATGACTTAAATAAAATGTCTTTTATAAAATGTTGGCCGTAAATAAAGTACATCAAAAAAATTTCTCATCTCAGATTATTGTGATTTTTTTTTATCAGGTGACTCTGATCATTATTTCATTATGATTATCATTTAGTAGGTATTGCTTGATTGCTCGTGTTCTGTTTACGACAAGATTTTTTTAGGTATTAATCTCTTTTGTCATTTCCAGTTTAAGCCATGATAAGTCTTCAGGCGCCCGAGCTCTTTCACCGGAGTTAGTCACTAGTTCACACAGCTAATCAATAAAGTTGACTATACAACTAGTCAATAAAGTATAAAATAATAATTAAGATATATTCTGGTGTTGAATGTCCTTGGGACCACAAAAAGATTGGAAAGATGCTGTGATAACGTAATCTCACGTATAAATCTGTGAGACTTCGGACTTCCGTCCCCGCCGGCTAATCGATCCTATACTGTGGGACTCGTTCCGAATAGCCTGTAGCGACCACAAATCATAGCGATCGAGGCTTACAAGGTAAACATAAACATATTTATGGTGGTATTATGAAGGCCAATCGTTTATGAGGCGTGGAACAAATTGCTTTAAGTAAAAAAAATCATAATAAGTTAAAGTTAAAACCGCTATCCAGAGATACGTTAGATTAACCCCACAGATCTAATTAAATTATAATTATCCGTTGTATCTACAAGCTTTGCTTGGTTTGTGGTCTTGGTGCTACGAGCTGTGTTTACTTTGTTAGACTTAGATGTAAGCTTAGCATGTACTAAGTGAACAAAGAATGCTTTTCTGACTGTTACAAAATTAGATGCAACTCGGGGTAAGAGGTAGATTGCTCAGCATCAGGTAATAAAAGCCTTCATTTACGGAATCCAAAACAAGTTTCAGGGTTAATCTTTAACTCACATTGTAAATTACTCCGTACAATTTTTAATATAGTTTTAAGTTTAACATTTTCTTCGTCATTATCCAGTATCCACGTACTGTTAACGACTCTTAATAGGTACCATACAAAATTATGCATGTCTTGCCAAGTATCCCATAACTTAACAATGGCAATATCTCCCTCTGGAAACTGGATTATTATGTCCCGTTGTTGCATTCGAACGGTAACAAATTGTAATTCAATACATTGACACGGTCGTTCGGTGTAATGGCAGGATATTTCGCAGCTGCTCCACATTTAAGTGGAATATCAAAGAGTACTTCCACGCCACGCTGCAATAATAAAAGAAATAAATAAGTCGCACTCTTAATTTTAACAGGAGTTATGATCTTTAATATATTTATTACCTACCTACAATAAAACAAAAAAAATACAATTTACGTAAGTAAACTAGTGATAAATAAATCTACATACCTACTCATATCCAACCGGGTAGTAAGAGGTAAATCCAAACATGACATTTGGCACATGCCCAGTTTTGTAAGACATACTTCTAAATTCTCTTTGCATTACTTACAATGTTATAAAATGAATCATACTCTGCATAGAAATGAGGCTACATTGACAGACAAGCACCAGTGTTGCACCCAATATATAGAACTACTTGATAGGTACAAACAATTTATTAAATAACCCGACGGCAGCGACATGCATCCATGGCATCTTGCCAACGAATTCATTATAAACAATTAACATTTAACTACAATAACTAGGTACTTTTGCATTATGCTTTTGATGCTCTTTCAGCACTATACTTCTAGATATTTTGAACAAATTGTTGAATGCTTTACATTTACTGAAATTACTAAATATACCTACTTAGACAGCCATAAAATTTTCCAGATTAGAAAATTTGTCAAGCATGGTGAAATTTTTCGTGAAATAGTAACAAACATCCATTCATTCATATAGTATCATCATCCTCATAGTAGGAAGTAGGATTATAGGAACCTTGGTGTTTGTTTTTTAGGAGTTCTGTAAAAATGTGTGTTATTAATAATAAAAAAAATATATTGATTATTTATTAGGAACGATTTTGTTGTGCAGCGCGTCCTCCTTTGTTCTATCCATTATAGCTAAACCAATTTTCACGATCAAGTTTTATTTTGATTGGACATGACGTGGCGATATATCTTCGCCGTTGTTCTTTCTTCCGACGTGTTATTATAGTTACCTACGTATCCATCCATGTATTTCAGGTTTGTACTAAGCCTTAGTACTCAACCTATTTCATGAAAGCTTTTACGAAAAGTCTCAGTAAAGTAAATAGCACCTTTTCACGCTTCATAAAAGTTAAATGAGCAGTTTCTACGTTTTTCATTTTAATCTGAAAGGCCAAACCAAACCGGGCCATTTATCACAGTATTTCGCCGACCATGTGGGGTTTCAGTTTTAGAGCTAATACGGCTAATACCTCTTTTTAAGTTCGGCGAATTCGTTTTATCTCAGTTTTTATGTGAAATGAAGAAAAACCTCATTAAAAACTTCTTCATTTCTTTAGCGCGATCGGAACAAAGGTAGGTTCGTCGGGGAAAAATAGAAATCACAAAGCAAACTTTGATGGTGAAGGCGGACTTCAATTATCCAGCGATGACGGAATTATTATTGCTTTTAAAAAACGACATTAATAATGTTAGTATCTTAAAACGGAACGATGAAATCAGAATTGATGGCGTCTATATGTTTCTCTCTCTTGCTCTTTTATTATACGAATAGTGAATTATTCATACATGTCAATGAGGTAATTTAAGTAAATTTAAGTAATTGTACTCACAAAACTCTTTTTATTTACAGGTAGCGATGCTGACCCAACATAACTAATAAGTGAAGTGGCAATAACAATGATTTCATTGACTCAAACGGACCTGTATTGTGACTTGTGATGAGAGTGAGTGTGTGAGGCAAGGAGATGTGGAAATGAGGCGAGAGAGCGACCACTGAGTGCCGGATGCGGCGCGGCAGTGTCTACAGCGTGAGCGAGGGCGTGGAGAGGTGCGCTTGTGTTAGGTATGTCTATATCAATTTATAATAAGTACCTACTAGCTAACTCACCCGTGACTTCGCTCGCGTGGTAACTGCCTGGATAAAAAGTAGCGTCATTTCTGCTCATAAAATGTCAAATATCTAACCAGAGTAAGCAAAACCATTGACAGAATATTGAAACTGGCCTTCGAGCGTCATTGGAGTTTGTTGAGGCCAAAAAACGCTACGCCGGAAAAAAGTAAGTTTTGGGCATATTTTATTTAGGTATTTAATAGTATTTTATTTTCAAGTATTACATGATACCATAGACCAAATAAATAATCTCTGATGATACATAACTTAAGTACTTATAAAATATTTATAAAAAAAAATTGCAAAAAATGGGCAACGGCAACATTTTGGCATTTTAGGGTTGTCTTTTCAATTGTTGGCATCAATGTCATCGAGAACCTATGAGACTGCTAAGTTTTAGCTCAAGCGCAGAAACATTCTTTGCTTGCAAATTTGAAACGGAAAACTTAGATACCAACATAATGGACATAATAGGTAAAAAAAAACCTTTTATATTCAGAGTAATTTTAACATAGTGCTTTTGAATCAATCACTTAGAATTACATTCTTTCTCTATAATTAAACGCACCCCTAACAGACGTTTTTTACTAAGGTAAACCCAAAATCTACATAAAAGTACTTCAAGCGTAACTCTCTCGACTATCTAACTAAAAACTTTATTTATAAACATAAACTTAGGCTAGGTTATAAATAGTAAATAGGTCCATTACCTTTTTTTATTACAAACTAATCTCTCAATTAACATTGAACTAAATAAAGCTTCAGTTTCGAGTTAATCTTTGAATTTTTTATGATAAAATTGAACATTCTAAAGTCTCAGTTGAATTGGTAACCTACTGATTTAATTTCGTTCAGCTACAGTCGACGATTCAGAGGTTCAGGGAAAACCGTTTTCATAACATTTAACCTGATTTGATTTATCGTTGGAAATTCACAAACCGAATGGAAATTATTATTCAGTTCAATAGTAATCAAATAATGCATATTTTATTATATAGCAGACAACCTTTGGAACAAGAGATCTGTTTCGATAAGATCAGCATGAAATGAAATGTATTTTCAGAATTATTATAGGTGTTTGTGTTTCATGATACAATTTGATGCACTTGAGATATGAATATCTGTGCTATTTATTCCGATGCATGTCGAAACTTTCAGAAAACTGTATCATCACTACAACTGATCTATATCAAATTTACTTAAGTGTATGTATATCATCCTCATTATGAAAAATATGTATGTATTTACAAAAAATATAAGTAGGTACCTACCTACTTATATCAACTACCTGTAGGTACCTATATCAGTGATCTGGTTACCATAACACAAGCATTAATTTACCTTGGCTTGGGATTAGATCAGATGACTGTGTGTTATGTATATCCAACTATATTTTTTATAAGTAACGATATGGTTCGATTAACACAAAAAATAATTTAATTATGTATTCTAGTACAATGGTAAGTACCTACCTACCTATTTGGTGTAGGTAGACTGTACAATACATTTCTTAGTATTAAATTATCGGGAATGGTGAATGAATGCATCTTCTTGTTATAAAAATGAGCAAAGTTAAAAATGTTAAAAATGAGCAAAGCATCTTCTTGTTATAAAACAGAAACAATTTGGCAATCATACGTTATGTATAGCACGTGTTAGTTATAGCCGATAGAGGTTATCTAAAGTAAGTAGAACGTTTAGTAATAATCAGCACTTAATCCATGTCAGTTCTAATCAATAGGAAAGCACTGCTCCGATTACTGTAGATAAGCCTAATGTCCACTGCCCGCTCGGCCGCGTGAAAACACGTAGGTATAACCTTTTAGTCATAAGTTTTAATTCGAATCCCCATTTTCTACAGACCGTATCTTAATTATCCAGTTACGGAGCGAACTGTTATTTGCTTGTTTTATTTATTTGTTTACATGAACCAGATTTTCTAAAAAGGTTTTATTGAGTTACCTACTTGAAATGTTTTATTTGTACAAGTTCTTTATAAATTCGTAGCTTGTGTTGCTGATGATACAAAAGGGATTTCTACTAGGTTTACATTTAAAAGTGGACCCCTGAACCTCCCCCCTCCTCACCCTTTCCCCCCTTATATACGCCTATGATATGACACCTAGGGCACAAACTAGTGTGCGAGTGCTAAGCAAGATAAGCCTGATTCAACAAGGTCCCCAATAACCCTCTATACGGGCTAGATGCTGATTAGCATCTAGCCCGTTGTCTTCTGATTAGAGCACGTCCAGTACAAGCACAATTTGTAAATTAAGTAATAATATTAAAAGTTTTTCGTAAGTAAAGCAAGGTTATTCGTTAATTTAAAACGAAGTTAGACGCTTTCCAATTAAATTGCCAGCAATGTTGAATTTTTTAGTAGGTATCATACAAGTAATTCTAGTAAAAGTAAAAATCGTGCTAGCCCCTCCATCTTCATTTTTAAGCGTAAAGTCAAAGAGCATTACCTTACATTATAATTATACTGTTAGTATTTAGTTTATGTATGTATTTATGTAGTATATTTTACTGTAGGCATTTAGTATTTTGGTTTGATATGTATTACTTTGTATTTGTATTATAGTACTAGGTACTTTATGTGGTAGTTTATTTGTTTTGCAGGATTAGGAATATTTTTATATTTTTATTATTATTATTTTTCCTATTTATGCACGCACACCCACACTTTAAACTGCGTCTCTCTCTCCCTATTGGGGTTTGCTGGAAGAGAACTCTTTTTAGGGTTAAGCTCGCCTTTGCCATTACCTGTCTAGTTTTAAGCTCTTTTTATAAATGTTTATTTTGTGCAATTAAGTATAAATAAATAAATAATTAAAAGTACCCTACTTTTTACTTTTCAAGAGTAAAAAGAGAGTTAGCCACTTGCTAATGCGAACCTACTTACTTTTCTTTTCAAAGTATCTCTAAACCATCCTTTCAATTATGTTCTAGTAAAGAAAATAAAAGTAAAATAATTTATTTTGGTCTAAAGTCAACAATAATTAACCATGAAAATATCAAAATAAAGGAACATCTAATATGAAAACGCGTTTAAGCTTCAAAACAAACAAAAAACAAAACAAACTGTTTTACTTTTTACTTCCGAGTTTTCTATAGGTACCACAGAAACTTGAGATATTACTTTACAAAGTTCTAACATTTCAACAAGTGGGTACTCGTAAAGTCCTACAAAATAAGTGCACATAACATGTGACCAACTTTTGGGCAGTTTTTTACTAATCCTGAATGGAAGTTTAATCTCTGTTGAAGCAAGGCTCATGTCTAAAGCTTAGAAATAATACTATTGTAGGTAAGCAACGTTCTTCTTCTAATCCAAAACAGGAAGATTCTTTGTCCTATTTTAAAATTTAACATTGTGATCACAATAAAATATTCAATTTAATTTAACATTAATATATAATAGACAGTGATCGGAAGTAGCGCAATTTCGAGAGATTTCGTGACTTTATTTCACTTTTGGATTTAAGTACTTACGGTAAATATATTAAAGTACTAAAGTAGGTAAGTAGGTACCAAATAAATTTAAAATGTTTACATTCTTCATTACATGTTGATGTTGTCTGAACAGGTAGCGCGGGCGCGGGTGCGGGTGCGGGTGCGGCGGGTGCGGCTGCGCGTGCAGCCATGGCCGGCTGATGGAGCCCGGCTGGTGGTCTCCGTCGCCGTCGGCCTCGCCGCCGCCGCCGCCCCGCGCCCCGCCGCCGCGCTGCCGCTGCCGACCAACCTACTCCACGAGCTACACCTGCCTACCGCACTACGGTAAGTCTACAACTTAAACAGGTGTAACAAATATATCTATACAATGTTCGGGCATGGGATTGACAGGACCGTAGGCATGCCAAAACCGTGAATTTGTGTCACTGCTTTTCTGTGTACTGTCACTGATATTACATCGAATTTTTTTTACGTTTCTTGGTCAGCGTCGGCTTGGATCGAAACGTGTGGAAACAATATTTTACCGACGGAACACAGTCCGGTCATGTCGAGTTTCACGGCCGTTTTTTGGGATAGACCTATTTTTACCCTCTATGTGGTCCAAACAAACAAATTTCGAATACGGTAAGCAATCTCATCCCATAAACATTTCGATTTACGGTGCCGGCACAAAGCATTATGATGCCAAAGTCGATGTATAAATTAATATAATTATTTTATATAATTTAATAACCTTTGCGAATTGAAATGTACGTAAATGTATAACATAATTATAAAAAAAATAGATCACATAGAAGGCAAGGCACGCCCACGCTCGATCTGGTCGGAGCGCCCCGCCATGTCCGCTGACATTACTCCTTCCGTCTCGATAAATGGACTACCTCCAAGATAGAATTACAATCAAAGATCAGTTTATCTATGGAAATTGGAACTACTCTTTCGGTTTGGCTGTTGACCTCTGCACGGCGCCGCGCGCTATCCAATACTTATAAATTAAATAAATAATAATAAATAAATCACGTCATTGTGCATTAAATGAAACTCGAAATACATGCCGAATATAGTCTGGAATAGCATTAGGCTATTTTAACTGTTAATACGCTAGAGAAGCCGCGGGCGATAGCTAGTACATTGACTAAGCATTTATGGAAGCAAGGGGCCAGTTAAGTTCGAACTTTAAATTACTAATTTTATAAGCACTCGTAACACAATTTCAAAATTAGTAGGTTACTGAATCAGGTTTTAATGTGGAACGCTGGGTCCGATTGTTCTAGCTCGTGGTAATCGGTCCCGCCGATGTGGAATAGTGGCATCGAGGAAATGCAATTCAGCTTTTTAGGGCATTGTCTCACAGATCTATTCAAAGCGCTTTCGTAAAATAGATGGAGCTCTTTACGGTTAGTAACTTCGTAAACCTAGTCTCGTGCAATGCAGAACACATTGCGGCAGACGTGTTACTTTGCCACTTACATACCCCGATCGTTCAGTTAGTGCTAAACTTAGACCTTTTATCCTAGAGTAGAAGATGTTGGCCAAATGGGTTATGGGATATTGGTTCGACGTTCGAACTGTGTCATTTCATTACATATACACGCGCGCTAGCGCATAGTAGGATAGAAATAATGGATATAATAATGTGCAACTTTAGTACCTAGTATATGTCATAGTCAGTAGGTACACCGCGGCACCGATCGACATTCGTATCCACGACCTTCGGGTCGTGCAACAATGGATTTATCGTTTGCACATTAAAACACGAGCTATGAATGGTTAATAGGTAACCATCGTGAGGATAGTGTAGCGGCGATGGGCGATGGCCTGTCACGTATAGAATAAACATGAATCAAATTATGTATTTAGACATACTTCTGACTCCCATATAGCATTTTTATCTCTTTTGAGACAATGTGAACTGCGCCCAGTGATAGGTACATATCAATCATGTGTAATGATGATGAGAACTGTATTAACACCTTGTTCAGTTAAAATATAAAAGGTGTTAATACCTACAGTTATTATAAATTTGTTGGTGTTGTGTTTCCATTTGTTTACAACATTACCGAGTAGCAACCGCCAACCTTCGTGCTCACTTCCTTCCTGCCGGAATCTGTGTGCCCTTCTGTCGGATGCTATCCTATTTAGTTCGCGTACTCGTGTTGTGAGATCCGGCGCTATTACTTGTACAATAATAAATTGGATATCTGAATACTATAATTACGTTTTCGTGTTGTAGATGTGCTATGAATGTGAACAGAAGAATGTGTACGAGGCTTATTTTCACGTTTGTTGGATGCTTTCAAAAGTATGAACATTTTATGTGTCTTTACTACCAAAATAATATTTAGTGAAGTGTTAAAGGGTACGTAATTATTATTTCCAACTACTTTCATAAAACTTTATAAACTTATAAAAATTACATAGTAATTAATTGGAATATGGAATTTAGCATTCACTTCATGTTTTAATTATATGGTAGGTACACACACACCATAAATCCACACTACGAGTATATATCCACGTAAAGACATTGACAAAATGAGAATGTCTTTATAAATGTACAGTTCATTTCTCTTCCCCTTTTATTCTCCGGATATGGAGCACTTAACTGTTCGCCCTAGATCTCTTCAACCAACCCTCACGTTTAAAATCTTTGCTCTTGTTTTGTTTTCTGAAATTATGCCGTATAAAAAATGTTGCGAAGTCACGACTCAAGAAAGTACCTACGCAATAATACTCAATCCCCTGAGTTTCGTGAAAGCTTGAATAAAGCTCACGGTTTTGGGAGGATAACTAATTCTGTGCAACATTAAATCGGAACATGGAGCTGTAAAAACAATCTTTGTTGCATGCAAATAAGCTTACCGTCGAGTCAAAAATATTTTGTTTTCTTTCCACTCCAACTCAACAAGGGAAAATCCAGAATACGCTCTCTAAGCACACAACAATACCGATACGTACGTCTTGCATCGAAAGATTTATTTCTCACATTTATCATCCCTCACTAATCCTGCCACACATAAGGTTTCAAAGCGAGCGACATCGACGTAGCGTTGCTATGCTTTGGCATGGTTATTGGGTGATTTTGACAGGTTTTTGTTGACAGATGGCTGGCCTGATGGTGAGGAGGAGTCCTCTGCTGGAGCGCTTCGTGAGCGTGAGCTGCGCTCGTTGCATCGCACCGTGCCAGCGCTGCGTCGACGGGAGCTTGATACCCGCGCCATCAAGCACCATTTCTATCCTGAAGGTGGTTGGGGGTGAGTGAATTAGAATATAGAATAGCCTACTAAATATCATTAATAGATTATAATATTATTAATGTTCTGTTTTTCACAAAGATATTATGAATTTCTAACTCTTTATTAACACTGCCTGTAAAGGCATTTCTTCCTTTCTTTGTACATTCCCTCGTTCCTGTCCTCTTATCTCCGTCATGTTCATGCTCAGCTATACTTATACACTTTTTTTTATGTGAAAGTCCAATTCATTTTCCCCATACACAATTGTATAATTCTAACTTAAATAATATTTATCTAGCAGAAACTTTAGTATGAATAAACATGAATATGAATAACCTCTGTTTAGATACCTTCAAAAAGTTTCCCCAGTAAATTTCCCGTAATTAAACTAATTCAGTAAACAGGCACAGATAAAGTTCCGTTAAATAAAATAACTCATCTCATGAATGAGCATTTAAGAACGTTCTGTGAACATAAAAACATTTTGGATACTAAAGGCTTATTCCACAATCTCCGAGTAAGATTTTAAATTGAAAAGTACTGAACACACAGCTCTCACCATTCTTTACTTGAATGTAGTGAAGCTATACTAAATGAAAATTGGTTTAATAAATCTGCTTTTTATTTACATAAGTTTTAAAACAGATACGTTTTATTAAATTAGTAAATACTTGCAAAGTTTACAACAAATTGCTAGTTTCTTTGTGATAACACTCCAGTGGCCAACAAAGAAAAAGTTTAAAATTTTATTGCGATCCACAAAACTTCAGTAATAATTTTCTATGAAGAAGTTCCTTTTCACACCCACTTCTTTCCGAAATAAAACTTTGTATTTTCGTTATTCTATTCGCGGCTAGGTAATTGATAACCCTACCCAATTTTCGCATGTAGATATTTTGAAAGCAGCGAAGCAATAAATTGGATCAGACTCACACTAAATAGACTCGCACGTGAGAATGTTTCATATCAGGCGTCGAATTTCCTGTTTGCTTGTATATGCTATTATGAGCAGATCATACCAACCTCTGGTCGCAGATAAATGTCTTGACAAGCAACAAGACTAGCGACGGAATCTCGAATTTCCCAGGCGGTTCAAACGTGATGTGACACAAAATGAAGACGTATTATATCGCCATCAGTCGCACCGGCAACTTTATTCCCGCATAATAAATACGGGCTTCAGAAAGCAAATTTAGGTACCGTCACGTCAGCAAGGGAATTTATAAATCAGATCTCAACGGGCGATAAACGATTTTTTACATCTCTGATATTGACTGCGTGCCGTGCGTGGGTTCGCATAAACAACATACCCGCGGTGCTGTAAATTCTTATATCGTTCGCATTATCTGAAATTATTCTGCAATAATATAACTCAAAGAGAGAAGCGCCTCGTTATGGCACAGTTATATGTATTTTATTAATAGTTTAGGATATTTATAAATAAATATGACGGCTATACGGGAAAATACTCGATTAATCACTGATTTATCCACGATTCTTCAACCCTTATCTTACCTCGGTTACCTTGGGGACCGTAGTCTCTAGTCTGCCTAACTGAATAAATCTTCTAATTTACATAAGCCGCAATTTTCGCCGGTGGTGAGGTCATCCACTCTATCCCTCGAGTCTCTACTTAGCTCAGTCATTAATAAACCTCTCTAGTGTTACCAACTTTCAAGGGATTTGAATACAGCTATTAACGTTTGCTTCTGTTTGTTTATAAACGCGTTTGTTTAGATAAACGCTATTTTAGGGTGTGGTCTCATATCCGTTTATTGATAATGAAGGTTGAAATAGTTGATCTATGAAGGTACCAATTAATCGGTGTTTTCAGATGGATCGTATGCGGAGCTGCTTTTCTCGCACATCTTCTATCAACAGGACTTCAACTTGCTTACGGAGCTTTGCACGTCTATGCTCTACGACATCTGGGACCTTCAGCCGATCACGCTGGTAACTTTAATTTAAGAACTCTCATCATCAAAGTCAAAGAAACTCATAGAAATACCAGTTTAGGAAAATCTTCAAAAAGTAACATGAATTTCTTACATCAAAAAAGATAAAAAGTACTGAGATATCCCGATTATAACATTGTATACGAGCAATGAAGTTTTAATGACTTAAAAATAGGCCATTCTTTTCCGAAACATTATGAACACATTTTATAATATAAAACACACTCACCCAAAAATGAAGACACTATAAAGGCGATTTATGTGTCATAACACGAAGTAAACGTTGATTTCAGCGAAAGCGATCATTACTCACGGAAAGCATCCCGAATATGCCGTTTATTTGAAAAGTAGGGAGTAAATAATCTTCTTGTCGCTTTCACGCGAAGCAATTTACAAAGATTTGGCACGTGAAAAAATGACAAATTCTGAAAGTGAATAAAGGACAGTATTTATCTTGTGTACGTTGAGAAATATAAAATGAATATAAAGAAGTAAACAATTTGGGTTCCGCAGCAGGTCGCCGAGTCGGAGTGGCAAGTAATCTATCAACAACGACCCTCCGGAAATATTAAATAAATACGATGGAACTTTTTTCCTTAGACTCGAAATGAAAGCATAACGGCATTACATCTAACAAACGAGCTCACCTCGGCAAGTTTTAATTGCTGTCATTTCTTCAGCTCAAATTTAATAAGCAAATGCGTTTGTTCTTACGGAACGCGTATTAATCACATTTCTGAATGTTTACTAATGAAGTAATTTGTTAACAAGCCCCTTGTGCCTGTTTCGACAACTAATAGCTTCAGGAAAAGTTTCCCGGTGACCGGTATTTGCGGACCGGCGTGATTTATTGAATTAATTTTACAAGATTCACATCCTGGCCTGAATATTAAGAGGCATAATTTTGGTTATGAGCAGGGTCTTTGTGTTCGATGCGAGTGGAGCGGGACATAACTCCGTCAACTCGGTCGTTAGGGTTGTACTTAGGACATGTACTCACATCCAGTTTTTCAATCCAGCTTTTCAAATTATCTAAAAAGCTGGTTTGAAAAACATTTAAATTGAACTTGCGCCAACTTCTATGATAGCAAGAATCGACCTTCAAACCAAATTAAGCAAACTTAATAGTCAATACACAAGTTTTTATGTCAATAAAAGAAGGACTAATCAAAGTGTGGGTTTCACTACTTAGTATTCTTTTATCTGTGGTTTCACTCAGTAACTAACAGTTAATTAAATTAACTAGGTACGTTGATTAGCAACGTTCTCATCAACTTCGATTATTTAATAGATTAATATCCAATATACCACGAATGTAGGTAATGAACTTCGTATAAAAAAGCTATTTCATATTTAACCCCTCTCCAAGCTCCAGAATGTTCAATGCCTGAATTGGTTTTTGTACAAAACCCCTGTCAATTGAAAACCTCTGTGACAAAATTTCCGAACTTTTTCGCCGCAGAGCATTGCAAATAAAAATGTGAGCATTCAATTAAAACAAGTTGCGCAAAATTGGTTATGTTATGGTTAGAACATTGCTATACTTATATTAAGAAATAAATAACCTAAAAACATCTTTTATTAATCATAAATCAATCAATCAATCAATCATTTATTTATTTCTCTCACAATCAATACAGTTACTTAAATAAATATAAATACAGGAAAATAAAATGAATTTAAAAAAATAAATAAACAAATGCAGTTAAAAAATATACAAAAATAATAATAATCATCAAGCATCAAGTTGTGTTTAGAGGAAGCTTTAGGTATGTGCGGGCTCTTTTGACCAAAGTGTCGCACATTTGGAGCGGTGCTTTTTATGCAGTAAGGGCGTTTGTGCACTACAAGGATTTTTACTATCCGAGTTTTTACTGTCCACGTGACAGAAATAAGGAGACAAGTTACCGGACCGGAAAACAGTAAAATTCCGTGTAGTGCACAGACGCCCTTATTCTACCGTGTCCGGGCCCGAATTATCACGATGACAGCAACAAAGAATAGAAACTAACTGACATGGTGGCAGCAAAGTGAGTTATTTATGAAAAAGAGCTTTTTCATAATAATATTAACAAAGTGCCGATCAATAAATACCGATCAAAATTGTAATAAATTACAAATTACGGAACCCACAAGGGTTTTTTTGTAACAAATATCGCACTCACCTTCTCAGAAGTCATCAATCATTCTTCCCTCACCTGAAATAACGTTTCACGCTAATTTTAGGAAAAACAATATTTATTTTTTGCGAGCATTTATTACACCCAAACAAATTACGTCAGAAGGAAAACAAGTAGCTGCGATCTATTTTATTGAATCTTATCCCAGAGAGGGATTTGATTTGCTTATTTTTCGAAAAAGAATATAAATAACCTGTACCATAGCATTTTACGTTGAATAAAATGACTAGACATTCAAGCGAATCAAATTATATTGAGCGTTTCTGGATAACGAGAGGCCATCTCGTGTCGTAGAGTTGGAATTACTGCAATGATGCTTATGAGCCACTCGGGACTGCAATGTCTGAAATCATGTCCTATTATGGCCTGCCCCCGGGAAGGCTACAAGTGCTTTTGAATCTATTGACATTGCATAGTTGGAATATAGCCGCATTTTGCATTTTGTTTGAGTGCTTCAAACAACATGCAGTTAGTTTACAAAATTCAACTGTCGTTCATCTGACTATACTAATAATAAGTAGTATTCTTAACATCGTTCTAATACTTTCTTAAATGTTTCTGAAGTTTTTTAAGAAGGCAAATTCTAGAATAATACATTTTTTTCGCAGTTTGGGCCGGAGCGATATGCGTAGGGGTTTCAAGAGCAGCAGGGGCCTTGGTGGCCGGCCGGCGACGATCACCGAGGCTCATGGCGCTCATAGGTGGACTCCTACTTCCACTGGCTTGTCTCTTCACATCTTTCGCTACGCAGCTGCACCAAACCTTACTTAGCTATGGTAAGACATTGTAGTCTTCCGCTATGTAGGATAAATAGCAACACAATGAACAAAGCACAAAACTCATGAACTGTCACTGACGAATGTAATGGCATGTAATATACATTGAAGTGTTCTTGATAAGTCTTTGCCGAATATACCGTAGGTAGTCCATCACAATTATACTTACCAGGAAACGTACCAAGGAAAAAATGTTATTTGCATTGAATGATATAAGACAACATCTACTAGACCGTTTTGTCACCGACCAACACATTAGCAAAATTCACAAAGTACCTACTAGCTTATGCCGGCAACCAAGTTTTAGCCCATGTGTGGTGCCGGCATCACACGAACTTGCTTTCTTACTTATCTGGTTGTTTATTAGGTGTTGTTCTCGGCATCGGCTGTGGACTGGTGCGAGAGGCCGCGGGTTTGGTGCTCGGGGCCTACTTCAGGAGACGGAGGCAGTTCGTAGAACTGGTCGCACATGCTGGAGGAGGCGTCGGCATTGCGCTCTTCAGTGTGGCGTATAAGGAAGCAGTAGGGTATGATACATGCCAACTAATATAGTCACATAAATCAATAAATGATTACACAGCGTCATCTATCGTAGCTGAGCCACTTGATATGCTTGTGTTTTTTTTTGTTTGTAATAATACATACAAACATATGTAAATATATAACTTCACTATAAACGAAAAACCTTACTAAAAGTTACGGCTCCGGCGGGATTCGAACCAGTATTATAATGAAATAGCTAAGTGTGGTTTAACACTATAATAAAAAACATACATTATTATAGCGCGACATAAAATCAGTCATGAGTAAATGAAATACTATTTAATTTAAATCAAGTTATACTTACATATATTTTTTTAATTAAATTCTCTCAAGAAAAACATTAATTTTCCTTGATATTTCCACTCAAACGTCTACATAAATTTAAGCACCAAGATTATCGTTATTGCGGCCTCTTGAATCTTTTGAATCATCATTAAAACAAAAATAAACCAACAAAACGACGCTAATCTAATTTTCCGCTAAGTATTACTTAAGGAAACTGGCGTGGAATAAACTCAAAAGTAATACCTCAACTCATTTAAAATTCATATGACCAAACAGACAAAGTAAGTCCATATTCAAATGACTTTCTTACATTATAAAAGTTTGTTTGTTTGACAGGAAGCTCGGCTGGCGCCTCGGCCTGCAGGCTATAACCGGAATCCTCGTGTTAGCGTTCTTCCTCAGCGCGGTCTACCGAAGCGCCTCATTGTACCACCCACAACGACGCGCCATCTTACATCTCAAAAACCAACGCCGAAAAGTAAAGGTAAATTATCCTTTAATCCCGGAACAAATCGCCATCTAACTTTGTTATGAAAACAATTTGTTATAATACTTTGTTTTTGACAGTTGAAAGAAAAGAAAGGCCTAAAACGACCCCCTCTCATCGATCTGAGCCCGCTGAGATCGCGGCCCGCGAAAGTTTTACTGTTGGCCTCCGGATTAGCGGCTTTTGGACTTTACACTCCAGTATTTTTTCTGGTAAGTCTGATTGGGAAAGTTGCAATTGGTTTGTGAATTCCGGGTAATTGAAAAATTAACTTTTGACAGGCTCTGCAAGGGTTCGAGGAGGGCTTGGAGGAGAGCGCGTTGGTTTTGTTGCAAACTTTCCTTGGTTTCGCGGCGGTGCTGGGCTGCGCGGGCTTCGGACTCGTGTTGGTCCGGCCCTCGGCGCAGTGCCTCGTCTCGAAACAGTATCTGTGCCAAACAGCCTTGGTGGGAATAGGTATGTTCGGTATTATTGTGCTTGAGAACATAATGACAACCTGGCAGACTGCCTATTGTTGTAGCATCTGGCTATTACAATTAACTACGTCGATCCAATCAACTCGAATTGTCCGCAATCTTTTATCCATTCCCGATCATTGTGTGCCTTGTGTATGGAAGTGACAATAGTTTGAAACATGTTGACGTACTCGCAGGTATCTCGATGCTCGCGCTGAGCAGCGTGGAGGGCTACCACGGCTACGTGCTGTTCGCGTGGATGTACGGCCTCTGTTTGGGAGGGTTCCTATATTCAATGAAAATGCTGACAATGGAGCGCGTGAGGGGCCGACACTTCACAAAAGTTTGGGGTGAGCCGAACTGCCTTTCAGTTTCGATAATGATGAAAGACAACCTCGTCCTGACAATGGGCGTTTTTACGCCGACTGTTCATAATGTGTTTCTTTGTGAATGCTTCGGAACTTAATCTGATGTCCCAATTGTTTGAAACTATTTTTCTTGGTTCCTATTTGTATTAGATTGACGATTGTTGTTTGAAAAGGGATTTTGTGTCAAATCTATTTTTCACTATTCACACACAAACGATTTATTTTTAAATTAAGGTAATATAAAGTGTAATACCTACAGGTTTCGTGCAAGGCGCGGAAGCCATTCCAGTCATAGTAGGCGTCCCCATGACGGGCTACATGAACCAGCAGGCGCCCCGAGCAGGGTTCTACTTCTCGACCGCCTCCACACTCGCAGGAGCACTCTTACTGTTCTTCGTGGGGTTCTCTAAGAGAGAGCCAGAGCCGCCTCCTCCGGCGCCGGCGATGACGATCTCAGAGGCGTGTCGGTGCATCTCTCCTCCTCCGCGGTTCGAGCCGGCCTGGTGCGCCTGCAGCGCCGGCGGGGCCACGGCCTACTGCGGCTGGCCGGGGCCCACCTGTGGGACCAGACTGCCAAAGTCCTACTCCTACGCTGCTCCACTCAACCGTACTTGTTGTTCCGCGGCTCATTACCCCGACTGCTGTCGACGACCGATCCCCTTGAGACCTTCTAGAAGCGTCCCCGAAGGACTCGGCAATAGAGGGTCGACGTGGAATCGCGGAGGCTCCTGTCGCTCCGCGTGCAGACGTCGAGAGCATCATCTGATTGAGCAGATCACTACTTCTGTATGACATTTGCTACAAAGAGACTGCCGTGTGTTCTGAACTACCTCTAAGACAAAGTGGAAGTGATTTAAGTGCAGTGCATGAACATTGGAGTTGTAAATACCTGTTTCTGTAGGTTTTATTAGATTAGATGATAAAGCAATAAAGTCGTGTTTGTCTTACTAAATTATGCCTTCAATTATGTTTGCAAGATTTTCCGAATGTACAAACTTTCTTTCCTGAAACCATTAATGAAGTCAGAAATATTTACCGCGCTATAAGTGCTCCTAAGCGTTTTGGTTATTTTGCGTACATTTTTAAACTCCTGGAGATAGCTCATTTGTATTTAATAAATAAATTGTAATAGATTCTTACTTAGATATTCTTTCCTAAATCTTGAATTACTCGTGGGACCTCGTAGTTGAAATCAATATTTTATAACTGGTAGATGTTTATATCAGTAGGTGAGTCTACCGGTCTTCAAACATGGTGTGTCCTACTTTACAAATAGTCTTTCAAATAGTAGAATACCTAACATTGTTCTATAAAAGATACGACTTCTTTTATCTTAAAAGTTAGAACTGTAAATCTTAATAAGGGTATATAGGATAACAAAATTTATTTATAACAATTTTCATTTACAATAGCTACACCTGTGTTAAGTAAAGTCAATTTCAGCGATTTCCACTGAACCTATTAAAATCGCTTTATTTATTGTTTTTATTGTTATTGTGTACCTAGAGTATATTTTACTGTTTTCAAATTGTTTATATTTATAAAATCTATCATAATACATAACTGTTTTTGTGCCAAAGTGTGATTTTACAATTTGGTGATGTCTAATTAAAAGTCATTTTAGGAAATGTTTAATTTTTATTTACACGCACCTGATAAATTTAATTATTGATTATGGATAAATGAATACATTCTCACCAAATTAATCAAGAGAAACCAAACTCCATTTTGAGTGACAAAGCTTATTAACAACGTTACCTCGAAAACAGTATTTGTTTATCAAAACAGGCTACCAGATTGCCAACCACTTTGTCACACACGGGATAAACTCGACGATCGAGAGACTGGTGGGAAGACTGCCAACAAAATTGTATTGCTTGTTTACTTAAATATTGTAACCGATACTACCACATGTAAATTGGAATCGATTTGTGTAGGTACTTTCGTTCGTATGAGCAAGTGTGTAGGTGATTTTATATTTAAAAAGTCATATGAAAAGATTTCACTGCCTTCGAAACCTCATCAGAGCTCAATAGTAGAACCGATCTCAATTTGAAATAAAAATGAAAACGAAAATCAGCCCAACTTTATTCAGTAATATCAGGCTGAGTTTTCACATAAAGTTGGGGTATCGCAATCTCATTTCAAGCGTCACTGATAAGCTTGTGATTTCCCACTGTACCTACTTGTATCGTTTAATATATTCCTCTAAATTTGTAGAAATATCATTAATGTAAGTAATTACTAGACATACTTCATAATATCATCATCATGGTATTAAGCTTGGTTAAACTACTTGCCAGGAACATACTTCTATTAGGTACTACTACGATCTCGTAGCGCTCGTGGGGTAGTTTGACGTTCTGAGCGGTCACAACCTAAATGGGTGACAGCTAGTAGTCACAGACACTCAGATACACATATCGATCAAACTTGTTTTTTTTGGTCGGGGGGTTAAAAAAGATTTACACCCCCATATCGGCAAAAAATTACTACACTACAATATAACCTGTAGCAGTAGGTGGTAATATGATATGCTTTTCAATAATTCAAACTAAAATACACTCCCACACACCTGTAAGTTTTATTTATCTAAGCGCATTTGGTATTCCTAGGGGCTAGCCATCCATCATAGGGGAGGTCATAATTATTACAAACGCCGTCCTACCGTAGTCGTGCGGCGAATATTTAGAGGATCAAAGATTATGGTAATGCGCCACGTTGACCCATGGTGGTGGAGCATCTAGAATTACTCCAAAACGACTTATTTCGAGAGACAACCGTCCTCTCGCCTATGTCATCGAATACCAGAACGAAAGAAGTACCTACCTATGAAATTATTTACGGATAGCTTCAATACCATGGCTATATGACCCATGGAGCATCTAGTCTTGTGGCTGAGTTGGATAAAATGCTTCGGCTTGAGGACTAGTTTGATCAATGCAGGTTTGAATCACGTGAGAATCAAACAAATGGATATGGAATGATTTTGCATGGTCAATATTTATAACTTGGTTTTAAAGTCTATACGATTCATGCTGGAGGCTTAGCATCTACGAGTAGAATTACCTCTCCAAAACGACTTACTGCCAAGAGACAACCGTTTATACCTTTATTTCTTCGAATTCTTCGAATATAAGTAGTAACAAATCAAGTATTAAATTTTATATTGCTAGTTTTTATAGTTAAATCTATCAGTGATTTGGCTTTATTTTGATATTAAAATTACAAATATCGAAGCACATAAAGCAAAATAACAGAGAGATTGAATGATTTATTCGAGAAATTAAAAAAAATAAAAGTTTAACACATTGAGCTAATCTTAGAAATCTTGTGACGAATGACAATGTCGAAGCTATTTTATCTGTATAGAAATTAATAGTACGTACCTAGTTGGTTTTACATAAAACTATCCAAGCTGTGTAGTAAATAAAGGATTTATCCTGTATCTTTTAGCAACTTACGAGTACACACGAGTAGCAGAACTATCTTTCTATTCAAAGAGATTTGGAATTAAAACTCACCGGAGTTTACTTCATAAAGGTATTTTCATAAAACAAGAATAAAATTACCACGGATTTGTAGAAATTACCCCCCTTATGCATATTGGTTTAGTAAACCTACTTTAGCTAATACGGATATATAAGTTGTAATCTCTTTTCATTGACATAAGAGTACCTACCTAACAAGAAAAAAGCATTCTTTAAATCTATATTAAATTGACAAATCTTTATGAATAAGGCCAAATAAATGAAATTTGGTACCAGGATTGCTTATACTCTGAATTAAAAATACGCTACTTTTGATCCCGGTATTTGCACGGGATCGGGAACTATTCACCGCGGGTAAAACCGCGGGGCGCAGCTAGTAAAACATAAAAGTGACTAGTAATGTCCGAGAATACGGCTCTTTCTATCAAGATAAGTTATGGGATTCATTAAGTTTTAAAGTTTATACCTACCTACGGATTTTACTCTGAAAGTATTAAAAACCAATGAGCGTTTGAATGTAAAGCGGGTTAGTACCTATATCTTACTGTGGATTTTTTTTACTGCGAAACTAATTTCAGAAAATGTGATCAAACGAGAGCTAATTAAAAATTCAAATGAGGGGGCAATCTGATAGAATATGCTAAAAGCTGTTGATTTTCAACTTTTTAGAGAACCGTTGTTGGTTGGAACTTAGAATCTACCACTATTGGTTCAGTGCCAATCGGTTTGAAAGAAGTCAACGACCTATAATGGCACGATCACGAACTATCATAAGTTATGAGTTAGTTGTAGTTATGTAGATGAATACTTCAGGACCATGAACGAATCGTTCAAGTTCAAAACATACCTTTAGATAGGTACTTAGCCATCTAAAAAATCCGCGTATTGGTAGGTACATTTTTTACCCCTATCTATTGAGGCGCATTTGTATAAGGAATACAATAATAAGATTTCCGATAATCTATTTATATAAATATTGCTCTCTGGGATACAGTCGTAATTATATTCCATTTTTGATTTTTTTTCATATCAGTCTGTGCTGTCAAACGAGGTAACTTCTTCTTCTTCTTCTGTTCTTCTTCTTTATTTGGCTAGCCATTTGACAGCACAGTTGTCGCACGCACAGCTGATTTGTCTCTAACATGACAGAAACTATAAAGTAGATGAGTTTAGGTTTTATTGAGGTCTCATTTGAAGGGCATAACGGCATAACAAAGTTTGCGCTTGTTTTAATACAAAAAATTAAAAATTTGACATCCACTACCTTCGTACGATAGATTATTTAAAGCGGAATTTCATCTGAAAAGAATCCCTAGTTTTTTTATTTATGTTGTCAACAAAATTGTCTTGGGTATTACAATCGTTTGAGTTTGCATTCAAAAGTTGACTATTTGCATCTAAAGATCTCCATGAAAGAGCTCAGTTTCTCGGAAATACACGACAGTACCTACGGTTATTCAAATTGTACTCCACGAAATATAATGGCAAGAATGAAAATTGCCATATTTATTTAGATTGGTGTCTGCAATAACATGTTTTATTCATGTAGTATTTATACCAGCTAGATGTGGCATAGTTTGCTAAGACGTTCTTGATAGATCTTTGTAGTTAACCATGTGGGTGAGTGACCGCAATTAGCACGCTTCCGTGCTTCGGAGGGCATGATAAATGTCGGCCGTGGCTTTTAAAGTCTTCAAGCCATGACGGAGGCCTTTAGGCGTGCTATAAACTCCGTCACCAGAGTTAACCACTAGCTCATACGAGCTTGCTCTCTATATTAGGTAGATAACCATCATTTTGAGAATCTGATCATAGCTGAGCATTTGTAATTTTTTATGGTTTTTGACGATTAAAATTTAAAAAATATTTACCTTTCTGTATAAAAGTTCATATATTTTTGCTTAAAAACATTGAAAAAATGGGTCATAAAGCTTCCATTATGCAAAATCAAATCAACCTTCAAAGCCGACATTGTTTTAATGTAATGTGGCGAAACAAGCGCGAACGCGGCATGTTCGTATGTACCCACTGGATCTACTTGTAGGTACTTCGTTAGCATCGACACGACGATAATGTCGCCTCAATTTACATGAGGGCTTATTGCCAGAGTTAAATTTGCAACCGCTGGTAAAACAATTTTCATATTAAAGCGGCCGTGTTACTGTGTTACGGTGACAGGGAGGTTTGTTGGCGTTTTAGGCAATAAAGGACATAATATACATTTTGTTTTAGCACCTATATTTCTTCAAAGGAACGCCATTTAGGGTCCGAATAAATCTAAGCGGAATTTCACCCGCTGAATTCTACTCCAAAAAATCTGAGAGGTTTTCCTGCCTTAAATGGCGCCTTCCAAACATTTCTACATACTTCAAACGTGATCCGAGGTGGCACCTATTTGGCTCAATGGATCAGCATTGCCATTCTGCGCGGAAATGCTGCCAGCCACTGTCTTGGGCATGCTTTCGTCTGACAGTGGATGGTTTCATTTAAGCTACTAATAGATCGGGCTTAACTAATTTTAATTGTATTTTGTGAAGTTATGAAAATGATGTACTTAGTTTAGTTTCTTTAAATAAATTTATTCTGGTACACCTACAAACGACGTTGCTGAAAATGTTGATTGGATTTGCAACTTCCAGTTCTAGTTACTACAAAAAAGCTACGCTTTTAGCAGCAAAGGCTTTCATTCGATCGCTTTAAAATATTTTCAGCATTGCGCCTTTTTCGTTTTGGTCGCCTTTACTTCTCTGAATTTCATAAAACCAATTAACTAACATCAGTTCTTTTTTCGTTACTTTTTTATTATTAAATATTATTTATCTGTACTGTCAATATGAGTCCTAGGACAATTTAGAAATAAGTAATTGTTGAATTACTAAATAGAAGTTTTAGCAAGTTGCCATTCATTTATACATTCGTTCGTTCGTTCGTCGTATGAGCAAGCGGCCAACTCTGGTGACGGAATGTTTAGGCCGCCTAAAGGCCTCTTATATTATTATTATTATTTATACATTGTACATTATTGTTATTCATAAAATAGTTGTAACGATTTCTGACGCAATTTTATCAAATAATTGTAATATGTCATTATCATATTATACCTATATAATGATTACGGTAATAATTCTTAAGATTCTACGGTAATAGACTTTCGATTCTAAAGTTTGCTTTTTCTAGACATTGTAAAAATCCTTAGCGAAAGCGAAAGTTCGTACGAATAATATAGATGGATGTTTGTTACTCTTTCACTCAAAAACTATAGAACGGATTAGACTGAAACACGAGCAAAGCCGCAGCGGATACTAGTATAAATGTAAGATTATAATAAAGCTTTCTCTTGCATAAACAAAATAAAGAAATCATGCTGTCGAAGTGTGCTCACAGCAACTGATTTATTCAGGGTTCATCCATCTTGATTACAAAAGGTCAAGGTACACAGTAAACCTTTGCTTTCGTTTGCCAAACTAATTCATCAGGATACTCCAACTTTTACCATTTTCTTACCGCTGAACATCGACTCCCGAGCTCGGTGGGTTAATAAGAGAGTTGGTAAGTGTTCTTCAAAGAAATACTTACTGTGAGTATATTCGTCGAAGTTATAGAGATGTTGTTTATTTATGTTAAGTTTATAAGTAGGTAATCTATAAAAACTAACATTTGTACATAGAACTAGGTATTATAATTAAAAGTTATCTAAATCACATTATATGACAGGTAGATGCAAGAGACAACCAATTAGAGCTAAAAGACAAAAAATTGCTTTGCTTGAATAGTCAAACAGATAAATGGGAAAAAACTTCCAAAAAAAGATATTTTTTGAATTTCTTTCGAGAGAAATTCGAAACACTGTCATAACATTCCGTTCGTTGAAATCGTGTTAAATTAAATACGCACCATCTTACATTCAAATAAGCTACAAAGATAATGAAAATGCATTTTCTAAAAAAATAACGTGAGCTTGATACGAATGCTTCGCTGATTTTAAAGTCAGTCCAACGATTGCGGACTTATTTACATAATTGAAACCACCTACATAGCATTATGCTTCTCTGTAATACCACGAATCGCGCTGAGAGCATACTTGCCAACAACGTAATTCACTTGCTCGTAATTAAAGCGCTATTCAATTAAGCGAGGATGTCGATAACGTTGTATTTATTTGAGGAGAATTAGCACGCACAATGAGCGTATATTTTCTGGGGCAGTTGATTGTTGTCGTGGATCACTCACTGGTAACTAATTAGTTCTGGTGCAGAAGTCACATATTCAGAATTGTGTCTGTCTACGTAAAAAATATAGGTAAGCTTTCCATTTCATTGCACCGCGATTTAATTTCAAAAGCTGTGTGAACAGTGGCAATAGCCTGGGAAACACAGGAAAATGTAACCCGGCATTCGTGTTGCAGTATTCTTAATATTAATGTGGGCATCTATATATAAACATGCCTTTATTTTCTCTTTCATAGCGTCTATTGTGGTAATCAACAGCTACAAAAAAATCAATTCAACGACGTCACGCTGCGAAAAAATAGCCGCGCAGTGTAGGCTATTACCCAGGCTTTAAAACAGATAAATCTCTTCTGTTTCCATAATGAGGGCGATGTTTTTGCCTAATTACACGCAGTGGGAACCCCCTCGCGTCCCAGCGTTTGACAATTCAAACGGTTCGCGCTTCATAAATGTTTGCTCGATCTGATTGGGGGTTCTCTTTGTTCAGTACCACTTTGTCAGCAAATGCGTTCCTATTTTTTTTATTGATAGCTACTATTCTTATTTATTTTTCGAAAAACCATTGAATGGTTCATTGTTAAAACTTGACTGTTTTAAAAACACGTTTTCGATCGCCAAATACATAACTGTTACTAAATTGTTAAAACATTTACTCATGCTTTAAATCATAGGCAACCTACAATTCATACGAAGCCCCGCTGTCCCCATGTGTGCTTTTCTGTAATTTATCATACGAGGCCGAGCTATTTTAACCACCACACATTTTCAGCGAGGCTTCCCGAAAGTCTGTGGCATAAAACATCTATTCACGAGCTTGTGACAAGAAGTTTGTAGACGCTCCTTCGTGTTCATTTATACAGAGACATGGATTTCTTTATTGTGAAGAATTTAAATTCCCAGCAGGAAGTCTACGCGTTTGCGATGGAATTCAAAGCTAACGTCTACGCCCCGATATCCGAGAGCCAGTACCCTGCGTCGATGCGGGAAATTATTATGATTTACGTGACGCAGATAGAAAACGATTTGTTAACTTTTCAATATCATCTGGATAATGTAACAAATATAAATGTTTGAATCAATTCAATAACATGTATAAAAAAATGTTTGTTTGGCATCGTTGACAAAAATAGGGTTGTATAGTAAGCACAAGCAGCTTATTCATAAGATAGACGTACGTAAAAACGTAAAATAGTACGCCTGGCTGTCGTAATAGGTAACCGAAGAAACTTATAATTTATATTCCTCTGTGTTTCAGTTGCTTCCGTTGTTGCTCCAAGTCTTCTTAATTATCTTACTGAAGTGAAAGGGCAATTATTTTTCTATTTAGAAACTTTTATAAAACCACTCGGGTTTTATAAAAGCTTTGAATCCACTGTTATTTCTTTTTTTAAAGCTTATTGTCACATAAGACCTCTGTGCTTCTGAATATACGAACTATATTAAAACAACGAAATATGTAGGTATCTCAATGTGGAATAGGCAATAGGCATCCACATGAGTGACTACCGACACTAAAAAATAAAAATATCTACAGTCCGATGAGCATAACACCGATGCTGATAAAAAGACATAAATAAATACCTTTTCTATAAATACAACTATGTATGACGTCCTAACCTATTGAGCTGAAAATAATTTCGCGAATTTACAATGTCTAGACGCTAATGGTTCTGAATTAGGCTAAATGTGGACGATTCGACAACAGTTTTGTGTTCGTCTAATTTCAACTAATTTTCCGGGAATCATTATAGCCAATTGCGGATCTGCTTGGAAAATTAACATTGTCTTGTTCTAATCTTTTTGTCCAGTTCGTGTACAAAATTTGATAGCGCAATTTTTGAGAACACTTATAATAATTGTAGGTGGTTCTGATAAAGCTTTTATAAAACTGCTACTGAGACACTCTTTTGCAACCGTACCTATCCGCCTAATGAGAACTCTAAACACTTTATCACAAACTAATCTTACTTATAATATAGTCTTACGACACCTACTCCAACATAAAATAAGCTACGATCTGTTAAGAGCCGCTTTAGAGAAGGGTTTTTAAAAAAGAAAAACTTATATTTGGATTAAGACAACCGTCTTGGATTGTGGATGGAAACGGACTGAGGACTCAATGATTTAATCTATAATGAAACGTTTGGAAAATGCTGACAGTGCGGGAAGGAATGGACAGTCGACAAGAAAGGGTGCAACTAATAATTATAACACCTCCCGGGGTAAGACTAAACATCGGGGTTGATTTTTCGATGTTTAGGAGAAGAGTCATTAGAAACCTACACATTAGTTCTAATGTTGGGAGTTGGAATTGGTTCTGATCTAGACTGATTTATTCTAATATTTAGAGGGATGACAGGATCAGGATCCGGAACCTGTTCGGGTGGTGAGTTAATTGGAACTGTTTGGAAAAATCTAGGAAGGCAATGGGAAAGACGGTTGTGCGATTTAATTATCTTAATTAATTTAAAAATACAAACTAACAAGAGCAATGAAATTATTAAAATAGTTGTTATTGAGTAATGTGTCCCGTATTTGATTATTTGATGTTGATTCAATATTTTGTTTGTCTCTTCGGACATAGATTTTAATTTTGATTTTATTTCTGGAGTAAAAATATCTAGGTCGATGTTCTGTAATCTTAAAGGGGGTACATCACTCATTACAGTTAAGAACTTATCTAAGTTACAGCAAGAATCGTTTATGATATTAAAATCGGAGTGAATATTATTAGTTACATTAACTGTAAAAGAATTAAACTTAGGTATTAATCGAGTGCTTTTACAGTATGCTATACAATTGTTTGGTACTCGGAGAATTCCGGTACCGAAAATATTTATTTCTACAATTTTTTGATTAAAACATTCTATGTAAAGTTTATTATTTTGAGATTGTACATAAATCCAATTATTGTTTTTAAGCGGTTTCCATAAGTCTATAAATCCATGGAGAAAATCGGTTTGACACTGCATTGGTAAAACACTTATCACATTCGCTAATAATTCACTTTCACAACTCGGGTTCGCACTGGTTGGGAACACTGTAATTACGTCACAGATGTACTCGCGTGAGCTTATCGCTATGCATTCCTTTATCGAGTCCAGGTTACAATACTCAGTTTTATCTTTGGTCATTGCTATGTACTTACTACTAGGAATTATGTAGCTAAAGGAGTTCGGGTTTATACTACTATGCGGGGTTGGTAATGCAATGCTATGAAATAAACTGTATTCTTTAGGCGACACAAGCGGTATTCTTAGAATAAAAACGATCTTGTTGTATAAACTAAAACATACTACACTAGATACATTCATTAGGTTATGAATATTGTTTAATGCTAGATTTACAGGTAACTTAATATCTACAGGTAAGTACCGGTAGTTATCGTGCAGCTTTACGAAGAAATATAGACAATTTCTTCGTAAAGCTGCACTGGAGATAACACGGCCGGGTGTAGAATGTTTTGACTACATAACATGATAGCATTTGTTATGTCTTCTATTTGAAATGATAAGGTGAGTATGGATGCTTCTAAACTATTTAGGATTGAATTCATATTTTCCTTTACATTCAACTCGTGAGAAATGATTGAAATATTTTTTAGCTTTAAGGTAAAATTGTCGATGTTTTGGTTAAGCCTGACCTCATTAAGTTTTATTTCGTATAATGTCTTATTAAATTTTGATAAAACGGTAGAAGTTATTAAAATGTTTTCTTTCATTAATGAGCTCAGTCTTTTTTCGTTATCTTGAACATTTCGGATGGCGTTGTCATACTTGATAGCGTCATCCTCGTCTAAAGTTCCGAATATGGTTTTCGAGAGAGTGCCAATACCACCTATCCATGCCCCTCGTTTGAACCTTTTGTCAACTAAATGAGAAATAGCGGAATACCCGGAAGTAAGATCCTGGTATCTAACTGATAGTGGTTCTAATATGTTGTGACATTCTAAGTTAATCGCTGTTTCAATTTTTATCTGATTACATAAGAATTTTGTTGTACCTAATATTGCATTTATGTTTTTAATATGAGGTTCAATATGAGATATATCTAACGGCGTAACTATATCCAAATGGCTTAAGCTAATTTTGAGTTCACCAATTAAGTCGAAGTATATACCAGGGCTAGTGTTGATTTGATGGACAAGTTCTGGGTGACCTTGAACCAGTATACTGTAATAAAAGAAAATCTAATAAAGATGTGGTAATGACTATTAAATAATATATAAATTTTATTGTATATGTTTTTTGTATAAGTGGTAAATGTGTATAATGTAGGTACCTACCTATCTAAACTAACAAGTAAAACCTTATCTAAAAAAAATGTAAATATAATATTAATATAAAACTTAAGTTGTAGTTATTCGATAACTACATGTTTAACTTCGTCGAAATGGTGTGTAACTTGACGCCTGTTTACAAGTAGCGTCAGTGTGTGGTTGCCATGTACCTTAAGTACTTTATAAGGGCCTTTCCACACGGGTGATAAAGCTTTACGTAGTCTTAGGTGGTTTCTTAGCATGACGTAATCTCCGATCTTATACACTACTGGACGAGTGTGGGAGTCATAATAAGTTTTAGAATTGCTTTTAGATTTTTGTATGTATTCTAAAGCCTTATCACGCGTATGTTTCATTCGATGTTGTAGCATTTTTACGTATTCGGGATACGTTGTGTCTGAGTTATCATTGTAAATAGAACATGGGATATGGGGTTTGTGTCCAAACAATAATTCAAAAGGTGAGTAATGTGTTGTTGAGTGTACGGCTGTGTTGTATGCTAACATAGCCGTGTAGACATATCTGGGCCAATTATCTTGATTGTCGTTAATGTATGGTCTTAAGTATTCCTTAAGGGTGGAATGTGATCTTTCTAACGCGCCTTGAGTCTGTGGGTGGTAAGGAGTAGACCATAGTTGTTTTATCTTAAGGAATGTGCAAGTCTTCTTAAATAAGTCTGCTGTAAAGTTTGTACCTTGATCGGTAAGTATATGTTTGGGAATACCAAACAGTGATATAAAATGAAGGAGACATTCACATGACTCCTCAGCTGTGGTACTACGAATAGGATAGGCTAATGAGAATTTAGTTAGATCATCTTGCATAGTTAAAATGAACTTGAGTTTGGCCGGGCCAGACTCGGGTAGAGGACCCACAATGTCAATAGAAATTCTTTCAAAAGGAGATGTTGAAGTGGAGGTGATTATCATCGGAGCTCTATTTATTTTACGAAAAGCTTTATTTGCTTGACATGATGAGCATTTTTTAATGTAATTTTCGATGTCAGTGCGCATGTTTCTCCAATAAAATTTATCTTTAATGCGATTCAACATTCTATTCGATCCCAGATGTCCAGCGATAGGTATATCGTGGTTTTCTCTGAGGATTTTTGGGATCTCGCTAAGTGAAGGATATATGATGTTATTATGATAAAGATGAATCTGTATATTAGTTCCATCGAATAGATAGTTGAACATGTTGTAAATTTTAGTAAAGGAAAGACTATCGAATGGGTTTTTAAAATCTGATGAACTGATTTCATTTATCGTAGAATAAGACAGAATTATTTCGTCGCGTACATGTTTAAGAGATTCAAATATATCTGGGTATGAATGATTATCGAAATGATGTACTTTAGTAAATAGGAAAAGATAAGTTTTGTTTCCGATTATAAGAGGTAAGAAGCTGTGAAGAGATCTCTCCAGTTCTAAGAATTCGTTGCGATTGGGTTCTGGACAATTATCAAGGATTTCTTGAACATAGGGCATAGACTCATCCATATCTATCGATGTAGGTATGATGATTAATTTTTGTGTGCCCTTAAGTAGGTTTTCGTTGTGTTCAAAGATGAGAGTGTTCGATTTTAAAGTTGATTTTAGAAATTTACTATAGGTTTCATCCGGTAAAGGTAAGGTTTCAGGTGTTGAAGGAGTTTCCGGATGGGGTTGACTAGGATAAGGTAAGTCCGAATTACTACTTGTAGAGGGCATTGGATCAACATTAGGCTGCATGTTGGGGATCAATGATTGTTCAGGTAAGTCAGTCATTTCATTCTCAATTTCCTCTCTGAGATCGTCAGGAATATTGGAAGGTAAGTTCGTCTCAGGTGATGGTAAGGAAAGGTTATCAGGATCAAGCAAATTTGGAGAAGGTAAGTCTAGTTCGGGTAACGGAAGAATTCCTTCGTTAGTGTCATAAAGATTATTAGGTGATAAAGGATTTAATTCATCAGGATTGAATGATGGTGGTGAAATTAGTAGGTCCATGAGATCTCTATCTAATTCCTGAGTAGGTCCCTGTGCTTCTATAGCAGGATTGGATTCTGGGACATTTTCAGGTTGGATTGGATTGACAGGGAAACGAGATAGGGCATCAGCATTCGCATTAATTTTCCCTTTCTTATGTTTGATGTCATATTCGAATTCTTCGAGTTTTAGGCGCCAACGAACTAGGCGTGATCCTGGTTCTTTGCAATTGAACAGCCACTGCAGGGGTTTGTGGTCAGTGATAATGCTGAATTTATGACCGTAAAGATAAGGCCTAAATACTTTAGTGCCAAATACTATGGCAAGGCATTCCTTTTCAGTGACACTATAATTGCACTCGGCTTTGTTTAGAGTGCGAGAAGCGTAGGCGATAGGACGGTCTTGTCCCACGGGACCTTGGGATAGTATAGCTGCTATCGCGTAGTTTGAAGCATCACACGTTAAGAGAAAAGGTTGAGTGAAGTCTGGGTAAGCTAGAATAGGGGCAGAGACAAGTTTATTCTTTAAGGATTCGAAAGAAAGTTGCTGTTCGTTTTGCCACTTGAATGGGGTATCTTTCTTGAGTAAAGATGTTAAGGGTTTGGCTAATTTTGCGAAGTTAGGTATAAACCTTCGATAGTAGGATACTAGGCCAAGGAAGGATTTTATATCTTTCGGGGATTGAGGAACAGGAAATTCGGTTACAGCTTTGGTTTTATCGGGATTTGGTTTTACACCATCTTCGCCGATGATATGCCCCAAATACGCGACTTCTTTTCGTAGGAATTCACACTTATCCGGTTGTAACTTCAAATTGAATTGACGGAGTCTGTCAAAGACAGCTTTAAGGTTATTAACATGTGATTTTAAATCTGGTGAATAGATAACGATGTCGTCTAAATAGACAAAACATCGGGTACCCTGAAGGCCAGATAGACAAGTATTCATGAGTTTTTGAAACGTCATCGGGGCATTTTTGAGCCCAAATGGCATACGATTAAAGTGGAAATGACCTTGAGGCACTGAGAATGCTGTTTTGGAAGCGTCATCTTCCGAAATAAGGATCTGATGAAAACCGGAAGTGAGATCTAGGGTAGAAAAGTATTTACTGTTCCCTAATTGATCAAGGATCTCGGATATCTGAGGAATAGGATATGTCTCGCCGATGGTAATGTCATTTAACTTTCGATAGTCAATGACTATCCGCCATTTACGTTGACCATGGGAATCTAACTTCTTAGGAACTATCCAGATTGGCGAACTCCAGGGTGAGGATGAGGGTTCTATGATACCCTGATCGAGCATCTTGCCAATCTGAGTGTCAACTTCTTTTTTATGACATTCCGGGAATCTGTATGACTTAGTGTGAATAGGAATGTCACTGCTTGTTTTGATTTGGTGTTTAAGCAAAGAAGTATGAGTTAGTTGGTCGTTAGGTAGGTGAAAGATGTCAGAATAGTTGGAACAAAGTTCGACAAGAGTATTTCTTTCCTCTGAGTTGAGGTGATCGATTCTAAGTGAGTTTAGGACTTCATTAGTTCGCTCTGATATATTATGAATATTCGCGTTTATTGGGAACGCGGTTGAATTTAAAGGTTCAATTTTAAGAGTTAAGTTTGAATTAACATTTGCATAGGATTCCGAAACGTTGGCAATCGTCAGATTGACTCGGTTATTGTTTTTGATTTTAACAATGCAATTGGATATTAACAGGTTATCAGAAAGGTGTTGATCTACAACAATGCCTTCCGTAAGGCCAGTATTTTGAACGGAACATTCGATAACGGTTTTCGTTCGAGGTGGAATGACATAGAAGGGTTCAGAGAAGTGAAGTTTGATATTTAACTTCCCTATTTTCAAGGTATCAGTGGTGTAATCGATCTTACACCCGAATGTAGTCAGGAAATCTGTCCCTATGATGCCGTCATAAGGTAGATTTATGTCTTTTATGACATGGAACTTAAAAGGAATACGTCTATTTTCCTGAAATTGCAGTCTAAGCTGGAAAAAGCCTTCTGTTGGCGTTGGATCATCGCCAGGATCTATGCCTTTGAGTTTGATCGACTCTTTGGTCAATGTGGGGACATTTTGAATGCAGGATTGTTTAATTAAACATACAGCAGAGCCTGAGTCAACCAAGAGGGATAAAGGAATATCAGACACGGGCGTGTCTACGAGGACGTGTGGAAGTAGTCTCTTGGTTGTATCGATATTAACCTCGAAAATTTCTACATTAGATGTTTGAGGTTTAGGATTCACGTTGACCTTGTGGGGCTGGTTACCCTGTGGTGTAACGCTTTGAGATGATGGATTCGCGTTGACCCTGTGGGGCTGGTTACCCTGCGGTATGACGCTTTGAGATGGTGGATTCGCGTTGACCCTGTGGGGCTGGTTACCCTGCGGTATAACGCTTTGTGATATAGGATTTGCGTTGACCCTGTGGGGCTGGTTACCCTGCGGTATAACGCTTTGAGATTTAGGATTCGCGTTGACCCTGTGGGGCTGGTTACCCTGCGGTATGACGCTTTGAGATGGTGGATTCGCGTTGACCCTGTGGGGCTGGTTACCCTGCGGTATAACGCTTTGTGATATAGAATTTGCGTTGACCCTGTGGGGCTGGTTACCCTGCGGTATAACGCTTTGAGAACTAGGATTTTGAAAAGGATTCGGGTTGTTAGTGCCGACTTTTGGATACTGTCTCGAGCGACACTGAAGCGAGACGCCTATTCGTTTAAAGCGTCTGTAGGAGGGACGTCTACTTCGTCTTGTCCATCGTCATTGGACTCCTCCTCAAGGAAGTTAACGCGCGGGGGCGTTCTGAAGGAGCTTTGCTGAGGCATTGGATTTTGATAGCTACGGTAACGATTGTTGTTGAATTCGCGTTTTTTGCATACGGAAATGTCATGTCCGTCTGTTTTACAGTAACGGCAGAAGGCATTGGAGGAACCTTGAGATGCAGGTGCAAAAGATCTCTGCGAGGGGAAATTAGAATCTACCCTAGACGGGCCTGGCTTGAATCGATTGACGTAATTAGGTTTCCCATTGATTTTAGGTTCCGTTTGAGGACGCTTATAAAGGCTTTGTTGAATTCTTTCTTCCGAAATTGCCAAATTGATAGCCTCATTCAGTGTTTTCGGAGACCTACACCTCACAATATTGGACACACGGGGGTGAAGCCCCATTAGAAAATGATGGAGGGCCAGATCTTCCATCGCTGCACAGCGGCCAGCCACCTCCTTGACTTTTGTGTTGGATAATGTGACTTCCGTTAATAATTGTGAGAGGTTGGTCTCCACACGCAACGAGAATTGACTAACATTTTCCTGCGGGCCTTGCTTGCATTCTTGTATGTCAGTCAATAGGTGAGCGTAGTGTTTACGCTCACTGAACTGATTTTTTAGGAACTCTTTGAGTTGAGCCCAGGTGGTGAATTCTTTGATGGAGCAAGCAAGCTCCGCTTTACCAGTTAGTTGACTTAGGATATATTTGAACAGTATAGGCTTTTGGGCATCTGAGGCTAGATCACAAGCATTGTTGCAATTTATAAGGAATGAATTGACCTTCTCTCGACTACCATCATACGGTTTTATAAATTTAAATAGGGTACTGAGCTCGAGACGCTCGAGTTCAGCTTGAACAGCGGCTTGAGCTGCAGTTGCTGATCTAGTTAGTCGAGGGGAACTGACAGGGGATTTGTCATCACTAGGGTCAGTATCCGGGATATTGACAGTTAATTTCGGCATAATGAGTTATTAAATATAAACCGAAGGATAACGAATAATTATGCTTAGTACACGATGATAAATTCAACAACAATTGGTATACAATAAAAGGTTACACGAATAGGATAAGAAAATCAGAGAATAGCAATGACCATTACAAAAAATAAACGACTCACTGGAATGCTGCCTGGAATGCGATAAGAACGATGACCATGGTTCTTATCTCTCGACGACGAAGCTCAGTGAAGCGGAGGTGTAAAAGGATCGTCGCGTCCTCGCGACGATCGTGGACACGGAGTTGGCGTCGTCACGATATACGTGATCGCGGAGTCGGCGGGCGTCGAGTCGTCGTGATGATTATGATCACGGTGTTGGCGTCGTCGTGATGATCGTATTCACGATCGTGGCATCCAGGTATGAGCCAGATAAAGTTCGGTGTACACGGTGTCCAGCAAGGACAGGATATGACTCGGTACACACGGTAATGCACAATGCACAATTAAGTTTTAAAACAAACACTTTTTAAATTTTGAATAATTCGGATATCGAAGGACGTGCCTGGGATTTACTATCCCTTTACGCTGCCACCAATGTTAAGAGCCGCTTTAGAGAAGGGTTTTTAAAAAAGAAAAACTTATATTTGGATTAAGACAACCGTCTTGGATTGTGGATGGAAACGGACTGAGGACTCAATGATTTAATCTATAATGAAACGTTTGGAAAATGCTGACAGTGCGGGAAGGAATGGACAGTCGACAAGAAAGGGTGCAACTAATAATTATAACAGATCGTATCATAAGTTACGACACTACTGTCACACAGGAACAAAATGTGTTATTAAAAGTGCACAATGAACACGTGCAGTTTTTCCAGCGAGCTCAAACTTCCGGCGGACGCGACACGTTCCCATATTGCTCATAAACTGCCTTTTTGCAGCAATCTGGGGTTGACCTGACCACCTTGCATTTAAATTTTATTTTGATCTTGCCATTTTTATAAAGTGATTATATAGTACTTACAAATAATTCTGAATAAGGTTTCGTTGACTTAGCGAGTTCTATTATGTTTGAAAAATGAGTGTAGTGGATTAGTAAATTCACAGGCCAACCCTACGCTATAGCTAATATATTTGACTACCCCTCAGTGCGACATTAGCGTAAAGTTTACGATAAGCGCCATCGTAAACAGCGGCATCGATAGACTCAACATAAAATTCTTAAAATAATAAAAATTATTTTCCAGCGAAAAAACAGATTCTTTTCAATAAGCGCACAAAGGTGTGTAAAGTTTTTATTATTCTCGGCGAGTACGCCATTTTCAGTGTAATTTCGCAGTCAGATGTAATTACGCGCTGGTTTGGTTTGAACAATGTGGACCCTATTTGTCGCCTGGTCGGTACTCAACAATTTGGTCTGTGGAGTTTACTTACCAAATTAAGAAACTTTCTTTTTTCATTTTTAAGAAACGAGCCTATTACTTAAATAAGAATGTAGAAAATAACATAATTTCCTTCCTCATATCGATTTAAACTAATATTTTGATTTTATCGAAGCCAAATACTTTGAAAGAATATTTAATATAAGTACCACATCTTTGTACCACATTATATTTTTTATCATTAATTATCAAATACTCGTAAGTAGCATTTCACACATACATTAGCACAAAAACTTCTAGAAGATTTATATTCGTTAGATATAATACAAAAAACTATTGAACTACGGTAGACTAGCCCAAAACAAGATACGCATTAGAGACACAAATAATATGATTCGCTGGAAATTGAGATTGGCCCAATAACACGAACGATTCGCATCAAAGCGCGAATAGGTGCCCGGAGAGTGAGTCTATAGCTCAATAAACGAGTTGTGCCAGGTGAATGAGCTCTTATTCCGCGCCACAGATAAATGAAATTATTTACGTAGTAGAGTCTCACTCGACGCGAAACAGAACCACAAAGCGCACAAGAAATATTGAAACAACTCAATTCCATCGGAAAACTACACGCTAGCTTCGCATTACTACATTTTCAGCAAACAAATTGGTCTCATCTCTTGACATATTGGTTCTAAAGCTAGCACTGTACAGTTTATATTTCACTGGCAGCAGATTTGCGGCAAATGAAGTGATAGACCCTTTGTTCTGAAGGTGCTCTAATCGAGGCTTTCAGCATATCTTACTTTCGTATTGACACCACCTTTTGTAGGACTGTAAACTGATTTATCGCTTTCGGAATGGGATTGTAAATAAGTTTTACGATTTTGCCTCCTCTTGTTTTCAAATAAGAAACTTATGTTTTTGACACTTTTTTTCGATGATATAAATACTCAGCTCTCGAAGTTATTTGGTGCTCAAAGCTCTTGTATAAATAGGAAAAATTATCAATAAACCAATTCAGGTAACTTACCTACTCGCCTGTTTTCAGACACGCTGCTTTCGTGAGGTAGTTGATAATATAATTATTAGGTTATCGAAACCAATTTGGAAAAAACATGCTTCGTTTATTTTATCGCCCTTATTTTTGATAAACTGCTGCAGCGTTTATGTCAAGCTCACTCGCGTGCCTAACATATCTGGATAGTGGATATGTATGTTCATTTTACTATTATAACCTATTTCACTTAGCGATATCATTAATTTTAATAAGAGTTTTCATTTTCGATATCATTAAAATCCAATAAAAAATTTAAAGCGATAAAAATGACGTCGGAAGTCACTTTATACACAGGTATGGCTATCCTGAAATTCCAATTAATGACTTTTACAACTGCTCACGCTTGACTCGTTTTCTTAATTAAAACTCTAGCTTGAGGGTAGGTAAATTAGATTCACTTTTATGTTGTAAATTGTTTTTAGGGTTCCCTACCTGAATAAGGAATGGTTAGTCGTTCAACCAAAAATAAAGTTATAAAGTAATACAAAAATTTGTGTTAGTTTTAAAGTTAATTTTGTTTCTACTGCTGGATTAGCTCTTCGCGAATTGCGCCCGTTTCCTAGACTACTTTCTACCAGTTTTCCTAAACGGTTCAGCGACGGTTCTGCCAACAAAGCTCAGCAGCTACCCGTCAAAGAAACTATCGAAACTAAATTAATTCAAGCTTCACGTCCGCTCCAACCTCAAGACAAAAACAAATCACTACTAGGACTTTTCCTACCTTTGCCCATAAACATGGGAGTAATTCGAACCGAGACACAGTTCGATGTCGTCGATCCAGCTTAGCAACCGAGCAGCAACCTAGATTTTGGTTGGATTTACCCAATTAGCAGTAAATTGATTACACCTACACCGCAGCAATTAACAGCCAGAAATCCGAAGCCGACACGTGCCTACACTACATGCCTATAGGTATACTAAACAAATTGAATGACAACTGACAAGGTAGTATACAGGGTTATTCATTATTAGCTACAAATATTCAGGAATTAGGTTCAACAAATAAAATAAAAAATATTTATGAAATGATTTTTTTAAGTTTTGTTACGAAAATCCCGAGAAAATCGATGAAGATTATCCTTTCGAATCAATGGCGCGATGTTACATCTAATAGTCCATTTCTGAGGTGATATGCGACCTCCGCACCGCAACGCATACGATCTCCATAGTGTTGTCATTAAAAAAAAAGAAAAGAAAAGGTGTCAACTGTCAATACTTTGTTATTATTAGTTATTATTTTTCCTGAATCGCCTAAACGGAACTACCTATTTGGAGTTTCTCCAAGGAGACCTGCAGTGTATCCAGGAGGTGCCATTGGTAGCGCGCAGGCAGATGTCTTTCAGCATGACGGGACCCGTCCACTATGCGCGCAGAGTGCGCGAGCACCTTGGGGATGTGGACGGCGAGCGGTGGATCGGGCCTTTGGATCGGGCGTGGAGGCCCAGTCGCATGGCCTGCACGGTCACCTGAGCTGACGCCGCTGGACTTTCATGTGTAGGGTTGTGCAAAAGCCTTAGTGTATGGAAGTGACGGCCACACAATATCGAATGTCGACAAGAGGTGAAAGAGACACGATGGTTCGAGTGCGTGAACAGTGTTTTCGCAGAGCTCGTCTTTGCATTCAAGAGCAAGGTGGACATGTGGAACAATTATTGTGAATAAATCAGTAACTGTGTTGTAAACATCCGTGTAAACTGTAAATACTATGTGTAAATATCAATGAACTGACTTTTACTTTTACCTACGTATCCGCCTACTACGCACCTACCTACCTAACCAAATTATTTAATTACTTAAATGAATAGGTAGGTAATCAAATAGTAATAATGAAAATTATGTGATTGCAAACTAAGTTACAAAGTATTTTGCGAACTACCTAGGTAGACTGGTAGGTATGTAAGTAGGTAATTAATAGGTAAGTAACTAGTCAATGCTTTTTTGTCAGTCCAAAGTCTGATCAAAGTGTGATGGAAAGTCTAAACTTTAAATTAGAAAAATCAATAAGGTCAATGACATGTAGACAGGCTTCAGCTGTCATCCAATATGGTCATTGTGGGTAAAAGGTTGGCGACTATAGGTCATCGTTTTCGTGGCAATAATTATGCAATATGTCGTAAAGAAAGTAATAAAAATAAAATTTTGATACAAAAACTCAAATCAGTTTAGGAATTAAATTGATTCGGCCAAACAAATATTCACGACCCAAAAATTACGCCCTGTAATTATTTGTAGCTAATAATGAATAACCCTGTATAGTACTGTTTTCACGCTGCCATTTTATTGCCATTTCAAAAATTGTGCGAGGCCTCGCAATTAATCACTGTTTAAAAGGAAAACCAATGAGGAAAACTAGGAAAAGAATACAGATGTTATTATTGTAACGTCAAATGTAAAAATCTGTTTGTATAAACAGATTATATATATATATCATCATAGATTATAGATTATATATATCATCTAGAGTTGAAGAGGACAGGCGGCGTTTCAGCAATTTGATTTGAATGCATTGCAATCTTAAAATCGAAGCACTACGAGGCCACATATATTTCACCACGCTTTATAGAATATAGAAATGTGTATGTGTAGGTATGCATGATATAGCATTTTTATTCAGTTTTATTATAGGGTTATTGTGCTTCATTTTCCTTATAATCCCTGCTCGTATATTAAACAGACATCCCATTACAAAACGATTCAAAATCAACGTCACACCAGCGAAAACACTATACATTTTATTTCATCGTTCTTCAGCATAAATGCTGTTTCAAACCCTTAAAAGCGTTGTTGAATTGCAAAATATTTTTAGAATATTTTATTGTTTATTGGGTCAAGTACTTGAATGCAACTTATATGCTACGGCAACCTGTACGCGAATAGATTGCCATCATTGTTGTGGCGCCGCTCCATTCAATGCAGACTTTTATCTTTTTCCTACTGAAAAGGATAAAAGTCTGCTTTTTCTATAAGTAAAGCCATCGTAAACTGCTGCAATTTCTAATTTAAATCATGTCCTCAACAGAACTCCTCTAAGTTAAGGTATCTATAACGATATTCTGTTCCTCGTAATGAATGTTTTATCTAAATACTAATGAAATGTCAACTATTTAATAAAGACTGTATTTTTACTGGGTCACTAGTGTTTTTGAGTCACAGTCACAGATCATTGCAAAATGGCTTTGTATTGGTTTTGTACGCATTGCAGTAAACAGTGTTACGTTTTGTTTTTCGAGTAAGTTTTAAATTCACTCTGTGTTCCGCAAAGTAATTATAACTCACTGTGTATCCGATCATTATAATGAAATTATAAGTTCATCTTACGTGTATAGAATTTGCAAAACTGAAGAAACAAGAACAACCTGGCACAAGCTAAATTACGTGACAGTGTTCTCAGATATTGCTACGAAGTCCCTTGGCTGTCGTATACTCCGAAATAAGCAGTTAGAGCACTGTAATACAATTATCAAGTTTCAATTTACTATACGTTTACCTACCTTAATGACCTAGTTTTGTTTAAATACCTACTCATTTTGCAAGCGAATTGTTTTATATAATTTTTGTTTTAGTGGATGCGCAAAAAATTTGAGGTTTATCAAAAATAATCACCCAAACCCGTTCAATTAATTTTAGCGTGACGAACAGATAAACGTGCATACCCGCTTAAACTTAAATAATTATAAAATTAATTTAAAATTTCAATGGTTTGAAAACTTTGGCTTATCAAATACAGGACAATGAATGTAGAACACATTTTCTGGTAGTAACATTTTGGCAACTCCAAGTAGGACGCATCTAAGCCCTCCAGCCCCGAAACATTCGCGGAAAGACATTAAAACCTGCAGGGTTTCGCTAATATCCATTTCAATGCCAGAAAGAAATTCCTACGAGCACGGCTGGATCAACTGGGATTTCTACTCGGAGTCTTATTTTCGCTCTAGGATACAGAAACAGTCTAGGATCAAGGATTTTGAATCAATTTTGATGAAACTGGAAGCTATTTTTCATGCGAAATATTCATGAGCTCGCAATTAAGCCCGGAGTTTACATACGTGTACTGTATTACGTACCTAGTAGAGCATAGTCATGTAGTGGAGTGACCTTGCACTGTTAAAATTATATTCCTTAACTTGCAGTGTTATATCCGGAACAGACAGTCTTGACTAAGACTCATAAGTATTTCAATGTGATCCTAAAGACAACGAAATTTAAAAAAAATGGGAAAAATAGAGAATATAAATAAGCGGATGCGTAATTTAACACATACATTGAAATATGATACTTTTAGTGTTATATATCGCTATCCTAGATTAAAGTCCTATCTAATAAATTATATAAATACTGATAAATAATCTAATAAATATCTACGAGTAATAATATAATAAATATGTGAACCTTGTTTTAATCATAAATAGTTATTCTAGACGGATATTTAAATAATAAAGATTTTAATTTGATTTTTAGTCTCTTTATCTTTACTATTTATTTTTATGTTAGTAATCGCTTTCTAAAAAGGTATATAGGTACGTTCTACACAAAAAGTGTAAGTAGTTAAATCTGTATAGAACAGTCATGCTGAGAAAGGAGCTTGTGTTTACTAAATTGCGCTGTCATAGTTTTTCTCTCATCGCTCATTGTCTTCGCGTCCTAGTTAGACTTGGAGCAAGACGGAAAATCTTATTTAACTTTCTTAAGAATAAATTATTCACCATTGTGTGAACCCCGCCCGACTATTGTTAAACTTATTTTGCTATGCGATCATACTTTATCTGTTGTATAATCGGTTTTATTGGGAACAAAGAAAGAAACACACATAAACAAAAAATAAATTAATAATAAAGGATGTATATTTCCGCCTTGTGATGTTTTCTGCTGCTGCTGCCGCCGCACCCGCAACTTGGAGGTTGCCGTTTACCATCATCACGTGCGATACCGTTCGGCTCTAAAATGGCACGTTGATGGTGCCGAGGGCTCGACGAACTATGTCGTTTTTCTGCTTAATATTTTATTATTATTATTACCTACCCCATGAAATAAGTTATTGTTAGGTAAAGTTTGTTTTTCATGAGTAGTTAGATGAACTTATTTCGTCTTTGAATTCTTTTTTATCGCCCATCGCGGCATCGTTTCAACACTAATTTAAAGACGATTGAAATTGGGACAGTCCCTATCGTCCCTTTTAAGATAATTGTTTACGTGATTTCTTTCAGCGCGACCCTCGGAGGCTGAGCGATCGTACGATAGGATTCAGTCGATTGGAATCGATACCTCTTTAGATGGACTCGATACAAAATCATTTATTATTCTAATGCAATGATTCAGCCGCTGTTAAACTTTATTTCATGAGATGCGACATACTCAGTCGACATAGTTCCTTTGGTATACTTATTTAGGTAATATAAGCAAGCATGGCTCAAAGTTAGATTTTATTTTCGTTTATTTTCGTCCATGATAATATTAAAGAAATAAAAATAAAGCAAGATAACCAAATGATAAGTAGGTTAAATCATTTCAAAGTGATTTGTAAAATCGATTTGCGTGTAAAATGTTTTAGTAGGTAAATCATGTTTGCATTCTCACGAGGGCACGCATAATTACTCTATCCGAACACTATTTCACTTGTCCGGAAACTTTATCGAGTTGGCAAGGGGTAAATATCGGTCCAAATAGGGGATTCTGGTCAACTAAACTATTAAACTCCAAAGGCTACCACTAAACAACAAACTTTTATTGCGTTCTGATCGTTTAAGTTTTCTTATTTTCTGTGTTTCTGTGCGGGTTGTAAAGGTTTTTAGATCGATTATGCAGATTGTGAAGTCGTTAGACGATTATATGTGAGTCGAGTGGAGCGCTGAGCGCTGACGCAGCGCTGGCCTCGGGCGACACTTCACAGTGGCGACCACTCCACTGGCCCTTCGCTTCGAGAATCAAATAACATCTAGGGTGAGGCCGTCACACGATGCTCGAGCCGACAGTTTATTGACCTGATTACATTTTCTTCAGGAAAATTGCTAGCCTTGATGAGCAAATAATTTGAATATTGAACGAGGGATTCCCCGGTAAAATCAAATTATGTACTGTAATTCAACTTTTTAATGAGATCATAACAATGAACTCTACGCCAATTCCGATTCAAATTCAAGTCAACAAAACTTCGGAGTCAGAAATTCAATTGACCTAAAAATTCCTTCGATTTCCCTAATGACCCGTTCAAAGGAATAACCTATTTTAAATAAATCTCTCAAAGGAATCTGAAAACGGTTCACTGGGCCAAATATTTCTTGGGATCAAATGATTCTTGTAACCTTGTATAAGAGGCTTAGTTAATTTGAAGTGTCTTATTTACACCTTGTCACAGCGGGTTCTAACTAATCTACAAACAAAGTAATTCTTTGAAAGACAGCTGGCACTAGTTAGGATAATTACAAATGGAAGCATAAGCAGAATTCCATCTGCCTATAGGTAATTTATTCAAGCGCTGCTTCGTGGCGATTCGTGCCATACTTTTATTTTTCGCATACTATGACTATTACTCTAAGACGAGGAATGACATACTTTTAGTCGGTGTCAGATGTTCATTAAAGTCGCATTCCTCACGACAAGCACTTGTTCACGATGAGATGGCACTCATTCAGGGTGAGACCACTTGAAAGTGCTTTGAAGTTTGATTTAAATTGTTACGAACCTCGATATTTTACGGCTGAAGAACGTTTCAGTAAAAAATAATTAATAGCTTTCTTGAGGTTCTATGGTGTTTTATATTATTTTTCAGAGTTTTACTGCCGTATCCAGGAAAATATTTAAAGCCTCATAAAATCGGTATTTTGCCTCAAGTTTTATACACAAACTTCCTTTGCGTTTTATTCCATATGGGATGTGTTTATGTTTAATTTTAGCGGAACTGGTAAAAGCTAAATATTGTAAGGAATCCAGCAACTTGGTCAATATCTCATATGTATCTATTGACCATGGTGTCTGTCAAAACACTCCGTCACCAGAGTTGGCCACTTGCTCATTCGAACTTACTTACTTTTTACCATGTCTGTCTTACGACAGATTGATCAATTTGACAGGATAGTTTAGTTGAGGGGTTAGTCTTTTCAACAATAATCCCGTGCACTTTCGCATCCCATTTAGCGTAGATTGCACCCTGGCTCTTGAAATCATATATTATAGAACCAGTAGAAAGACTTGTTAACCCAATATATAAGGAAATAATCATGTATTATTTCTTCAGACGCGTATGTAATGAATACGCAACCTATTTTACTCATAGTCATACATTCGGTGGCAAATTTGCCACTAAACGAGTCTAGAGGTTAATGACTTTTGCTACTTATAGTAAACTAGCTTACTTGCCCCCGTGGGACCTACCTGTATAAAAAGCCTATATGTTATTTCAGGTCATAAACTATGTATATTCCAAGTTTCAGCCAAATTCGTTCAGAAGAATTCGCGTGACAGAGTAACAAACATCTATCCATTCTCACAAACATTTATGATAGTATTAAGTACTAGTAGGACTTAGTACTATAAACAAAGTAAATCAAAAGGTAACTAAACGTGTTTGATATAAAATCAATTAAACGACGCATTTTGCTATGGGTGATTGATTAATGAACATTTTATAGCAGGCCCATATTGGCCCACCGCCAAATCTGTATTGACATTAACGATATCAAGGGGCGCAACGATCCTTTACACAGCTTTTATTTTGTTCGTGAGTTTGACAAGCATTTTGCTCCTATTAATTCCTATGAGTAGAAAGAGCTTGGCTGTGAAGAACTGTTTGCAATTCTACAATCGCCTTAGGCTCAAATCACACCGAAACGGCAGCAAAGCGGCTGCAGTTTCGGTGTCATATAATTTTTAACTTTATCTTCATTACTTTAATGCATAGTATTAAAGCGCTTCGAAAAGTGCTCTCAGCGCCTCTTGCGGTCGCTTGTGGTCGCTTGCGTTTCATGTTTCTCAAGCTATTATGTACACGTATTATGGTAATGAAGATCAAGTTTAAAATTATGTCACTAAAACTGCGCGCCGCTTCCTTGCCATCCAGGTTTAGCCTTATTCACTGCGTTTCAGATATACCAGTTATCGCATATTTAGATGTCACCAGATAATTGCTAACATTGTTTAATAATAAATCCAGCGAGATCGCAAACTAAGGAAATATTTTGAATGGACAATAGATCTTACAGTTTCTTACATCTTTTGTTATTCGTATCAATTAATTCTCTTCTCATAGCCTTTCACGCACAGTTAGTCTAGAAAACCCACAGTTAGTCTAGTACAAAATAAACAAACGATTACATACGATTATTTGTTGACATATTTCACATAAGTTACATGTCACTTGGATGTTTACTAAAAAGCTCTTCTCTAAGAAACAAAAATCACTTCCATTACAAAATCACTAACGACACTGATAATTTAAATAATTATCCCTTATGAATCTAAATATCTCCGTATGCAAATTCAGTTGATTGTCAATTATACAATTATTTAACCATTAGATAACCTAGAGTGAGTAATCTACTAGCCAATGTGCGTTGAATTGAATAACATAGTAAACGGTTGTCAATTGAGCTTCATCTAATTTGGAGCACGGTTACAAATCAGGGTAGCCCCGTGTGACCAATTTTGCTTTCAGCCTTTTACATAATTTATTATTATCCTAGATATACACTTGCTCTGAGCTTGGTACTTCAAAATGATTCCTGTGATTTTTTATTGTTAGTTTAATGCTCTTTGCTGAATGGTTGCAAGAAACATAAAAATAATCGCCTGGCTTTTATTAAAGTACTACTAAATCGTTTTTATACCTAAACTTACGTTCTGAATGTTTTTGAAAAGGTACATTTGCTTCATTAGTGCTAAGTAAACATTATTTTGCTCCTCCGATATCTACTAGCTCATATTGATAATTTTAGCACTATAATACCATGGGATGATGCAATGGCATATTATCGTAGTATAACTCTATCATCTATTCTTCAAAAATCTTGTTAGATTCATTATATTTAATTTTTAAATACAATGAGTATACTGTTTAATTGCACCTTTTCAACTTCAGAAAACTTCAAAACCATCCTAAAATTTACACTTTCCAGTTATATGCAAAGCACCATACGTTTTATTAACGCGATAAGGCGCAAATGCATCCCTAATGACCCAGTTGGTTTGCATTTTCTAGAGCAGATTTTATGAAACGCTATTCGCTAGCTTCTTGCTGGCAGTTTAACTGGGAGAATAGGAACAGGGATAAACCGGAGATATTCTACGGAAGATAAAGTGCATGGGTAACTGAAACTACCTGAAATTGAAAGCAGTAAAACGATCTCCGAAGTTGTAAGACATACAGCACCTGTTGGATACGCTTCTTCGTTTTAGTTTAGAAAAAGCGGTTACATGTAAAATACAACCAAAATACCCGTACCAGGAACAAAATGAGGAGTCGCGTTGGAACAGGCATTTAGAATCACCTAGCATGTAAGACGATACTGAAGTGATCCTTGAGGTCCTACCAGAATAAATGATTTTCTTTTCTTTCTTTCTTCCTATTATTTAACATACGTGCCTTCATTTTACTGCAATATCAGGAATCACCCGTTCCTTATTTAGTAGTAGTACAAGTTTAACATGTTTTCAATGATTATATCTTAAATAATATTTGATTTTATTTCATACACAATAATTCATAATGAAAGTCGAACAGAGAAATCAGTTAACCATAAATAAATATTGTAGTTCCATTAGCAATTATAGAGTTTTTAATTTTATTTTATTTTTTGCAATAATGCGTATAGATTAAAAAGAAAACAATTATATTTGTTTTTACTGTTACATTCTAATATTAGATGGTCCTATCTCGCACGTTCCGACCGTTATGTAGCTGTGACTACTTCCCAAAAAACGAATACTTAACCAGACGATATTGCTAAACCAATTTGGACCGTAATACCTTTAGTGCACAAATCTTAACGAACAACTTGCAGAACTGTTCGTGACATAATGTATGTTTGAAGTGGGGCATCAAGCTTTAGTATTTATAACCAACCACCCAAGCGGTTCACCCATTTTCTAAGTACCTACCAAATAAAATCAGTACCTACTAACATTTTATTTGGCATGTGCAAATAATTGTTTTAACAGAAATGCACTTCGAGGGTGCTGCAAATTTTTCTCTTCTTGCGAAATTGAAGTCGGTTTTATAAAAAAACATAATTTTAACATTTGTTACATTTGATATACAAAAATTGGATATTAAAATGTTCTAGAATTGGATGGATTATCTTTAACCATCTACGTACTCTGTTTAGTAAATATAATAATATATTTTTAAATTTTTAATTATGCAGGGTTTCTCTACATTTTTTATTCTAGCTATTTTGACCATTTTACATAAATATCTTGATAACTTTTGGTTTAGACCCTAAAATGTAGATTTAGTACATAGTTCTGATAAATTTTAAATACTTACAATATGAGTGGAAAAATTTACCTACTTTCCCAATATCCTATCGAACAAACATGCAGTTGCAAAAGTGAAGTAATCCTTAACTTGTCTATCTATATTAAATATTTTTTTCCCTATCTAATATTTTAATCTTATTGTTCGACTGCAAATACAAAGAGAACAAAAATATAATAATTCACAATAATTTATTTGTTAACTTTTTAAAATGGGTTGAAATCTAAAAGAGAAAAGCAACAATAAAACTTCGCCAGTTTAATTAGCATTGAGGTTTGACAACAAAGAAGATTTTTTGCTTCAGATAATGCAGTGAATCAGTATTCCGTTGAGGTTTCGTTGAGCAAGGAGAAGTATCCATTCTTTAACTTTTCGATTTCTTATGCATACGAGCAACTAGAGTTATTATGTATGTATGTATGTATGTATACAAGTTGGCACTGGCTAGTAACATCGTTTCAATCCAGCAGTTGCCAAGATCTTGTTTCCATAAGTTCTAAAAATGGATAGCAACTTTTTCTTGTTTTTACGCTTATTGAAATATTAAAATATAACCACAGAATAAGTAATAGAACAATTATTACTTTAGTTCTAACTTCGATGTCACAATACTGAACAGATTACCTATAATAATCAAAGTTGCCATAAGATAAGCTTCAGCTAGTTAGATTTATCAAATGTATACGATTTATGCAGAGTAGGTAAGTTATTTATGAGGTAAAGGCGATATTGTCAAATATAATTTTGGCACATTCAATATCTTCATCAATAAAAAACAATGAATCTATGTAATTTATGCATAATGGAAGTTTTAGCTGTCCAAACACTCGGTCATATTTAACTAGAGATTTAGAAACACTAAACTACCTACTCTAAAATCTTTTGATGCATTTTAAATGCTTTGAAAATGTCTGATTTAAACTTGTCACCTGCAACATATTACCTTATTAGGTAATAATTTATGCTGCTTTATTGGTCATAGAATTGCTAGTATGTTCTAACAAAGCATTCTCAGTTAGGATTCGTCCCTCGGGCGGTGTCAGGAATAGTGACAATTTGCCTACCTATGAATAAAGGAAGGTGAATTCTCCTAAATAATCAATGACAGTGAATAAAAGATCCCCGGAAATTACACCGAGCACTATCAATAAAAGCTGATGAAGTCTTTTTTATTTTGTTGCATGAAATTTGCTAAAAGCATGCATAAAATAAAGAATAATAAATCAAGTTTTACATAAAATATTGATCAACTTCGCTATAAATTATTATCCCGCTGTCAACTTTGAAATTGTTAAAAAAACTTAAATTGTTTTCCTAATACAAAAAACATGACGTGAGCGCTTGTTTGAGTTTTTCGGAAACTTTTTATCCTTCTTTACTTATATTAAATAAAAAGAGTACTAAACATTATCTATTTGTATCTATTTGTTGACTTAAACCGATTTTTTCAAATGGCTCATAAACAGTAGCCCCGAGAATAATACAAATTCTCTGAGCTCAAATTAAAGGTCAGGCAACATTATAAAAAGAATACATTTCAAGTGTAATATCAAAACACTGACTGGCCGCTTTTATTAAAAACCTGTTTCTTTAAAATCCTATTTTTGTTGTCCCACTGCTGGGTGAAGGTTTCCCTCAAAATTATTCTCTAATCCCTGCCCTTAGGGATCTCCTTAATGTTTATACATTAAAAACTCCATGATTATCATATTGTATCCATTGTTAATCCTTGCGTCCTTGTCACACATCAAACGCAGAAGTCCTTAATCTCTATAGATACGAAGAATAGCTCCTCAATATGGAAGCTGAGGATACGGGATTAGGAAACCTCAAAATATGAACTTACTTAGCAGCTGATCCACTCCACAGCCTTTGGAGAAAACATTGAAAGCACATTTAAGATTAGTTATTAGAGTGAAAAGACTTGAATTTACTAATTTACCTTGAAATTTGGTTTTAAAACTCCGTCACCAGATTATGACACTTGCTCATAGGAACTTGCTCAGGTACTTACCTACTTTTACCGAAGCCATGCTTTGGCTAGTTGAGCCGTGTTAGCTCAGTGGGGTAGTGCCTCGACTTTTAATCCGAAGGTATTTGGCTCGTGCATCACAGTTTATAAAAAAATATAAACGCAATATCATTGAAACATTTCTAATATGCGGGCTTACTACACACTGTCACTAAGGAATGTTAACTTCTGCGAAATACAAGTTTCTACCAAATATTTATTAGATTTTCAATGCTAAAAACGCCTTGGGTATACACTATAAAGCCGTGTCCACGTTTCGTTTCGCTTCAGTATGACTATAATGCACCTCGATCCATCAATTCTGATTATTGAACGCCTGAGCCATGAACTAAGCTTTTACCTACCTACTTTTTTACTGTAGTGTAGTTATAATCAGAAACAGAACTAGGTATCTTCTGGGAAAAAACTGTTGATTTTATGTAAAAGGCTCGAAACTGTACCTACTGAACTTCGGAGTTTATGCAAATACGTAAAGTTTCAGTTGATCTGTAAACTGTAACTGAATTGTTTATTCACGATACAGCAATCGTAGAATATTATCAATTATTGTAAACTAGCGACCAGCAACCAGCTTCGCACGGAGTTTTTTCTACTATAATAGGTATGCATGTTTTTTATATAAACAATACTCTTGAATCACTCTGTCTATTGAATTTACTGCATTAAAAACCGTTGCGTGGTTTAAAAGAAGTACGCGTGAGGCATTCCTCGTAGCGCATCTAGGTGAAAATGTAGTCTAGTGATGGGGTTGTATTTCATCTAATTAGTAACCTATAAATGAAAACTTATAATTGGCCTTCAGCTGACACTAAGACGCGATTTATACTATGTAGGTACGATGCATGTCATAGATGACTAACAGTGGGCTTCTAATTCTAAAGCTCCTAAAGCTGCTTATGGTGATAAGGACTTTGTAACCTACCTAGTAGGTATTTGTATTATATTATATGTTTGGACTGTATCAGCTTTTCTTCTGAATCTGTAAATTACCCAAATTAAACAGATTACTCGTCAGCGAATGCGTCTCCTAATACCGCATTATTCAAATTAAAATAGGAGGATAAAGACAGTTTTAGTTACAATACAAAACATGGACTGAATAATAAACTGGCATTTTTATATAATAGTAGGTATAGGTATTCTTGATTGAATGTGATGATCTTGATTATTTTTTTTGGGTTTATAATAATATTTACATTCAATAGTTAGACGTCCATGTGTCGTGGGCATCAGATATTACAAGTAGGTTACCAGTGCAGAGATTGCAGATAAACTAATAGAACAAGGTAACAAATGTCTGTAGTTATTGCAACTTTTCTCACCGATTACATCATTTTAATATTTTCTGTATAGTAAATCTACAATTGAGGACCTACAGAACCTATAGGTCAATTATTATATTATGTCAATTATAACCTACATTCTAAGTTTCAAGTTTTCATAATACACGAAACACATCATTTCAGACTGTTTCATGTCTTTTTCAGGATTAATAAATGAAAAATCTTACTAAAAGTTAACGGCTTCGACGGGATTCGAACCCGCGAGATACAAGCGATCGCCGTTTAGTTTTACTATCATTATTTCAGCAGAACAAAACTTAAACAACTAATGGTAGGTACTCGTACATGTGAAAGATGGCTTCACTGGGTGTGTGAGAAAAGACAAATGAGACAACCGCAAGTGAAACATAACCAGTCACAACGGGGTCGCCAAATAAATGGATACCATTATATTGTGTATCCATTACTTAGGACACTTACTGTTTAGTACAGGTTGATCTTTAACAATACTGTTCGTACTATCGTGAATCTGAACTGAGCGCTCTTCCAATATTTTGCTAACCCTGCTTTCTAATTTACTCAGTCAATCTTTGCCTTTGAAAGAGTCTTTATACAGGCTCTCGCCTCGTCACAAATTACCATAAATTTCTGATTAAAATTTTCCTTATTAACTTGTCTAACTTTCCTTTATATAAGGACTTGTCGCCATAACTGCCTGTATACAGCAATATTTTAAACAAAATAGCTTAAACCGTTCTTCTCGCCTTTGTTCCTTCTGAATAGGGTATTCTAATTCCAACCGTCATAATCTCCGTTTGTTTTACAGAGATTATAATTCTATATTCTGCAAAGTTCTGCAAAACATCGGGTTTATTTGCAAAAAATTACTGGCTGTATCAACACCAATTCAATATGCAAATTTAACGTCCACTTGGCAGCACGCCAGCAGCGTTTGCTAGACAATTTGTTCCCTGTGCTGCGATAACTTTGCTACACGTCAGGCAAAGAACCCAAGGGTGTTGTCACGACTGCCGAGAGGGTAATCAACTTGTCGACCGAATTCATAGTCAACGGACCTAAACTAGTCAGGCTTGGCCAACTTTAACCGGGCGTGACCCGCCCGCGTCCGCGTGCTCAAACCGCACAAACTTTCCTCTCGATCCTAACAATAAGATAGGCGCTGGAGACTCTTTGATCTCGATCTACATAAATTGTTTACTTTTTGATTGAGAACCTTTTTTGTATGCGTAATAAAGACAATTTTCAGGAACGCGGTAAACAAGGGGGCGTGCGGGCATTCCGCAAAAAACTCACTCTGGGTTCTAATAAGGTTCATTGTAATAGCTTCCGCGTTTGTCCACAAATATGGGAATTCGTTAATTAATCGTTCAATTTCGTTTTATAGCGACACAGTTTACTTAACAGCAGCTATCTATTGGCATTTCGCTGTATCAGTCATAAGCCAGGTCAGCCAGTCATATGGCATTCACCATCCGGGCCAGTCACCATCCGCCAGCCAATTCAAACACACGTAGCCATCGGTTAGGAGTTTAACCAGGTCATGATACCTAACACACTGTACATGTAAAGTTAAAATAAATACAAGTGTTCTGAACTGTATCTTTATTTACATACAAGACCAAATAGGACATTTGAATACCGAAGTTAAGTAAAGATACTTAATAATAACAAATTAATAACTGTAAAGTTTGCATCGTTATGAGTTTTATGAAACTCTGAACACATATCAAGCTCAGTCTTAACATTTTTGATTATTTGGAACAATGCCACAAAATAAGTCATAGGACTAAATGCAATCAATTTAACCCATAAAATACAGTCCATTTCTTGTAAGAGGATCACAAAGGCGGATCGGAGGCCCCATCTATAACAGATGACTTACCCTTCCACTATGAATAAGATTATTGCTCGGTCCTCTGTCTTTCGTTATGAGATGATTAAAATCCAGTTGTGCTGCATAGAGTTCAGGGGCATATTGTCACTTAGTTGTACCTACTTAAGTTCGTTTGATAAGTCAGCTTTTGTTTACTCTCATTGTTATTGTACAAATCGAAATTAACTGCACACAATAAACTATACGCTAACAACATGCATATCTAGACATTTTTCTTTATATTCAATAGAGAACAGCCAATTTAAGAACGCACAACTCTCTACCTTAGTATGTAGTCAAATTTTGCTATTCTGACCTAAGTGTAGGCTGCCTGCGGTGTAGGCTGCCAGAACTCCGCGAGAAGGTGCTGAGGCTGACAGAGAGCAATGCCTCTGGTATTGCAGGCATCCATAAGCTACCAAGACCTCCTAGTACTTTTTTTCCTATATCGTTATAATAGTGGGATTGGGTTTGCTTTTTAAACCTCGACAGTGAAATATTACAGGTTAAAAATAATATTGTGGTATAGCCAAGTGAGAAAATTTGATAACTTTTAAAAAGATAAGGAAGGCTGGTGTATTTTGGAAGTGGTATTTATAACTAAATGTGCCCACCTGATATAAATAAATTGTTTTTCAGGATCTGGCTTTTCCATGGAAAAAATAGTCTTGGAACCAGCTGTTAACTAAATTAACAATTGAGCCGGCTGAACGGCAATCGGACGCGGTTGATTACAGCCGAAAGGCATTACGTATCGAATGGGAGACATAAATTCTCCATCGTAAGAAAGAATTTTCACAACTCTACCTTATTTCCTTTGCCAAAAATCTTTTTTGAAACAGAAATTTTAATTAGGTGTCATTATTGTATCTACAATAAGATACACAATCGATACAGTGTATCATACACACAATGCATACAACATCCTTTATGCTTATTTTTATACACTACACTTTGCATACAATAAAATGTACTATAATCCTGAGATACAACAATCTTTGTAAGATAACAATGCAACTTTGTAATCTGACTACAATCCGAAGGCTGCTAAAAATAGTAGGGTGATATAACGTTTAGGTTTAAATGCGCTATAAAAAATACGCTACTACGTGATAAGGTAAGCATTTACGCCGAGATTTACTGTCTGTTCTCAGTTCTCACAGATAATAGAGGTAAACGAAGCCTAAAAGCGGCATTCCACAGAATAAATACTTTTACGAGTACTTACCTACCTAAAGGAAATTCACTTCAAATGCAATCAAATCTCATAACCCTATTGATCCTAACAGAATTAGATTTTGTAGGTATGTCAAATTCACAGAAAAAAACTAATTTTACGAGTACTTACCTATACCTGTTATCAAACAGAGTTTTTATAATGAGTAGAAGTAGATATTTAAGATACGGTTTTGAGATGTTTGTAATCAATTTAGAAATAAACTGTTTACACCATTACAGGTTTTTTCAATCTTTGTCAAGAGAGTTCAGTTGTGAATATCCAATATTCAATCTCCAGGGATCGCGATAACGCTCATTTTACATTGTATATCGATCGGGAGTGCCCCATTGCTGGCATTACCTCGAGATCGTAAAATGTGAGAGTCTCTCGAAGGCTCAGGTCGCGCACATTTGGACTGTGCGTATTACCCACAGTCGTAAACCGCTGCGTTTCAACTAGTGTAGAGGGCTGCTTTCGGCTTCGAATGAAATAGACCAAAGCCGAAGCTAATCCACAAGACATTTCCCTGGAGTCTTAAACTGGCTGACAATGCCGTCATGCTTTTTTTTAGTGTAGAATAGCGTAGGTTTATATTTTATATGAAAAAGACCCACATAATAAAAATAATTAAATGAAACAACTAGGTTACCTTGTACAAATAGTTATGAAAACACTGCAGATGAAATAAGTAAGTACGCCTCTCAGAAGACCTTCACGACACGTTAGTTGAAGTTCTGAGACCATTCCAAAGTTATATAATTGGATTTCAAACTTAATCTATGTCACAATAAAAAGGTTATTGCGGTTACAATCGCGGATTTTCATCGACCAGTCTGGTTAAGTTCGTTATTTCGGCAAAGGAAACTAACCATGATCTCACTAGTTACAGTCTCTTTTATCCTTAAGTTCACGATTACCTTCCGAAGTAGGATAATCTGGAATGAAATGGCCACGGGTATAGAAAGCAGTCGAAAGCGTCCGACCATTTAATTGGGTAATGAATGCGGATTATCGCGGCAGCATCGCGTCGCACCGCCTGAGCCGTGAATGATTCGAATTGATTGTGACCTTGATTATAACAGCTAAGCAAATTACATAGACTTATTAATTTGTAAAGTGCAAACCAGACGCTCTAAACGGTGAAGGAAAACATCGTGAGTTAACCCGCGGCTAGTCAGCGCCACACGTATTGTCCATTGTCTTTCCTGTGGTTATAGCCGGCAAAGCTGAGAGGATGGTTTAGGTGCTAGGCCAGCCTATTCCATCTCAATAATGTCCCAGGTACCTACTATAAAATGTCCCGTTAAGTTTAGTAGGCAAAATTGCCTCCTGGCACTGCATAAATCATATAGTAAAGGCCTGCAAGTTGCAGGCCGTTACTATATGCAGGCTGCAACCCAGACGAGTTCGACTTTAATTTGACTGTACCTAAGTATTTGACAAAGTTAATTAGTTTTTGTTGAAATATTTAAATAGTCACATAAAAAATAGGTTTGCGCGATGTCCTAATGAAAGTGGAGAGGTATGAGCATGGAAACTTTATTCCATTCCGTTGAACTACTCCCGCTGACTCCGTCCATATGGATGAGTAGCGTTCTGTTACCACAATATTGCATTTTTACTTATACATGGGAACGCCAAAATTCAACGATTTTGGTTATAGTGCAGTACCCTTTCAGTTAAATTCACCCACAAGATTTTTCATGAACATTTTTATTATCTGATTAAAAATAGGACTACACAAAATATAAATTGATTACGCTCCTGAATGAGCTTATTATTACATTGCAACATTATTCATAGCCATCCATGTACACACACACACATTCTTAATGTATAGTATAACCCTGTAATCATGACCACTACATATCCTTATTGAACATGAAATTAATCCTGGTCATCATGTTGCATCATTGCTTCCCTTTGATAAGATATCGCACAATGAGCTGTATTGTGCATTCGATATTACACACAAGCTACCTATATATTAAGCTCAACAAAGCTTTTGTTGAGAAATCTTCTAAAAAATATGTTTTTACATTCGTTCGTTCGTATGAGCAAGTGGCAACAATTAATATGTAGAGTTTAAGAGATAGTAGTAGAGTTAACAACTTACCACTCCCAAGAACTAGAGTCAGTATTACTTTTATAAGCTCGTGGCTTCGCTCGGAAGTAGTACTGTTTTATTAACCTTTATGTCTTCAACGAACTTCGTTATTTGTCTGAACTCTACAACAGGGTAGAAACTATGTTTTATCACAGATAAAATAATACGGTTTTATACTGTTTATAATCGGCAAATTAAAGGATTTTGCAAACTTGATTGAGCAACGCAAGGTCTGTTTGTTTAACTTGTTTATAATATTATTAGTAGGATATTTCACGTTTTTAAACTCAAAGTACTGCAATAATCCGACAAGTTGTGTTTTTACATAGAGCCGTGTCGCTGACATTATATAGGAAACTTTGGAAAAAATTGCTGCAAACAATGCTCCACAAATGGTGCGCGACACGTAATTGAATGTCGGACGCACGGTCTGCATTCGGGAGCCGAATAGTTCGATTTCTAACTTAGTGCTCCAAATTTCACAGGTTTGAGAAAATAACACGGTTTGTTTACTTCATTTAGCAATTTAACAATTTAATGAGTTATCCTTACATCAACATTATCAGGTCACGCTTTTTAGTATTAAAACTGTAACAACATCTTGCCTACAATTATAGCTAAAGCTGATATGAACTTAGTAATATATTCGTATGCTTTTGCCTTTATTGGTTTCTTGCATTGCATTGCATTTTAAAATATTAGTAACCGGTTTTGATTATCAAATATTATTTGTCTTTCTCCAGTTTTAATATGATTTCATAATAAGCATACAAAGCTGGCTTCCGTTGTCGCAATAGCACTGAAAAGAGATTTTATCACTAAAGCGCTTTCTATAAAGATAACTTCATGCCAAATCCAGGAAAGGTGTTCAAAAGGTGCGTGTTATGGAGGAATAAATCCAATGAAATTGTACACCACACGCTAGCTTTCAACAAAAGAAAGCCACCACAATACGTCAGCAAAGTGTTCCTTTGTTCAAACGCTTACGGTTTTATTTCCTCTGTACCGTAGAACTGACAGGTTACGTCCGTTTCATGAAGGTTCTATGCCAGTTTTTAGGCTCAGAAATAGTCTATTTATGTCAGTTTTAGTGCTTACAACTACGCTATGCTATGAGCCCTCTACGCCGTAGAGGCCTACGAATTGACTATGATCGTTATGACGCATTTTTATTTAATAAACAAACTGTAGTAGGTTCTTTGTCATCATTCGTAATTGTTTAAGTAAATACTGTTTTCAATTTGCATAGAATGCTAACTTATACAAAATGTGCGCACATTCCAAATTATATAGGTATGTAAAATTTTAACATTTTCTTTGTAGCTAGAAAGTTGTGATCTTAGGAAACATACCTTATTTTACATACCTCTGACACACACATCTTCAAAGTAATTTTAGTGCCTAAAGATCTAAGATAATGTCTACCGTGCCTAGGGGATACCTACAGTCGTGACATGTATGTGTTTTTCATTTTTATATCGTATGATAATTTATTTCTGAGTAAAAGTTTCAATCATTCCTACAACACATTTTCCTATAATGCTCAAAATATCAGACAAAAATTGTATCACCCCACACATCTAATTTATAACAGAATCTGAAAGGTGCTGACGCTACCTGCGCCACAACAGTTTGCCTGAAGATAGCTTGACACAGATTTTTTTGTTTGGTCGTTATTTACGCACCTGCACATCGGTCAGGGGCACGATTCGTCTTCGTTAAGTCGGAGACGTTCCGTTCTTACAGCGAACTGCCGACATCCATCAGCTTTTTATCTAATAGATGTACATTGTAGGGGAGAGGGGGGCACCTTCGAACACTTTTTAGGTTTTAAATTATATCTCTCTTATGGCGATATAAATCAAGATGTATTGTATTTTATAGATAAGTATGGGGTTTTTACTTAATAATAAAAATAATATTTACTTACTTTGACCCATAGAAATCCAACAATTTCCATTTTAAAAAAATACTTTTTTGTTCAAATGTGCCCCTTCCGCGGGGCACATTTGAAACCCCTAGGGGCAGTTTTGAAAACCGAGGATAAAATAAAATCCAAGTAACTTGAAATATAATAAACACTATATTTAAGTTAATTGCATTATACGTTATCATCGCGCATTGTACTCTTATTCCTACACTAATAATTAGTTACAAAAATTAATAAAACTCGAAACAGTCTGGGGCAGTCTTGAACAAGATCAAATTTATTTATTTTTATTCGTTATAACATAGAGCAAAAATGAATATTGCAAAACAATCATATAAAATAATCTTTATGATACCAAATCTATAAAAATATAACAAAACAGTTTTAGAAACGTACTTTAAATGCTTTAACTATAAAATAAAAAATAAAATAGCCTCAATGGCTTTCAAAACATTGTATTCAAAAGTGCCCCAGTATTTTATTTCAAATCTGCCCCAATACCATATTTCATAAATAATCATCTCTAGATAAAAAACTTGCTTGAGATCAAATTAATTTTAATTTGATATACACGGTCTATAATATATACAACACTATTAAATAATAACACATTGAAAAAGATACCTACGTAGTCACTAATTTGCTTACAATTTTTAAAAATATTCTTTATCACTGACCATGTAAACCAACCGTTGAATTATTTTCAAAATTACACTGTCTTTGACGTTAGTTGGTAACTGACAGATGTGAAGTTCGGTGTTAGGAGTATTTCTAAGATTTCGGAGGTTAAGAAAGATAAAGGATGCATTCATAAAACCACTAATTCAAAACTGCCTCTGTTCGAAGGTGCCCCCCTCTCCCCTACACCTGTTTGAAAAATGGAGTAAACTCTCGCCCTAATTTCGCTACAGCTGTTGAAAAATTTGAGCTGCCAAAATATTCTGAGAAATTATTTGCTATCACGGAAATTAGATTATTATGAAAATTCCAAGCTTTTATTATGCCATATTATCTTACATCGGAGAGATAAAAGGTAGGTATTGCTACTTTGTTCAATTTTAACTTTATTGATTATGTAGTTTTAACTACACGACAATGTCGTTAGTCGACAATGGACGTCTGTGCACTATAATGCACAGAAGTTTAGGTTAGATACTTGTTTCATTCAAATTTTTTTTTGAATTTTTCCCCCATTCTGTAATCTCTGTAATAAAAACACACACAAAATTCTAGGTATGTACCTGTTAGGTGGTCTATTATTGTCCCTATTCCAGAAATTGCTACCACATTTATAGGAATCCCCAAATCTGTATTCTGGCAGCACTGCGGCCTAATTTACAGCTCACCGATACTGGCCAAATTAAGTTGGAGCAATTTTCCCATGGATTTGTCCAAAACCCAAGCGTTATAATTGGATTAGCTGTGACAGTGGTCCAACTGTCCTTTCACGACCTTCATTGTTTTATTAAGTAAAAAAGTATAAAATATAATTGCAAATCAGAACCGCGATGTTAAATTTAACAGGAGTAACAATCATTATCTGCTTTTTGTAAGTTCTTAGCCAAATCTGGAGAACTAGGTGTCTTAGACTCTTCTTCGGAAGTGTTCTGTAGTTAATCCTACTAGAGGTCACTTATTTAAATTTACGCTCAGAGAGTTTCGTTATTCTTTCAAGAGTGGCTAGACAAGCTCCCTCGAGAGCTCTTCATAAGATATTCTTCGTCTACTTTTGAATGTTCAACTTCAATATTAATTTTGAAGTTGAAAAATTTAATATGAAAATTCTATGACAAAAATAGTAGGTTAATAAAAACTTTGGTGCGTGTGTATAAAGATCACACACATTAAAATGAATAAGTACACGTATATTTCTTGTAATTATTACTAATAATAAATCTTGCAAATTCTTCAAATTTTGAAATAAACTTTTTTCCAGAAATGCATGTAGAGTATACACACACTTACATTTTATTTAAGTATGATTTTATAAAGATATACTTAATTGTAAAAACTATATTTAGTTGTAGAATCACATACTACAGAAATTTAAGTAAATAGATGGTACCTACTCCAACAATCTGCTTGCGGCCCTCTAGCATTTCAAACAGATTATCTATTTCCAAGATGCGAATAGTGTAACCGAAAACTTGTGTGTAGATAAATCTTGTTGTACAAGGCTTTACGGCTCCGGAACTTAGAACTTTACAAGTGCACAGCGATCTAAAGGAGCATGACAACAAACGAGTATGGAGGTAAATATTTTTTACAAATCCGTCAAGCTATAAATTTCTACCCTAGACATTGTTCATCCAACAACATCGGAGCTGAAAAATCCTCCCGGAAAATTCCCAAAATATTTCCCAAAGACATACAAAGGGCTCGCCCACCGTCCTTACATTTTTCTGGACCACAATAGAAGCTTCCCCTTAAAAATATATTACGTCGTTAAAATGCCTACAGATTCGAAATCAGCATTAAATGTTGCTTTTATAGATATTTTATTATTCAATCTCAATAATGGTTCTTTTCAATTGAGGGCTATTCTTCAAAAAGCATTCTCCTGTTTGTTCTAATGAACTTCTTATCGACGACTGTATAAAATTAAACGAAAACGAATTAATTAGCCAAACTTTATCAAACAGTGAAATAAATCAAAACTGCAAACATGTTCACACACTCACACAATCCAATCACTAATGAAAAACAAATTCAACAAATTCATTATTTGCTAGTTTCGTTTGTCGCAAGCAAACCAGTGCTGGGTCTGAGCACCTTGTCGAATTGCAGCAGGATGATCAGGTAGGTGACAAGCAGGCCCATGAACTTGAAGGGCAGGGAGATATCGATGTTGAGCATGCGCAGCAGTCTAAAGGACAGGTCGCGCGTCTCTGTAAACGCGAGCAGGGCGCGTGCGATGCTGCGGCCAGACTTGTCTGCGAACAATAGACCAACATTCTTAGACTTTTGTGATCACAATCAAAGTTTCAGCTTCAATATTCTGTTGAGAACCGGTGGAAGTATTGTCAAAGATCCTCATTGTGTTTCGAATTTCGAAAGAGGCATTATGTTCATTCATACCCAGTTTATTTTCATAGAGACGACAAGCCAACAGTTCTCGCAGCCGTTTCACTTCATGATGAACTTGGTCCCCGAAGTAGCAAGGTGCGAACAATGGAATCATTACTATCACAGACATTACCAAATTAAACAACAAGCTTCCTACGGGATCCTGGAACATAAATAGTTTTTAAAAACTTACACATATTTAATTTAACTACTTCTGTCATTCTTAATGTACCTAGATTTCGAACGAACAAATATGTACACAAAGAAAAACGACTAAACTAGCTGCGCTCCGCGGTGCTATAATTTATAGTAATATATATTATAGCTACGTGTGTGACGGGCTTTACAAGCAATTCTGGTCTAGGTCGCGCCATGTAAAAAGAGCGCTGGCTGACAAGTTGCGCAGTAGGCAATTTATTTTGAACGTAACATCGCGCTTATAAGTTTTAGATTGCGAAACGGATTTACATAAAAAAGTTAGAAATATAATGATGTAAATAATATTTATGATGTAAGTAGCTACCTACCTATATTGTTTTAGGAAGTGACTCATAATAATGTAGTTGATAATTTTTTAAACAATTATGAACAACAGAACCAACAAAATATAAATGATATAAGCATTTTTTTAATAAATATACTTATCAATTAAAATCGATATACTTAATATAATCTACAAAGCCGCGAGTGAAAAGTGAAATGCTAGTTCAAATATAAAATAATAGGTCTGGTATTCGTGCGCGAGTGTACCCATGCGCAAACATACCCCCTCCACTTTCTCCCAGCGCTCTTTTTACGTGGCGCGGACTATACCGAATTACATTTAAATCCGTCCAGCCGTTTGAGCATGAAAGAGTAACAAATACATTTACATACTTACACTACACACACACAAACTTTCAACTTTTTAATAATAGTAGGATGGAGTAGGTATAAATAAATAAATAAATATCCTTGGACATTCCACACGGCGTCATCTAGTCCCAAGCTAAGCAATTTAATGCTTGTGTTATGGTAACCAGATGACTGATATACTACATAGATACATTTTTTTTTTTTTTTTTTTTTGTAAATACATACATATTATACATAGAAAACACCCAGACACGAAACAAATATTTGCAGATCATGCAAACATTTGTCCCGCAGCGGGGATCGAACCCGCAACCTCTGCGTCTCAGGCGGGCTTTCGCCCACTGCGCCACAGAGGTCGTCAAAATGAATATGAATGAATGAATGAATGAAAATTCTTTATTGTACACTAAAATACAATTAACAACTTAAGAAAAAACTAAGTACCTAACAATGTACAATGGGCGGCCTTATCGCTAAGAAGCGATCTCTTCCAGGCAACCTTTGGATGGAAATAAATCTTAAGATATGGAAGATTGGTCAGGTGCTTATTAACAAGAAAATTACAAGAAAACAAACTAAAAATAAATAAAACATTAAACACTAAAACAAGCAATAATAAACTACAAGCAAAGACGATTATATTATTATAAACTTACATGAACTTAAATAGATTTAATATGAATATATACACTTAAGTATGTAGGTACACATTCTGATGTAATAAAAATACATATAGATATTTATATACAAATACATACTACAGTCTGATGCATGAATTACACAATAATAGAACACAAGCACAGATGCAAACATAGTTACCTTTCCGGCTATGATAACATTCAATGAAAACATGTACAAAAATCCCAATATTAATATGAACGATGTTATGATGATAACCAACAGCTGAAAAGAAAAAATATTGTAATACTTTGTTACTTAATACCTACTGATGACGATGCTGGCTTATACTTTTTTAATTCTAAATGGTAATGGTATGATAGTGACAAAGGTTAAAGAGGTCACTGATTATCAATTACGTCACTACCTGCCATTTGATTGCATCAATCAAAAAATCGTAAGCTTCAACCATTATGTGATAAAGGTCCATTATCCTCCTCATGCGATAGTGTTCCAAGTCCACGACCGCTCCTCGCTTCAGAGACACGAACTCTTTCAGCAACGAGCTAGACTCCGTGTTCACATTCGACATCGACGACTCTATGTAGTAATTGATCAACTTCAACCTTGGCACGAGAATACTCAAAAGATGCCCATAAAAGTCTACCTCTACTGCGTAGGAGATATTCAAAATTAGGGAGCTGACAACATGTCTATCTTCAATTCCCAGTACAGTCGGTATTACACAGAGGATGCAGGACAAAACTACAGTCACAACAGTTTGCGCAAGATTCTGTAAGCAATGACGGGAAGCTTTGGGCCTGCAACCGACGTTCAAGTCAAATCTATGCAGAGTGCTGTAAAATAGCTGCATCCTCTTCATACAAACGAAACCAAATAGAGAACAGAAAACGAATTGAAAAATATGAGCCGTCTTCATGATATTTACTAGTAGGCCCTTTACAGGCAACATGAAAATCGTCAAAAATATGAACGCATTTACGCCTATGGTATAGCACACCGACAGTATGTAAAACAAAATCTTCCTGCTTCGTATTAGGGGTAACCTGAAGAATCCGAACACAGCGTCGGTTATGATAAAAAGTTTAGATATCGAATCTATGTTTAATTTATCGTTTTCTTGAACGAACGTGTTGACGCGCACCGAGTGAGACGACATCGTGCTTCCAGTGGCACGGACAATCGGTAATGACAGTTGAAGAAACTTCCTGAACATTCCAATTCAGAATTGGGTCGATGCTGATGATTATATTCTTAATTTAGTAGAAACTTACACTCATTAGATTAAGTAATTGAATTGATTGTCACCCACTATACGACGTAAAGTGTCATAGTTCTGAAAATACTGTAAATGTAGGTACATGAGAAACAATAATAACTTAATTAGAGTGCCACCACCGTTAAGGCCTATTCACACCATTCAGGGCCGTACCAGTGACGTGACGCATTATGTTTTTTGACGGCTTGATAAATATCGGTGCGTAGGTATTAGGTACATTTTATATGAACTATTTGAACACAAGTCTGAATGCGGGTCGGTTAAAGAGGCAAAAAAACAGGTACACTTCTAGCCCTTTATTTAAAGTTCTTTACAGCTACTATTACCATTTCTCATTGACATCCATACCCTTATCATAATTACCGTATAGGTTTACTCTAAAATTCATAGTAATTTTTTTCTTGTTCTGCTGTTCCTAACTTTGTTAATTTTAACGTTATTTATTTACGGTTTTAATGTTAGTAATCAAATGACTAAAATATTTTTTCGAAAGTTTATTGTTCTTATAGGTATACCTAGTTATTACAGAGTAAAAAGAAAAATTTTACCAAACTGTGAGGTACCTACTCGTACGTCAAACAGTGCAAATAAAATCAAAATGCACGATCACGATGCGTTAGGATTACGATTACCTACAATATGACTGCACTATCGGCATGTTTCAATATCCTATACTGGTTTCCCACTAATATTATAAAACGCGAAAGTTTGTATGGATCTATAGATGTTTTTGCTTTTTCATGCAAAGACTATTGAACTTGATGGATAGAATATTGACACTGGCCGTTAGCCAATAGCAAAATCAATCCAACCTAATCGATAGTACCATTTGTGATAGACACATCGGTCCCGAGGACCTTGTCGAACTGCAGCAGTATGATCAGGTAGGTGACGAGCAGGCCCATGAACTTGAAGGGTAGGGAGATGTCGATGTTGAGCATGCGCAGCAGCCTGAAGGAGAGGTCCCGAGTCTCCGTGAATGCGAGCAGGGCTCGCGCAATGCTACGCCCACATTTATCTGCGAACCACAGAACATCACGAACAAAACTGATAAAAATAAAAACTCTTACCAAAATGATCGATTCGAACCCTCAGTGATACAAGCGATCCTCCTCAATTCTCTCAAGTAACTGAGCCACGAAATCCCGTCGGCTTGAAAATTCTCAGGCCGATGATTCACCTATATACGTGCGTCAGGAGGAAATCTTACTTAAACTGTGCCTGGGACATTGTTGAGATGCAATAGACTTGCCCAGCACCTACGAGTACTATTAAGCCATCGCCTCTCAGCTAAGCCGGCCATATCCACTGGAAATACAATACGTGTTGGCTGACTAGGCCGCGGGTTTCCTCACGATGTTTTACTTCACCGTTCAAAACTCGTGTTAATGCGCATATAATTTTTTCTAAACTTAAAATCCACTGATGCACGGCTGTTACTCGAACCCACGACCTTCGGATCGAAAGTCGAGTTACATCCTACTCGGCCAACACTGCTCTTAAAATCTAGATAAGATGATATTCGATTCTCTATAGCTACTGCCATGGCCTTATTGATATTTAGAGGCATATATTCATTCATACCCAGTTTATTTTCATAGAGACGGCAAGCCAGCAACTCTCGCAACCGTTTCACCTCAAGATGTACCTGATCGCCGAAGTAGCATGGCGAGAATATAGGAATAAATACTATCAGATATATGCATATCTTTGACAACCAGGCTATCCCCATAGGATCCTGAAACATAATTTTTTTTTTAGCATTACTTATAAAAAAAAATCCTGCATAAAAAAACCCTTCATTTTTTACTGAAGCTATAATTCTTTTTGAACCTCAAGATAGCACCAAAATACGTACATCAGAAATAAGTTTAGCACTACACCGTGAATGACGAAGATAAATGCTAGACGCCTGTTGTGACTTATTTTTACCTATGGTGCACAAACGTTTTACACCTTTAACTTTTATGAAATACAAAATCTGAGAAAAAATATTATAGTAAGTAACTAAACACAAGGTCAGATGTCAGATATAGAAATAGAAGATTAAAATATTAAAATAGAAGCATAAAAAAAACTAGTAACCTCTTTTACTTTAATAATGTTCAATGAAAACATGTATAAAAATCCCAATGTTGATATAAACGACGTTATGATGATAACCAGCAACTGAAAACGAAGAAGTAACATTATAGTAAGATAAGAAGTGTTTTTAAAATTATTAACTATAGATCTTGCTATTCATATTATAAAAAATGTTGTATGGTTCACTGAATGGAAAGCTAATAGCCCAAAATCATGTGTGTTGCCCTAGCTGACTCTTCTCAGTACTGATTATGAAATAAAATAAATAAATAAAATTAATAAAAATATCCATCAGTCCGTTTTGTATGTACAAAACGGTAATTTCATTGGTAAAGACCTATTATAAAACGGAGTAGGATAGTAGGGTTGTAAGAAGTAGGAAAGGATATAATATTCCTTTAAACTTTAGCTTCGACCTATAGAACGGTTTAGCAGTGCAATTAATAAATGTGTATCTTTAAGCAGTTCTCTAAAAAACCAAGTGATCACCTGCCATTTGATTGCATCAATCAAAAAATCATAAGCTTCAACCATTATGTGATAGAGATCCATCAGTTTCTTCATGCGGTAGTGCCCCAAGTCCACGACCGCTCCTCGCTTCAGAGACACGAACTCGTTCAGCAACGAGCTGGACTCCGTGTTCACATTCGACATCGACGACTCTATGTAGTAGTTGATCAACTTCAACCTTGGCACGAGAATACTCAAAAGATGCCCGTAGCAATCCACCTCTACTGCATAGGAGATATTTAAAATCAGGAAACTATAGGATGTTTTATCCTCAACACCCACCAAAGACGGAACAGCGTACAGACTGCATATCGAAATTACAGTCACTACAGTCTGCATAAGGTTCTGTATGCATTGACGGGAAATTTTAGGTCTGCAACCGACATTCAAGTCGAATCTATTAAGCGTGTTAAAAAACAGCTGCATCTTCTTTATACAAACGAAAGCAAATATACAACAGAAAAAATATTTGAAATACTGAGCAGCCCTTGTGATTATTGTTAGTATACTTATCGATGAAATAACGAAATGTTCAATCAAAATAAACCCATTTAAAAAGATGACGTAAAACACGGACAGAACATAATACAAAGTCTTCTTGCTTCGTGTCAAGGGTAACCTGAAAAATCCAAACACAGCATCGGATATGAAAAATACTTTAGATATCGGGTCTATGTATAATTTATAATTTTCTTGCACGAACGTGTTGACGCGCACCGAGTGAGACGACATCGTGCTTCCGATTACACGGACGAAGGGTGATGCAATGATGGTCGCAGGACATACCACGGAATATTTTATTATCCAATGGTGTTAGTGTCTTTGATAACATCGTTCAATTATTTCTACCGGCACTCTATGGATATTACGTCGGTGAAATATAACATTTTGATTAATTGAAACTTCTGGATACACTAATCAAAATAAACTGTCCCTGGAAAATGCTAACATTCCTTTTAGGCAAAAGCATCCAATAATATTTCCAAAAGACTGCAATCTTACAAAATTAGTAATCAGACACGAACATTGTGCTCTAATGCACGGGAGATTAAGGCTACCTACGTTTGTTTGAGAAATTCATACGTCGCCGCAACAGATCTAAGGTTTATTGACTGATTGAGGAGATTTATTAATTTTATAGCTTTCTTCAATATAAGGAATTAAGTATTCTCCTTTAAATTATGATTAGTATTCTACATACCTACTTGCGCTTTTACAAAATGATGTTAATTTGTTTATTCAAACGCTCACACTGCTTCCATAAAACACGACAAAGCTCCTATACTTACATTTTATAAAATTTGTTTCAAAGAGCACATGACAGCTATTTTACAGTTGAAACGTGCTATTGTTATCCCTGATTTAATTTTAAAATGTGGAGTTATCTAAGAAAACAAACAAATTACTCATAATAAAATAAAATAAATGTTTAATTGAATGATCTTTATACAGCAATAAACAATATGAGATGGTTTTTAGAACCTATATAGTTATATAGCCTATTAGGTATTGTACGCTTGATCATGTAAGCTGGTTTAAAAAATATACTTAGGTATAATATTTTGTCATATTTTACCGTCTGATCAAATGCATAAGGAAATCTTAAACAGCGTCAAACGATTGAGGATAACCGACAGTGGAAACGAAAATGTATTTCTCAGCTTTTTAATACAGCTACATTTTTTTTCATTCTTATTAAAACGCTATTTAACTGGGATTAAATCTCGGCCATTGCTCGACGAGGGCTTCAGAGCAAGATGGTGTATTAATATTCATAAGCATTAGATTGCCACTTTGATCTCATCGAGGAGCTCTTTAGATATTTTGAATTTTACATCTGAATCAGCCTGTTCAATTTCAAAAGATACAAGAATCATTCAAAGCCTTTATGAAGGCTGATTGGAGAAATGTGAATAATTCGAATTCATCAATATCGAGTGGATTACACAACACAGCCATGATACGCTGGAAGCTATGACATAATTGTGGCGTAAAATTCCTATAGATCTTGGTTTCTTGGTTTACGATATTTTTATGTTTTATATCGTGCCCCGCAGATAGCAATTTCCGGCCGGCTATTACAGTAGCTTAGCTACCTACTCAAATTATTTTTACAGACTGAATGAATAGATGGAAATTTTATTGCATACTTCTTTAAACAAAAGAAGAACAGCCCCTCTAGCCAAGTTTCATTTCTACAATTCGCTTATATATTTGATGATCAGAAATGTCAAATCTGTCAATTCTCATACATTTATGTTCGTCTATTCTAAAACGACTGTAGATGTAGATAACAGATGTAACTTGGCTACACCACCGGCCCTGTACAAAGTAGTAAGTGAAAGTTATTGTACCTATAATGATTTAAGACCAATCATATAAATAAATAAATAAATATCCTTGGACATTCTACACGGTGTCATCTAGTAGTCAGCGCTTTGTCCCCCACTTCAAATATACCACGAAAAGTTATAAAAAAGGAAAAACCTTTGTTTGCCTCGAGGCCGGCGGTGTTGTGACGTAAACTTATTATGGCTGCGCTTTTTATAATAAAAGCTTAGATAATAGCCAATGTTCAGTTTTTAAACAACGCTCCAACGTGTTACAAAGAGGCTACTTTGCTATTTCTAAGAGATCACATATTTTTTATTATGTTAACTCGTCTCCCCGTTTAGTAAAATTGGGTGGTTATTCGCTATGACCAAACGAAACGTTACGTGACAATTGTATTTGATAGTGCCGTGTTTAAATAAATGAAAACTGAAATGGAAGGAGTTAATTTTGTTAACATAAACATTTTATTGCTTTTACCTACTCGTACTACGCAAATTTCTTAAGTTAAAGTAGGTAGAGTGTACATTCATTACATTAGTCTCGAGAATGAGGAAACGTATCCTGTTTACTTTAGTAGCATATTCACAAGTTAATTTTGTCAAACAATTATCTCCACAAATGAGGTAATTTAGTAGGTACAACTGAGGCATGTAAGCCAGAACTGGTAGGTTAGGCACTACCTACTTAAATTTAAATAATTATTAAATTTAATTGCACTTTAATGACGCCTTTTGTCGTGTTATATTTTTTTGGGTCATATCGAATAACCACCCTGGTCCTGCGCTGTAACAAACCGGGAATTGCCCGCGACTTGCGCTTAGATTGTCGATGGAAAAGAGATGGTAATCTTTGCCTTGAGTAGCGGCGCTACTTGAGGTATTAAGCTTAGGGCTTCGTTCACCATCCTCAAGTATCGCATTCGTTCAATGCGTTCATTATTAAGCCAAATGTCAATATGTCAATTACTCGACACTTTACTTGGTGACTAGCCTACTCGGAAGTTTACTTGAAGATCGTGAAAGAGGCACTTAAAGTTATAAATCTATACCTATACTAATTGTCATTATTTTGATGTTGGAGATGTATGTATGTTGTATGTTGTCTTTGATGTTGTTAAACATGATTCTTATCTTGTGTGACTGTATAATTGACTGACAAAACATGAGCAATTTATAAAAGAAACTAACTAATTTTCAGGTTTACATCTAGAATTTTTTTAAATATTACTGAACTACTCGTACAGCTCATCAATTTTGAATGCATTGCTTCATATTACTGAATATAGGATTGCATAGCTTTTAATTAAACTGGAGAGTAGCTTGCCACGCGCACACGATAAGCTATAGTGTATTCCGCAATATGCAAAACATTGTCCAAATAAATGAATACTGATTCAGTTTTTTTGCGCTAGAGCAGGTTTATCTGGTAAACCTTTTGAAGCTTAGTACAGAATACGAGCTTTTTTTAACAAAGTCGGTTAAAAAAGGAAGAGGTTTTTCAATTCGACCGTATTATATATATTTTTATTGTGTATTCGCAGATTAACTTCGAGGTGTAGGAACTGATTTTGATAATTATTTTTTGTTGAAAAGAAGATATTCCAAGGGTAGTCCCATAAAAAATATTTGAGGATCTGATGAGGATCTTTGGAGTTATGAACAGAAATGCACCTCAAGAGTGCAGGAAATTACTCTCTTCTCACGAAATTGAAGTCGGTTTAATAAAAATGTTAATTTTGTCAGTTGTCATATTCCTATCTCAATATTGTTGAAGTGACTTCAACAGTTTTTCAATGAAGACAAAGTTTTATAATTTTGACTGCTTTAATTTCAGAAAGAAAATCAAGTAACTGAAGCACACAATTTCTTTTAAAAGTCACCGCTCGAAGTTTCATAGTTTTTGAATCAGCTGTTTTCAGTTTATAATAAAACTAGTGGAAATCTAATGACTTTGTTCTCATTTATTTGCTTAGTTGACTTTTTTTGAGTACTTATACTTATGGGCGAAATTATAATTTTGAATACTCTGTTAGACAAAAAGTCTATTTTTATCTGAAACTAGGGCTCCGAAACCAGCCTCAAGTTATAGGCAAAAATTTAAAGAATCATTGATGTGGTGGTCACTCCAATGTGTGGTGTCCGCATTATAAAGAGTACCTTAACTTTCTTGTATCTTATTATAACTGGACCACTAAGAATTTATAGTTCTCTTAACCCTAATTTTCAAATTCGGTTCGATAAAAGCTTAAAGTGCCTTGTAGAGCACGGCCGCAGCTGTTGTATCGCTACGAGAAGTTTTTGAAAATGTTTTTCTTGTTTCTCGTTGAATTTCAACGAATTGAATTGTAGATACCTACACACGACTTGGCGCATCTAATGCTGTTGTGTAGGACGAAAATAAAATATTGTAATAACCAGTTCTAAACATCAGTTTGCCAAGTTGCAAGTTGTTTCATTAGCTTGAGGTATTAAATTAATTTATAAGAAAAGTCCGAAGATATCTTCTAATTGGTTTGGTACACATGCCGTCGTGTACCTACACTTTTAACCCAATTAAGCTTCGTTATCCCATGAGTGTTTGAGTTGGGAAAACAATCTGATAGATAGGCATTTTCCGGCTTCACTGTTTCCATACAAGTGAATCTCATCCTACTAGGTACGAGTAATATTATAAAACCGAAAGTGTAACTAAACATCGTAATGTGGAAGAAAACATCGTAAGGAAACCAGTTAGCTTTCTAAAAGCGTCGTTGGGCAGTTTGCGACCTATCACGTATGGAAATGTTACCAAATAAATATTTAGACATACCTCTGACTGCCCCCTTCAGTTACTCTCTATTAATGAAGGCCCCTAGAAATTCTATAAGAATATTAATATGTTTGCCAAAACTCCCCTCGATACAGGAGAGTTGACTGTGCAACACAACACAACTCGCTTCGTTCAAAAATAAATATTTTTCCTCAAACAGAAACACGATACGGCATCACACGCCTTTCAATCAACAAATTTTGACTCTCCAGAGAGAAGCTTCGGGAAGGCACTTCTCTAAACTAGTGATTGTTTGCGTTAGTTCATGAGAGTAAATAAAAGGATATTTGATATTTGAAATAGAGATGGAAATTCTCTTAGACAAATTCGGCTTTCAACACTAACAAGACTCGGGTGTATTAGGTACCTACCTACTATTTCAGATTTCAATATTTCTTACGTTAGCAAATAATTATGGCTGGATTTAGTTAGATGAAACTTTCCGACAATCTTCTAACTAGATACAATCAAAAAGCAAGGAATACATAATGTATGATAAATAAATCCTTAAAGTACTTTTTAAGTTCTGTTGCAGGTTTAATAAACCTGGAGTTTTAAAAATAATGTAAAAACAAACATTATTAAGCCCCAGCATCAAAATAAATAACAACTAGGTTCTCGTAATTTCGGCAAAAAAAAATCTAGATCCCTAGACATCAGTTCTCACTTTCTCAGTGAAAGCTTTGCAACTTCTTGTAAACCTTTCCTAAAAACAGCAGTATTTAACAGTATCATCGATGTTCTAACTGGTTCAGCATGATTAATCACGACACCCAATACATGCCGTAAATAAAGCGTCCTAAATTCGAATCAAGCCTGGACAATGCCATGGTGTCACCGCTCAACTTTGATTAATGAGCATTCGAATTATATCGGCGGAACCTTTCCAGAAAAATATTTGCGATACGGATTTCCGTAGCGATTATGAATTGACAGGAAGCGCAATTTTTGGACTGAGGGGCTTCGCATATCATCATTCACTCATTTGTCCAGCTTCATTTAGAGTAGGTATAATATAAGAACCTACCTACATAAAGTTGACTGTACCTGCCCTTCGAAGCATTCAGCACAGCACAAGCGCCTAGTTTATATAGATTACTTATTCATTTTATGATCGCACGAACACAATTTAACTAAGACCAGGTTACATCACAAGCTTTTAGGAGATAATTTAATGAACTAGCGTATTTTTTTGCAATTTTACCAACATTTTGAATTGAAACGATGCTTGGTCGAAATTGTGAACAAAGAACTTTTAAAATAACTGTTGGGTACTTTCATAAAGCATAGGCATCAGTTAATATCGATTTGACGAAGTCAGCCGATCCAATTTCGATATTGTATGATGTTTACAGTGTTTGTTTACTTTTTTCCACATCACTGGATATTTGTCTTTCTACATGGGGTGCATGACCTTGAATAATTTTGGAATGGTAAATAGGTACACAAATTGTAATAATATGTTATAGATTCTAAGTTAAAAGTCGTGTTGTCCGGTCTATATTCTTAAAAAATCGCACTAGCACGATGAAGAAGAACATCGTGAAGAACCAAATATTATAAAACTTTTTAAACTATCGCGACTTGAAAACATATTTAAAAAATATTAACGGGACTAATACGGGGAAATACGGGGAAATATTAGAACATATCGCAGCTGTCAAAAACCGCCAGGTGGAAAAATCAGCGATAGCGGAGCATTTGCTTGAATTAGGATCAAACCACTGGATAGAATTGCACAAACCGTTAATCCTGTCCAATGATCGCCATTATTATAGCCGAATTGTGCGTGAAGCGGTTGAAATTAAGAAGCATAGGAATTTTAACCGGGACAGTGGTTACAAATTGTCATCAACGTGGGATCCAGTCATCAAATTGTGTACGCATCGTAAAAAATCGTCTAACACATCGCCGGACACTGTCAGTGTGGTGTGTCGCAACCCTAGTTTTAGTTTGTGTTGACTGATTGAGGGTAGTCTTAAACCTCGTCAGTTGAAGATGCGAGCGGATGCCGGCCGTCAGTCTACTCGTGACCACGGTGATTGTAATGTCATCGAAACGTCGAGGTAAATAAATAATATTGATTTCAATACGCGATTAAGTCCCGTTAATATTTTTTAAATATAAAACCAAATATTATTCTGATAAATGATATATAAAAAAGTTTATGTTTGCCTAGTTCGTTCTTAGCAAAGTTTACATAAAATCATACCTCACCACAGATTATATAATACCATCTACGACTGAACTCCTACGCCCAGATATAAATTACAATAATAACCTAATATACTTAGTATTCTTTTATATGTGCCTTTACTGAAGGTGCTACCTCCATTATGTTTATTCTAGTAAACAAGCAAACATCGATTAACTTGCTGATCGCGCTCCAGATAGGCGATACGTAGAATAAAGCTCTAACTCAAATACAATTACCTACCGATATAGGTAAACTTCCCTTGCCTCCTGCTATTACATATATTATTATTATACTGCTATAGCATGAGCGAGCATTGAAGAATCATTGAAAGAATAGACGAATTGCATTTCGAAAGAGTTATCAAATCAAACCAAGTTGTTTTAGTTAGTTTTAAAAATACCTACCATTACCTAAATTACAATTAGGCGTGATTATTTTTCTCTATTTTAGTAATATTCATCTTTTATTTTTATTTTTCCTTTTAATGGCTTACAGGTGCACACATAATGTATATGTACCTAATCTATGCTGTTTATAATATAATAAAGAACAGGACAAGGATATTTTTGAAACTTGAAAGACATCCATCATTTTATATGAGTGCGACGTCTTGAAGCTTGAAACCTGTACACTTCAGGTGTTCCATCTGACCCTTATTACAACTTTCAAGTTGAAACGGCAACCGTATCCAAGTTTCAAGATTTAACTACAACCGTAATTTAGGGGAGAGACGAGCTGGGGTATTCATAGAAACATTACCCTGTTCCCTCAATATAAGAGATAGAGCTAAGCTCTGCACGTAGGCATTTTACCTAGTTCTATTATTATTATACCTATATTATATATCCTATATAAGATTTTTGATTGATAACTCTGGTGACTGCGATTTAGGCCGCCTGTGGGTCTCTGTCATAGCATAGAGCCTTTTTCCGATGCGTGCCAGGGTCACACATTCATATGAAATCGTGCACATTTAGATGTGCACTTACATTTCATTGAGTACAACAATGTCTAAACTATTCGCAAACGGATTTACCCACTGAAACATAAAGTTGTTACTTTTTTTAACTCATTCCTCATTATAAGCATATGTACTTATACGTACTTTAGAAAACTTACTGGATATATACATTTGGAAACGTATTTCAAATACCTCTACTCTCCTCTAGTGACCTTTTAACGTGTGCATGCCCAACATGAATTGAGGCAAAGACCCCTTCAAAGTTACAAGACTTAGGTGAGTGATACATAGGCTTTGTTCAGCGCAATTAATCTTTGGAAAGGAGCACTTAAATAATGAGATGTTTGAAAGGAAATCTGTTTTCAAGGCTGGACTAAGACAGATCTTGTAAGAGAGTACCTATTGGTACCGACCATTAACGGTTTCCTAGGGTAATGATTTTTTATCTTCAAGAATTAGCAACGATGACACTGTATTATTATCATAGCTTAAAATTATGTAAGTTAGTATGGGCAGTGGCTAACGTGACGGAGTTTTTAGCCTGTCCGCGGTCCTCCATCATGGTTTCCGAAGATATAATTTTTTATTTTTAGAGAAAATTAGTCAAAGGTAGGTACTTACTAAGGTAACTAATAATTGGTAGGTACAAATACTACTCAGGTACTTCAAATCAAAACAATATGGCGAAAAAAATACCTAGGGGCATCTAACTGTTCACGATAGTTAAGTACATAGATAATATATTTATTGACTTTAAAGTTTTTAAAAAAATTGTTAGTCGTGTTTTTTTAAGAGAGCGCCATATGCAAATTAGTTGTCGAAATCCTTATTTATCTCAGTAGGTATATGTGAAAGCAACGTCCTTCATATTTAGGGAAATTATACTTTGAACTTTTATCTTGCGTTATGGTTTTTTAGAAACACGATTGGTAAAAGTTTTCTCAATCATATATTTTTTTGAAAAATACATGTTTTTCACACAGTTTGCTATTTATCTCAGGAACAGAACGCTATTTTTGTTGGTTTTATGTTTTGACAAATAGCCTAGAAGTATTTATTTAGTTCTGGTTTTTTAATTTTTCGATTGCTTGTTTAATTAAATAAAAACTGTTTTTTCGCTATAAATTATGTTGCGTGTCTATCGTTCTGCGCTTCTCACTCACGAGTAAAAACATTATTCGCTCTCCCGCTCATTCCTCGGCGTTGGCCTTATAGGATGTCAGAAGGCGTCAGAGTGCTTCAGTTTATCCTATACTATATCTACAATACTGTATTATTCACTTTGAAAAAAATACACCGTAAAGTTGAGGATTCATACTAAACATTTTAAATTACGAAAACACGATTCCTTAAAATTTTCTCGATAGAAAAAAATCGTAAACTTAGGTCCAAAATTACATTAAAACCCTTGCAATTTAATAAATACTCTATACTAGATCACGAAACTTTGTATAATAATGTAACTAACAAAGAAGCCAGTTTTAGAAAAAAAAAATTTATAAAAAAGAGATTATTTTCGCCGCTACAACAAAAAAGGTAAAATTTCGTGCGTAGTAACCAGTGTACACAGGTCCGCCCTACCGCTCGGCCCGCAACTGGCCTCCGGGCCATTCCCGCTTCGGCGTTCGGACGGGGAGGCTGTGTCGCTCGCGCTCATTTCGGACCGGCGCAATACGCGAAAATTAAAATTACAGCTATGGGAGACCATTGTAATAAAAATAACGGAAATGGAGACAAAATAAGGCGATAAACATGGTCAGCATAGTAAAGTGAGTACCTACTTACCTACTTATTCACCTACCTACACTACATAATTATGCTACATTCACACAACCTTAGACTAAGTACCTAATTCATGTTTTTGATTTTATTTTGGCTACCTACACATAAATAATGTGATCAGAATTTTGCAATAAGTATAGGAGTAGGTACCTAGACCTACTGGTAGGTACTATTGGTAGGTATGAGTAGGCATTTACGTATACTACCTACACATAAAATGATGATCATTTTTCATTCGTAGGTAGGTAGGTACATGCTTATCAATCTTATCATAGTACCTACTTACGACTTTACGAGTGGTACCTACGGGCATGATTGAATTTATGAAAACGATAAAAAGTGGCCTAAGTATAATGGTATTTTATTACCTTCTAGCTAACTTGCCCGTGGCTTCGCTCACGTGGTACCTACCTTGATAAAATATAGCCTATGTTCATTTGGAAAGTCTAAGCTACAAATAGGTGAAAGAATTTTTGAAATCGGATAAGTAGGTAGTTTCGGAGATTACCCCAAACATACAAACAAACAAACAAACCAACATTACCTCTTTATAATATTAGTATAGATATAGACAGGTCATATAAACTACCTAATGCACTTACTTATATTTAGGTAAGTACCTACTTAGGTAGGTAACAACATTGGTAAGCCAGATACCTACCTTGAAAGTTTAGTTATACAAGTATTATACCTTGGTGTTCATATTTTCAGAAGTAAACGACATCAGCTGCTGTCAGAACAATGTGATACAACAGTACCTACAAACTGAAGATATGAGTAATAAATGACTTTGTTATGGATAATATTTCGTCGGATCAGTAAGTAGGTACCTACCAATATCTATCTACTTACTTACCTAAATATTTACTTTTTTACTCATAAAACTTTTCAACATACAAAATAATTGTGGATAGCTAAAATCGTCATATTTTGTCCTAAACTGTATGTATGCGTGATTATTTATGTTCATAATAATTATAACCATAATCGTTGACTGCCAAAATAATGTGGATAGCTAAAATCGTCATTTGTCCTAAACTGTTTGTATGCGTGATTATTTATGTTCATAATAATTATAACCATAATAGTGGACTGCCAAAATAATGTGGATAGCTAAAATCGTCATATTTTGTCCTAAACTGTATGTATGCGTGATTATTTATGTTCATAATAATTATAACCATAATCGTTGACTGCCAAAATAATGTGGATAGCTAAAATCGTCATTTGTCCTAAACTGTTTGTATGCGTGATTATTTATGTTCATAATAATTATAACCATAATAGTGGACTGCCAAAATAATGTGGATAGCTAAAATCGTCATTTGTCCTAATAGACCAGTGTCGATAGCTTTTGAAACAAAATTAAATCATAGTAGGATGAAACCCATTGGAATAGGAGGATAATGTTATAAAAATTAATGGAAAAATAATCTGCGGTCGGGAAGGGGATAGGGGTGATCTTTTAAGGGTAAAAAGCGGCTAATCTCGATTTCCGGCAAAACTAAAAGTCCTTTGAAAAAAAACCAAATGGCAAAGTTGTAGGTAATAAAAAGATCTAAAACTTTTGCATCGACACTTTTTTCACATAACCTCAAAATGTATGTGATAAATTCTTAAAACCAAGTTTTTGGTTTTTTGTTTGTATCTTTTACAAACAAATTATTGTTTTCACGAAATTTGGTGAAAACCTACCTTTTTATGTCACAAATACGGTGTAATTTATTTGATTTGAAATATTAATTTTATCACCTTATTTATAATTAAAATTCGAAAAACCACCCTAATTTTCAATCGAAAATTCACCCGTCAAAATATCAGCTTTTTTCAAATAGTTGGTGTGCTTTCTGTTCATTGAAATCTCTACTTTCCGATGGTGTAAAAAAAATATTATAGGTATGTATTATTATAGTAAATCTTCTCAGAAAATTTAAATGAATAACATAATCAGAATAAAGTATCTAAATTTAATAGTACGATTTATATTTATATTTACATATTATAAGATTTTCTATGACATAAATGTAATTAGAATTAAATAAATCAAGTTGATTCATTTTCTGAGAAGATTTACTGTAGTAATACATATAAAAATTTTTTTACACCATCGGAAAGTAGAGATATTATCATGAACAGAAAGCACACCAACTATTTGAAAAAAGCTGATATTTTGACAGGTGAATTTTAGATTGAAAATTAGGGTGGTTTTTCGAATTTTAATTAAAAATAAGGTGATAAAATTAATATTTCAAATCAAATAAATTACACCGTAATTGGGACATAAAAAGGTAAGTTTTCACCAAATTTCGTGAAAACAATAATTTGTTTGTAAAAGATACAAATAAAAAACCAAAAACTTGGTTTTAAGAATTTATCACATAAATTTTGAGGTTATGTGAAAAAAGTACCTATCAATGCAAAAGTTTTAGATCTTTTTATTACCTACAACTTTGCCATTTGGTTTTTTTTCATAGTACTTTTAGTTTTGCCGGAAATCGAGATAAACCGTTTTTTACCCTTAAAAGCTTACCCCCATCCCCCCCCCTTCCCAACCTCAGATCGCCCGTAAATATTTTTTCTTTTAACTTTTATAATATTCTCCTCCTTTTTCAATGGTTTTCATTCTACTGTGATTTAATTTACTATCAACATACAAAATAATTGTGGATAGCTAAAATCGTCATTTGTCCTAAACTGTATGTATGCGTGATTATTTATGTTCATAATAATTATAACCATAATCGTTGACTGCCAAAATAATGTGGATAGCTAAAATCGTCATTTGTCCTAAACTGTTTGTATGCGTGATTATTTATGTTCATAATATTTATAACCATAATAGTGGACTGCCAAAATAATGTGGATAGCTAAAACATTATTAATTGTTTGTGTTTGTTGCAGAATGCAAATGCCATTGGACACAAAGCAAACATATTGTTGCCTGAGCTGTTCGATCCACCACGTGCCCGAAATATGCCAGTTTGAGAAATAAATGAGTGTGTATAATTTTTGCGAATCGCTGTCTTATTTGAAAAACACTATTCCCTTTGTAATGTTAGATTCAGATTAAATCAATTGTTCATGCTAGGAAAATTAGTAAGTAAGTACCTATCAATAACAAAATTATTAATTTTATGTCAGATGTATTAGATGTTTTTGTCGTGATTTTAATTGCAATTGTGTTAGTAATTGTATCTATTCTAATATTTATCCGATCTGATCTCCATAATAAACTAGGGAACCCATTTCGTCTCCGAAAATCGATTGTCCGTAAATCACAATCAATAACAAGTGTCTCCGAAACATAGGAATCCATAATATTATGGTCCCATAACTATAGTTTATAATAAGGTATTGTTCATCCTTATGCTCCTAATCCATAAATTTATGTTACCTAATATTGTAATCCCCAATTTTAATCGTCATAAACATATATGTGTCATAATACTTCCACTTCCGAATAATCATGTTTTCGAACGTTTATAATTATGTAAAACAGAAACAACTTCGGTTGTATCCACCCAGATCGAAATCAGTTGGTTAGGTTAGGTTTGAACAGTGACCACTAACGCGCGAGGCGAGCGAGCGTAGCGAGCGTGCCGCGGTAGCGGCCGCCGAAGCGCCAATAAAATGTGGAATAAAAGTAATCAGCCACCCAGATCGAAATCAGTTGGTTAGGTTAGGTTTGAACAGTGACCACTAACGCGCAAGGCGAGCGAGCGTAGCGAGCGTGCCGCGGTAGCGGCCGCCGAAGCGCCAATAAAATGTGGAATAAAAGTAATCAGCCACTCAGATCGAAATCAGTTGGTTAGGTTAGGTTTGAACAGTGACCACTAACGCGCGAGGCGAGCGAGCGTAGCGAGCGTGCCGCGGCAGCGGCCGCCGAAGCGCCAATAAAATGTGGAATAAAAGTAATCAGCCACCCAGATCGAAATCAGTTGGTTAGGTTAGGTTTGAACAGTGACCACTAACGCGCGAGGCGAGCGAGCGTAGCGAGCGTGCCGCGGTAGCGGCCGCCGAAGCGCCAATAAAATGTGGAATAAAAATAATCAGCCACCCAGATCGAAATCAGTTGGTTAGGTTAGGTTTGAACAGTGACCACTAACGCGCGAGACAAGCGAGCGTAGCGAGCGTGACGCGGCAGCGGCCGCCGAAGCGCCAATAAAATGTGGAATAAAAGTCACTAATCAGCCACCCAAATCGAAATCAGTTACATTCTCTATGCTGCCTTGTGCTTGAGACACAATGCTCTTATGTTAAAATTATTCTCATAAACTATTATGAAAATAAAGTTATGAGTTAGTTACATTATGGATTATATTATTTATTGAGAATGATTTTATGTATTTTAAACATTAGGGATGTTGATATTAGCCGTTACTATATTAGGGATCCTTATATTATGGATCCTGATTATACGGGCAATCGATGATTATGAAAACCCAATTTATAGATTTTTATTTTAGGGGTATAAAATTTCGGAGACAAAATAGAGACCCAATAAACTATTATCATCTTGCATAATTAAAATTAAACTCATAAAATATGGTAAAATTATTTATTCAGTGCTTTTAAAAAAATATGGCTAGCAACAATCATGCCAGTTTATAAATAATAATAACATTAGGACAATCGACGATTATGTCAACAAAAAAAATCAACATCAAGTTTGTCAACAGATGATTTGCAGTATGATTCGAAAATGAATATACGTAATTACAATACCTACCTAGACCTACCCATTAGTTTCCTTCTAATTCCAAGCCTAATGTAGGTAGGTACCTAGCTACAATAACAGTAGATTATTTATTTTATTTACCCTATTGTACGGCGCCGGCGGCGCTTTGATTATCACACTAGTTATAATATATATATTACCTATAAAGGTGAAAGTTTGTGTGTGTGTAAGTATGTACCTACCTAAGTTTGTTTGTTACTCTTTCTTTTTGCTAAACGATTTGAATGAAATTTGGTAAGTACCAAAATTGATTATACACTGTATTAAAGAATAGGCTACTTTTGATCCCGGTATTCCCACGGGAACGGGAACTATTCACCGCGGGTAACACCGCGGGGCGCAGCTAGTTTTCTACAAGTTTCATTTTATTTCCATACATAGGTTTGTACCTACTACCTACCAACTAGATGTACCTACTTACTTACAATATCTGTGTTCTGTGTCTAATACCCTATCTATCGTACGGTCGACTCGTGCGTGCGCGTGACCTCTGCCGGCCGCGTGGTGAACTGTGCGAGTGAGATAACTGCGAATGCGCGGCACGGCCGGCCAGTGAGGCGAGGGGAAATATTGTATTTGAGCTGGCATTACGTAGGCTCTTAAGCCTATTATTAGGTTTGTCTAAACACTACGGCTCACGCTTGAAGCAATGGTACTTAAATGTTGAAGTTATAAAATATCATTTAAAAAACAGAAAAAATATTATACACAAATAACAGTAAACAATAATAATTGTATGTTATCAATGTAAAAGCAAATTCTGTTCTACAAATAACATACCTATCACACCTTCGCATTTCAAACGCCTCAAATATTCTATGAAAGAAAGACCAAATGTTCCACTTCCTCCTTTTCTGCATTCCTATCAACATTTTGTCCAAAAAAACATGACACTTTCATTTTGTACCATCTTTGTTTCGTAGTAGGTTCCTACGTCTTCGCTGTCCAACGCCTTGGGGGTTGTGTTCTACTGTCAGCAATAAAGTGCTACTTATTTATGGCAACAAAACGGTCTAACAAGAATTCTATTGCGTACTTTCTGAAGTTCAAAAGTAATGGAGTAAATTACTTTCTATCTTCCATTTCAAGGTAGCTAGAAAAATGTTGGGAGATCAGATAAATTATTTACATGCAACTATCTAAATCTTTCTGTGTGCAGTATTTATCTTACAATTTCAGAAGATCCATTCAAATAATAGACTTTGGCTTTAGGATGTTGAGCCACACACGCTTAATAACCTACATAAAATACCTACCTACTATATAAATCATGTAATAATCTACGTTTCAAGAGTTTTAATAAAATTCTGAATCGTTATTCTTTTTGTTTCATTAAAATGTTCCATGGTTACAATGATAGGTATCTACTCATAAAAAATATATCTAGTAGTAGTAGTTGTTTCATTACAATGTATTTACATACTTACATTTTGATATCAAGGTAAATGTCTCTATAAAGGTATCATAACGAACGCGGTCACGTTGCGTTCAATAGACGGTTATTAAGCTGTACTTGCAATTCACTAACTTGCACTCCTCTCTACTCATTAGGTATTTAATTATTTAGTGCACATGTTACCAACAAACACTGTTGGTTAATGAGCTTTTTGTTTGTTCGTTTCAACGACTTTGCAATCTTAAAACTGGAAAAGATCACGTTATTGGTACTATTCATACTATTGGTTTATTCGTTGCTGCTTCAGTTCTTTGCAACCGTATTGCTTCAATAACAAATATATACCAATATAATTATAATTTGTTTTTAAATGAATATAGTTGTAAATGTGGTCATTTGTGTACAACATGTAACAGTTATAGAAACAACATAATTATATTTTTAAATGAAGTAGCTGTACCTAATAAAACCTTTATATATTTTACAGATTCTAATTATTATTCCTCTACTATAATTTTATACATAGATGCACCTATCTTATAAATAAAGATTGCATTTTATTGCTCTTCGTAAACAAAAGGCCTAGCACGCCTTCTCACCAAGTCCCCTAAAAATTTGAATTATGACTGTTTATTTTTCTTTGACGTTTTCACTCGAGTTCTTACAAACTTTTCAGATTCAATTGTCTTTGTTAGAAAAAAGAAAAATTTAAGGTGAGGGGCAACTCACACTGAGGCACGATACGACGATTCGCGATAATTCAGTGTGATGTGGGCTGACCCTTAGAGACGATGCAGTTAAGTCTGCACTTAACTTCAAATGCATGTCAAAAGTTTGCGTTTATAAAAAAACTATTTAAAAAAATCATTAGTCTATTTTTTTAACTGAGTACCTTCTAACTTAGTAGGTACCTACCAAATTTTCATGATATTTATTTTTATGTTTGAAAGAGTAGGCATATCCCCGGCCGAGGTGGACCCATAAAAAAATTGATGAGGATATTTGGAGTTTTGAACAGAAATTTACCTCGAGAGTGCTGGAAATTTCTCTTACGAAATTGAAGTCGGTTTAATTAATTAATTTTTCCACTTGTACATAATATGGTGTAGATTATTATTAACACCTATGTCTTCCTTTACAAACAGCTTCACCTAGCCAGACAATAACTTAAGTACAGTACAGTGTAAGCAGTACTACTTCAAACTTTAGAATTAAGTTATCTGTAAAATTCGATTTCTAGAAACATACAGTCCTGCAAACATCTACTAACTTAATAAAATATCTAGGTACAATATTACGACAGAACTGAACATAAACTTTAAAGTGCATCCCCAAGACGAATTCCTTTCGAACTACAAACAACAAATCCACTACGATTTTACTCACACACTCTAAATTTTTTGCTTGAAGCAAAAAAATCTTCGACATATTTACCTGTACACCTACCTTAAGCAATGTAGATCGAATTAGACTAGTTTTACGATAATCAGAAATTTAGGAATTTACATGTAGGTATACCTGTACGTACCGAATCCTTCTACCTTATTTAGTACTTGGAAATGCAGATGAGACGCACAACGCAATCAGTAGAGTGACAAAGAAATACCAAGTTAAAACATTACTTTAACATTCAAAAATAAATGTTTATTTATTCAAGATTTTCTTTGAAAAGTATAACTTCAGAATTTTTCAAAATTACCAACTACAATAAAATGAGAAAGATAGTGCGGTGAATATTTCTTCATAATTTCAGACAGCGTTGTAGCATTACAAAGGTTTGCGTAGCAAAAATCACCAAGTGCTTTTTGTGCAGTCAAAGGAGATGGCAAAACAATGGCTTGAGTTCGTTATCTCCCACTTGGAGCACCTAAAGATGTTTTAACAGGACACCCCGCACCTGTTCATAAAAGCAGCAAAAGTAGTTTAAGTAATTCGATAATAGCAGAATCGTTAAACTTTAAATTATCTGAAAGGCAATTTTACATTCGAACATAACATTTGAGAAAAATAATTGTTTCTAGAACTAGTCTTCCATTAGGTACAGTATTGTCTTTAACTTTTAAAACTTAGGTATATTAATTAGCTAGTTCCTGAACAATTACCTTTTTAAGTCATTTTATTTTAATTAGGTACACTGTCAATAAACAATTTAAAAGCAATAAATACTTCTTTGAAGGCTTTGCTACCGACTTCTTTGATGAAAACCTACAAGCTAAATTAGCTCCATGTTGGCTCTATGGTTTATGGCAAATTAATTTATCAATGTCAAATATTTGCTACTGTCTACTGTTGTGAAAATTGATTTACAACAGATTCGTAATTTACTAAATCTTAACAAATCAAATTAAGACAGTTAAAATGACTCACGAAAGTGCAAAATCCAAGAATAAAATCACGAGTGTATTCACGTCACTTCTAAGTGCCAACATGGAGATGAACGAGGATGAGAAGGAGCATTCAGACTTCACCGTAAAGTCGGGCAGGCCGGGGAACGGCATGCGAGTCGGCAGCCTCCTGAGGGTCTGGGCTGAAGTGTCCAGGATCAACTACTTCTCATCACAGCCCCTGGACGTCATTACTTTAGGTCAGTTTCCACCTTATCAAAGAAAACTCTTAAATACGTAATTTTATTAGGACTTCAGTTCAGCCATTACTAAGCGGGTCACAGACCTTCCTTTTTGTAGTAGGTACTATAAATTAATGAGTACTATACAATTTAAAGTACTTACCTAACTAAAGTTTAAGTAAAACAACTATAATTGTGGACGAAGCCAAATAAAATGCTACATCGTATTTTATTTACCACAAAGCTTTAGTCTCCCAGAAGCAACAACGAAATTCTTGGCTGCAGAAAATATTCCTGACCTAGATAGATCAAAACGCGAATACAAACAATCCGTAGGTACCTACAATACCTACAACATCTCTTGTGGATTTCTATCAATACGTAATATAACACGAAATTGTGTTCTGCAAGAGCCGAATTTCAGAACAATTTTTAATATTTCAGGTCAGAGCATAAGACGTCGCAGCATCGGCTTGCCGGTGAAGGAATATTCGATAGAATGTCTGGTTCCGTCAGAACTGCGGAACAGAAGTGTTGAAGATTTATTTGCGGACCAAGTTAGTCCATTTTCTACTTACCTAAAGGCAGCGTGCGCCTACATCAGCTGTGGCAAAGTATCGTATAAATATGTTATTACCAAGTTAGAACCCATTATTCCCATTCTCTCTCCTTCCCACTAACAGCAAAAGCACAACGCATATAATATTCCACAGCAACACAAAATCACTCGAAACATTATCAGCGTGTACCATAAATTATAAGTAGGTACCTACATATTTGCGTAATCCTAAATTATATTTTGCAATTACCGGGAAAAGTCTTCTTTATGAGACAGTATGGACATAAATATTATGAAATTCTTGGGAGCGTATGTCGAAAGTTGTCGTTATTTTAAGAAAATATGCAGGCTGCAAAATTTATATGAAATATTTGCGTCAACAAGTCTTTGTAACACTTACAAAATACTTACTTTAAAACTGTTTAAAATACTTACAAGTTTTGTTTAAAAATAAGAATTTAATTAAATTTTTCATTAGGTCAGTTTAGATTTTTTTTTAATTTTGTTAAGTATTCATTTTACTTTTTTCAGTTCCCTATAAAAGTGACATCACTGCTAAACGAAGATCAACTTTGGGGTTGTTTCTACACTTTCCCAGAGTTGTATGACGATGTGTACTCACCCGTAATACACATCCGGAAGGTGGAGGACGTGCCCGAGCTCGTAGGCGGGGTGCTCACCAGAGATATGGTCACAGCGTGCCTCACCTACTTAAAACGAACACCCATTCTGAGAGACTTTGTTTACGTTAAACTGGATCTTTCTTCTAAGGTCTCTAATGGTCTGTAATGTGTAGGGTGTAAGTAAAGAAAAAATTAACCGTTCGAGTATTATTAGGTGTTTATTAGATAATGTGCTAAGAAAGCTAAGCAGTGAACGAGGAAAAAAAAATACTATAGTATGCCACTTATTACAAAATTTATTCATTGTGCACCGCCCAGTTTTTTCGTAAATCTCTGGTGGAAACACAGCCTTAAAGTACTTTACTCTAGGTGCCTGATTTCAGTAAAAGTTGGTTTTCCTCAGCGTGTTTTTCATTTATTCATTGTCTTGCATTTCCAGTTCCTGATAAACATCCAAGTTCTGCAGCACTACAAGTACTTAGTTTATTTGGACTTGTCGTCGAATTTATTGACGGAATTGAGCGTTCTCTCCAACCTTCTCTATTTGCAGTACCTATCAGTAGCCTTCAACAGACTCAACACCGTTCTGGAATACGAAACTCGTAAATATTTTATCAATTCGCTTTAAGTACATCTTTCAACATTTCCTTGTAGGTATTTCTTGTAATGCAGAACATTTTTTGCCCACAGCTCAATGGTTCCTAACGGAAGTTCACTATAAGTTCAATTCGGTGAAACGAATCAGGGATTTAAGCCTGTTTTGGTCTATTACTATACTGGATTTGTCCCATAATAACATCAAGGGTATCACCGGACTGGAAACTTTAAGGTTATAAATTGACGTCCTTTTGTTTACGCGTCCCTTTTTAGCATTAGATTATACACCAACACTAAGCAGCCTTTTATCTTTGTTTAACCAGATACCTCCGCCGCTTAGACCTATCGTTCAATCACATTCAACGACTCGAGAACTTGAACAATCTCCGTCTCCTATGGCTGGATGTTTCGTACAACAATATTTCTAGCTTCGAGTTTGGCCAAAAATCAGGGCTATGGACACTGATCCACCTCGAATATTTAAACTTAAATGAAAACAACTTAACTTCTATGAAAATGTTCTCTGGATGCAATAGGTATGTGACCTGAAAAACGTTATGCTTTCCCGACCTAGTTTGTCATGTCAAAGCCTAATCTGAATTGATTTTCGAACGAATTTGAAAGAAAGGCGAATTCTGAAACGAGTCGCACGGAAACACATTTTATTTTTGTGGGGCGCTTTGTGGTTTCGTTTGTACAGCTTTTATGAAGGTTTTAGTATGAAGTCAGAAAATATGTTTGAGGATGAAATAGTAAACTTTTATTCGCCTTTGCTTTTACATTTTAGATATTTTGGAGTACCTATGGGTGGATATTATAAATTGTTGAGTTCCTTTCACAGGCTGCGAGAATTACATGCCCGAAACAATCGCCTAAGCATGCTCTTAGAGCTAGCTGTCTACATGCGACAGTTGCGAAGACTAATCATCCTAGACTTGCGTGCTAATCCCATTTGCTCCACATCGGGCTATAAGGATGTGGCTATCAACACCTTCCCCATACTCCTGAGCCTCGACGCTGAAGAGCTTGATCCAGTAGAGCAGGTACATTAGTCTGTTTCAGCATTTGGACATTGTCCATATTTCTCAACAGTTAATGCAAAGGTACTACCGGTGGCACATTGCCAACTCCCTATGTCTTTTGCAATCTAACAGGCAAACACTAAAAATAAGTCGTACAATTAATCCAAAATTAATCAATTGTAAGAAACTCGCGCCCGAAAATATCACCGGAAATAACAAGCAAAGGGATTGTTCATATTCGCGCGAATAACCTTTAGCGCTCGGTACGGAAAGTGTTTCGAGTGGAAACTGCAAATTGCAAAATGTGGCAAGAGGCACAAATCGTTAACTATCTCCAAAGTGCGAGGATATCGGTTAAGCGAGCAGAGAACAATGGAGGTAGTTGCCTACGTTGTTTCTATGCACTTTCAGCACCTTAGGTTTAATTATGCTCTACAAGCAACTTTTTGCCATTACTATGATTTAGCAGAACTGCTTTTACCTTCATTCTTATTTAAGTAAACGTGTTCACTGATCTGCTACGGACGTCGCGCATTTAGAGCGCGAATATAATTACCGCTACATGGGCTAATTACATTATATAAGTAGGTATTGCAAATTCTTGAAAGAAACAATACCCCACAACAATATTAATTCAAAGTGAATAGTAGAAATGGATAATGTATGAGTACCATGCTTATCATTCGAACTTTTACTTTCTAACAAAATATTTGCAGATCACATTCGATTTGCAAAAAGTAGTTATATGCAATTTTTATTTAGCAATAACTAGTTTATTCAGCTTGTAAAATAAAGTTCAGTATTTAAATAAGACGAACTCCAGTTTTAATTAAATTCGCTAAATAAACTTTATTCAATTCTAAACTAGGAACCGGCTGATGTTCGTACGATTTAATATTATAAAGTTCTAAATTCGCAGCGGACCGCCAAAATGGATATGACGCCGGACGTGGTGATGTTCGCGACCCGCCGCCTGCTGCGACTTCTGTACGTGGAGCAGCTGACGCGCGCGCGCGTGCCTCCGAGCACGCCGCCAGCGGACACCACTGAAGTACCGCTCATAGTTCTGGTCGGGTACGAGGCTGTTGGGAAAGGTAAGTTATAACCTACTTATATTGGACGAGCTGGCTGAAAGTATATTGATCGGGTCATCCATTTTTTTTCAGAGTTCGCTTGCCTCTCGTGGTGTTCTTTGACTTGTGAAAAATGACTTCAATGTTGTGATTATGGTACTAAAACACTATGTAGATCAGTAACCCTCAGATACTTCACAAATCGTTTGAGAGCATAAAATATTTAGTTAAACTGAATAGGACTAAGTACCTAAGTTGTTTATAAAGTTAATGATGAGAAAGGAGGCCGTTGCTCTACAGTGAAACGAGATCGATGGAGAGAGATGGCGGTCCTATTTTCGATGCACTATTTCTCACTTCCAAACGCCTCCACCATTCTTCAATGGAGATTTGCACATCGTTGGCAAAATGGACACGACGCCTGACATTCGCGAGTGACATCACGTCGCGACGCCGCGTCGCGCCGCCCTAACTCCACTGAAGTGGCACTCGTTGTTTTGGACGGGTTCTAGGCGGGAAAGGTAAGAGTACTACAACCACTCGGCAGTATCTGTAAAATTCTGCTGTCGAAGACGCGGAGTAAAGATAATTTGCACTCAGACAACGCTTTCCATAATTTGGCTGCTACGGGTTGACTTGTCTAGTGGGTTTTATAATATTAGTATAGATACCTATATTATGTAATAATTGAATTGATGATCCTAATGGTACAATTCCGCGAACCACTTATGACTGCAGCCGCTATAGAAAACGCAGGTCGGTTGCGGTTTGTACCGGATAACGAGTAAAAGGTGCCTACCGGTCGCACTTTTGTTTGATGCGTTTTTCTACAAACTTGTCTTCTACGAATACGCAGGGTCATCTCAATTTTCCGAGTAGGTAGGTACTATGTACCTGCCTCGCAGACTAGGTGTAAAACAAACCAAAAGTCCAAAGTGCGACCGGTTTTTAAGTTTCCGTACGACTAATTTTTTGCGTCTACGAAGATGAAGGAGACACAAAAGTTCAGCATTAATCGGTCAAACGGTAGCGAAAACCATTCCAAATTGGTTTTCTCACAAGACACTTTACTGAAAAGCTATAGCGTAACTTCACGGTTTTTGTAAAAGGTTTACCTACCTACTATCTTTATAACATAATTCACACCAAATTAAAAGTCATTCTATAACCTCCGCAGTGCTTATCCCGCAGATTTCTTTAGAAATAGCTTTTCTTCGAAACTCCTATAAAGAGATATTCTTGTTTTTATTTTAGCGCAATCTACTCGTATCCCCGAGGCAAAATACTTTGCAACTGCGACTGTCGATCTCATTAGTTAGCTGTATTGGACGGGGAGATAATAACGACTTTTTTTCCTTTTCTCTTGAACTTTAAATAGGGGCTCACACACAAAACCGCGATGCGATGCGATACGATGTCGCATCGTATATTCGTTTGCTCAGTCAAGATCGCAGTATTTGCGATGTGATACGAATTAGCAGTCACCCCCTAAATCCCCTCCCTTTTGTACGCCCATGCTTATTAGTACTAATGTATTAAATGTGCTACCAATATTTTCATACTAATGTTTATTTAAATAAAATAAGACGAGAGCATTGTTTATCATTAATTTAAACTGTGTTAATACAAATATACGACATTTATTTCAACTAGAAACCCTCCTAGTAGAATAATGTATTTATTGTAATAACTAATTCTAATTATCTAAAAGCCAAGGACAGGCAACCTTTTTCATTTTTTATTTCTATTTTAGTGTATGATGCTTGTCTATGTATGATTAGTCTAATTAGTTTAGCTGGCATGAAACCTCTTACTTACTTTTTTTGAAATTTTATTTCTGTCTAAATAGTTTGTATTTTCTTTCTGGAAGGTAGGTATATCAATATATTTTTAGACTTCTACTGTTGATTGATGATAATAATATTTTCTTTTAGGCACGCTAGCTCGTCTGCTCGCAGTAAAGTGCAGCGCCCATGTAGAGCTTGCAGTTTGCCACACCACAGCATTACACCACTCTCCAGGCCACTACAAGGAAATCTCTAGGCACAAGTTTGACGAGATGCTGCTAGCTGGAGAATTTCTCACTTACACGGAGATGCATGGAGAGTCGTATGGCTTGAGTTTAGTGTCAGCCTCTATAATATAATCGTCATATCACATTAATTCGTCTGTGGTTTATTTCCGCAGCATAATATCACCCACTTATTTTCAGTAGTTATGTCATAGAGATATTGCTCTTACTTCAATCTTAGAAAGAAGTATGCCGAGAAAATTCTTTTCTTAATCGTTCTTGCGAAATTTGATCACATTTTTACGCTACTCCACAAGTAATCCTCCACAACTAAAGCATTATAATTCTACTAAGAGCTTCAAAAAATAACAATCGATATCTACTTGAACCCTAATTCTGTAAATATAGAACTTCTCTTGTTAAATCTCGCCGAATTGAGGACCTACTCAGCAAAATTTGTTGAGAAAAAGGTCTCCTACTTACTTTTATGAACAAAAAACCTGAGTAAAATACCTACATACTTTCATTATGAACCTGCAGCGAGTTACCCCACTTACATAATTGAAAATGTACCCATCTAATAAGGTACGATCTTTACAGTTACGCTGTTTGCAGGTAGAGAAGAGGCATTTATTAGAGCCGGGAAAGTAAGGATCGCCTGTTTGGACTTACCAGCCGCTCTGATGTTGAAATTGCGCGGTCGACGGCCATTTTTGATCCTGGTATCCTGTTCGGACAAACTGGCTCTGGCTAAAAGGCAGCAGTTTCGTGCAGGGTATTTTTCTCTCTGAGTTAATATTGTTTTCTAGTGTTTGGGTTTAAAGCTGTCGACGAGCTTTTTGTATTTAAAAGAATGCATGAAATAGTAATTCAACTTAATTTCGGCACGATAGGTACATTTAGATACTGAGTTTTTTTTCAATTTCTATTTAAACGATGGTTGGTAGGTATTTATTACCGTAAGAAAAAATATTGTAATTATATGTTTGTAATTATCCGTATAGGAGGTGTATAATTAATTAATTAATCGATGATCGAATAAAATATAGATTGTAGGTATAAGTGTTAAAGTTAATAAACCTCGCAGGATCCGTACCAGGGCTAATGAGCAGCGCGTGTCGATAGAAGCGCCCATGGAGAGGTCCACACTGCAGGTGCTACTGTCTGCCCGGATCTTAATCACCGGCATCATCAACGAGATCCTTCTGGTACGTGACAATATTAACACATTATTTGCCCAGCTGGCATGTGAGGAACAGAATAAATGCTGGATGGATGAAATGGCGACAGGTCTCAGGAACAACATGCGATCCCCGTATGCCCCTCAAGTTGAAGGGGAAAATTTACAAGTGTATTGTATGGATCTGAGTGTTGGGCAGTAAAAGGGATGGATGAACGAACGATACATGTGGCTAAGATGCGAATGCTGAGATGGATGTGGAGTGACGCGAATGGACAAGATAAGGAATGAGTATATAAGAGGAAGTCTGAAAGTGGCACCAATAAATGAAAAAATGAGGATTAACAGGTTGGCATGGTATGGCCATGTTATGAGAAGAGAAGAATGGCATGTAAATAGAAGAGTGCTGGATATGCATGTGGATGGATATATGGGTAGAGGTAGACCAAGGAAAAGATGGATGGACTGCGTGAAAGTTGACATGAGTAAGAAAGGGGTGAATGTTGAGATGGCGGCTGATAGAGGGAAATGGAAGAAGAATATTATGTTGTGCCGACCCCACGTAAGGTGGGATAAGGGCAGGAAGATGATTTGCCCAGCTGGCGATCTGCACGTAGAGAGCGCCGTGTGTTGCATTCCAAGTTTTATCCAAATCAGTCCATCACTTTTTAGGCAATTTTAGAAAAGAAGGAAAAAGTAGAATATAAATAAATATATATCAAGCCTGTTCAATCTCAACAATGTCCCAGGCACTACAGTGTCCCGTTAAGTGAAGGCAAGGCTTGCCTCCTGAATCTGTATAAATCATCTAGTAAAGATGTAAAGGCCCTAAGTTTTATATCCTTGGACATTCCACACAGCGTCATCTAGTCCCAAGCTAAGCAATTTAATTAAACTACATATAAAAATAGTCCTTTTTTTTTAAGATCTGAAAAGAAATCTCTACCACTCCCTGAGAATACAGTCGTGATCATATTTTATTTCATTTCAATCCACCACTGGCTTAGCCGTGACTGAAACACAAACATACTACTCACAGAGGAAAGCCTTTTTCTGTTAAAAAATTGTATCTACCTAAGTTATGCTACTATGATTATAATTGAGTAGGTACTCTGTGTACTTTAACACAGATAAAATACTGCCTACCTGAAACTGACATGATAACCTACCTTATAAACAACTTGAACTTAGCATGATGGCATGATTTATTTTTATTTATTTTTTGTTTTTTTTTTTAAGTATTTGCCAGATGACAAAGAAAAAAGTGAGTTCGTCGTGGATTCCGAATGTTCGTTGATGATGAACAGCGAGGCACGACAAGCGGTAAAGGATTACGCCAGGGGAGTGAATCTACACACACTTTTAGCTTCTGTAAGTGTAATTAGGTATAACAGTTACAACCTAACCAAGTAGATGGGCCTAAAATGGTAATACGACGGAGTTTTTATGACCTAGGTACTTACCTAATTCTCGGGTAAGCTTGATCTTTCCATGCTTTTTATTAATCTATGCTGACTTTATATTGTAGTTTATCTTAAAAAAACATGTCTGCCAGCTTGCATTCTTAACTAGAGTAAACATGAATTTGCATGCAGTTAATTTTTAACTTGTTTAACTTGTGATTGGAATCGCACCTATTACACAATTACGATCCAGATAGATAAAGTGATCAGCGCTAATTGATTAAACGGCTTAGGTAGGTATTATGGCAAAGCAAACTGGCGAATACAGAACAATGTGTAAAATGTTGATTAAGAAACGTTTCAGAATCGCGGAGCGCTCTACATATAATGCATATTATAATACATATTTAGATAGATTATACCTAAACATATTTTTAACGAAGTATCTACTATTTATTTACTTTATGTCTCACTCATAAAAGCTTAACTCCCAAAGAAATATAGTCATACTCGTAATTAAATTTTAACTGAACAGAGTTCCACCTCGCTACTAGAGGAGACGGATAAGCGAGCGCACGAACATTCCAGCCAATTGGAACCCAGCCTGTACTCTCTCTACAAGGAGTCGCAGGGCACGGGAGAATACACCAGCTACGTCAACGGACAGAGCTCTTATCAGGACAAGAAGACGAAAAAGTTAGTAGTACCTAATGGGTTAGCGTGCACCATTCAGATGGACAAGTAATTAATGAATAGTATGTGGGTGGACATAGGAAAAGGTAGATAATTAGTAGAGAATAAGCGCCCAAATGCCACTTTTTGTATTTGAAAGACGTGAGTGTTGAAATGACGACAGGTATTGGAAAAATAAATAATATCCTATTCCAACTCGTCAGGGATATGTCGAAATAGTTTGAGAATCATGCATTAAACACAATTGTAGAAAAATTTCATAAATAAGCTTGATTGTGTTTTACTAATACAGGTCTGCATCACAACTGAAGGTCAAAGACAGCAAATATCCAAGCATGTCTCGACCAAAGAGCGTGGATTTCAGTAGATACGCATCTTCTACTTGGAAAGGTACTCCATCCATCTACATTACAATACTTATGCACTCAAGTTGCTTCAGGCCACTGGTTCGACCGCATGGTCCGATCAATCGGACTACGTGAACCTTTTTTTCCAGTTGGTCTCAAGAAACACGTGATTCGATTGATCGAACCATGTGTTCTTGAGACTCCTGTTTATAAGTACCTAAGTGTTTTTCTGCCTACTCAATAAATAAATAAGGTTTGATACTGTAATACTACAAAAAACCTATAAACCACGTACTACCTATCTATGCCTAAGTGTAACTTTCGTAATAAGACTGCACTGCTCCTGAGTTTATTTTGTATGAGCAATGACCATTCTCCTTTATCAGCAGAATTTAAATTAAAGAAGGTACCTACTGGATATAAAAAAAACAGAAAAGACCAACCGTAATTCTTGCCATATTTGTCTCGCTAACACAAACATCATCAAGAACAGTGATGGAACCGGGGCTCTTAAATCCATCAAATCCCGTCTCATATGAGCACAAAAACAGGAAAAGACGAAAAAATTACAACAATTTACATAGCTAAATTATGAGAATAAACGCGTGATACGCCGAGATCCTCCGCTGTTTGTGAATCTTCGTCAAATATTAACAGTCCTATGTTTCTGAAATAGTCGTGTACAAGGATGGCAAACAATCAGGATTTGTCAATACCATTCTGTCAAGCCAAATGTAGTCTGTGTGCAAAGTTTTATTTTTCTGGGTCAACAAACAGAGTGGGGAAATAAACACCATTAAATACTTACAAATTGCGTCGTGTCAGGTATCAAAATAGCCTTGCAACTTTTACTAGGTTTCGGTAGGTACTTCTTTCAACAAACGATTATATACCTAAACCTACTCGTATTTATCTCGTGAACACGGTTCACACTATCAGAAATTAAAAGTAGAGAAAGCATAGTCGTAAATGTATTTGTGTTGTAATATAAAAGCAGACTCTACGCAAGCCTACGCTGGATCTACGCCGTAGCAAACGCTACGAGCCTCATATTTTATTTATGACAAATCTATGTCCGTGCTTCCAGGTTTATCTATGGTGCCAGACAGTTCCAAGTCATCGAAATCTGTAACATTCACGTCGGCGGATGCAGATAACCAGGAAATCGATCCGATGGGTATGCTGATTGAGCCACAGCATTCTGCGGAAACTGAGAAAGGTAGGAAAATGTAGTGTCTATATTAAGTATTTGTACTGAGGTTAAAACATGAGTAGGTAGGTAGTTTGTAAAAGCGGTTCTCTCCTTCTCCACCTAGAGGACCGCAGAGGCAGGGCAGTAAAAGTGTTCATTCACTAAACGTCAAAAAATCTTAGATAGTACAGTTTGCTAGCTGGCCCTTACAAAAAAAGAGGGGGTTGTAAGCCGATGTTGATGCGGTTCTTTAAAGAAAATCTGGATCGGATTTATCGGAGTTTATTTATTTTTGTTAATGTTTATATTCGTAGATAGCAAAGGCAAGGCGATTCGTTCCATCAGCAATCGGGTGCCGTGGCCCGCGCGTGGCCAGTCACGAGTTGGGGACTCCGTCGACGATCTGGACCTGTGGCTGGCGTTCCTCACTGAGACCGGCGTGATGCGCTCCAGCGATGTACCCGAGCCCGATATTTGTAAGTAACTAGGTATTATCATCAGAATTTGGTGGCAACTTTCGCTTCGATCAGACTGACTGACTGATGTTTTGAGGTCCGTTGAAGAATTCCTGATGACGTGCATCAGATAAGCTTGCTGTTGCTATTATTAAACAGTATATTTAACCTCGATTAGATTGCTATAAGTATACCAATTTAATTTGTAATATTCGTATGTAATTTTTCTATTTTACAATTAAGTACCTACCTACCTACTTGCTGCTTGTATCCGTTTGATTAAAAATTTTGTATTGGTACCTAGTAAGTAGGACTTATGCAAAACAACAATGTGTAGGTACCTATCTAGGTAGGTATATCGAATATTAATTAAGAATATTAAGCAAATTGTTAATTTTGATTCCTTATTATTATCAAAGACGATTAACTAGATATTAATCGTCTTTGTTATTATTAATGGTTAAATTTCTTCATCATATTTTATTTTAAGGCAGTGCCTAAAGATAATAAATCTCACTTCGTTTTTTCAGCTCCTATTCAGCGCCACGACACCAGGGTGGACGATCCGGATTCGATGATCCATCAAATGGATTATTACGACAGGATGACTACTGTAAGTTTTATCTCATAAGTAGTAGGTACCTGCTTCGTGATAGACGAGAATTTAATCACGAATTGATCGAAGAGGTAGGTATGCCTAGCTACCTAGTTAAATTAAAATGTTACTTCTCGAAGTCCTATAAAAGAAAAAAATAGGCGACACATAGGTACCTACTCGTACACTCGCTTCGTTCGTTCGTATGAATAAGGTACACTCGACGCCCGTCTTTTCCATTTTTTATCAGCCGTACCTACTCGTACAAGCGACGTGCAAACGACCCAGCGTTCGTAAGGAAATTTTAAGTAGGTATTTATTATACCTATTTTCTTCATTTGAAAAGAGCAGATGGGACGATAAGTGTTTCTTTAGTGAGACAGTAGTGGCAATTCGGAGTATCGCAAAAGCTAAACTTATCTAACCAAAAATGTTGCCGTCCCTGTCATAGCGATGGGAATAAAAAGGATGGCGTTAATTTTAGTTAGTTTAGTTAAACTTTTGCGACACTCCGAATTGCCACTACTAGGTAGGTAATATAATTAGTATACTTAGGCACAGATAAAAGAATACTAAGACTTAGGAGAGGATTGTAAGCAGTGTTTTTCGTTTCAGTCTCATTCCGAAGCACATACTACGAACATAAGAGATGACTACGAGGACATTCACCGCCGGCTCCCTGGGCTCTTTAGAGATACTGTTTGTAACATATTTTAGTGTTATGCTAAGCCTGCAATACATGTTGGCCGAGCATAGGCGAGAGAACGCCATAATATATGCTGTCCATACGTTGGTGATGAGTTTTTGCCTTGCCTTACAATCGCTCGTTATTATCATTCGCCTAGCTGGCCGAGTGCAGGCATGCACCCTCGTAGTTGCTCGTGTCCACTCGCCTCACTTCGGAGCTGTGTCTGTTTCGGTCACAGATGTAGGACTAAGTAATCCTTGTTCCTAGGTTTCGGTTCTCCACAAATCAAAGGCGCTCGCCTCCGCTTGGCGAATCGTGTCCACATGTTTGCCAATGTAGGCTCGGCCAACATGTATACGGTAGCACTTGTTAGGTTTCCTCAAGAACGGTACAGCCACTCCGTAGACAGAGAACCCTCAACAAGCCACTCAACATTTCTGACATTCATGATACTGTGTGACGTTTTCGGGCTAGTCAGAGGCACTTCCATCGTAGATCTGGAACCCATTTTTTGTGTGTTCTACAGTTTATTTTCGTCAACAGGTCACGATGGACAACCCTGAAGATGCATTTATAAAAGTACGGAACATAATTCGTGACATCGTCAACACGCAGAAAATATTCAATCCAATGTTCGATATTGACTTTGTAAACCTCAAGTACTATCCTACTGTAGAAAAGAAACTCTCGAACATTTGCAAACAAATTGCTCCGCAAAGGTTGTTCTATTGATAATAAACATGACTAATATAAAAAGTGTTTTATTGTGTAAGTAAATTAATACAGTATCATACATACAATGGAGATAGTACTGGATTCATTATTTAAATTTACTATAGGCTTAAGTTTAAGTAAACAAAATCATTTGAACACCATAGTGTCCAGCATCGCGCCTAGGTTTTGGACAATGTTGTTTGACATGAGAACATCCACTTTCTCTTCTAAATGTCGCTTGGGGTCCTGCTTGCCGACATTCTTGATGGCCAGCTGTTCCGGCGTCATCTTCTCTTCATCTTCCAATGCTTTGTTGTAGTTTTTAGCAAGCTCCAGCATATCCGTGACCGTTGTACCGTTGATTGTACAGTGTTCTTTGTAGTCTGATAGCGTGAGTCCATCCATCCATGACTTTTTATGTAAGTTGAGAAGCATTTTCTGCTCAAGCTCATTCTTTCTGTAGTTTATACTGATCGAGTAGTAATGGCGATTTAGACCGTGAATGAGAGCTTGTACTGAGGGCTTTTGCAGATGCCCCAAGTTTGAGGTTGTCTGTCTGGGCTCCTGACCAAGTACCATCATGTTAGGGTTGATGAGACGGAAGGCATCAATGACGACCTTACCCTTCACTGACTGAATGGGGTCAACAACCACAGCTACAGCTCGCTCTGACAAAGCTTCAAATGACTGTTGAGTGTTTATGTCTACACCAGACAGCCAGCAACCAAATCCAGGATGCGAATGGTACCTGGAATGTAAGAGGCAAGAGGTTGGTAAAGTTCAAAACTCAAGGTAACTAATACACAAACTTATTTCACATTCAATAATAAAAATAAAGTAAAACATGAGTTTTTTTTTATTTGTTAAATTTATTACTTTATGTAAATCTTTCTTATAAATATTTCTTATTATATGTAAATGCAGGTCTGTGTGGTTCAATATGTTTGTCATATACTTGTATCATTGTGAAATATTGCAAGTTTTCTTTACCTTTACTAATACCAAGGTGATTCTATATCGTCCTTACTACAACCATACTACAACTAAGTCACTACTAAGATATCCTATAGGCTAATCTATATAACTTTACATAAAGTCTATTTTTCATTATAAGCAAGAACAATGACATGATACCATGTCAGTAAATGAACTTTAGACATGAATACTAAATGAATTGATTCTAATATTGCTTACCATCCAACAACCATCTCTGGCCGTCCAGTCTGCTTCAACATATCCAACATCTTAGCCTGGAATACAGGATCAACAGCCTCTACGGACACACCTGTTCCAGTCTGGGGCATGGCAAACACATCAATCACCCGGACTGTGTAGTCATCCACAAACTCACCTGAAATATTATAATAATGCTGTAGGAAATTATAATACAGACAAAGGAATATTACAAGTATGTGTACAATATTTATGAATATAAATATGAAATATTGTCATGGAAATAGAAGAGAAAAGACTCAGCTCTCAATACCTAGTCACATAATGTACTCATATGACACAATGTTTTCGTAGAGAGTGAGAATAAATGGATTAGTCAGCACTATTTTCAACTTAATTAGCTTTAACGTTTATTGACTTACCTAACATGAGACCCATAACTTCCATTGGTACTCCAGCGCGTCCGTGCTTCAACATTTTGAGGAGGGCCAGAGAAGAGATATACACCTGCTCGGCGGTGTCCACCGCTGGGGCATCGGTTGGCGGCGGCGCCTGCGACAACCCCGCCATTCCTCCACCGAGACGTAAAAGACGATCCATTCTTCACTTGAAAGCTTCTAACCTCTGGAAACAAGGAGATGCATCAGCGACACCGCTCTAAACCGTTCCCTCAACAATCAATACAGGAACTACATAACCCACTTACTTACATAAAACAACGACTTGTCATTTATTTAAAACTGTTTTGAAACTATAACTGAGAATTCGCTTTTTACAGGAAAGTAAAATAGATTTCACAAAATGCAAGTTGAATTGACAAGAATGATTTCGGTTTTGTAGTTTGACAACTTTTGTTTGACAGCACACGTCGAAAATGCAACCTCATGAAGGTGCGTTCAGGATTCAAGACGGGTTAAACTGGGTGGAGGCCTCGGAGGGGACGAATTCTAGCTAAGTTGGCCATGGACAAAATATTTTCTTGTCACATCACTAGCTTTGGTTCTCTTTGGGTAATGATGTCAGATTTATCACTGTCATCATGCTCTTTGACTGTCATGTCACTGTCATGTCAGTTAACTATTTTCTATTCTTAGCACAAGCCAAGCCGTGCGAAGCCAAATTAAAGAAGAAGAGAACTGAGAAGTTTCTGTTTCTGTCAAAATTTCACGAGATTACAATTTTGATTACATACAATACCAAATTTGTTACAAAATACAAATTGTAGGTTCTCTCAATCAATCACAGTTCAGCATCTTTTACTTAGTTTGTGAATCAGTTTTTCATTCGAGTATCGGCCGGCAGCGAGCGAGAATAAGACCAATTTTTTTTTACATAAGCCTGTTCATGGTATAGGATTACTAACAGCTATAAAATGAGTTCCAATAAATCTGTTCTGCCACCAAAATATTCAGAAGGCCCACATGGACTAGGTAGAGTAGTTTTACATGTGATGTAATGCGGGCACCACATCTGTTGGTTCCAACCCTGCTCCAATGTGGGGATCGATCTTAGACGGTTATCGGACACAAACGGAGCATTCCTATTCGTAGCCAATATTGGAACCAAGTTAAAGCCAATATGTGGTGCCCACATAATACCCAGAACTGCACATTCTTCTACTACAAAAAAATATCATAAAAATTGTTTTTAGGTGACCCTGATGATAAAACTCTGAGAAAAGTTGAAGCTGAGGTGCTTATCCCCAAAATTATGAGGGAGAAAGCCAAAACTCAAAAATGTGTAAAAGAAGTTGCTGAATTTGAGCAGTGCTGCAAAGATTCCTCCTTACTCATGGTTGTAAAATGTAGAGATCAAAATTCTGTTCTAAAAGAGTGCCTCGGAAAATGGTATAGGAATGATGAGTTCAGACAATTGTGTACTGAAGAGTATCTGAAGGACAGGAGCGAGTATAGAAGAACTGGAATCAAGAAACCCACAAGGAGAGCATAAGTGTAAATGTTTGTAGTCATACTGTAGTGTAAATAAAATTGTTTTCAATGTTCATCTTCATTTATTGTACCAATATTTCTGGAGAGTACTGTGGATCTAACACTGTAATTCTTTAACCCTTGTGGCATGTCTCCTGGTTCTTTTGGATGCACTACTTCAGCCAACAGTATTTCCTGAAACAATATTTGTGTTAGAACTTGTCCATAAAATGAAATAGAAATGAAACTATGAACCACAAAATCAAATTCACCTTAACAGTTGTGTTAGCCATCCTCACATGACCCAATGTTGATATCCAATCTATTTCATCATTCTCATGCTTAATTACAACTATGTAGTCTGAATGGGTAAGCTCAGGGGCACATCTGTAGAGTACTGAAAAAATTCAAAATCACTATGGAAAGCTATTCAAGATGATTGCAATGGTTAATGATGTTTAATAAATACTTACAATAGTCACCACCAAATTTAATTCCAGGTTTTACAATGTATCCCTTTGATCTAAAATAATGGTAGACAACATATTTGGGAAGGAACCTCTTATCAGTTTCATTGAATAATTTCCAGGTTTGTTTAATATTCAGAATGTGATTGTCCATGTCAATTATTTGCAAACATCCAAATCCAAATAACAGAAAGAATGCTTCTTGTAAAGTTAACATAAGCTTTTCTAGCAACTTTGTTCGGTTGACACAACACTCTGCTTTTAAGTTTTCGAAATAGTTATTGCTGTTATCCTCAAGTTCTGAGTCACTGTTAGGTACGACCACAGCAATATTGCTAGTATCAGTAATCTGTGGTGTGACCTTGACAGCTTGTGGATCTTCATCAACATCATCATCATCACTTGCATCGCTTGATACCAAGTCTACTAAATCCCTATTTTTTATTTTCTCTCCTTCATAAATAATTTGAGCTGTTAGTTTATCTACAGCTTCCAGAAATAAATCAGGCTTTGTTTTAACTCGGTCACCGTTAAACTTTTTATACCATTCATTTCTTTTTTTAAATTGTCTTCTTCTCATTGTTGGACACTCTCGCTGTGCCATTGGCCTTGATCGTGATGTAGACCCTTTGCCAAACCATCCCATCTTGTGAAGTTCCATATCCTCCCGAGTTCTCAACTCCACATTGAAACCATTAAAGAACCCGGTAAATGTCAAGGTCAAATTATCAAATGGATCGCGAAATGTTTTGGAAGATGTCGGAAATAGGTCATTTGGGCTCAACTTTGGGTCATTATTTTGACAATCTTTTGATTGCAAAGTAGACATGACAAAGGAACTGGCCACTTTTCTAATGAAGTTTCGATTCCTTGAAGCCAAATGTCTAGCCTTTGTTGATTGTTGAAAGAACAGATCAAACGGAATGGACGTAGTAATTCACAATTCACCTGCAAATTAAATATTAGCCAGATTGTGTGTGTATATCTAAATTCTCTCTTTGATTCATACGAAAAAATAATAATTTGTATTTAAATGAAATGTGCAGGCTGGGTCTCGCCTCGGAAAACAGAAAACTCTGAGGGTCTCGCCTAAATAAATCACGAATTTTTCGGGATGGATAGTAGAGCAAGTACTGGGAATTTTAATGGTAAGTTGGACATATGAAAATCATTTCAGTAAGTACGTAAACAAATTGATCGGTAATCAACCTTTAACGCGCAGCAAAGAAGTAACTTATCTACCTATGTACCTATACTTAGGTAGGCCCAAAGAGAATATAATACTACACCTAGTACGCCTAGGCCTACTAGTCTAGTGTTTTCGAGGCTTCAACTTACAAAGAATTTTCTAGTTTCGTTTTGTAAACAAACACTTTTTTTGGTGCACCCACCCACAGACTACATGGTGCACCGCAAGCCAAAGAGCATGTAATAGCCGCAAGCTTGCGGTTTGCTTTGCTAGTTTGCTACCAAAGAGAATAAAAGCACTTGTTTGTTTGCTATGCTACCGGTCGGTATGCCATGACTCTGTTGTTGCACCAAAAAAAGGCGCAAAATTAATTAGTACTCTGTGCCGTCTGTGCACCACAGAACACTTATACTCCTAGCGCTGTGCACAGAGTACCATGCTCTTTGAGACTACCGTCTGTCTGTGGGCAAAATGAATGATTGATCCACACCCATAGAGAAAGGATCAGAAATCTTCTATGCCCACATCAGTACCAAACAGATGAAACAGACTACTGTCTTGTCTACTATAGATTGACCAGCTGGGTGGGTGGGGTGGGTGGGGCTGGCACAGACTACTTCTTAATGATAGATCGTCTAAGTTAAGCAACGTTCTGAGCGGTCACTACTTGGATGGGTGACCGCAAGTGGCATTTTCATCTGACTGAGCGCTTCCGTGCTTCGGAGGGCACGTTAAATTGTCGGTCCCGGCTTTTAAAGTCGTTAAGCCATGACTGAGGCCTTTAGGCGGCCTAAAAACTCCGTCACCAGAGTTGGCCACTTGCTCAGACGAACGAATCATGATTTTCTGAACTACAATTTAAAAAAAAAAATATTTGACTGACAGCTGAAATAATTGGATTCGCGTTGTTTCCTCAGTGCTACCAACACAAATTTTAATTGTGCTGTCTCGTTTTGTTGCAGTGCGATCTGTATTCATTAGAGAAGGTAAGAAGATAATGTAAATATCCTACCTTGGCTAACTTCACTTTACATAGTCACAAGACCTCTCAGCTGAGGCTGTCCGTAAGTTCTGTTTTTGGTGAAAAATAAAAGTTGCTCGGATTTTGCTTTCATTGTAAAATACGTGAATTTTATATTTCGTAGCCAAAATGGCTAACGTTAACGCTGAGCATGTAAGTCAGCTAATCCCCACGCTGGGCGACGATAAAATCGGTACGTAAAATACTTGCGCATTAGTCCTTGTATCACAATTTATTGGATCTTACTTTTTTCATATTACTATGTTTTCCAGACATGATTGCCGCGACCAGCGTGCTGCAAATCCGTGCAAGTGAGATCCGCCAGACTCAGATCAAATGGCAATCTTATCTGCAGTACGTATCGATTGTATAAGATGCTGTTTTGGTTCTGGCTACGCCTTGCTTACTGGATGTTCTTTTAGGTCGCAGATGATCACTCAGCGTGATCATGACTTCATCGTGAACTTGGACCAGCGCGGACAGACGGACTTGCCAGACAAGAGCCCTGAGACATGCGCCGACGTGTTCCTGAATCTACTTACTCACATCAGCAAGGACCACACCATCCAGTACATTCTGGTCCTCATTGATGACATCTTATCTGTGAGTTTTTACAAATTCAAAAATTGATGAATAAAAATATTATCTTCATTGTAGGTTGTAAGATGAGCTTGGGTTAGAAAAACATACGTAACTGGTTTAGATTACTTATCCTAATGCAACATGTATCATGCATAAATTGATGCACCATCCACTTTCTTAAATTAATTGTGTGACCTTTTGAATTTCAAATAAATCATTTGCCATTTTGCCCATATTTTCATCAAACTTAAAGAAAACTGAACAAAGCATTCTGCCACTGCTGGAGTACAAAAATACTGTTTGTAAATATTACAAACTGTATTATTATGTAATATTTACAAACAGTATTTTTGTACTTCAGCCCGAAAGCCCAAACTTATCAAATTTTTACTATAATTCTTTAAAAAAATAAAGCAGTCTTGTTTAAAATCAAAAATTGTTTTTTTTTTTAGTATTATTCCAATAAATTCATTTTGAATTAAATAAGATACTTACACAGCATTTTATCATAATTCCAGGAGGATAAGTCCAGGGTGAGGATATTCCGTGAGTCGCGACTGTCAGGTAATGTCTGGCAGCCGTTCCTCAACCTGCTGAATCGTCAAGATGAGTTTGTTCAGCACATGACAGCTCGGATCATCGCCAAGCTTGCTTGCTGGCATCCTCAGCTCATGGACAAGAGCGACTTGCACTTCTACCTCTCTTGGCTGAAGGACCAGCTTAAGACCAACGTAAGTTGATTTTGTTGTTGATTGTAGTAATAGTCAGCAGCACAAAACTATGACAAATGACAAATTTTGTTTTTCACAAGTATGTATGTTGTTTGAAATTGAAAATGTCATGTTGCTGACTGTACAAATTATAATATTTTTGCATGACTCGCATGCATGTTGTATTTGAACCTAATTTAATTGTGACGTTACATTTTATCAGTTATTTGATATTTCGATTGGTTATAATAGAGTCATCCTGCTTTGCTGGTAGTTATGCTTGGTCATAATTTCACTCTTATTCAAACATCATAAACAATTAAAGAAGTTGATAGGGCCATCATTGTATGTCTAACAGTTATTGTTAAAACTAACATGTAATGTCTCTAACAATGCTAATTAAAAAAGGATTCTTTAACTAAGCAAATATTTCAATCATACAAATTCTGTTTGTCTCTTCAATCAAAAAATGAAAAACACGGTAAGTAACTCACTGGATAATTAAATAAGCCAAACCTTGGCTTTCCTTGGCACTTCACAATCAACATTTTGCTCAGTAGTATCTATGTGCAAAGCTTAGTGCCAACAAATAACATGTATCTAAACAAGTGTAACACAATGTTGTGAAGCATCAGCAAGCATCATCGATGGGGCTTTGTGACCATGGAATGAAACTGAAAGGTTTGTTTTGTGAAGGCGGAGCTAATGTCTGCCGAGTTAGAGCATGCAGAACAGGTTATGTTGGAGCATGAGAAGGAGCATTTCGCGGATAAACCGGCTAAGCACAAGCAGCACAAGGAGAGGCATGTTGATGGAGACGGAGATAAATACTCCACTCTCCACAGCGACTTCGACGTCCTGAAACCGCTCGAAGACTTGCCCCCTGGCTTGCATAAGGTATTGATGCCTGTCTGTGCTATCTTTTTCTTCATGTCTAACTGTTTAGGACTCGCTTGATGAATTTTCATCGTTAGTAGTCCTGCCCATGTAACATAAACGTCATAGTCAAATATGGCCAAAATTTGAAATTAGTAGTCATGTTATCGTCATAGAACTGTCGTCCTTGATAGAACTGACTATTGGTTTACGCAGAGACTAATTATTTATATCAGAATGTAAGATCGGACGAGGTCTCATCGATCTCAAAATATCGAAAATGATATTGCGAAAGCGATCTAAAATTATGCAGCTCCACTTTATCAAAACTATAAGATTACAAGTGGAATCTGTATTAGAGACCCATAAATTTTCTCCACATTTGATCGTTATTGGACTGACCTTATCTCTACCGCAGATAATACATATCATCGTGCCGTTTATGTTAGAAGGGCTAAGTTGGTTATGAACTTAAAATGAGCTGACGAGCACGTTAGATCTGTCGCCACAAGTGTTTAAACAATGTACAGTAACAAACATGACTAATAAGCCGTAAGTATCTTTCTAACGTGTGATAATTATTGTTTAAAGCATGCGTTTGCTTGCATAACATCCTCACTTCACTTTGCGTGCATGTTGCTTTGAATGGTTTTATTTAAATCTGCATTTTGATTTTTATGTCTAGTTATGTTACAAATGTTAATCATTATATCTTGTGTCAATGCATAGCAAATTGAGTAGTAATTGTTTAGTATAAGTACTTTATTTGTAAGGTCATCAATCAGTGCCTTGAACACCAGCAAGGGCGTTGCCAGCGGGGCTTCTAGGAACTATTTAGGTAATTTTCCATTTTACTGGGACCCAAAGTCCCAAATAGCTTACGGCAATGCTCTCAAGCACAAAACACGTTGTGCTTATATTGTATTGTTACATACAACACTCCTACGAATTTCAGAACCATCAAGTACTAAGGTTTTGGTAAGTGTCTACTACACAATATAATTTAAACGTATTGAGGATAAAAGCAGACCCCTTTATTGAGGTTTGGTTTGAGACAGAAGGTAAATAAATAAACTAGTAAATCGTGAGGAACATAAAGTAACATAAAAATGTACAAGTAACAACATAAACAATAATAACTACATAATTATAAAACTACATGTTATTGTTGTTATTCTTGTCTATCATATTATATCTGTCCATTATCCATCCACAGGTTGTATGGTAGAGATCGCTTTTTAGCGATAAGACCGCCGATTGTATATCATAGTTATTTTAGTGTGTTTTATTGTTTAAGTTATTTCTTTGTTATATGGTATGCATTAAAGTATTTTCTATGTATCTATCTATCTATCTATAGGTATATGAACAAAAACGCAGAACAAATCCCCTTCGAAGAGGATTTCTGGAATAAGCCAAAATAAGAGTTATAGTGATTTCACTTTCAAAACTATCGTGTGTTGTATTAGACATTATAATAGCACACGGGGAATTACTCGCGTAAAATTATCGTCGATTTAGATACCGACAATGTTTCACTCCTCGCGGTCGCGTCTCACACCACACTCATACCCAGATGAAGATTCTCCGGAAGAATCGAAACATTGTTGGTATCTAAATCGACGATAATTTTACGTGAGCAATTTCCCGTGTGCTTTTATAAGAGTTATAGTGATGTTCGAATGCTGATTATGTGGTCGCCGGCAGAACAACGACTACATCCAGTCGGTGGCGCGCTGCCTGCAGATGATGCTGCGCGTGGATGAGTACCGCTTCGCCTTCCTCTCGGTCGATGGCATCTCCACTCTGCTGTCTATCCTGGCCTCCAGGGTCAACTTCCAGGTATCACAGACTTTGATGTATTTGCTTTAGTTCTAAACATGATAGAAAATAGCGGAATTATAGATATTAGACTTGCAACCCCATTGTCAAGGTAAAGTCATGGATAGGTTAAGGTAAGTACCTACTCATAAAAAAATGATAGGTAAGTTATTCTGTAAACTCTATGTGCCATTATTATATTGGAACATAGAGTTTAGACAAAAACTTGTAAAATACGATCATTTTTTAAGCAAAACCCAGAATGGAGAAGTTTCCGTAATTTTTTTTTATGTCAATAAATCGTACTAAGCATTTCATGAAGCATGGTGAAAGAATTTTTCGAATATCTTGAAAAATGACAATGTTATTCAACTATAACGGCGGCTTAAAAATAATTCAATCAAGGATCCGAGATTTCATCGTGTGACACGACCCCTTCTTTGCCTCTGATTTTGTTAGCAGTTTCGGACGTTTTTCGTTTTACGTTATTAAAAAAATGGATTTTGAAGTTTAGGAAACTTCTCCATTATTCAAACATAAACACAACATCAATGGTCCTAGACGTTACACACAATACACACGCAGTTAGGTACACGTACGAAAACAACATCATGTATAGTTAAAAATATTATCGGGACTTAATCGCGTATTGAAATCAATATCATTTATCGACTCGAGGTAAATAAATAATATTGATTTCAATACGCGATTAAGTCCCGATAATATTTTTAAATATGTTTTCAAGTCGCGATAGTTTAAAAAGTTTTATTCTGTATAATGTCAGTGTAAGGACATTTGTTTGAACATGAGTGTCCGGATTGATTACAGGTCCAATACCAGCTGGTGTTCTGCCTGTGGGTCCTGACATTCAACCCGCTACTCGCTGAGAAGATGAACAAGTTCAACGCCATCCCCATCCTGGCGGACATCCTCAGCGACTCCGTGAAGGAGAAGGTCACCCGCATCGTGCTCGCTGTCTTCAGAAACCTCATCGAGAAGCCGGAGGACCAACAGGTAATTGATCATCATGAATAACACCCTCTTGCGGCTTGCCTGATTCTTTCCCTGGTGTAGGGAGTCGCGTTAGAACAGGCATTAGAATCACCTAGCATGTAAAACGAAACTTAAATGATCCTTGAGGAAACTTTAGGTTGTAAGGGGTAAATTTCTAGATCTACTGAACTAATTTTGAAAACTGTTTTACCGATAGAAAGCCACGTCATTTGTGTGTTCGTTCGTTCGTATGAGCAAGTGGCCAACTCTAGTGACGTTTTTAGGCCGCCTAAAGGCCTCCGTCATGGTTTAACGACTTTAAAAGCCGGGACCGACAATTTAACGTGCCCTCCAAATCTCCGATTAGAAAACATAAAAAAAAAAGAATTATCTAAATTGGTCAGCCATTCTCGAGCTATTGAGTGACAACGAATAGATTGATTACCTATATTTTGTTTCAGGTGGCGAAGGAGCACTGCATTGCTATGGTGCAATGCAAAGTCCTGAAGCAGCTATCCATCTTGGAGCAGAAGCGCTCCGATGACGAGGACATTATGAACGATGTTGAGTTTCTGAACGAGAGGCTGCAGGCTTCCGTGCAGGATCTGAGCTCTTTCGACCAGTACGCCACGGAGGTTAAGAGTGGACGGTCAGTTACCATACTTTATTCCTCTATCTCTCTGAAAGTGACTGTCTAGCTAACCAGTGTAGAACACATGATATTGTCCGAGTTTAGGACACACAACTCACAAACAGCTCACTATTGAGTAGGTATCTCAAATATCTGAAGATCACGGAGCGAGAGACGCTCGCAGTGAGACATCTGTGATCCGTGATGTTGATAAAAATTTTAACCGACTTAAAAAATGGAGAAAGGTTTTCGTCGGATTATTTTTTTCTGAACAATCCTCAATTACTCAATGACGCCGTGACCGGTTTGGAAAATTCATTTTTGTTAAAAGGGTATAAATTTTATAGTTGCTACCATAAAAAACTGGTAAAGATTTGACGAGGATCTTCGAAGTTATGTTATGTTAAAAATGCACTTCAAGAGTGCCACTAGGTAAATGGTTTCTTACATCATAGAAGTCTGTTATGTATACGTCTATTATCATCATAGACGTCTTATAAATCGTAGAACGCGCCGGCTGCAAGCATGAAAAAGCATGCATAACTCGTTGTCACGTTCCGCCTGAGCCGAGCGTGCAAGCGAGAGCGCGGAACAAGCGATAGAGAGGCACGATCGGTCTAAGCCACTATGTTTTCTTATAACGCAGACAACCAATTATTTTTTTTATCCTGTTATTTTATAAAACATATGCAAACGGGTATTTATCACGAATTTTACCTTTAATATTCGCCCGACGTTTCGACCGGATTGCACCAGCCGTGGTCGCGGGAAGACTGAAGTATTGGAGGTACCGCCACAGCAAAGCGAAAGCGTTTATTCAACTACCCTCACTTGATCTTCATAAATGTCAATTAGGGCCGGTTCACACTAGGACAACACACTACACTAACAGTGTCCACATACTGAGCCACACACTTTGCAATCACTGGATTCCACGAGGAAGAGAGTCTGAAGCCGTCTTCACGATTAAAATTAGGATACTTCTTAATCTCAATCGCTTCCCGAACCATTCTCTTGTAATAATGCTTCTCGTTGGCAAGGATTTTTGGATTGTGCAATTCCATCCAGTGATTGGGTCCTGAGTCTACTATATGCTCCGCTATAGCAGACTTGTTTATTTGCCGATTTTTGACCGCTGCTATATGTTCCTTGACACGTTCAGCGACTGTACGCTTCGTTTGGCCTATATAGGAACGGCCGCAGCTGCAATCGATTTTATAAACACCAGGAACTTGGAAAGGTACCACATCCTTCGGTGTACGCAGACGCTTAGCCACTTTGTTAAAAGGAGTATAAATCGACTTTATTGAAAACTTCTTGAAAAGGTTCCCAATTTTGTCCGTAACCCCCTTCACATAAGGCATGAACGCTGGCTGTCTAGTTACATCACTGTGTTTTAGTTTGCGTCTGCTATCTGGATGCCATCCATTAGTCTTGTAACCATTTCGTTTTAGAACCTCCTGAACATGTTCCAGCTCCCCGGGTAGATGTTCAGGGTCACAGAGGTCGTAGGCTCTGTTCATAAGTGAGGATACTACTGACTGGAGATGTAATGGATGGTGATGTGAGGCAGCATTCAGATATCTGTCCGTGTGTGTCGGTTTTCTGTACACAGTATGCGACAAAGATCCATTGGACTTAACCATCACTTTTAAATCTAAAAAGGCTAAAGATCTGTTATCCTCCATTTCATACGTGAACCTTATCTTCGGGTGTATGGAGTTAAGATGTTCTGTCAGTCGATCAACTTCCTCTTTACCTCCATTAATGATGCAGAAAACATCGTCGACGTATCTTTTCCAGAATCTTATACCGTAAGCTGTCATGTTAATCATAGTCTCAAAATGCTCCATCCAGATATTGGCAAGTACAGGAGCTACTGGACTACCCATAGCTACGCCATCAATCTGGAGGTAATGTTGCCCTTGGTATAAGAAGAAATTTCCGTCTAAGCAGTTCTCTAGCAGACAGACATACTGGTCAGGAAGTTCATGATCACATAATCTTTGCCTTACAACATCAAGACAATCCTTCAAAGGAACACAAGTGAAGAGAGACTCAACGTCAAAGCTCACCATTGTATCTCTGGGTTCCAACTTCATGTCCTTGATGATGCCGATGAAATGTCGCGAATCCTTGACAAAAGAAGATGTCTTGCCCGTAAGCGGCTGCAGTATACCAGCAACATGCTTCGCCAAATTGTACGTAGGTGAGTCCACCTGACTAACGATAGGTCGCAGGGGCACATTGGATTTGTGAACTTTAGGTAATCCATACAATTTGGGTTCCAATACTTCAGTCTTCCCGCGACCACGGCTGGTGCAATCCGGTCGAAACGTCGGGCGAATATTAAAGGTAAAATTCGTGATAAATACCCGTTTGCATATGTTTTATAATGTATCCTGTTACTTGTGTTCCCCAGTCTGGAATGGTCTCCAGTGCACAAGTCCGCCAAGTTCTGGCGCGAGAACGCCGCGCGTCTGAACGAACGCGGTCAAGAACTGCTGCGTACATTGGTACATTTGTTGGAGAAGAGCCGCGACCCCGTGGTGCTGGCCGTGGCCTGCTACGACATTGGCGAGTACGTGCGCCACTACCCACGCGGGAAACAGTGAGTACTCTACTAATAGCGACGACTTCTGTTTCGCAGTGGGCGACGAGGAGGTTGCGGGTTCGATCCCCGTCGCGGGACGGCGAAGCAATTCAATTGGCTAAAGTTTAATAAGTACATCTGTCGGGAAGAGCCGTGACCCCGTTCGTGCTGCATTAGTACTTACCATGACATCTTCCAATCAGAGCAATCTATCGCTAGCTAGCTAGCGGATAGATTAGTAGCTACTAAATTTAATTTTGTACATACTCGTAACTGAGATCTCTAAAAATGAAACATAAGTAATGAAAATATGCTTAAAGAAAATCCCGTTCATTATGCATTTGTTCGGTAATTTCAGCATTATTGAGCAGTTGGGCGGCAAGCAACGCGTCATGTACCTCCTGAGCCATGATGACCCCAACGTGCGGTACGAGGCCCTTCTCGCTGTGCAGAAACTTATGGTCCACAACTGGTAAGACATTACCAAATTACAAAACCACAGAAACAACGTCATTATCATGACTGAACAGCGAAAGAAAAGAAACCAGCTACTTTTCTAATAGCGTCGCTGGGCTTGCAACTTGTCACGCATGGCATGGTACCTTCTGCTAAATGCGATCATGTATCCAAATGTATTATGACAACACCCCTGAGAAATCTTAAAAGAATATGTCTACCGCACCTTGGCAATACATCTATAATCATAATAAATTATTTGTTGCTTTTAAAATCTGACATGTTCTTTGAAATGTATTGTAGGTAGGTGTCTGAAAATAAAAACTAATGAGTGTTTTGTATTTTTCAGGGAATACCTCGGCAAACAACTGGAAAAGGAACAAATCGACAAACAGGCTGGCACTGTTGTTGGAGCCAAGGCCTAAAAGAAATGTATTTATTTATTAATTTGTTGTTGTTCTCTTTGACGCGGCTGTTACAATTCTATAAAAGTTGTAAATGATATTATACCATTGCAGATACAACTTGTCTGATGTAGGTATTGTAATTATGCTTCTTTGTCCTATATCACGTCAAATGACTAGATATTTGTAAATATTATATCAAGAGTTTTATGTAATAAAGTGTTATTTGAATCACAAGCTGCAATATATTTAATGCTAGAACAGTTTACGTACTAATGTTTGGTATTTACATTCCTCTAAGGTCTATTGTTATAAAATATATAAAATTGTAGTGAGAAATATAGATGTGATGTGGTGACTACAATCTACAGCAGTATTGTGAATAATTAAAGTTCATAAATAGTTATTCGATGTTTGTTTTATTTGTGTAAAAAGTTTTCTACAACTGTATGTATAACATACATAATATAGTGCAACACGCAATTAGCGCTTAGCAATGAAGAATTTAGAAACTAAAATTCTAATTCGTATTTAGGCCAATAATTTTATGAAAATATAAAAACGGCAAAAAAGACATTTCATATCACACGCACCCGAGTCACCCGACATCTCCCTAGGTTTACTACAACCCCGCTACGAGGCAATAATAACAGGAGGACCAACCACCCCATTGATGGGGAAGTTAATGGGGTGGTTGGGAATATATCAGTAGTAGTAGAATAGTCCTTAAAATCGACGAGGCATCCCTTGGAAAAGTACCATCAGAGACTCATTGCATTGTATTGAGCTAATTTAAAAAATCGCAAGAAATTTTGAATTTCGCGGGCTACCCTCATACAAGTTATGGATACCAAAGCGAATATAACCACTACGTTATGGATACAACATAATACATGATTTTATAGAGAAAATTCATTGCTTATAACTAGATATACCATACATACCCTACCCATGCTACCCTGATTTGCATCAACCCTCGGAACAATATTGTTCCGAGCCGAGGGTTGAAATTGATGTGTGAAAGTCAAACTAAACTTGACACTGACAAATAAGACATTGACACTAGCCTAGCCAGCAATCTTTACTTTATTAGTCTGTGGCATTGAAGATTGAGCAAAACATTCAACATTCGTTTAGTTTAGTTTTTCGTATATTTTGTTTTTCTAAAAAACTGAATAGAATTCACAATGGATGATATTGTTGTGTTGAAAGATTACAAGACCGCTCCAGATATAGTACATGAATATGACCCCAGTGTAAAATTTGGGCATATTCCGCTAGTAATTGACAACGGTATGTACCTATGGTCAAAGACGATTAATATCTAGAAGACAGACAAAGGCCATACACAAAATCGTAACCCGATCCCGCAGTACCAGATAGCCTGAAAACTTTAAAACATCAATTTTATCCAAGAAATTTCAATACTTAGTAGTAGATAGCAACAATATTCAATATTTAAACATTTTTAACAAGAAAGTAATTAAAATTTCTTGGATAAAATTGATGTTTTAGAGTTTTCAGGCTATTTTTTAGGGTTACGATTTTGTGTATGGCCTTTGTCTGTCTTCTAGATATTAATCGTCTTTGCTATGGTAAACCTATTATTCATTTTGGTTTCTTCTAGTTTTCAAACAGTTGTTTTGTCTCGAAGGTTCTTATCAGTGCAGAGTTGGTTGGTCTATTTATGATGAGCCACATTTGATCTTCAAGAACTTGATAGCAAGGCCTCGAAAGGACAGGGTGAAGAAGGATGCTGAGCCACCTGTAACACCTCCTATTCAAATAGGCAATGACATTTTAAACATAGAAGCAGTCAGGTAAGTTTACAATTACAATTACTTATTAAATAACTAGTAGATTCCATCTGTGTCTTTACTCATGATGTTTCTAACATAGCCTATTACACTCTGGATTTCTGGATTATGAGTTTATGAATTTGTGCAGCAGTTTCAGAGATAATCTTTTGTTAACTTATAGGAAAGCTTTACTTTATTTCAATACTTGCAAAATTTAACACAACAGAAACCTTTGACTAAAATAGTGTCCTATTATTTCAGGTTTCAGCTAAAGACTCAGTTTGACAAGAATATAGTAACACATTTTGAGGTGCAAGAGCAAGTGTGCGACTACATATTCTCACATTTAAGTATTGACAGTGATGGCTGTGTGCCTCATCCTATTGTTATGACTGAGGCTTTTGTGGCTCCTAACTATTGTAGACAATGTAAGTTTTTTTTATATTAGTAGTGTACAACAGAATCATCACCAAAGTGTTACTGTACTACATGACTTAGAAAATTGTTTTTCAGTAATGTCAGAACTTCTCTTCGAAGCGTATGGAGTCCCTGGAGTGTGCTATGGAGTAGACTCACTATTCAGTATGTACAGGAATGATATAGGAAATACAGCATTGATTGTCAACTGTGGATACCATACCATACACATTATACCAGTTATTAGAGGTAGAGTGTATGAGGAATTTGCTAGAAGAATTAATTTAGGTAAACCACTTGTACTTAATATTATGTATAAATATCTTCATCAATACAAAACAAAATTTATCTTGTCTGGCTTCAGACCAGTTGGTTGATTGTAATAAACCTAAACAGAATAATAACAACTATGAATAATTATGAGCTACATTCCTTGAAAATTATATATTATCTTTGTTTTAATTATTCTAACAAGTCCCTCAAATTTCATAAATAAAATTTGGCACTTATAACATTTTAGGGGGTAGTGAAATAACTGCCTATCTACACAAACTCCTGCAGCTAAAATACCCAGTACATGTGAATGCTATAACATTGTCCCGTGCTGAGGAGATTCTTAAAGAGCACAGTTCAATTACACTGGACTATCAGGTGAGAAATAAACTAATATATAATTAACATATTCATAGGAACTCCTGATAATTGTATTCCATGTGTTTTGTTAGATTTAGAGTACCCTACTGAGATCTGTAGGTAACCTTCATAGGTATTTCATACTTTTTAACTATGTAAAAGCTACTTCAGACTTTGCCGGCGGGCTTGGTTGGCAGCATGACCGCCGCGCCGGCTGGGCCAACGGGGCATCGGCATAGTAAGAGCTTTAATATTGGTTTACATTGTCACACAACAACATTTGTGTGAAGTTCCCATGTAAAATTTATTTTTATCAGGAGGAAATCAGAAAATGGGCCAGCATTGAATTCTATGAGAACAATGTTAAGATTGTTCAGTTGCCTTTTGTGCAACCAACTAGTTCTTCCACATTGACTGGTGAGTCTCCAATCCTACTTATATAATATTATAAGCGCGAAACTTTTATGGATGTATACATAGATGGATGTTTGTTACTCTTTCACGCAAAAACTACTGAACAGATTTGGCTGAAACTTGTAATATACTATGACCTCATAGGATACTTTTTATCTGGGTTAGTACCTATTACGCGAGCGAATCCGCGGGCGAAAGCTTGTAGGTCATATTATTAAGTAGGAGTTGACACAATGAAGAAAAGTTTTTCATGATTGTGTGAAAGATAAGTAAGAAAGAACTATGAAGTGAGTGCTCAGATAAAGAAAAGAAAAATCCATACTGTTCCAACTCCATGTTATGAGAGAGAAGGTTAAGGAGATGGTGATGGTTCTTTGTCTTGCTACATATTGTATGGTTAGATTGTGTCAATATTTGTAATGTGATTCATTTCAAATGTTGATTCTTTCATCATCTATTTGGAATGGACTGGAAGTACAAAATGCGACATAGTAACACATTTAAAATGTATTGTTTTCTTTTAGCTGAACAACAGAAAGAGCGAAAGAGAGAAATGGCACGACGGCTGCTGGAAATTAACGCGAGGAAACGAGAGGAAAAACTAGCAGAAGATGAAGAGCAGTTAACTCAACTGCTTACAATACAGGTAATTTTATCTTTTATGATCAGAAATACTTCAGCCGGTTTCTTGACCGCAGATCATCTCAAATATAAACTAATCAACGGCCAAATCTCGTGACAGTGTCAAATTTGTTCCTAATTTGTCACTTGTCACGTGATTTGACCATTGATTAGGTAATATTGGAGATGAACTGCGTTCGAGAAACCGGTTGTTAGTCTACTTAAAAGCTAACTTATACACAAAAAATATACAACTATCTTCTTATCTTCAACTGTTTATTCACTTATGTAAGTATACATAGATATATAGCTCTTAATAAACGATTGTTTTCATTATTTATTTTTTCAGGAACTGATCGAAGATGGCGACGCAGACGAATTCGATGAAGCAATTAGAGGTTTCGAGATAAAAAGCTATGAAGATCTTCAGGTAATAAAAAATCTTTATACATTTCCTTATTATTCGTCGCAGATTGTCGGAAAAAGTATCTCTTAACTTTAGAGAAATAAATAACTCTAACAATAACTAAAACTAAAAAAAAAACCCCGAGGGGAAAATCTGTGCCGTAGTCGATTTTAGGTCCGATTGGTGGAGGAGTGAAGCGGCGCACTTCATACCATTGATTTAGCTTGTGCTATTGGTTCGTCAGCGAGTGAACCCATGAGCATACATACCCTCGCTACTTTCCCTTGGAAGTTCTTTTTACGTGACGCGACTTATACACTATAGTTTACTTAAAAACAGCTATTTACCATACCCTGTAGCTAATGAAAGAAGGACCAAACTAAGAAACATACAATTGACAGAAACAACTGACGATCGTGCAAGCTCGCATAGAGAAAAACAAGCAGCGTATAGCGGCGGCCGCGAACCCTGAGGAACACGTGGAGCCCCGCGCCGCCGCCTCGGGCCGCCAGCCCCCCGCAGACCCCGAGGCCTTTCAGCTGTGGCTCACGGAGACCCGCGCTAAGGTACTGTTCTATACAGCACTGATAGTGCAAGCTCCTTAGAGAACAAGCAGAACCCTGAGGAACATGTGAAGCCCCTCACAGAGACCCGCGCTAAGATACTGACTTTTCCTACCTACCAGAAATTTCCTCCAAGTCTAGCCTCGGGTTTCCTCACGGTGTTTTCTTTCACCGTAGAACTCGTATAGTACCCGGATGACCAAGCATTGCTCGTTTTTTCATTGCATGAACACGGATAAAATTATATTTTCTAATAATAGTTCCTTATCTAGATCGATTTATCGCCCCTGAAACCCCCACATACTAAATTTCATGAAAATCGTTAGAGCCGTGTTCAAAACGAAACATCCTTTGATTCACGACCGACATTCTGAACGAAAGTCGAAGTTCCTACCCCTCGGCCAACAGCTTTAATAATATACTTTCAGTACCGCGAGCTAGTTGGTCGTCGCGACGCCCGCCGCTCTCGGCGCGCGGCGATGGTGAAGCGTCGCACCGCGGCCGCGGCGGAGAGAATGAGAGTCATATCGCATCTAGCAGCTGCTGGAGACGAGTTCGGCAATGAAGACTCCGATTGGGACGCTTATAAAAGGTAACATTGATTCTACTAGCAAGTATAAGCCTTGCACTCCGCTGTTAAGATAGAAACATTCCAGCGGGCGCGGCGCTTATGTGCATGACAGTGACTGATATATCCATAGGAATGAAATGGCACGTATCGGAATTTATAGCTGCAGCCACAAAGCACATGAATGAGCAAAAATAAGCAATAATCATTTACTCTCGAAAGAGGTCACCCTGGAACCTGGGCGATGGATACAAGACAGTGACAGAGTTATCCATTAGCCCATTAGGTATAGAAGTAGGCACGAACCGCTTGTGCGAGCTAATCAATCAAAACATTTTCACAGTATAAGCCGAGATGCAGACAGCGATTCAGAAGCGGACGCTGAAAGGTTACTGGAGCTGGAAGAGTCCCTGCGCGAGTTCGAACCTCCGCCTGCTGCGGCTGATCAGTTCCATCAATTGCATCTCGCTATTGAACCGTTCAGGTAACTACTTCATCATCATTTGGCGACAACAATTGAGCTTATCCGTGCTTAAGTTAGACCACGATATGAGATTTGTTACTCAAAGCGTTATACCCATTATAAACTATCGCGTTCACTGCCCATGACACACGTGCTAGTTGCGATCGGTCGGCCGCGGTTCTCTCCTTCGGAGACGACTGCGGGGCCTGGAGTGGATTAAAGGATCTAAGATGTGCAGTTTAGCCGCAAATATTAAACATTCAATTGGCATATAAACTTTTAAAAAATCCAGCGTAACGAGATTATAGATAGAGACATGCCTAACATACCTAACATACACCGGGCGATCCTGTCTAGTTTTAGTGCAAATAATTATAATTATCATTGAAAATAACTACATTTACAGTCCAACCAAAGGTTGCCTGGCTCTTCCAGGCAACCTTTCCGGCCAAATCAAATCAAATAAGGCCGGATGTTGTACTTTTTCTTTTGTATATCTGTAATTTGTTTACAATAAAGCGTTTCTATTCTATTAATTTATCGTTTCAGAGCAGCGGAGTTAATTTTCCAGCCATCGATGATGGGTAACCTAGAGGCTGGCTTGGCTGAAACATTAGAATACGTGTTCAAACACTTCAATCCTGAGGATCAGTTGTTACTAGCCAACAATGTGTTTGTAACTGGAGGCACTTCACAATTTCCAGGTAAGATATCAATATACAGGGTGAATTTTTGAGACGGGACAGTGAGGGCAGGTACCTTAAACGTTATAGTTACAGAAAAACGGTTTTAGGAGACTATCCATAAATTTTTAAAATTTTCTGAACTGCATTTACAGATTTTGAAAAAAAAGTACAGTCGGCAAGAAAATGGTCATTTTACACAAAAACTTTTTTTGATGCCAATCGATCCTGTTTCTCATAAGGATCAAAAGTCTCTACTAGACCGACTGAGGTTTGAGTACTAGAAAAGTCAGAAATCGCAAAAAACTTTTTCCATACATTTCAGTAAAAGAGCCAAACTTAAAAATTAGTCAAACTTTTTGTTATGGGTAGATCCGCTATAATCCGATATAAAGAAAAAAAAGCTGGCTGAAAAAAATAGGTCAGTAAAAAAGTTTTAAATTTCAAACTTCGAATTCGATTCGAATTCTTGGTTTGTTTCAGGTCATTGTTATGTTTGTTAAGAGAAAATTCTAGATTGTTAGTTGCAATTAATTTATGTACTACTTCTTGTTTTAAAATTTAATTTTATTAAAATGTCATTTTGAGCAATTTATTTCGTAGATCATCTAAATGTAGTTATTTTTGTCTGTGTCTAAAGTACAACATATTAAAATGATTTATTTTATTTTAATTGTTTCAATCCTAATGTTGTAAAAGATTATCAATGCAACTTTGATGATTTTCTACTTAGGTAGGCGCTTTTGCTTCTAGGTACAGTAAGCCACGAGGCCAGCTAGACACTCGCCATTAGGACTCTCACTAATTATCTTATGCGTATTCCGTATAAACCGTACAATTTCGAAAAATGTTTTTCGCGATTTCTGACATTTCTAGTACTCAAACCTCAGTCGGTCTAGTAGAGACTTTTGATCCTTATAAGAAACAGGATCGATTGGCATCAAAAAAAGTTTTTGTGTAAAATGACCATTTTCTTGCTGACTGTACATTTTTTCCAAAATCTGTAAATGCAGTTCAGAATATTTTAAAAATTAATGGATAGTCTCCTAAAAACGTTTTCCTGTAACTATAACGTTTATGGTACCTGCCCTTACTGTCCCGTCTCAAAAATTCACCCTGTATATTTATTTGCGTTCCGCTTTGTCCTGCTTTCGTCCGTGACTAAACCGTTATCCTACCTTAGGCGTAAACCCACCCAAATCCGTTCAAACGAAATTTCAAATCCCATATCCGCTAAAATAAAAATAAAAATTAATTACAAAATAACCCATCCTCAAACCTAAATAACCAAATCTGTTGCGTAGATATAATAGAAAAAAACTCAATACCAACTTATTTTAGGTCTAAAAGAGCGGCTAGAAAGGGAACTACTAGAAATGAGACCATTCCAGTCATCACATAAAGTGGTTATGGCGAAAAATGCGAGTCTTGACGCGTGGTACGGTGCCCGGGATTTTGCAGGCAACAATGACTTCGAGAGCTGTTGTATAACTAAAGAAGAGTACTATGAGATGGGCGGAGAGTTTCTGAAGGAACACTACGCGAGCAATAAGTATTATAAGAGTCCAGCGCCGATTGTTGATAACACATTAGCGCCCGCGGGCGATGCGAATGTTGTGAAGGAAGAGATTGTGGTTGATTGCTAGTTATTAAGTAATAAAAAATGAATTTAAATACGAAAATTATTATTTGCATAATATTACACAAGAGGAAGTAGGGAAAAATTCAAATGAAACAAGTAAATAGCCACAAATATCATGGCACGTTTATTTTTCTCCTCTACATGGCTTCTAAAAGAATCGTGACTTGTTATTTTGCATTTATAATTTTTCATTAGAGCTCTTCAATGAGCTTATTAATTTCAAATGTATATTCTCATAAAATTAAAATATAAACTCTGTTTTTACTTTGATCTCTTCAATATAAAACACTATTAACTGAAAATGTTACATTTGTTAGTTCTCTAATTATAATATTGATTGATGAGACTAATATAAAGAGTACATTTAAAAAATCACATTAAAGCATATACATAATGCTGACTACATAAATGCTCTTACAGCCCCGCCCTACCCTCCTCTCCTCTGAAATAGTATACTCAACTTAGCAACAGTAAGAAAGTCCTAAAGTTTAATTTTCCAAACCAATAATAAGAATATTTTTATCACAATCACTTCAGACTATAAAACAATACTTTAAGTAATATAACTTGTAAAGGAGGCTGTGAGAGCTCTATTCACGTGCAATGAATACACCACAATTAACAAATCTAACTTATTTAAAAAGTGTAAACTAGCCTAAAAATTTTAACAATAAAGAAAAACAGCTGTAGTTAAAAATATTGGTCTCAAAAAAACTCTGTAGAGCTATGACTAAATGACCGTGTACACAAATCATGCCATGATGTTTGTTAAAATGTTTTTTTAATAAAAAATTGCAATTAAGAGTTGTAAATTACTCCAAAACTTGGTTAACTATGGCTTACAGCCGAGTAATTTAGCGATAAATTCTTACAAATAGTAAAAAAACAGCGACTTAGAAATAGCTCTCAGTTAATAAAAAAAAAGGTTAAAATCCTTAGGCTGTACTCTTGTATGATTATAATGTAAGCAACGCAATATTGTTGGCAAAGCGGAAGTTCGCATAAATCTAACGATACAATAAAACTAAATAGGTATGTACCTTAGACGTAAGTATGATTATACAAGGCTCACTGTAACTACACAATCAAGTAAGTGTAACTCGTCGGTGGCTCGCCGCCAACGCCGCCGCCTAGACTAGTCCGCTTCGACAAGGGAAGTATACATTAACATACATGGGTAAAGGATATGTACGATTTCTCTAAGCAAATGTCAAACGCGGCTTACAACAAAACTGGTTGGTCCATCACCACAACCGATATCATGGTAAGGTGAAGGGTGCACTCAAATAACCATAATTTTGAATTACATTCAGAAGATTCTCAGCGCAGCTGGAAGATTAAACAAATGAAATGATCTACGACTACTGTATCCTAAAAGGACGATACAACATTTTGTCAGATCATCAGAAATTAAAGATCAATTAAATAATATTATCATTCACTCTTTTGACGGCTCCCTTCACCTTAAACAATATAACAAACTCAACAAACAAAATAGAATCGTATAACTGCCGATATAAATCATTTGAGTATTCTTTTATTTTCAAAAACATTGTGAATTCCTCAGTCTTTTCTACGGCCGAAAAAAGTTAAGGATAACTAACACCACTTTCACGATAACCAAAATAATAGAAATGGTACATAATTTTACATTCTAGATAATACAGTATACTAACATCGGTATGTAAAATATTTAAACAGTGAAATCTCACAAAATGTGGCCCTTCACTGTTTTATTCTTGTGTCATAATTAACTACGATATAAATATTATTATATTCAAAGTGACAAAATACAGACAACAGTGTATATAAATTAATATATCGTAAGTAAATATGACAGTGTTCATCCAACTTTTCTATATTCTCGGGAAAGGTCAAGTAACGATAGATTAATTATATTATTAATATAATAAAACAATAATAAAGAAAGCGATCATTATGTATAACAAAAAATATATTAACTAATTCTAAAATTAATAATGAAACAAGAACCCTCGTCGAGCCATTGAAAAGGTGGATGACTACATAAACTATAATATATTAATGAATCTAGTTAGCTATGTTGGTGTTTCTAATTTCATTTATATAGTATATCTAGGTATGGATAATAATAAGATAGGGTATCAACATCGGCAAGCACGTATGGTAGGGTGCTAACCAACACTACATACAAACTATTGATAACTATATTTTTTTAATTTCAATGGTGATTTTGTTAATTGGTATCTGAATGTTTAAATCTACTCTTTAAACTCAAGTTCTAGTTTGTCTAAATAATACTGTTATCAATGGCTTGGTAAGAAACATACAAGTTTTATATAAGAAGTCAATACAGAAACTACTTTTTTTTTTCTGGGCAACTAAATGCATCCGTTATATTTATTTTATTAACTTAACTTATTACGTGTTATATTTTATTTAAAACGATAATGAGATGTTGGCCTATTTTCCATGTTTTTTTTTTTTTCAAATACAGAACTATCAAAATATAAAAAAATATTGATGACTATCAAACAACATCTATCTGTATATAATTTATTATTTTAGGTATACTTATGTATATCTACAAGAATTTTTGATTTATAGTACCCAAAGTATAGTTCTGCGCTAATCTAAATTTAGTGCCAATCATAATATTCTTCAGTTCGATATACAAGTACGATCGTAGAATAAAGAACTACAAACCATAAGTACTTACTTTATATTATGATTGTATTTCTTTAGTTATACAGTCTGATAAATAAACACTAAATTTTTTATTTACAAGTCCCGACCCAGCACATGGACACATACATAATAGAAATAGAAACAAAATAAAATAAAGATTCAAAAATAACAACAAGGAGCGAAGAGTAAACAATAATATAAAAACGTCGGTATAATATATTACGAGAATATAAAGTTCTTTACATATTCTACCCAGCTACCCTGACCTGCAGACTTAACTTAACTTACGCTACCGCGTCATTTATACAGAAATGGCACCAATCTATCTTTGATATCAATAATGGCAAACCATAAGGAATCCCTGCCGCGGACACTTTACTGCACTCTCGCGCATAAGAACTGTCTCAACGTATTGGAAGACTACTGCTCTAACACTATTTATACATTTACATCATTATTCGAAAGACAGTTTAGTATTGCCACACTTTCATAACGGTGAAAAAATAGAATCGGCAATATCCTACATGGTGAAAAACTATATATCTAATGATGTAATGACTTATGTGAATATTGTGGAAAAATAATGTTGTGTCAATGGTGTTATGATTGATATTGCCTAAAGTCGCTATCCGCTAGAAGGCACACAAAGTTTAGTAAGAAGCATCTCAAATCATACACTCTGTCTACGACGGACGTCCGCTCCCGTACTACCCGCGTGCCCGTATGTTCACAATTATTGCCATATACCACACCCGCAGTGGACTCGGGACGATGACCACACACATTGAACACTGAACATAATTTTATTCCAACTTTCAAAAAATATTGCCAATATTATGTTGCAACAGGCACTTCTCTGGATTTCTCCAATAAAAATCATATCATTAAGTTCCTTCTTTTCATTATTGCCTCCCAAGGCATCTGGTAGGTTGCTGTATTATTTTATTTGTACTTAGGATTATTGTATCAAATACTTTAAAAATGAAACCTGATTATAATTGAGTTTCTACGTAGTAAAGTGTGGAGTAAATCTTTTAGGTTCAAAATAGTTATTTTACAATTCCGTATGTAAGAAACAGTCGTATAAAATGACTGAACTTCCATGTACACTGACACGTTCTAAGTTAAAGCATCGCAATAAGATATTGTTACATTTCACTACGTCTAATGGAGATGGGACCGTGAAATAAATGTTTCAAGCAAACGACGCACGTTCAAATTTAGAATTTTTCTTGGAGATGTGAATGGTAAATTCACGTTTCCAAAATTTATCACTAAGCAAATTAGAATATGAGATCAAAAATTTAGGCCTACAATCTATAACGATGAGACTTTTAAGTATTGATTTATGACCGCCACCACGGAAATCGATATACTTATGTGATGGTATAGTATAGATAAATCACAGTTGCGGATATAAATCACAATGCACAATAACATAGGCGGTACCGCTACATGACTATTCTAGGGCCTCATGTGTCCACCAGGCGTAGGATTCCACAAGCACACGCCGTCCGATGCTTGCCACCTGCTCTCACTCACAGCTACCTCCTCCGACGAACTCAACAGTGGATATAAATAAATAACTTGTAATAAAATAAACAATAAATCTGTGCATGAGTCCATGCTGATCTGTGGGAGCCTTGGCTATCTCCCTTTCAATATAATCCTTCAGCTGCTTTTGTAGGCTGCCAACCTTAGCTTTGCGCGCATCTCAGTCGATAACTAGAACAAGGTTTATAAATATGATCACGACTGTTTTTCTCGGCATTTTGTAACATAATTTTATACATATTGTTGTATTTTTAACTAAATTTGGATTAAGTTAAGTACATCGATTTGAGTTAAGTAAGCATTTACAATCAGAAATAATATATTGTTTGGTAGAATGGCATACTTATAAAAAATGCGTGACAGCAATTTTTCGTGTGCGAGATTTATTTTTCAAGTTTTTATTTAGGTATTTTCCTCTTATTCTAAATGAAAAGCTGAGTGTTTACCTCGGGGGAAAAAGACCATTCAATGCACTCGAACTATGTGTCTTGAATAGGTCACTTTCAGCCCAATCAATAACAATCTACTATTTGTGTCTGTAAAGCGGTGCAATAAGAGTTAACTTACTTTTTTCAATCTGCCATGTGAAGCGGGCCCGACATTTGGGGCTGGGGCGTCGGTGTATGCGGGGGAGGGGGTGATGCTGAAATATATAAATACCAATTCACAGAGCTATTTAAACTTATACAGCTTACTATCATTATGAAAATTAGTTTAAACAACAGTCCAGCATGTCTTTAAGGTTTTTAAAAGTAGAGTTCTTAATTCTAAGCACGAAGCTCCCGTTTTATATTATGGATTATGGTTTACTTACAAATAGAAGCGATCGACTGTGGTGACATAGCAGCCATCTTTTGTGCGTCTTGCATGGTCACCTGGGTGCCTTGCGATGTCATGTAACGATTTACCATCGGCACGAAGCTGAAAACATAAATAAAATTAAGTGTTTTATGCGTGTAATATTACATGTGTATTACCAGGCGTGTCCCACTCCGCTGTTAAGGTAGAAAATATCCGGGCAGCCCGCAGGTGGCTTATGTAGTTGGTTAGTTTTCGCGAGTCGCCCAGAACTTACGCGCGCGACAGTGACTGAGTTATAACAGATAACTGTGTTAGAATGAGAGAGCATGATTTGACGATCGGCACGAGGCACTTAATGTGCAAACTGAATTGCACTTTGTTGCGTCGTAGTAAGAGTAGCTATTTAAATTAATGATTTTGCGAAGTGGGTCTTCTGTACTTGTTTTTAACCGACTTCAAAAAATAACTTCAAGAAAGGTTATATGTTTCACTGTATGTATATTTTTTTTATGTAATTGCACCGATTAATCCGTCAATAATGACCGATTTTAAAAATTATTTTTTTGTTCGAAAGAATACACTCCCAAGGTGGTCCCATTAAAATGTTTTGAGGTTTGATGAGGATCTTCGGAGTTATGAATATAAATGTACCTCGAGAGTGCAGGAAATTTCTTTCTCTTACGAAATTGAAGTCGGTTTAATAAAATTTTGCCACTTGTATTATTTATTCTGTGGTTGGTGGTAAGGCGGAAAGACGGTAGATGGACAACGCGGGGGTCACAGAACACAAGGCAGACCAACAGCCAGATGGTCCGATGACATAGAAAAGGCAGCAGGGAAGTATTGGATGCGACTGGCACAGGATCGGAAAGAATGGCGTGAAAATGAGGCCTATACTCAGCAGTGAGTAGATGTGGGCTGATTATATAGATAGATTACCTTAGATCGCAGACGCCAGGTGAGTCGAAGCCGCCATTGTTAGAGTTGTTGGTATTGGTAGCGACGCTGTTCAGATTCGCAATACTGTTCGCTGACATGTTGCTGTGGTTATCACGGTGCACACGGTTGTGGTGACTAGAAAATAAAACATTATTATCAGTAGTGTCCCACTGCTGGGCTTGCCCTCACACTATCCAGACTTTACAATCACAGTCCTCGGCAACAACCCTCCAATCTGGCAAAAACTAGTAGAGATGCCCCGCCATTTAATTAATGGTGACGTTCAAAGGGAGAATAAAACAAAAATATTGTTTATGTTTACAGTACTTGCTGCTAGTTTTTTCTAGGTCACCTCGCTTTATGTCAATCTATAAAGAAGACTAAGTAGCTAGTAAAATTGATCTTAATATAGATCAAAAGACTGAATATTTAGTTGAACGCGTCTCTTCTAAGCAATTAACTTTCGTTTACAGTTGAATAGAGTTTTTGATGATCCTTATAATTTAAGGTGGTGTCGACTTTGTAAAACTCTGTTACCAAAACAAAATGTACCACATTATTTTTATTTAAGTGTAACAAAAATATCAAATACCTGAGACTCCGATGAGTCTTGAACAAGTGCAAAATAATTCAAGAAAAGGTTTAAAAAATAATAGTTTCATTAAGTTTGTCAGTCCCGGATGAGTAGTTTCGGAGATTACCCCAAACATACAAACAAACAAACCAACTTAAGCTCTTTATAATATTTTAATATTACAGGATCCTTACCGTATAAGATAGCTGTCCCGTACAAAAGTACGTCCGCAGACGCTACACTCGTAGCACGGTCCAGCCGAGTGCGTGCGGATGTGAAGCGCGAACTGGGACTTGGACGTAAAGGTCATCGAGCAGCGGTCGCAGTTCAACGGCTTGTCGGCCACGTGTGACCATCTGTACGTATAAACAGTTGATCGTTTAAAAACATCTCAAAGTAATGCCTTGATGTTACGGAGTCGGGATCTTATTTTGTGTTTTTCGGAGAAGAAAGAATGATAGGTACATAAAATCATAAACAACGTCAAAATTTATGCCAAACAAAGTGGATTACTCCAACTCTAACTCAATCCAACTCTCCCTCGATTCGTATGTAAAAGAAAGAATTTTCATTTTCAGTAGTAACCAGCAGGTAATATAAGACTTGGGTTAACACACATGACAAGCCCGTAATTAAAAAATCTCAAACCAAGTAGTTCGATTTTAAGAAACATTATACTAGAACAAACTAGTTTATCACAATAACATGCTTCGAGTAAGTATAAAGTAAACAAAGGATTAACTCACCTATGAGCTGTTACGTAGCTCTTCACCGCAAACCGTTTTTGGCAGATATCACAAGCGTATGGCCGTTCACCTAGAATTTGATAACAGTATTAAAATCTAAGCTTTTGAAAGAAAGCTTAGTACCAAAAAACAAACGAAATCAAGCAAAAATGAAAGCGAAATGTGATGTTAGAAAGACGGCAAGATGCAATTAGAATGATGCTATCTGAAATTAATGAATTTAAGCCAAGAAATTAATAAAAAACAACACTGAAACTTATAAGTGATGCGGATGGGGATATAGCTTATGCCAGTTCAGTCGTCGGTGCCACATCATTAAGTTCAGAATGTCTTGTACCGTTTAGCAATTTGCCGTCTTCATAACTTAGCAACTTCCACACTCGGTGCTTTAACACTACTGTCTTCAACCCCCCGATTCTACTGGCAAGCAGAAGAAGAACATCACAGTATGAAAACTATCTGAATATAGATTTTTTCAAATGCTATTCTTCGCTTGCTTAGTGCAGAGTTGACGCGCGACTACGAATCGAATCCCAAATGTCATACCGGTGTGTATTCGCTTGTGGATGTTGAGCGTGGATTTCTGCGTGAAGCGTTTGTAACAGACATCGCACTCGAAGGGGCGCTCCCCGGTATGCGTGCGCATGTGTATCTCCAGGTACGGCTTGCAAGTGAACGCCGCCGGGCACTCCATGCATTGGTACGGCCGCCCTTGCACTGACACCCAATACGGTAAACTCGGTTAGGTACACGCTAAACAAAGCACTCAACGTATTCATCGGCATGTGGCACCGACAACTTCATAATCATTAGCAATAACGTAACAGAAATAACAGCCTTGGCAGGAAACTGACCTGTGTGCGTTCGTTTGTGAATGTTGAGTGTGGACTTTTGCGCGAATCTCTTGAGGCAGACGTCGCACTGGTAGGGCCGCTCGCCGGTGTGCGTGCGGTTGTGGATCTCCAGGTACTGCTTGCACGTGAAGGCGGCCGGGCACTGCAGGCACTGGAAGGGCCGCCCTTGCACTGTGGAAGAAGACATGAGACCGTGAGTCGCGCCCGCTAGCCTGCTTCAAGCGAGCAGCCGCGACCGCATATCCGGGCAGGCTGGACGTGCCTTGCGATACTCTACATCTTGCTACAATATCTCACAGATTAAGAAGTAGAAGGAGCCTCCCCTCGGTAAATCAGGAGGCGGTATCTGTCGGAGTGTCCTTGGGCGGCGACATACCTGAATGCGTCCGCTTGTGGATGTTGAGACTGGACTTCTGCGTGAAGCGCTTGAGGCAGATGTCGCACTGATAGGGCCGCTCGCCGGTGTGCGTGCGCGTGTGAATCTCCAGGTATTGCTTGCAGGTGAAGGCGGCGGGGCACGACAGGCACTGGAACGGTCTGCCCTGGACTGGTGCCCAACACAGAGTACATTATAGCGGCGGCGAGCGGCGGGGACGCTAGACGCCCGCGCTACGAGGCGGCGCGGACCGGTCGCCGGTCGCCGCTCGCCGCCGCCTTCGCATTCGTAAGGAACTAGCGGTGACTGACGGAGTAGCGGGAGCGCGGGCGGTGGCGGGGGGGGCGGGGCGGCCAGTCCGGCCATCGGCTGACACCCACCTGAATGCGTCCTCTTATGTATATTGAGGCTCGACTTCTGCGTGAAGCGCTTGAGACACGCGTCGCACTGATAGGGCCGCTCGCCTGTGTGCGTGCGCAAGTGAATGTCCAGGTAGGGGCGACGGGCGAACGCCGACGGGCATTGCCCGCACGCGAAAGGACGCCCTTGCACTGCGCCCAGTGCACACACAAAAGCGAGTAACGCACGTCGCCGACGCATTGGCGTGAGCCATGGCCGCCCGCCCCAGCCGATCTGTAGCCGCATCGTGTCGCGCCGCTCGCGACTTTACCCCAATTTTGAAAACCCCAAATTTGTACGATACTTTCTAAAGTATCGAGGTGCCAGATCAATGCGTCATTGCGGCGATTGCATTACCGCTTTTGTGAAAGAATTAATATACATGAATGGTAAAAATTAATGATAATGCTAAAATCACCGAATCGTATGCAAGATGGAGGATGATAGAGCGATTACCCGCCTGGTTAGTAATGACGTAGAATGTGATCAACATGGTGCTAGTACGTGACGCGTACGTTAATGAGTCAAGAGAGATTATTAGTCGGAAGCAACGAGATGGATGCTATCAGTGGGAGCGAGACGGGTTAGGCGGGCGGGCATCGGAGAGAAGGAGAAAGCAAATGACGCTATGTGAGATGCGTGACTGCGTTCGAGTCTCGGTAGTCGCTAATCGTATCGAGAAGAGTACTGCGGATATAATAATGTGGGCTACTAACCCGTATGTATCTTTTCGTGCAAATTGAGCGCGCACTTCTGCGTGAAGGACTTGAGGCAGACGGTGCACTGGAACGGCCGCTCCCCTGCGCCGCCACACACGGACACGGGGGGACAGAGAAACAAAACAAAACCACGATGGACAAATAAATTCACACTACACCTCACCAACCGCATACTAATTCAATAGATTCTAGATCCACTCTCTTCGCTACCATGAGGGAATTTAAATATTGTTATTTGTCCATCAAACATTCTCATTCCTACTTTTAAACTTAACAAAATCCTCACAACGTACACATGCTTCTGAACTGTTTGTGAATAGTTTTTGAGCGTGTGTAACCTACGCTAAAGATTTGTTAAGTTTTCACATAGTAAAATAAAATTGGTTTGAGTTCATAATTATGTAATGGTTTAATTAACGAATACGGGTAGGTACGAGGTTTAGGTTAGGGAGCCCTTAAAACTATTCACAAAACAAAGGTATCAAAGCCACAATAGCAAATTATGTAAGCTGTGAAGCGTATCATGTTAAATTGTGGCTTGGAAACCGATTAGAAAATAAAAATGAAATATCAAGGGACCCACCGGTGTGTATACGCTTATGAGTGCCAAGGCTGGACTTCTGCGTGAACCGCTTGTCACAGATGTCGCATTGATAGGGACGCACTTTGTTGATCAGCGATTGGATGTGCTCCTCTAGAAATACCAACAAAATTCAGCTACAGCATCCGTCCGGCTGGACGCACAGCCAATGCCTAGTAACGTGAGCTAACGTAAAAATAAATTAACAAAAAATAATAATATCTACTAAGGAGTTTAGGGGAAAATGCCTACCAGTATGTATTTTCCCATGGCGTCCGAGGCTGGACTTCTGAGTGAAGCGCATAAAACAGATGTGGCACTGGTACGGCCGCACTTTCTCTAACAGGGCTCGTCTGTGCTCCTCTATAAGTTATACGATTTTCGATATAGCAACACTGCATCCTTCCAAACATATTTAGGTAATTTCATTTAATGCCTAATGAGTTACAGTAAACCATTCACACACATTCAGGGGGAGGTAGGCTATGTGACTACAACAAAAAATACGTTAGTGCCGTTCTGCCTCAAGAATGAACGTCACGCAGTATGAGAATAGGGACCCACCGGTGTGTATCTTTCCGTGCCGGCCCAAACTCGATTTCTGGGTGAATCTCACAAAGCAGATCCCGCATTGGTAGGGCCGATCCTTGACCAGCAGGGCTCGTCTGTGTTCCTCTGAACGAAATCGTACAAGTCAAATTATGATCGAGAGAATGAATGACTACGGAGGGAGATCGGAGGCGCTCCGGCCGATACTGAATTTAGTTGAATGTGTGGATAGAATCGGCTCGGTGTAAAGATGTAAACCCACCCGTGTGTATTTTCTTGTGTCTGTTGAGGCTGGAGCTCTGCGTGAACCGCATCTGACAGAGCTCGCACTTGTAGGGCCGGTCCTTCGCCACCAGCGCGTGCAAGTGCTCATCTAGAACCCACGCCACGCCACATTCCAACAACACGCCATCTTCTAACCGTAAGGACGCACAATCGATTCATCCATCTTAACGGTTTCTACTCAATTGTGAGACCTTAACCTCCCCCTGTTTACCTCACATCAACGAACGCCTTCCTCACGCCCTGATCTTTTAATTTATTTTGACACAACTCAAAAACTATTCACATTTATGTAGTTATGTAAAGCATAGTGTATAATACTTTAACGGCGTCATTTGCGGGTTGCACCAGTGTTTGTTTGAATAGACAATTTAGGGTAAATATTAAATACATTCGGTACGATAAACTTTACGATACGTGTGATTTTATAAAGCTCCATTCGCCAGTAGCGTGCTTGTAATGCATAAGCACTTAAAACAAAAGGTACATAAATTCCTAGTAGCCTTGATGGCAGTAAAATAATAACTTTAGTCTATTGTCAGTCAGAGTTAACAGATTATTACCAAAATATAACACCCTGTGTAGGTTCTATTTTTAAATAAAAAATGCAACACAACTAAAAATTGGTAAACTAAATTTGATTAAACAATCATATACAAGGATTGGATCCAACAAAACGGATGGTTCTACAAAAATATAAAAACAAAAAATTTGAAGTATATCAGGGCGTCAAAATAGGAAATAACAAGCATGTTAACTAAAATTGTGATTTACTAATAGCAAAAAAACAATAACATTTTCTTTTGTTTTGTGGAAACAGGAGGAGGTCGCCATAAGAGCAAAAATACAATAATCCAATAAATATTTCATTAATCCCCTCATGGTACCAGGGATATGGGAGTTTCAATACATTATCTTTAGCAAAGTAATTTCCATATCAATATTATTTCCCCAAAATCTTTCACTTTTAAGTGTCTACAGAGTATTTTACTGTGTTGAAATTTTAATTAGATAAATTACCAACATATCGAGTGTATTCCCTGTACAACGAATAATTATTAAATTCAAGTTGATATGGAAATTACATTCTGATGTTGATTTTCTTTAAAAAATTAATATATTGTATGTCTACTTATTATTGCCAATTGATTTGACCCTAGACATCTAATGAAAGCGAACTTATTAATTGATTTAAGTTATTTCTTGTAAAGTTATATTTACCTAGTCTAACTGAATTCTCTATTATCTTTACTATCTAACAAGAAATGAAACCACAGAGAGTTCTGATAGTAAACCAATAGGACATCCTGTGACTTAACTTTATCTTTTTAATATTGATTCGGTTTTTAGTCATTTTGATACTGAAATCTCTTTGGTTTATTTCCAAAATGCATTAAAATAGTCATAAGAGAGGCTTTACAATCCTGGAAAGGATTGAAAAAGCCTCGCAAACGAAAGCGTCAAACCAACTTACCTGTGTGCACTCGTTTGTGCGTATTGAGACTGGACTTCTGTGTGAAGCGCTTCAGACACAGATCGCACTGAAACGGGCGTTCGCCTGTGTGAGTGCGCATGTGAACCTCCAAGTATGGTTTCCGGCAAAAAGCTGCATCGCATACCTGTTCAACCGAATTTGAACCTTACTATGCTAAACTCATTGATCTTTTTAGAACCTTTTCATGAAATAAAATTACCATAATCATCTATCTTCTTTACTAGGTAGGTTATGAAACATGATTTTCTCAGTAGTTTTTTGAGACATGCTTAAAATTATAAGTACTAAAGACCGACGCACATAATGTACTATCAGCTCGGAGGGCATAGCACAGGATGGCAGTGATCGCTCGAGTCAAAATGTAGCTGGTTATATTCCATTGTTTTAAAGATAATTTAAAATGTAACCTCATGAAAACATATTAAAGCATGAATCTGAAATAATAAATTGTTTACTAACTGTGCATTGAAAAGGCTTGTTTCCCGAATGAAGCTTCATGTGGACGTAATATGATGAAGCGGACGAAAGGACTTTGCCGCAAACCTGCAAAATTGCCATTAAGTCAGTGATTTTGAAAATGTAAATGAGTAGTCGAAGCAAGTAGGTACAAAATAAACCACCAACGGTGCACGAGATCTCGTTCGGGGCCAACTACTAGTTAAATATTTACAATACTTAGTTTAAAAAAGTTGTTAAAAAAGTTGCTGATATTTATAAATAATGTGAACATAATTATGTTCAAATGCAAAGAAAAGAAAGGTTGTGTTTATTTATTTATTATATTGATATTTGTTCTGGGTCTAAGTATTTTCTATCTACCTATAATGTGTATGTAGGTGCTTTTTTTAAAAATGTATATGATTAGTAGGTATAACTGTCATCTCGTTACCATAACACAAGCATTAAGTTGCTTAGCTTGGGACTAGATGATGCTGTTTGAAATGTCCCAGGATATTTATTAATTTTATTTTAGGTATTTAGATAAAAAAAGGTTTGGCTCACCTTACAGGCTTGTGGTTTGGACCGGGGCGTAGATTGACCACCATTCACCTCCATTTTTGTTTGAATAGAACCCATGTCCACTCCCATGCCCTAGGAAATAATGTTGACTTAGTTTTTGACTTTATTTTTAGAAGTATCTACATAGCTATATTTTAATCTCAATTTTTATAAAAAAATACTCTTGACTTGATTTATAAATGAAAAATCTTACTAAAAGTTTCCATTTTGGCGAGATTCGAATCAATATAGAGTTATACAAAGTTATATGATGTATGACCTCCTTCCCATATTGTCCTACCTCCTTCATTGCATGGAATGGTAGAATTATACTAGGTTATAACTACTATACCTACTAGGTAAGGTACTACTCGTATAATGTAGACTAGATTTTAATTTATTACTTACCTGAGAACATTGTCTGCCATCCATATCCATGTCAACACCTTCATCATCCATTCCTTTGAAGCTCAGCTGAAAACAAAATATTAATCAAATGAATTGACATCACATTGATTGTCTTTTGTTGTATCAAATCAGCTTTACTTTTTTATACTTTTCAACTTTACCTAAGTGTAAGTTTTAGGTATACCTACTTACTTGTACCTATATAGGATTAGAGTTATTTTTATGTAGGTACTTACCTCATCATCTTGTTGCAATTCTTGTTGTTGGTGTTGTTCCATGAGATCTTGCTGGTGTTGTACTTGTTGTTGAACTATCAGGCTATCTTTCGAGTCTTCTTGGTGATGATGGGTGTTCATGAGATGGTGGTTTGACTCAGAACGTCCTATCGTTGGGGGACCGGCGTGTACATGGGTAACGTGAGGATGGTAGAAACTGCAAAGAAAATTATTGATTTTGAAAACACCACGACGCGGACGCGAGACGCCGAGACATGACGGAACGATTTGACGAATAATAATGTATTCTTCCAAGTTCAAAAATCTATAGTTTACACGAAAGTGGTCTCTAAACGAATCGAAACGAAAAATGTCTCAAACTCAAAATTGTTGAGTTTGAGAAATGTTTCTTTCATCTTTAGTTTAGAGCTAGCTAGACACAATTATCTAACACTATAAGTAGGTACACTGTACTTGTACCTTTTAAAAACCCTAATCAAAATAAAAAATATTTACTAACAAATGCCAATCAGCTGTTATCAAGCAAGGGAGATTTTGTTTTGTTTTGTGAAATTAAATTTCCCGCGCGTCATAGACTTTTAGTTTTTTTTTAATAAACTTAACACAATTAAAAAAAACAAATATATATATTAGGGCATCGCCACATCTCTTGTGTAATGTAATGTAACACAAAAATAACGACAGAGTTGTCATGTTCATACTAACATGCTTGCTTTGCTTACCAAGAAATATTTTAAATTAAAAAAATTCCTGGCAAAATACCTAATTTTAATTTTATTTGTAGGTACCTACTTGAAGTAGTTAAACGTACCGTACCATACCAACTAAACGAAGTTTAGCTAAATCTAAAATATATGCACTTAGTTCGAAGTTCGAACTGAATGACAACACAATTAAAAGAAATCTCACCTCATAGGTTCAGCTTTGATTTGCTGTTCGAACATGGATATAGTGGCGAGTAGGTCGCCGGGGGGTGGCACGGGGACCCCCACGCCCCGTGCCATTCCCCCGACGCCCACGCCCCAGTGTGCTGGGAAACTAATGGCGGTTTTGATGCTTCCCCATGCTGAATCTCCTCCTCCTGTGTAAATAAAATGTCGATATCAACATTTTGTAACCTAACTAGTATTTTAAAAACTTAGGTAACTGTATAACTAAGGTTAAACCTACTTCTTACCATACACGACGGGTTCTGTTCTGTTCCGTTTTGTGAATACCTACCTATTTCAAGCGTCTACCTACCTGTTGACGGTACTATTTTTAAGCAAATAAGCAAAAAAAAAACACGTTTGTTGTAAATTTGGGAGCCCTCATAAATATTTGTTTTATACTATTTTTTTATATACCTAGCGGCAACAGAAGTACGTAGTACCTACATAATCTGTGGAAATTTTAACTGTCTAGATATCACGGTTCATGAAATAGGCCCTGGAGACAGACGGACGGACGGGCGGATAGACAGACGGACAGCGGAGTTTTAGTAATAGGGTCCCGTTTTTACCCTTTGGGTTGGGTACGGAACCCTAAAAACATTATTATTAAATTGATAAGGGGAAAAAATAATAAGTACAACATTGTTTTCTTTCATATTATAAAGTTACGAAATTACAGTGCCATGAATTTTAGGTAACGTTGCATGTCTATTCCATTACGTTACTACTTCCACAACTTAATCAATGTAGGTAGTAGATAACTACAAATTTAATCTCATTTAACTTTCAAAGCTAATTGGATTATGCATTGACTAGAACAAATTGGAATCTAATTGTAAAACAATGACAATACATAACATGAAATAAATCTAAGAAGTCTGTAAACAGCTGAAACTTTTCATTAATAAATATATTTGCATGCTACTTGAGTTACGACCAACTAGATTTTGGTGACTGGCCGCTTTCGGCGGCGTGAGGCGACTATCAAAATATTCTATGAAATATGCAAAATAATATATTTTTAATACTTAAATATATTTTTAACAATAAATAGATCCTTTTCTACTTTGCTTTTCTTGACAATAACTACTCGTGACTCGTGAGCTAACTCTTGAATATCCAACTTTACTCGATGTTATTAGACATATTCGGCTCTTCGACTTATATGCGGAAGTTATTTTTATTCCAAAATATATTTGTACATTTGATAGCTCATTATTTTTGGTGTTTTTAGGATTCCGTATCCAAAAGGTAAAAACGAGACCCTATTACTAAGACTCTACCATTAGGCTGCATCATCATGGACCTAGTAAGTATAATATCTGGACGAACAGCGAGCATGCCGCCGAGAGGGAAAAAAAATGCAGGGAATCCACAGTTTCGTAGTATAAAATCCGGAGCATCAAGTTTCCGGCCATACAAAAAAGCGACACACGATGAGGGACAAAAGATATAATATAATGCTTTGTCTCTTTTACTCACAAGAATGTTGTATATATTCCTCTTTGTTTTTGTGTGACTAAGAAAGGAATATACAGCGCTCTATTTCTGTTATTTTTTCTTATATGGTGTGCAATAAAGTATTTTCTATTCTATTCTATTTCTTACTTTCTCTAAGGGCTGCATGTATCTTATGAACCGTGATAGCTAGACAGTTGAAATTTTCACAGATAATGTATAATAATAAAATAAATACTATAAACAAAAAAACATGACAAAGTCATGTAGACGCTTGAAATATTCACAGAATGCTACGGAACCTTTCGTGCCCGACTCGCACTTTGATATTTTTTTTAATATATGGCGGGGAAAACTGCCTTACAAAGGTAGTAAATAATAATACTGAAATACTTCAGATTGGATAAGTACTTATTTATTTAATTTCAATTATTTGTGTTTGAAAACTAAATGTAATAAAAAAAACTTATGCAGTGCATGGATAGTTATTTCTAATATTAACCTACCTACATTACTAATACCAAATATCACATGTTTATTTTCTTTGATTCTTAAATAATGTTTTTTTTTTATTGATTACTTACAAAAATCTTAAAACTAAAGAAAAAATCTTATTGTAGGTACCTATAAACAAACAAACAAACAAAGGAAGTGGGTAACCTGTTAATTAAAAAATATCTAATTTGATAACTACCTAATAAAAGCAATAAAAGCAAAGGTAATAAAAGCTTATTACCTACTATAAAAATATCAAACAAGCTAAACATCAAAAAAACGTATTAAGTACCTAATGTTTTTTTTACAGGCCCAATTTTTTTTTTAGGTAAGTAAGTAGGTACCTATAACCATACATTAGTGGCAATTCTGAGTGTCGCAAAAGCTAAACTAAACTAACTAAAATTAATGCCATCCTTTTTATTTCCATCGCTATGAAAGGGACGGCAATATTTTTATTTAGTTAAGTTTAGCTTTTGCGACACTCAGAATTGCCACTAATGTCTGAAATTGTATAAGTACTTAGGTATTATAATTTGCACCATTACATTCCATCTTAAACAAACTCAACTAAATGCAAAACTCACACAAAACTGCAAGCGCGGCTCTAACTTAATATTACCTACGTTCAATCTTCTAAGTTTGTTAGAAAACAAGATGACACCTATAGTGTAAACAAGAAAACATCACAAAAAGTGTAATAAGTAATGTATTAAATGGCGGAAGCTCACCGAACGAGTCTCCACCCAGCCTCCCCCCGGCCATCAATAAAATGGCCAATTCGTTATTGAATTTTGTCCCTAACTTTCAAGTCGAGGCTGCGCGTCGCCGGTTGTCACTCGACAAGTAATTTATTAACAACTATGCCTCTAATGTAAACAATACCGCCTTTTCAACTCAAATCATGATGTTAGTGAAAGTTATGTCATTATTATACCAATTCCTTATTACAATAATGATTAACTTTGTGTTAAATCATTTAACGTAGATTTATTCTAAAGTTATAACATTTCTTGTAAATAAAGAGCCTGTTTTCTTATTGGAAATACGAAGACCTATCATAATGTACGATGAGAATGAGATATAAATTTATTATTATTCCTTTTTTATGCAAAATCTTATAAGTTTTATCGCGCTTGATACATTTGTTGTAGGTACATATCATATTAGTCAAGGCTGATTGTACTCACATGTGCAAAGAAACAGCTAAATATAGTTGTATATACGGAATCACATAAATTATATCACTAATTACACAATTTTGTTAAGATTGGCCATTCGGATTATGTTTTTCTTTAGACACCGACATAAAATGGCTGCTACCTCATTGTTCTGCGCGTTCGTTCGTGCGCATAGAAGCCGTGAACGCTTGGGGACTACTCCTCCACCAATTAAAATTATGGCGCGAAATTTAAGGCATCGTTAACAATAATTTAATGTAATTTTTATGCTAATCATCGATATTTTAATGAATTACATGGAGAAGTCCACGATTATGTAACTAAAAATGTATGTTGTGATCATAACAACCAGAAATACCGGAAGGTACACGTGAGGGTCCCATTTATATTCCTCGCAGATACCGGCCCTTGCCCTTGGCGTGAAACAAATCAATTTTGTTTGCTGTAGATGACGTATGCCTTCTAAATGTTGATCTAATTGATTATCCGAATTAGTGAATACGTTACACAACGTGCAATAGTATCTTCGATTTTTTTTTTGCGTTTGCTGTTTGTTTCTTCGTTGTTCCTCCATTATTCAATTTGGTATTTCACTAACTGCAACAAAAGGTTTATTATTTGTTTTAAGTATTTTATTTGTGTCTCTAGCAGTGACGAAGCTGTAAATAACCGTCTGTAACGACTATCATTAAAAAGAGTAGGTAGGTATTTTTTTTTAAGTAGGTAATAAAGTTACGTAGTAGGTAGGCTGATTTATTTATAATTTTATTAGATAGATGGTGCTTTTAGTCAATTTACTAATAAAGACGAAATTGCCTATGGTATGGTAGGTCTGTCGGTTGAGTTATGGATTTAGACAAGTAGTCTTGCTACATTATTATAGGGTATAATTTTTAAGGGATATAATAATTGGTCGAGCGAGCGAAGATCTTAGTGGCATGGCAACTTGGTCAATTATTTCGCGTTGTATATTTGTATGTTTAGGTACCTACCTACCTATAATGTTTATGTTCCGGCAATATCTGTCGAACCGTTAATCACGTAGTATCTCTACCTAATCTGTGCCGTTAATCCTGTTTATGTTCCGGCATAGGTAACTGTCGAACCGCTAATCCAATCTTCATGAAACTTGGTAGGTATGTACCTACCTATATATATATAGGTAGATAGGTGATGTAAAATTCCGGCTAACCTAGGAGCTTAATCGGTCAATGGGTTGTAAAGATATTGGGTTCCCAAGAGGGTGAAAAAAAAATAGTTAGGTAGGTAGGTACTTATGCATATATTTCGAGTGGGGTGTCTGGTTCTGTTTGTACATTTCAAAATGGTTTTACTTTTTATTCTAAGATGTAAAGTTTTTGAATAACATGATTTTTTACATTTACCTACTCCTGAGCTCCCATTTCTATGTTTTGATTTTCTGAATATACTATAATAGTACTCTGTGGTTTTGATGAACTCGCGGTTCAGCTGGCTATTCTCCGTCACCAGAGTTGGCCACTTGCTCATACGAACTTACTTACTTTAGCTGGCTATTTTAGTTTGCTTTGACCATAATTATGTCAGTGTTTCTAACTTCCGACTCTTTTTGAGGAATCTAACGAATTCTTAATTGAAAGGAGATTTTGCTGAATCTTATAAAGTAGGTATCAACTACTGACTGACTGGTATGTGACTACTGACTACCTACACTACAAACAACTTCGTCAGTTCGGTGCGGTCATCAACCAAAAACAACGATTTAAGATTTTTTTTACTACCTACTGAAATAATTAAAACCAAAATGTTTTTAAGTCGGAACACCACCCTCAAAGAAACTATATTTTTACAAAAACCATTAAATAAGAAATTAAAAAAAGGTTTTTGCCATTATTTTTAATAACTGTGGGCAACACTTCTGGCTTTGAGAGAGGCAAAGACATTAGTGGCAATTCTGAGTGTCGCAAAAGCTAAACTAAGCCACACTAAGCTAACTAAAATTGTTGCCGTCCCTTTCATAGCGATGGAAATAAAAAGGATGGCAATAGTTTTAGTTAGGTTAGTTTAGCTTTTGCGACACTCCGAATTGCCCCCATTGTGTATTTATTTACTTAGAGTAGGTACCTACTCTACTCTAAGTAATACAATCATACAATGTCTTTGGTTGGACTCGGAGAGAGAGGTACTGACTTCTACTAGTATATATTGGTTTATCTTGTTGAAAATGTAAATGTAAACTATGTACTATACCTACTATGTAACTAACATAGGAATGTAGGTAGGTCAATTGATGCAAAAAATAATTCGTGAAATTACCGTCGTTTCGAGTCTAATTAGCAGGTAAACTAAACAGGTTTCCACAGTTGTTTTTTTCCACTTCCATTAAACTTCGAGAAGTTGAGAGATTTATTATTTTTAATTTTTATAATCGATGTGTATTGGTAGGTTTTTCCCAAGAACCCAGTCGTTTCTACCAAGAACGCGGTAGATTTTGAGTTATATTTATACAGAGCTTTTGTAATAGTTTCACACCTTTTTAGGATGTTATACCAACCTATACCTAAAGGTCTCTAACATAATTTCATAATTTCAATAAAGGGAATGATTTTAGATTACCTATGTACCTACTATTAAAGCATCACACAAAAAATAATCAAATTTATTTGACATTTATTATTAAAGTAAATTTTGTACGGTATGCGTGGCAAAAGCCGGCGAAGCCAAAATAAAGAAGAAAAAGAAGACCTGAGGTTTCGACACAGAATGCAGTGTGGATATCCCCTAATTTCCAAAATCTAGAGTCTAGAAATCTAGAGCAAAACAGGATGAAAAACCATTTATCCATACCCTGAACAAAATGAATACTTTGTCTATGATGCCAATTTGACATTGACATTAGGAACAATAAGAGAAGTTTGAAGTTGAAGTTTGTCTTTTTGCTTTTGTCCTTTTTGAAAGTTGTGATCATGGCGGTGGGTGTTTTTATTTATAAAATATAAGAAATCCAAAATAATCAGTGTAAATTCGTTGTTTTTGTTTCTATAAAGTTTTAAATGGGTTATATTTTTGTACTATCTAAGTCTTGGAATACATATTTATCGTTTCCTTACTCTCATATCAAATTGTGTCGGCATAACCTCGTCAAGTGTTTTAGCTCTAGTGTTTTATTTCTGAATGCAGACAGCAAAAACTTGTACTTATCAGTGTAATAACCAGAATATGTATGTTGCAGCGTGTACCACCGCCCGCGTTGAAGAAAGATAAGAAGGAGAAGAAGGCTCCTAAAGATAACTCTAAAAATGTTATGAGGAATCTGCACATCAGGAAACTCTGCCTGAACATCTGTGTGGGAGAGTCTGGTGACAGACTGACTCGTGCTGCTAAGGTAAGACTTTTATTTGACTGCTGAACAGAGAAAAAAAACTCGTGATGTTTTCCTCTCAAAACATGCCCTTTTTGTGATTTTATACGTATGTATTTTGTTGCTGCCTTGCCTTCTATTTTATCCGCGGGTTAAAAGTTACTTTTAGTCATCGTAAACGTAACGTAAACTTCAAAAGTTTTATGATACTAAATTCAATGTGAGCTGTGCTTGTTCGTATGAGCATTGAGCAAGTGGCCAGCTCTGGTGACGGAGTGTGAGCTGTGCTGTAAATGCAAGAGTACAACTTCACAATAATGGACTTAACTATGTCTATAGGTACAGCAAATGTAAATGATAAAATTATATTTGTTTATTGTTGTTGCATGATTTTGTTCAAGATCTACTCTAATTGTGTATTTCTTTGTAAACTCATGCAAAATCATTATTTCTTACTTGCAACTTCTGAGTACTATTACTTTACTGCTCAGAATACTTACGGAAATAACATTATTTTTCAATTAAAACTTATTCCTGATGGTTTTGTTCTTTAAAATGTAATAAATAATGTTTTTTTCAGGTGTTGGAACAGCTTACTGGCCAACAGCCTGTGTTCTCAAAAGCCAGGTACACTGTGCGATCCTTTGGTATCCGTCGTAACGAAAAGATTGCTGTCCACTGCACTGTGCGCGGAGCTAAGGCGGAAGAGATCCTTGAGAGGGGCTTGAAGGTCAGTTATGTAGATTGTAATCATGCTTTTGCTCCCTTATTCTCATACTAATGAATCTTGATAGGTTGTTGAAGTTAAGCAACAAGCAGTGTCAGTGAGCTGACCGATAGATACTGATAGATTTGATACTCTGTGGAATATGTTATTTTGAGTATCAAACACTACGAAACAAGACAAAAAAAAATGTTACCACAAGAAAAAAGGAATAATAAAAATATTATCATAATCATGAAATGAGTGAATCAATAAACCCACAACTACCATGATGAGATGAATAAAGATTGCAGGACAGAAGGCCAATGGCAGCTGGCATATAATATTCAGATCTTCAGCTGCCATCTTTATTTTTGTTAAATGTTTATAATAATATTTAAAGTTAAAATTAATTCATTGTAGCTTTAGCACTTCCCTAGCATGATTTTGTTCAAGATGTACACAAATTGTGTATTTCTTTGTAAATTCATGCAAAATTATTATTTCTTATTTGCAACTTCTGGGTACTATTAACTTACTGCTCAGAATACTAAAGGAAATAACACATAAGATTGAAGAAAGATGATGTTATCTATCTCTTAACAGAAATTAACAAAGTAAACTTGTTCCAGGTCAGAGAATACGAGTTGAGGCGTGACAACTTCTCAGCCACAGGAAACTTTGGTTTTGGTATTCAAGAACACATTGACTTGGGTATCAAATACGATCCATCCATTGGTATCTACGGTCTTGACTTCTACGTTGTATTAGGACGCCCTGGTAAGCAGTTTAAAGGAGGAGGTACAGTTGGCCAAGAAATTGGTCTACCAGTTTTGTCAAAAGTTTGTGTGAGATCGAACTATCAATAAGGTTGACTTTTGCTTACGAGAATTCAAACTTGACACGTCATGGAAAGACGTAAATAGTCTTCATAGTGTTACAAGCAGCGGCACGTAAGTAGGCACCTGTCTGTCGCACTTAACTCCTTTAAGTACCTATTCTATCTCACGGATCTAAAAATCAACTAAAACTCAACTGTAGGGTGGTAGACCACATTTTTGGCTGACGGTACTGACTTCTGTTTTTTTTTTGTGTTACTTCAGAACTTTAAGAGTGCTTAAAATTGTTCTCTTACGAAATTGAAGTCAGTTTAATATAATTTCTACTAAATGTAATTACCAATTAAAATTACAGTTACCCTTGGGATACCTTCACTATATTCTAGTTATAGAAAACAAACCCAGTACCTAATAATGCACATTTGTTCAGGAGTGGATTATACAATGTTTTCACTGTGTAAAAAATGTGCAAGATAATTATGTTGAACAGATAGACAATATTCTATTAGTATTTTCTAAATAAGTTTAACATAACAATTTCAAAACAAACATATGGATTTACTATGTTCCTCATATTTCTTGTCTTTACTTCATTCAGGGCCTGACTTTCATGTAATTTTTCCATTTGTAATTGGTTGTTTTTTATTTACAGGTTTCAACGTAGCCCATAGGAGACGCAAGACTGGCAAGGTTGGCTTCCCCCATCGCCTGACGAAGGAAGACGCCATGAAGTGGTTCCAACAGAAGTACGATGGTATTATCCTGAACAGCAAAGCCAAGTAATTTTAAGTAAACAAACTCCCTAAATCTCTCGTCTTTTATTTCTCTACCTTTAAGATGCCCTGACAAGTATTTCTTATTTTATTATATTGGGAAGGCACCTAGGCACACAAAACAGTACCTATGTATACTAAAATATATTCAGTAGGTAGGAAAACATGATAGCTTACCCCCCCAATCAATAAGAAAAGAAAGGAATAAAACGTAGGTATTGACAGACAAAAAAACAATTATAATTTAGTTCATCGCCTAAATACCCTACAATGTGTGTGGCAAGAAAAGAAATGTATTACAATCCTACTAATATTTTAAAGGTTAAAGTTTGTGTATGTAAGTGTGTCTGTTTACTCCATGTGGTTTACTCTTTCAAGCTTAAACGGCTGGACGGATTAGAATGAAATTTGGGTACCAGGATTGCATATAGGTACTCTGTGGATTAAAAAATAGACTACTTTTGATTCCGGTATTCCCACGGGAACGGGAACGTAACACCGCGGGCGGCGCGGGGCGCAGCTAGTGTAAATATGCTTCTCTCTCTCTTTTTGGTACCCAAGTACACTACTCATCAACGTTTGACTCATCACATCAAAGCAATTTTTTTTAACGTTTCTATGGAAATAATTTGGAAATAATAGTTGCTAAGGAATCTGTGTCAAGTCAATTGATAAAATGCTGGTGACATAAAATCAATGACAACAATAGCATTTTATGTAAAACGTGTTTTCGAAATGGTTTGCGACTTGCAAATTTAGAGGATGGCTAGTAAATTCGGAGGATATGATGACGACGAGGATGATGTGCTGGCGCCGAAAGAGCCGCAGGTGACCTCTCAAGACCCCGATGAAAGGAAATCTGCAAGAGCTCTGCGAATAAAGCGAAGACAGGATGCGATCAAAAGGTAGGGAAATCGATATTATATGCCCAGCTCTCAACTGCCTTTGTAGGTATTGGCTGACTTTTTTATGAGGAAGAACTGTCCACCTATAAAGTGATTACGATTTCAGTGTCTGCTAGGTAGGTATATACTGCGATACGATAACAAACTTTTGAATGTGGTCTTGTTTTTTTAACTACCTACGTAAGTAAGTGCCTAATTAATTTAACATCCCGCTTCCGATATTTAAATCCGCCCCCATAGAGCAGAAGCGCCGTCAGAAGAGGCCTCGGGCGATGAAGAACCAGGTCCTATCGAGCAAGCCACCGCGACTGCTGCCGAAGAGTTGCAGCGGCTTGCTCTTGATGGCGCTGCAAAGGTCACCAATGTCAAGGTCACCACTGACGAGCGGGAGGTCATCCGCCGAGCTCTATTCACGGATAAGATGAGAAGTATGTTTAATTAAATACCTCCTACGTGGTTTCTAACTTTAAAAATTAAATCAATTTTACCATACCTAGGTATTTCACTAATAAAATTATCTTCGAATCATCCTGAGCACTTCCGTGCCGTGTTGATTGAGTGGTAAGTAGGACCTCGACTATCGTTCAGAAGGTCGTGGCCGAAATGGATTTTTCGCTCCTAGGCTGCGAAGATAGTTTAGTGCTGGGCAAGTCTATTCCATAAAAATCGATACTTAGGTACTATTGAGATATGTAAATTCAAGTTTTTTTCGTGTTGCGCAGTGTAGGTAAGTACGTAAAATTGCCGGTCCTTACTTTTATTTTTAAGCCATGATGAAAACCTTCAGCCGGCCTAATAACTTCTTCACCAGAGCAAGCCACTTGCTCATACAAACTAACTAAACCGTCACAAAACAAGAAAGTAAATAATAAATAAATAAATATCCTTGGACATTTTACACGGCATAATCTAGTCCCAAGCTAAGCAAACTTAATGCTTGAGTTATGGTAACCAGATGACTGATATAATACTTAGATAGGTACCTACATGTTTTTTGTAAATACATACATATTATAAATAGAAAAACATCCAGACCCGAAACAAATATCTGCAGAACATGCAAACATTTGTCCCTTGGCGGGGATCGAACCCGCAACCTCCGCGTCTCAGGCGGGCCTTCGCCCACTGTGCCACACAGGTCGTCAAAGTCTGTCTTTTTAGATTCGGTACAGAAAATTGAAGACGAGGCAACAGAAGCTCAAATACAGTACGAAGCCATATCTTTGAATTGGGACAGCATGCTAGTTATAAAAGACCCTCTCGAAATCGATGCTGACATGAAGGAACAGAAAAGGAATTGCGATGCACTTTTGGATCAAAAAAATGAACTTATTGCCGAGCTCAAGGAGGATCTAAGAGGAATGGATCTGGCGTATTACGAAGATCTAGACAAACAGGTATAAAATTCTAGAATCAGAAGTGTCTATCTTCTACTATACTCACGTACTAGGTACTCGTAACTACAAAATTTTGTTATCATTAACACTGTTGATTTTCAGGACAAAGATATCAAAGAATTATCAGACAGAGTGGAAAAGCAAGTTACAATAATGCAAAGAGCATACGAGAAGCAACTATCCCTGATAGAGCAAGCAATAAACATAGAACGCGACGCCATGGTGGACCACAACAACAAGAGATGGGAGGCGCTTTACAGGCAGAGGGATAAGGAGGAAGTGGCGCATATGGAGTACAGATTTGAACAGGTGAGTATTATTATTTCAATATTGTATTCCTTACGTTTACGTACATAGAGGACCTGTCGTGTTTCGCTTTGATAGTGTAACATGATTTAAAATTTAAATTCTGCCAGCACAAGAGTAAATTTTTTTAGGGCTGCTTAGCGGAAGTCAGATGTTTTGATTAATTCAGAAATTATTATTTTAAAACCGTTAACGTAAAAATGTCCATTCATAACTTTTCAATTCCTTTCACCAATTTAGACTTCCATATAGGTACCTACTTAGTGGCTCTCAAAAATCTCATCCTGAATATTTATGTTTGTAACATCAGTAGGTATTAATCTACCATTACAGCTAGAAGAACATAAACAAGAAATCGAAGCAATAATGTGGGACCACCATGAGAAGTATCGCCAAGCTAAAATTGAACTGGAATCACTAATTCAAGAGCTGCAAAAGGAATTAGAAAAGTTGAAGGCAACTTGCATTATCAATACGGAGAAGATTGGCTACAACTATCAAGTAAGTATAATGTATACTTACGTCAGGCAACAGACATACCGCAAATAGGAGGAACGAGCATTATGTATGATGTATGTGTACCAACTCATTCCTCATATTCCAGATTTTGAAAAAGCGTGAAGAAGAAAACGTGTTCGTTCGCTCGCAACAGAAACGTAAACTGAACAAAATGTCTGATGTGGCGAACTCTCTTCGCACCAAAATTCGCAAAGCAGCGGAAGACGGGGCCATTGAGGAGCTAAAAGCTGACGCTGAAATAGTGAAGTTGATGCAGACCATGGACGATCTGGAGAAGAAGTCTGATCAGTTCTCTCATGTGAACCACTACAAGTTTAGTCAGGTGTGTAATGTAAACGCATTCAGGCTTCACAGCCTGTACTTAGCAGGAATAAACCCGGCCGGCTTAGAGTGATACATTCATGGTGCATAGTTGTTTGATAGTAGGTACGGCTTTCAGCTCGAGCAGTAAATTAATGAGTAGCCTTAGTGGCTATTACATTGAGCGCTTCCTCGTTTCGGAGACCTTCATTCAGTCTACCTAAGAACTATAAGCATCACCAGCGTAAGCAATTAAATCACACGAACTTACTATAGTCATTCTATTTGGAGGCTGATTTTTTCTGATGCCTGCAGCATCAAGGGATTAACAAGTAACTATGAATGTATGTACGTTCCAGCGTTACCAATTTATTTATATAAGCCACCGTAGGTAAGGAGGTATGTATACCGACAGAGCCTGTTCCACGCGGGACTTTAAATTTTTCGCTAAACTGAATGAACGAAAGCCGGCAACGCGAGTATATACATAAAATATGAGCTAGTTGCTAACTCTGGTGACGAAGTTTTAGGGCGTTTGAAGAAGTGACTATGGTCCCAGGTATGGCGAATGGCGGCCGCACGATGCCACGAGTTATCGCGCGACCTCCGCTCGGGAGAAGTGGCACTGCACGCTCATATTCTTTCTGAGCCGCCGCCCCCGCCACCGCCGCCTCCACCAAAAAGCCCTTTGTCGAAATATGGTGAGTGAAACTTTTGGTAGGTAACTAGGTAGGTACATATTATCCATGATGGTCTAACTTTGACGTCAGGATGTTGCCTTGTCCAGTATTGTGTGTGGAACTATCAAAGATTTTTTGTGAAGGTGTCCCGTGTCGGTGTTCATCTCCATCAATGCGTCAGTCCATCTGTTAAATCAGCGGTGAATGAAACAGTAGATTACATAATACATTTTTTACTAGCACGTTAAGTTAAAACAGTTCCTTATCAATCAGATACCTACACATATATAACGAAGCCTAACGGTGGACCAACCCCTTCTGTAATTTTGGTAAGGTTAACAACAGCGACAATTTGATTGAACATCACAAGAAGCTAAAATGCAGGAAGAGCTTAGAAGATTAAATTTCTGTGATTTTATTCTGAAGACTGTCACAAATTATAAAGATGGAGTCTTAAATAAATATTATAATTATTTCAGAGCACGAGGAAGCGGCGAATGTTTCGAATAGCGCAGTCGTTGCTATAGATTCGAAGGGCCAAGATGCAAGAGATGCTAAAGACAAGCTAGTAAGAAACTTTCGCAAATGTTTAGCCTAGAAACTACAGAATACCTATTGAAATGTAAATCAATATCTAAAGTGGATTCATGGATTAATCAGAATCTGCTGCTTAATTATTTTTCAAGAACATCTAAGAGTCGTTTACACTTTGAAATCTTTCAGGTTCGTCATATCCTTCAACTGGTAGCAGACAACACGGGTTTCCTCGTGGAAGATCGTTTGCTGATGTTGATCCAGAAATATCAAATGACTTCGAGAAACTTGTGCACTTTGGATGCAATTTTTATGGTAAAGAAGCGAATCCGACAGACTTTAACCTGTCTATGTGTTTTTACGTTAATCAATTAATCGTGTGACGTACTTTATGGATGGCCTCATATTATATTTGAGACCTCTTTCTTTAATTACTAACTCATATTATGTCCAATCAATTCAAGTCATCACCATCTCTCCATAACATACCTACATTTTCAATGTGCATTTCAGGCTCTAGAAATCCAAGCCGAAGACGACGTGGAACTTCTATGCAAAACGTTCCTGAACTACGCGTTTTGTCCCATTTGCGTGGGCTTGGAGGCTACATCCGAGATGAACGCATCCTTCGGTTCGCCCGAGGAGTCCGGGCTGCCGAGTGTTTCTGCGAAGACAGGCCGCACTGACCGCTCCTCGGTCAGGGGACGCGCGAGCATCGCTAGGAGCGTATCGGCGAGTACTTCGCGGTCTGCTCATATTGGATTCAGGTTTGATGTCATTTTTTTGTTTTTTATCTTATTGGAATTACAATGTTTATATCATGTCACAGATAATTAATACTATACTAGTATTCATGTTTAAGAAAATTTAATTTCTGAATATAAAAATAGTACCTACCTATTGAAGGTGTAGGTACCTACCTCACCTATAGAAAAGCACCTAACAGTGTGTTCCGCCTAATGTTACTTCTTGTTGGTCTATTCAACCTAAATCTGTATTTGTTTTCGTTTAGAATCCATGAACTGTCGCCAGATGACCAGCTGCTTGTGGCTGAAGCTGATGAAATTATTCAAAAATGTGGTGATCCTCAAGGTATGTGCATGCACAAACTTCAGATTTCTTAGTAGGTACCTAGCTAGGTATTACTGCTACTAGGCAAAAGTAACAAGTATCTAGTAAAGATGTAATGGCGGCCTAAGTAAGGTCAAGGACAAGCTGGGACCGACTATTTATCGTGCCCTTCGAAGCACGGAAGCGCTAAGTTGTATAAGCCCAAGCGGTGCAAATTATCCTAATCATAACGCTCAGAAAGTTGTACCTACGTCAAGAGTTTGCACTCCAGTGGCTCCACTAAAATCAATGATCTACTCCATTCAATTCTTGATAGATCTTTGAACTTAAGAGCGGTCAACCCGGCTCACTTTTCATACAAACGCTTGTACGTGATTATGCCGCTGTAACAGATCTTTCTTTTAAACTTTTGGACTAATAGGTATCTTGTGCACTATATCTAGGTTTCTATCGAAACTAAAAATCAAAATTTTGAGAAACAAATTCAGTATAAGCTTCCAAAAACCTGCTTTTAGCATAAATTTTACCTGAACTTTGGCCGTTCATAATGTACTCATAAATTGTAAAAGTAAAGAAAATATTGTCATAGAAACCTTGCAAATCTTATGGAGATTCTAAATGACTAATATTTATTTTACAAACTTGTAAGGCTTACTGAAAAACACGTATTTCCTGAAACACTTTTTATGAAATTTCCGCACACTATTTTTCGAGTGAGCGAGTGAGCGGCGAAAGTACCTACTGAATGCCGAGCGCTGAGGCGCTATCTCTCTTTTTTCGCTTTGCTTTTTTTTCTAGCATTGCGCTGGATGAAACAACAAGCTTTTCAGCTATGCCCGCGTCGATGATAGACGCACCGGGAAGGGCCACCTTAAGCTACGTTCTGACGCAAGTGGTAGTAACAGTTGGGCGCTTCCGTGCTTCGGAAAGCACGTCAAATTGTCAATCTTACGAAAATCAATCTAAGTAGGTACCAATTAAACCATAGGGCACGAGTAAATTCACTAGTTTACCATCATCGTACACAGTTAGCACGATGATGGCCACTACGTCATCGGAGGGCGGAGGCGCGGGGAGGCGGGCGGGGGGTCGCGGCGTCACCGTCACATCGCAGCATGACCTGTCTTCGGCTCAGAAGTCTTCTAACCCGTTTCTTTGTCCAGGTGAGTAGAGAGTTATTTAAGTATGTAGTTTTCATAGGCAATTGCATAGGTAAAGACCCAATACAGACCTCAAATTCAGGCATGCAAGATGTTGTCTTGTCAGAACCAAAAATCTTCAAAATCAATCTATTAAAAAACCTACTGTCGGACATGTCAGCCGTACATGAGTAGACATGAGTATGGACAGGTGGGCAGGAGTCGTCACACAATGGGTGCCTGCAGATGGGCGACGGAGCCGGGGCAGGCCGCGGAAACATTGGCGTGATGACCTCGATACATTTAGGAAAGACAGGTGGGAAGTGGCGAGTGATCGCGAGTGTTGGAAGGAATTGGGGGAGGCCTTTGCCCAGCAGTGGGATGACAGAGACATTAAAAAAAAACAAAAACCTACTACTTATTTAAATTTTACCTACTCAAATTTTTCATATAAATTATAAAAAAATAAATAGGTATTTACTAGTTTCTCTTTATGGTAATGGTAGATGCCCAGAAGTTAGCATACCTACCTACTAATTTTACTTCAAAAAATAATAAATATTTTCTATTTTACAGTGGGACATAATTTGGAAATCGAACCAATGCAGGTATTAACAGCATTGGGAGAGTTTATATCAGTCTTCGTACCGCCTGACAAGAAGAAACTGTATGATATCCTGTAAGTTGTTAAAAGCGTAATTCTATTTTGCAGATTGTTTATAGAAACATTCTTAGTGATATGTGCTCAGTTGATATTCCATTGCTCAAGATCCTTTTAATACCTTCTTACTAACAATAGCGGGCTACATGGAAATAATGTTTTAATTTGCTTAAAGACTGTCAGAGTTTCTACACGGAGAGTTTGTGGGTTCGGCATACCAAAAGATCGCTAGATGTCTTACGCGTCCAATATAATAATATCTTCAGGATGATGTTGGGGTTGCCAAGATTCTGCAGCGCATCAGGGATGTTCGCTCATTACCACACAGACGGCTTTCACGCCATCCCTGATGAGCAGAGTTCGAAACAGCCACAACAGCATCCTGAAGACTGTTGCGGAGAATTGTATATCTCCTATATGGAAAGCCTTTGTGCAGAGGGTGATTAGTGAAGGAAATCTAGTCCTCCACTAATCATCTTCTAATCATCTTTTACACGTTGGTACCTACTTACACTTTAGTTTAATTAATGAAATTAATATGGACTTTAATTGTCTGAAATAAAATTTTATTTTATTTATTTTAAACATTTTGTTACATTTTCTGATTTTTTTTTATTAATTTTTGCAGGAATAGTGTGAAGCCTCCGAATTTTTCCACGCCCTCTCGGAAACTATCTACAGATGAAATCGAACAGTATTGGGCGCAATGGAAAAGTATTTTCCCGCCAGAAAAGGACCGTTTTTGGGATGGCTTGCTGACTGGATTGAATAACTATTTACCGATATTACAAGGTGACAAAAATGCTAAAGTTCTAATGAGTGCCTTCCACTCTTTATTATTATCTTTCGCACTATTTGATGAGAAGCGCTCGTGTCGTAGTTTGCTAGGTTCTTGATAGAACGCAGATCATCTCAAAAATTACATAGTCAATGGTCAAATCACGTGACAAATGTCAAATTAGGAACAAATTCGACACTGTCACGTGATTTGACGGTTGATTATAAGTTAATTTTTGAGATGATCTGTGTTCGAGAAACCGGCTGTTAATCTACTTATTCTATTCTTTGAACACTTGGCCAATGTAAGTGTAATTCTAGTACTTAGGTATTTCTCTCAATCAATCCATGTTATTTGTACAGAAAGGGAGAGACTTCACGATGAAGTGATGCATCTACGCCGCCGGAACGCGGCTCTCCGGCGGTTGGTCCGCGGCGCCCTGCCTGAACTCCCTCCGGCTGCGCCAAAATACGCGCGTCCCTACCCCGTCACCTTCACCGCGTCCTTCCCGGATGATGCTCAAGAGGCCTTCGAAAAACTACCGCCTATTTGATTTCGGTTTTGATATATATTTTTAGCGCTTTTCGCAATCCATTGTGGAATTCCCTCAAGGTTCAGAAATGCTATTTATCTGCGCAATCAAATCAATGCGCAAACCGAATTACGTTGCGTTAGTTAGGTTACCTTTGAGAAGATGCGAGCGATCGATCATTATGCTAGTCACGTTTGTTGCTTTTTTCCATTATATTATAAATCAAAAATAAACTATGTGGGTACCTACGTATTTAGCAGTTTCCTTTAAACATAGTGTTATATTCTCTTTGGTTTCCTTTTAATCATTACATAGACCAGCAGTAGGTATCCGCTGATTCGCTCACTTGGTGCTTACCTTACCTACCCTTATATTCACGAATCATTATTTTGATCAATACAACCTGAAAGGGGTTCGTAGTACCTACCTAATTCATAAATAGGTAGGTAGGTAAGTACTTATAGTATCTTTCTTCCGATTTTTTCCCCTGCCTTTGTACCTACAGTACAGTCATATAAAGAAACTTCGTGAACATTCCTGTTTGAAAAGTCAAAGCTGAAAATAGATAAACTAAGTAAAAATAATACTTAAGTACTTAAGTATCTAAAATAAGTGTTGGTAATTTTTTACCACGAGGTCCACGAGTCATGTTTTCTTTGCCGAAACTTGTGTTTAGCGAATGTTAATGTGTAGGTAATAGTGGTGGATTATTAACTGTTGAGTGTTTGTGAATGTATGTAGGTACCTACGCAATAAATGAAATAAAACTGGATATCATTGCGTTTCGAGTTCTCACAAAAAGTCAGTGTGATGCTTCAGTAAAGACCCACATCTTTACTGAGGCACAAGGGAATGGGTGGGATATTATGTAGGTATGTAAGTAACCAGTTTTATTTCATTTGCCCACACTTATGTACGTTCACGAACACTCAACGGTTAATAATCCACCATTATTACACATTAACATTCGCTAATAATACACAAGTTTCGGAAAATAAAACAAAAAGACAACATGACTTCTCAAATTCCCGCCAAAAAGCAAAGAGCATGTAATAGTAAGAGACGGAAGTGCCATACAAACAAATCGAACCCTAGACGATGTATTAATCACCCAGTGAACAATAAGACCAACGTAATAAAACCAAACCACGACCACAGAACATATTGACCACGACATAATGCCAACATAGAGAATATAAAAATGTTACATTCTCTATGTTGGCAGTATCTAGGGATGTACCTAGTGACTATCGAAAATTTATCGATATCGATACCTATCAGCAGTAGCTAGGATTTTTGGATTCCATTAAATTATTTGTAGGTATTTCTTTCATAAATAAAAGAATTAATAATTAATTTAAGTAAGTATACATTTATTTGAACATCTACATAGGGTGTTTTGGGGGCGATAAATCGATCTAGCTAGGATTAATTTTTAGAAAATGACGTTTATATCCGTGTTTTCATGTAATGTTTGCCATCCAGGTACTTTCATATAGTGACGAAGATCATCAAGCTTTTGTTTATGCTTCGTCATGCTGCTTCGATTTTCTGGTAGGTTGTCTGCAACAAATATTGTTGTATTATTATACAATTCAAAATATAAAATATATTATACCTAAACATAATGGTAATAGTGCCACTTGCGATCACCCATCCAAGTAGTGACATCCATGTTTACCTACTCCTAAAAATGTAGATGATTCAATTAAAAACCTAATAGGTATAAAATAATGTCTAAGTTACATTTATAAATTATGGTAATCCAAACAAAATAAAACTTTATAAACATAGCAAACAAACAGATTAATCATTCCAGTTTCGTAAAACAAACTATCGATATCGATAAATCTAGGTTGATAGTCAAGCACTATTGTTTACCTACATACGGTATGAGAAAATTTTCTTGCAAAAACTTTAACGAATTGTATCATTATTTTACCAAATTTTGGAAATAAATGGCATAAAATTGCTTACCGATCTATATATAGAGGAAATTGAACCATAAAAATGCGTTTTTGCACTCCTTCGCGGCATGTTTTCATATTGCAAATTTCACATTGATTTTACTCATATTACTTAACCTGTCAAATAACGGTTTCTACCTGTCAAAAAAAGTGCTTGCACGCACGACGAATGGCGGAATCTGTGAGTCCGCGGATTTGCGATTAGGTACCTAAAACTTAAAAATTCATAGAAAAAAAAACTAGACCACTTAGCTTGTTTATGTAAAAGGTATTATAATTATGGATATTGTTTCTATGCTCTAAGCACAAAAACAAAGGCCTTACATGCTGTCATGATTTTATTTTTACCATCTAAGTCGCGCACACGCAATTTACGCGGCACTGCATACAACTATGAACCTAAGCACCATAACAATAAAGCTCAAAAAAAAAATGGCGTCTGAACGGGCGTGGTTACGTAAACAATAATGGTCACTGGTATTGAATTCTTCCTTGTTTTTCCATTGAAAACATGTTTAGACTTGTATAAATAGTTACTATGTACACATTTACATAACTTTTCACTGATCTTTCACAACAGTTGCTAGTAAAACACTCAAAATAGTTGAATTTAGGTTGCCGACTTTCAAGACTTGAAAAACCTATTTTTATAATGAATTTCGAAAATCTAACGTGATCGATAGCAGCACAATGAACTAAATAGAGAATTAGCACACATTTTGTAATAAAAGTAGACACTTACCAATATAAAACACAATTTGCACAAATGAAAACACTCCCGTCCGTTGCTTGCTTTCATTGGTAATGATGAATGGGTTGGATTTTATTTTTTATGAAGCTACTTCGTTTTTGCAATGTTGGCATCATTGACAAATATATCTAGCTTGGCTCTGAAATCAACATGTCCAAACAATAGACAACTCTATCAAGGTCGAAATACGGTTTCAAGTGGCCTGGGTGAGCAACGACCCCGGGGTCGTTCCGCCGGTCAACTGCTTTTTTGTATTTTTATACCTAACGACCCCGGGGTCGTTCCGCCGACACACTATTACACTACAGAAAACTATTGAATAACAATGTTTTACACGTATCTTTATTTATGATTTCACGACTTAGATTAAATTTTCTGTAACAAATAAATAATTGTCAAATTGTCAACAAACTAAAATTCGAAAGACTTCGTGAATTGACATGACACCACAGACAGTGGACAGACCAAAGAGAATGTAGAATGTAGCCCATAGAGAAAAGACATCTTCCTTGATGTAGCCACAGACTAATGATGGATGATGGTGTACTTCTTCTTCTTCTTCGTTCTTACGCTCGTTCGTTCATTCTTACTAAAATCCGTCTATGTCGGAGTGTCCTATTTTAGTATAGCTCTACAGAGTTGTCAGTGCTCTTCGTTATTCGAACGGGTTGTAGCCTCGTCAGAGTATATATGTTCTGTGGTTGTAGCAGCCATTAAAACTCCGGGGCGTTTCATATATCGTCTTTTTGACAGGTACATTCGCCAGACTCCAAAAAGCCTGCAATGTCTTTGGCTGACCACGAAGAAAGAAGTGACGGACTGACATTGACATGACAGACAGACAAGTAGACAACCGCACCGCACTCCGCAGACAGAGACATACACATGCTCTTTGACATACAGCCCACACACACACAGCTGCTCGAGCAGAGCAGTGTTAGATTTAGATTAGAGTAGAGATAGGAAATTGACGATTACAGATTCAGATTACTTGTGTATAGTTTTCCAGTATTTAATATTTAGCTTCTACTACATACCATTACAATCGGCAATCGGCATTAGTGCATGTAGACTTTTGTCATCCCTTCATTCTGTAGACAGTAAGTACACCAGTAATTTTCAGTTAAAAACAGTACCTACATGCACCAATCTCTCTATCATTGCTACTATTGCACTTAAAGGTGAAAGTTTGTGTTTAAGTGTGAATGTTTGTTACTACTTCACGCTCAAACGGCTGGACGCATTTGAATGAAATTTGGTACCAGGATAGCATATATCCTGGTTTAAATACTTTTGGTCCCGTTACTTCCAAGGGAACGGGAACTATTTTATATATAACACCGCGAGGCGCAGCTAGTATTATATTAAGTATAGCCTTTTTGTATACCTTAGCTTATTTCGATTATGCCATGTATCAGTGTTGTGTTCATTTGCAGATAAACATGAGCAAGCTACTATTCCATCTCATTGGAGCAATCCAATTTGCTTTCGGATGTTATTACGATTACACTTACGTTGTGGTACCAAGTACGTCAAGAGTGGTGCCCAATTTCGGAGGAAAGTTGAAATATTTGACGTATTTAAATGCGGTAAGTTACACATGTGTTATATATTATGTGTTATATGGTTTGTACCTTAAGTATTATGCCTCATTCGTTTACTTTTTATTTACAGCTGATTCAGACTGCATACTTTATGTTGTCTGTTCTAAATGATTTAATAGGAACCAACGAACCATCACCGGTAGAGAAGCCGCTGATAAGACGCCTTAAAGATTCTGTGTTCAGTACCCTAGCATTCCCACTGTCCATATTTGTTGGTGTTACTTTTTGGGCTCTCTATGCTGTTGATAGAGAGCTTATTTTGCCAAGAAGCTTGGATCCTTACTTCCCAACATGGTTGAACCATATCATGCATACAAATATTGTCATATTTATTCTGATTGAACTTGCCACTTCATTTAGAATGTACCCATCAAGGAGATTCGGTTTAACAATTCTAACCGTCTTTATGCTCAGCTATGCTGTATGGGTCCATGTTATCTGGTATGAGACTGGTATGTGGGTCTATCCGGTACTCAATGTTATAAACTGGCCAATGAGAATTGCATTCTATTTATTCAATTTAATTTTTGTAAGTGCTTTTTACTCTTTGGGTGAGAGATTGAACTCTGCAATTTGGTCAAAAGAGGTGGAAAAGACTCTGAAGTCAGGCAAGAAGAAGGCCAAGTAAAGTTTTCTGCATATTTAGAAATTGCCTATAAAACATAGCATTAGCTAGCTTGATAAGGGTTTGCCTAAGAATTTTATTGGTGGATGGTTTTATAAAACATAGTTTATGATGATAATAAAAATATTTTATCTCACAATTAATATAAATATCAGTATATTTGAACCTTGGGGTTAGTGTAAAGTATGATAATAATCTACTCACAAGGTTAAAATGCATTGATATTTGTATTTCTTGCTGAACTAATTTATTTATTTTATCATAAGACAATAATTTGCAAGTCACCGCTGTCAACTTCATGATATAAATTTTGTGAGCCCAATATTTATATCCAGTGATTTAGTGTATTTGTGTTTGTACAATGATTTGTGATGTTTTAAAGATAATACTCATGCGATTGAATCACTGTAAATTGTCTAGTACCTATCTATTTATGTACAAACAATGCAGCACAACAATTAACAGTGTTTACTTTGGTCAAGGCTTAAGAATTACATTGCTCCTGCATCTTTTATTATTTAAGTTATGATATTTAAAAGTATAAGATAATTTAAAAGTAAATGTAGATAAAACTTTGTTTATGCAATTTAAAAATTATAAAACAAAACCCTTGAATATTGAAATTAAAAACAAAGGAACCTCTATAAAAGAAGCAAAAGAAACAAATTTTTTGGGTGTTGCCATTGATTCGTACTTGTGCTGGAAGACACACGTCAGTAAAGTTAATAATAAACTCTCTCAATACATTTACGCTCTTTCAGTACTTACTAATATATCTTCCAAAAGCATAGCAAAAAATGCATACTATGGTTATGTTTATCCTCAGTTAACTTATGGTGTAATCTTTTGGGGAAATTCGGTAAACGTTAAATCGACTTTTTTGTGTCAAAAAAGATGCATAAGAGCCATTTACGGCCTTTCAAGCACTGATTCTTTGCGTGGTATTTTCCAACATCAACATTTTTTAACGCTCACTAGTATTTATATTCTTGAAACATGCTTATTTGTAAAAAAGAACCAGGAGTACTTTTTCGATAATAAATGTAAACGCAACCTCCGAAATAGATATAAATATAATATAAGTATTCCTCAGGTCAATAATTCTATGTTCCACAAAAGTGCTTATTATTCTTCTATTAAAATTTACAACAATTTACCTCTGCCTCTCAAATTGCTGAGTGGTGATGCTTTCGGCAATAAACTTAAAACTTGGCTTATTTCAAAAGTTTATTACGATCTGGAGGAATTTTACAGTGATGAATGTAAATGAGTGCTTGAATTTTAGTTTGTAAGTGCCTACCTATTTTTAATGTTGTACGTCCGAAAAGGGCAAACTGTTTGTACTTTTATCATAAACAACCTACCATCCTTGTAACCATTCAACAGTTTTACAATAAAAATTTATCTTATCTTATCTTATCTTATATTTTAAGTGGTGCTTAACTTGTTTTATTAAAAATGTAATGTTATTTTTTATATTTGTTCTTTTTTTATGATTAATTTGTTTTATTCTACATCCATCATACTGATGAATTTCAAAATTGTAAAGTCTCCCTATTTAACTAAATTAATTCTTCACAATTGATATCCTCACTTTATATTTAGTAAAAATATAATAAGTCAAAGTAGCAAAAAATTACGTAAAGTAAGGTTGTTGGTGTGTTTTGAAATTATATTGGATAATTCTGATGATACATACGTAATTACGAAATTGGTTGTGATGAAATTCCTAGCAATATTTACATGTATCCAAAACATTTTGTTAATTGCTAGGGCTCTTCATAAATATTAGGGACTCTTGGTAAAAAAGGCCAGAGTTCTACTATGTCAATTACCAGTTTTACCAGTATTTCACAAAATTCAAAAACATCCTTAGTTATAAACACTTTACTGTAATTAGAAGTATAGCAAATTGTTTAATTACCCAGTGATAGTAGATTAGCAGGTGCGTTAAGTATCTTATTTTGTATTCCACATTATTTATAGATGTTGCTGTTTCTTAATATTATTTTGAAGACTTGTACCTATGTTGTAACAAGTAGGTACACAGGTACCTTTTGTTTTGGGGGCTTAGGTACCTACCTGTTTCATTTTGTTATACATTCCAGGGTGTTGTCTACAATATTGCTTTGTCAGTAAATTATTTTCTACTTTTGATGATAGTGCTTTAAAAGAGATTAAGTATTCTGTTTAAAATTTTGTAATAACGGCATGTAACATAATCGATCTTTATTTAAATGCTGAACTTAACTAAATTATTGTTATATTGATACTGGGTGCCTACTTAATGTGAGTGCCTGTTTTGCCTAAACATGATAAGTGTTCAAATTTTTGCTTATCTATAAATTCGAGTAGGTAAATACCTAATGATGTAAGCAATATTTTGAATAAATTGTTGAAAATACCTTAAATCTTTCATTTACCACCGTTGCAATACAGATTGTGAAATATTGAATGCTGTTTTAAATTTCAATCTACATTTTTGTTGTGCTTGATTAAATTTAGTAGAGATGAAGGAAGGTAGGCCTTTACCCTGCAGTGGGACGCGTAATATTAATATTGTGGATGTACCTATAGATCGATGTTTGTTTCTCTTTCACGCAATGTCTGAAACTTGAGCGGGCGAAGCCGCGAGCATATTATTACTAATTTTATCCTACTAGTATTATAAATGCGTGAATCGTGAGTTGTGATTGTGAAGTTTGTTGCTCTTTCATACAAAAACTACTGAACAGATTTGGCTGAAACTTGGAATATACATAGTCTATGATCTGGAATAACATTATCTTAGGCTACTTTTCATCCAGGTAGGTACCACGGGGGCGAAGCCGCGAGCGAGTAAGCTAGTGTATAATAATAATTCATTTCCCATCATTAGTTATACACCGCAGGCTCTTCATGGTCTAGTTCCATAGTTTAAAAACCCCGCGCTTTTTATAAAGCCTTTATTATTTACACAAATAATTAAGTACAAAGGTAAATAAAGAACATTTCTAGTTATCAAATTACAGAAAGAAAATATATTTCACCTTAATTACTACAATCTATGACAATACAATTATCTATTACCTACGACTAGAATACGAACGTTATCTATCATCTAATAAGTACAATCACTGTAAATAAATTAAATATTATATTTTTGTTAAGCTTCACTATAAAACCTGTCGTGTAATATGCTTGCGTTACTTTTTTGAAGTAAGTACCTAAAAAGTTAATAAATGTAGTACAACTAAAAACTAGACACAAAGGACATCTTCTGGGGTCAAAGATAAACTGTAATGGCTGTTGTACGCCCTTTAACGCGTTCACTGCCCATTACACACGTCGCGTAGTAGCGAGTACTCAGCCACAGCCTTGCCCTTCGGGCAGCACCGTGGCGTGGGAGCTCGGGAATGGCTTAAGATTTTTTTCGATGTATTCTTAACTTATTATATGGAAATCGGAGATCTTTTGAAACTACGTCAATAACATTTTATCATCTAGGCGTCAAGGTCCAAGTCCTACAAGTAAGTTCTAGAACAATACCATTGCTAAGTTGGCCAATATTATCAGATTAGAAACAGTTGCTTAAATACACGAGGCACGAATATGTACTTATGTAGCAGTTATAAATAGATTAAATAACTACAATATTGAGGGCAATTCGGAGTGTCGCAAAAGCTAAACTAAACTAACTAAAATTATTGCCATCCTTTTTATTCCCATCGCTATGAAAGGGACGGCAACAATTTTAGTTAGCTTAGTTTAGCTTTTGCGACACTCAGAATTACCACTATTAACAGCTTAAATCTTTTACTATTGTTAATTAATTATACATCAATATTATATATAACGCAACAAACGACTATCCACGATAGGTATTTTAAAGTCTAGTTTCATGAATTTGATAAAAAAACTATTTTAACAATATTCAGTACTTTTTACAGCCACCGACAAAGTAATATTTGGTCTTACCTGGCGGTTTGCGTCTCCTGTAGGCAGTATATCTTCAGATATCTTTAGGTAGATCTTAGGGGCCATAAACTTTTATCATTGGCAATTAACGGACAGTTTCAATATTCTACCTGTGATTTTGCTTACTGTGGTTAGATATTTTAAATTACTACTATACTTAAAATATCAAATTAGACAGTAAGCAAACAAAACCACTGAATAATAGATTATTGAACGGCTGTAAGAACTTTTTGTTAGTTCTTTTGCGTCCGGACTCCGGACGCACTAGACCTACAGTTTTCATTCTAAATATCACTTCCAGTAAAAAAAACGAGGATTTTTAATCGCTATGATTGCGATATCGTAAAGCTATTTCAATTTTTTATACCTAAATACCCTTCCTTCTGAAAACGGTTGTACTAAAAACAATATAAGAGAATCTTGTGGCCTAACGTGTAACTGAGTAAACTTTAAATATTGGTCATAACACGACAGTCGCAAACGCGCCAAGTGAGATTTCGTCCCACATTTGACTTACTTATGTAGTATTTTTTTATGAAATTTCACATAAACATAGGAATACCTAAGAATTTTAAAAATACAAGACGAATTGGGATCAAACCCAGTGTGGATTGAAATATTTCTAAACATCTTAGTAATTCCTAGTAATGTTTTATAACCCTATTTCGATAAATCTCAACTTTACAAAACGATAAAGCAGAAGAAAATATAAAAGTGTAAGGCATCTTTTAATGTTTCTAAACTATTTTACTATTTCTAGCTTTTCTTGGTTGGTCAAATCTCACTTTGAACTTTTAATGTCCAATTACTTTTTAAAGGATTTTGTGTTATTAATTATACAGGGTGTTACCAGACCACTACCGAAAACTTAAGGGGATGAAAGTACCCATCAATATGAACAACTTTTTCTAAGAAACCAACACTGTGAACGCGAAAAAAAAAACAGCTGTTCCATACATAAGTTCAATACCTACTTGGCTAAAGTGTATGAAACAGCTGTTTTTTTTTTCGCGTTCACAGTGTTGGTTTCTTAGAAAAAGTTGTTCATATTGATGGGTAATTTCACCCCCTAAAGTTTTCGGTAGTGGTCTGGTAACTCCCTGTATACTAACAATACGAGCGTCATTATTTCTTGCAATGACATTAATAAACTATTAAATAAGCTTACGAGTCCGTATTCTAAAACGAAAATTGATTGTAGTTTTTGTAAATCTCTTAAGTATCTAAAACTGGTACCACTTGAGCGGATCTGCCTTCAACATCTTCATGTCATTATTCAGAACAAATACATTATACCTACTATCGTGTGCCATCTTTATGATTATTCTACAATTTTAACCATTATTGCAATGTAATGGGTTTGTCGTTTACCGTGCTGATTCAAACAAGTACCTACTTAATGCACTGGGTTATATTTGTTTGTTATAAAAAGCTACAAAATTAATAAACTGTGCGTTCAACTTCTCCATTAAGCGTATATAGTTACTTGGCATTATACCGTATTTGTACATTTATATTATTCACAGCTTAGGTCCGGCGTCTACCGAAGCGATAAATATTTAACTGCACCCTACTGGTGGTATAATTTCGTTTTCACAAATTTAAACCCTTTATGTGAATATTTTTCAAGCTCCTCTTTAAAAAAATTGAGAGCTATAGATCGATTTACTTTTTGAAAATGTTGGTTAAACGGATCTCTAATCGTGTGTAATTATGGACACTATTTTAGCGAATTTGTTCTTAAAAATTTTCTTTGACGTCACAAAGCGCGAGATTAATGTTGAGAGCAAGATTAATGTTTGATTTCAAGCAAGCCAATAACACAAAATTGTCCGTTCAATACCGTTCTACCTACCATAGTGCATAGGCTACGATAAACAATTGTGACTTTTCTGTCTTGTCTATGATAGAATCGGTTCAGTATCGCTTCGGCGTGGCCTTGCCAAGTACAGCCTCGACCGGCACCGGCTCACCAGGCACGCTCTGAGCTACGTCTTGACCCTCCGACCGAGCTTGTGTCCCTTCTTCCAGCCGTTGGGTTGTACGTCGCCGTTCGCTCGGCCGACGAACGACGACGTCTTGCTTTTAGACTCGAATAGCACGTCCGAGTCTGTCTCTGTCTCAGAGAGGAGGTCCTTGCTTGTGACTGAAAAAAAAAAACAGAAATTTATGACCGTCATAATTAGTTGCGTTATACGTTGCAAAATAAGCGACTTTATTACGACGCAACAAAGTGCAATTCAGTTCGCAGAAGCGCCTCGTGCTATCTCATTCTTACAATGTTTTGCATTCTAACTGTCACTGTCACGCGTGCTGGTCTACTCGCGAAAACCACCCTTAAATCAACTACTCAAGCCGCCACAATTTTTATACCTAAGAGTCTAAGCACACCACGTTTTTAGAATGAGCAGCCCCCTGCTAGGTACTGCACGTTTTACAAACGCGAGGATACTGAGCATGGTCACAGCTTGCTGACTAATTTTTTGTTCGCCACGCGTTTGTATCGATACAAACTTGCAGTCACTGCGCGTTTCATTTACGTTTGTATCGATACAAACGCGTAATGGGACACGCCAGGGGATCTATCACCAGTTTGCCGGTATTGAATACTATCCTTGATACCGAGAGACAAATGTATTAGAATCCAGTGCAGCGCCGCTACCGGTAACTTTCATGAACTAATAATTTTATATATTTGAAATCTACTCGAAGACTGATAATATAGTTCGCGCCACGTAAGAAGAGCGCTGGCTGTCAAACTGCGCAGTGGTCGATGATTGGTGTAGAGGTAACGCGGCGCACTTCATACCGTTGATTTAGCGAGTGCTATTAGTTCGTCAGCGAGTGAACAGTCGCAAACATACCCCCGCTACTTCCCCTCAGCGCTCTTTTTACGTGGCGCTCGCTATACGCTCCTCGGTGTACTCAACGCCCGATGCCGACCCCGCCTTCGGGGCACTCGTCGCTCCTTTAGGCCAGGCCCTTCAGGCCTTGCCTCTCATGGCAACAGTCCAATCCAAGGTCAGTACCTTGAGTAGGTTAGCTTAAATTCATTTTACGGCGTAGAGGCCTTCTGCACTCGCCAAAGCCCGGTGAAGTTATAAAGGTCCGGAAGACCACTTAACATAAAAATCCGTGCGAAAAAAAAAAAAACTCCTCGGTGTGGGTACTCACAAGGCTTGTCCTCCGCGTCTGCGAGCGGCAGCAGGCGGTAGGCGGGGCGCGCGCGGGGCTTGCGCGGGGCGCACGCACGCCGCACGCCGCGCACGGCGCCGCACGCGAGCCCGCCCGCCAGGCACAGCGCCGCCACGCCGCCCAGACCCGCGTACACTACCGACCAGTCTGTAACAACAATATAGACATCACTCGCACACACCAATGGGACATTAAGAAGAAGAAGAAGAAACACTTTATTGTACACAAAAGAAAACAATTACAGGACATGATTTACAATAAAAAGCACAATGGGCGGCCTTATCGATCTCTTCCAGACATTAATGGTCGTCTTTTCTGCCACGTGCGTGCTTTTCTTTCTGCCTTTATAGCCACTGTCTTTTGCTGAAATCCTGAAATCCTCTAGCTAGATATCCACCTGATACAGGGTAGGACAACATTATAAGTCATGTATCTTTCCAAAGCTTATAAATAAATTCAAGCTTAGAAGTTTGTTTTTTATTTTTTCTTTTTGGACATTATGGAAGCAGGGTATATGCTTGTTTAATATTGTACATAAAAGGCCTTACTTATCATCTCCACATCCTCATCCCCATATCCTCATATCATCATCCTCATTCTCATATCCTCATCTTCATATCATCCTTCCTTCTCACCCTCGTTTGTCGAGGATATGAGGATGAAGATGAGAGGATGATAATAATGAGGATGATGATATGAGGATGAGGATATGAAGATGAGGATATGGAATGAGGATGAGATGATGAGGATATGAGTGTATGAGGATGAGGATATGGGGATATGGGGATAAGAATATGAGGATGAGGATTCAACTATTTGTATTATCATCGATCATTGATAAGTGTGCAAAGTTTTAATTTAATTTAGCACTTTTGAAGCAACATCTGCATGTTCGTCATGAGCACTGAACGCGTTAAGTCAGATTTTCGTGTTTAACTATTTGTATTGTCATCGATCATTAATAAGTGTGCAGTATGCAAAGTTTTACTTTAATCCGGAGCTTTCGAGGCATCATTCACATATGCGTCATGGGCACTGAACGCGTTAAATCAAATTTTCATTGGTAGGCATCTTGTGTACAACACATTGGTAATCAAAAATTCTATAATCATAGCCATAAGTACTTTCCATAACGGTAAACTATTGGACCGCCCGCGCACAAATTCATGTTCTAATAAACTAAATCGTCAAAAGATCACTTTTTTGTTAGTATAAGTAAAGCCTTTTATGTAGGGTCAAGTAGGCAACAGTGGCTCAGTCGTATACAGTGACTCATTCAAGTTTCGCCCCCAAGGAGGCTCTTGATATTGCTCTTTTTGTTACACAATAGAAGCGCACAAACCCCAAACACGTTCTAATCAATCGGAAGGCAGATCAATGGCAGGTAATTTAAATGATTAAATTGTTTATTCAGTAGGTGAAAAAATAACATTGGTGCTTCTTTTTTATTTTCATGCGAGTTTTTTTATTTTGAAAAATAAAAAATTTGAAAGAATTACTGTTTACCTTTGAGTCACTGTGTACCACCGGTGGTGAGTCATTGTGTACACCTAGGGGTACACAGTGGCTCAATTCCCAATGGTTAGTTTTTGCCCTCTCATCGTATTGTAGTAATGTTTATTGTCATTTCAATAATGCAGAATTAAACTTAAATACTTTACTAACAATGCATCCACGTTTCAGATAAATACAATAATAATTTTCATGTTTTTTCGCCTTTTGAAAAAATCCGAGCCACTGTAGCCTCCTTGACCCTACAATATTAAACAAGCATATATCCTGCTTCCATAATGTCCAAAAAGAAAAATGAAAAACAGACTTCTAAGCTTGAATAATGTTTTTAGTTTGGCGCGGCGAAGAAAAACGCAAGTCGTATGAAATTCTATAATACTAAATTGAAACTAATCTGTGTCTCGAGTAGAGTGACGTCACACGCAGAAATCTCAGCCTTTTGATTCTATTATCGACAGTGCCTACCGCCACGCGGTTGTTCTTTGAAAATTATTTGAAAACGAAAACGAAAAGACGCTGACTCGTCTTTAGGATAATACCTACTAAATTTTAAAATAGAAATACGTGTAAGAAATAGATATAAAAATATTCATTCGTAGATAATCTTGCACGTAAAATGGTTTAGGTAGATTTTCCTAGTCCTCACTTTGTACAAGGCCTGCTTGGAAAACTGACCTCAGTTTGGTTATGGTAAGTCTAACACACCGTCCTCACTTTGTACAAGATAATAAGAAATATTGTGTTAAGACAGTCCTCGGAAGGGTGTCTCAGGTCTTACGTGAGACGTCCTCGGTTCGCGTACACAAAGTCCTCACTTTGTTCATCGCTAGTCACGTTCGACTGTGTATTTCGAGTCCTCGGTTTGGCATTCGTAATTCATACGAAAAAATATTGAGATAGCAATATACCAATGAGCTCATCACTCTAGATTTGTTATTCTGTCTCTTTCTGTGTTATTCAATTATACCTACGAGCTTTACAAATGCGTTATTTTGAGAGTCCTCGGTTCGGTCAAGTCCAACTTAGGTCCTCGTAAGGGTGTCTATACAAACAAGGGTGTGTGGGTATGTGTTATACGTGAGTAAGTGCATGGAAATACGCAAAATAGGACAGCTCAAGAAGCCAGTCCTTCAAAATCATTTTGCAGGTGAACGCGGGTCTGTCCTTGATAAAATGTTCAATATGCAAGCTTTTTAATAGTCTTCGGAAGCTTCTAGAAGGCGAGTACATACCGCAGTCCGGCTCCGCGTCCGGCTGCATCTGTGTGAGCAGGCTCTGCATCCAGAATGCGTCGCACCGGCACGTGCGCGTGGCGTGCTCGCACGCGCCGCGCCCGCTGCAAGTGGAGAGGCAGCGCGTGGAGCGGACCCGCGCCAGGCCCTCCACTCGCGCCGCGGCGCGGGACAGCTCGAGCGCGGTCAAACCTTCTATCACTTTGTTCTGGAAAACAAGTGACGATTGCTTAGTTCTATCACTTTCTTCTGAAAAACAAACATGACGATTGCTTAGTTCTATCACTTTGTTCTGGAAAACAAGTGAAGATTGCTTAGCTCTATCACTTTGTTCTGGAAAACAAGTGACGATTGCTTAGTTCTATCACTTTCTTCTGAAAAACAAACATGACGATTGCTTAGTTCTATCACTTTGTTCTGGAAAACAAGTGAAGATTGCTTAGTTCTATCACTTTGTTCTGGAAAACAAGTGACGATTGCTTAGTGCTATCACTTTGTTCTGGAAAACAATTAGTGAAGATTGCTTAGTTCTATCACGTTCTTCTGGAAAACAATTAGTGAAGATTGCTTAGTTCTATCACTTTCTTCTGGAAAACAATTAGTGAAGATTGCTTAGTGCTATCACTTTCTTCTGGAAAACAAGTGAAGATTGCTTAGTTACGATGTCGCATATTATTGGAGCATGCAAACGACGTTTTTCGAACGATGTTTTGTGCATCGCAGCTCGTACTCTGCGTTCTCAGCGCAGATTGCATGCGTTACAAACATGTATCGATACAAACGCAAATGAAACGCGCAGTAAAAAGACACATAATCCCTGAAACACTACCATAAAAATAGCTCTATTTTGTTCTCGAAAGTGATATGAAAGTTATGCACGATGGTAGTAGACACTTTAATTTATTATTTAAAGCTCTATTTTATCTCGGGTTAGTTAGAGCGCTATGGCAATTATTATCATAAAAATATTATGACCTCTTTCAAAATCTTAGAATAAAACTGTATTTTCGCCACCAACAATATAATACATAAGTATATTTACCATTTTTATTAGTCTAAAGAATTACTTTAAACACTTACGTTTTCAGACAAGAAGAAGATCAGCTGAGTGTTACCCGAATCTATTTCCCCCCTGACCTCAGTCACATTGACCTGCGTCCCACCCTTCAGAAGCAACGTCATTTTCTGCACCAAAGAGTCTAGTTGTCCCTGCGTGAAGGTAGAGACGGGAGTGTTTAATGTCATCTCCATGAGGCTCATCTCTAGCGGGTCGGGTTTCACTTGGACGCTTACTGTGTCACGATCTGTTTCGCCTTGGTCATCTGTCACTGATAGTTCGAAGACGTAGCGGCCGGGCTCTATGTTTGTTACCTGCAAAGAGGTAAGACCCTAATGTTAAACTGACCATAAACATTAGTTATGGAAAAATATCATAGCAAAAGGTGTTTGCGATTTCGGATTTAACAGCTTGGGTGTTTCAAACAAATACCACAATGGGGATATCGATAATTAAGATTTCTTTATCCTGCTGCGTTACAGAAACCACGGCACAGAAATGTATCAAATTATAAATACGCACTACATTGTCTATTACATTACGTACTTCTTTACTTGTTTTACACTTGACATTTTAGATCAAGGACATGAATTCAATTTGAACCAGAGTGGCAAAATAATCAAAGTAACTCTTTTTATGAATGAAAAATCTTACCATAAGCACGGGTTCTGTATCGGAGCCAAGTATAATAGTTCCCGCAGCCAAGCCCGACCCGGATCGAGTCCACCTCCACGCGACTATCCGGAAGTCATCGGAGGACTTGGAGCCGTTCAGGATCAACACCGGCAGTGGTAGGTTCAGTACTTGGTCGCCACCCGCGTCGGCTTTCGGAGGGCTGTTCTTATCTATATGGAAATGTCAAGATTTTGATTCTTTCTTTTCTTTATTTTGGATTCGCACGGCTTGTGCATTTAGTCATTATCATGTCATATTATAATTCAAGTTATGAGTCAGTAAAGATGGTTCTTTACTGAAGGATTCACAAAATGTTAGCGAAATGTTGTCATTTTGTGAATAAAAATCTTGACATTAACATAATCCAGGCAATTTTATTGATGATGATATAAAATTGCAAATTATAAATGCAAAAGTAAGTTCGTTTATAAATAAATGTTGAAAAACAATATACAAAAATGAATGTTAGTTCGTTTTAAAAACAAAATAAGATGCACACAAAAACAACATGCAATGTGACAAGAAATAAAATTTATGTACAGTGATATTCCCCAATTAAAGTATGAAACATTTTACTCCATACTGTTCCAAGTAGGTATAGGTACTCCATGCATTTTTTTCAAGTAGCATTATTGCTGTGATTACATAGCAAAATAAAACGACACGCTAAGCGTTAAATGTTCCATTTTCTTTGATTGGGGACTCGATGTGCGAAAAGCATGATTCCGAGACAGACAACAGCGATAGACCATAGGCATTTCTAGCCGTCTAGACTGCATACGACATTATGGTGACTGAGTTTATAGGAAACAAGCGTCTCAACAACTTTATGACTAAAACCGATTACTTGACAAAAACACTAAAAACATATGGAATCACTGTGTAACTGAGTTCTATCACATTTCTAAAGAGTATCATCTGTGTCGTTTGCTGCTATCGGTCTCAAAATCCACGAATCTCCACCTTTACTTACTCTGAGTGACAGTAACAGACACGTTATCCGTCGCAGAATTCCCGTTATCATCAAGCACCGTCAGCGAGAAGACATACTGGCCCTTGGTGAGCGCCGTGGCATTCGCAACGGACTCATTAAAGGCGATAATGTTAGAGTTAGTGGGGCCGGAGAGACACCGCCAAGTGTACGCGACGATACGGTGGTCGTCGCGCGAGAGCGAACCGTTGAGGGCGATCCACGTTTGAGGGAGGGATATGAACTGCAAATATTATGTAGCGGTGAACCCCTGAGTGGTCAGGGGTCGTTGATCTATAACGTAAGACGTTAAAGTCTTGTTATTTCTTACAAAGGGGGTGTGTTCTTAAAAGCATAATTGAAGTACAATTATTCAAAAAGCTCGCGGAATTTTAATAATTTTGCTATTTTCCCTTTGTATTTATGGTAGATGATTGAAGGGGTAAGGCCTCTTACGTAGGGGGTCTGAAAGTGGTTTAACCCTTAATTTGACAATGTACCACCGGTGGAACATTGGAAACAAAAAATTATATGTTCATACCATTTGAAAATATTGCGCTCATTTTTAGTTTTTATGGTAGGTCTTATATCTAATTTTTGGTAATAAAATATTTGACAGCACTTTCAACCCTGAATCTGTCAAAACAATTACAAAATGTCATCGCAGCACAAAACAGCGGTTCCTCACCTAGTTTTTTATTCAATTGTTTTATGAAATAGCCAGATTTCTAATCAGGTACCAACTGACGTTGAAGTATAGATGTATAGTTGTTATGTTTATGTCAAAATATAAGAAGAATTTATGATAGCAACAATTTTATTCTTTGCACAAGTTGTTTGTTCCGCCCATGGAACATTGCCAAATGAGTAGTGAAGTACCTCTACAATCAGATGTCCCACCGACTGAACATTGCCAATTGCATAGCAATACTCGATTGATTATAAAAAGCTAAATCATCATCATCATTTTAGCCTTAGGTCAACTTAGATTCAGCGGTGGCACTCCTACGTCTGAGCAGCCTACGCAAGCCCCATGAAATGCTTAGTTTTTTGTATTTTTTTCTTATTTTGGTCTAGATTTTGTCAACAGCATGCCTTGCATTATCGAACCCCACTTGTCCCAAAAAAGCATACAAAATCTAAAACTAGCTATGAATCCTGCGCTAAGTCTGATGATGAACACATTTAGGTATTGCAATCAAGCTTTGCTTCATCCCATGCGCCTTTTATTGGTTCTTCCAATGAACGCTTTTACCTCAAAATAATGAAAGAACAAGACCAATTTTGAAATGAGGAAGTTCCTTTTACTCCCATTTTTCAACAGATTTGCCAAATGTCAAACAACTCAATTATGATAGCATCCTTTTACTTTCCTCCTTCCAGTCTCTTGCTTCTATAGACCCAACACCATCAACACCAATAGTAACGTCATCATCTTAGTAAGATCGCAAGACTAGATCCCAGAACACGCCAAATGAACAGAAAATTCTAGAATCCTAAAGCCACGATCAGCTCGGTCTTATACGTTACGATAATATTGGAAATTTCATATCAAATAAAGAAGATAATTATATAGGACATTGCAAACACTGTCAAAAAACAACTGTCAACAAAACAAGACGTATTTGCATCAAATGCAACGTCAGGTTGTAGTTATAACTGGAAAAACTCCACGTAGCTATTTTTTGAATTTCATGTTAAAAAATAAACATAATATATAAAATAAAATAAACATAATAGATTTTTTGTACGGAATTATTCTTTACCCTCATTTGGCAAAGTCCCACCCAAGGAACGTTATAATTTTGCTATAGCATTGGCAATGTGCCTTCGGTGGGACATTGGTTTTCTGAAAACCTGAAAGCATAGGATTTTTTTTTTCACATTTTTAAGCTCCCTTAGGGTCTTTAGAACCCAGATATACAGATAAAACATTAAAACTCCATAACGACTTTGCTTGCCAAATTAAGGGTTAAGTTGTCTTACGTAATAAATGAACAACCCAAGTGAGATCTAACCAATTTGTATCAGTTTTAGCCCATCAAATTCATCATATTCATTATGAGGCCATTTCCGTCATGCTCGGTGGTCAGCCGCGACGGCAATATTTTTTGCGCGTGCAACAGAGATAAGAAAGGAGGGTCAATGTACGATAATATTTCTGCTACGATATCCGATTGAGTTTAAATGAATGCGCATTAATTTATTCACATATAATTGAGAATTGGGTTGAGAGTTGAGTATGAGTTAATGTGGCTTTTCAGAACAAATAATTGGCCAATTGCAATTCTAATAAAAACTTAACCTGAGTTTCAATAAATGGTGCTTGGTTAAAGTTGTGCCTAAGTTGTTTATTGGTATAGTTACAATATACATTTTCCACACCCAATTCATGCAGTGATCATCACATCAGTGATGTGACATGCTGTTAGACACACTTGGTACATACAAGAAATCGCTGTGTAAACTTTCCTCACAGAAACGCCAGCCAATAACCAACCCACCTACATACAAACTGCAATCTTCCCACACCTACATGACACAAGTCAGTTCATCGTCATAGGTTTTGTTATCGTGAGTTCTAAATTTATTATGCACAAAACTTGAATTATTTGTATGTAGAATCACACTAATATTATAAAGGTTTTGTGTGTTAGTGGCAAAATTTGCCATCACCTATGCCCGGTTCCTATATCGAACGTACGGATAACCGTAGATCGATTGTCATAGCAACGTTGTTATCTGTCAAAAAGTTTCATACATTTTATGTTGTATAAACAACGTACATCGACGTATAGATCGACGGACATCCGTACGTTTGATATAGGAATCGGGCCTTAACGGGACACTACAGTGCCTGGGTCATTGTTGAGATGGAATAGGCTTGCCCGGCACCTACAGAGTAAATAAATTAATAAATATCTTTGGACATTTTACACGGCATCATCTAGTCCCAAGCTAAGCAACTTAATGCTTGTGTTATGGTAACCAGATGACTGATATACTACTTAGATACTTTTTTTTTGTAAATACATACATATACATTATTATAGATAGAAAAACATCCAGACCCGGAACAAATATCTGTAGAACATACAAACATTTGTCCCGTAGCGGGAATCGAACCCGTAACATCCGCGTCTCAGGCAAGCCTTCGCCCACTGCGCCACAGAGGTAGTAAAACTAGTATATTATCTCACCGAGTCGGCGCCTGCGTCGGCGACAGGCGGCGTGTTAGTCGGCGGCTTCACAAACACGTGAACCTCCGCAGTGGACAACTGGCCGGAGGAATCAGTCACTTTTAGCACGAATGTATACACGCCTTCAGATAGATTCGATAGCTGAAATACATTAAAAACATATTTCTTAAAAAGTATAATTATTTTAAAAATCGGATAGTGTCATTCATTGGAAAGGCACCTTAAAACAAACCCTCTCAAGAACAGATACAGCCAATTGCAGATAATTATGCGCGTTCGAATAATCGAGAGTCCTAGTTTGATGTTTTTTATGTTATATCACGTAGATATTTTCTATTTTGCAACTGATTGGGACACGAAATTATTAAATAAATGGAATCGCGAGCCCCTTGTAGGATGATGATTCTCGGAAAAGATTAAAATAGTTAAAAAAAACTTAGTATAAATGGTAATAATAGTATGGCTGGATTTGTGACTAATGCGTTATTGCGAATTTGCGATAAGAATATTCCGCAATTTTAACACGCGAGATAACGTAAGTGGTATTGATAGCAGATCCATATTACGAGTACCTATCTTTGTTATTAAAAATCAAAGCCTTTAAAAGCCGTAAAGATTATTTGAATTGATTAACAACTATAAAAAAAAACTGAACTTTAACAGGCTCACAACTGGATATCAAAAGATAATGGGGGTATTCAAACATAAAATAGGAACATGCCCACTTTTTACAAATAGTATTTTATCGGCGACTATTTATATTGACCAATCACACATGTCACACGACGAATCGAACGCGACAATAAACATCCAGATTGGCCAATTCATGCGCCACTAAGTTCAGCTCCGCTTTCAGTGGAATCGCACCCTATTCACCGAATAAATAATAGAACAAGTACCTACACCCCACTTCGCGAAAATATTCATTTAAATAGCGACCCATAATCCGACGGAACAAAGTGCAATTCAGCTCGCACAAGCGCCTCGTGCCGTTCGTCACAACATGCTATCTCATTCTTGCATTCTTATGCATTATCGCTCTGTCACTGTTACGCGCGAAAACCAACCTTAAACCAACTACACAAGCGTGACAACGCACTAACAAAACTAACTAAACGAACTGGGCCAGAGTAAAAAGTTAATTGTACCTGTAAGTAAGGAGAGTGTGTATTCTGCATATCAACGGCTTTGTTCTCATCTTCCGCTGACTTGGTCCATTCCCAGGAGGTGATCTCGTGATCATCGGTCGATAGACTGCCGTTCAAAGTCAAGTTGTTGTTGGGAAGGTAGATTATAACGTCTTGCCCTGGAAAATATTAAAAAAAGTAAGTAATATCATTTCAAAAAGCCATGACAGAGGCCATTAGGTGGCCTAAAAACTCCGTCACCGGAGTTGGCCACGTGCTCATACAAACGAACGAATCGTAACGAGATCGTAAATGATCAAAATAAGTCTTTTATTTTATTTTAATTTAAGTAGTTCTTTGTTTTATTGATATATTTGCTTTATGTGTACATTTTATTTATTAGCTATAATGATTTGGAATTGCTCTGTAATTTTATAGTTAAGTTTGTAAATAAATAAATAAATAAAAGTCTATCCAAACCTGCGTTAGCCTCAGGTGGGTAGTCAGTATGATTTAGCACGGTGATGTTGGCTGTAGTCGAGTTCTTCACGTGGTCTGAATCTTCAACGGTCAATTTGAAGGCATAGTTGCCGGGTTGTTTGAGATCGTTGAGCACTAGTGTCGGCTTGTCTTGCAGCGGGGGCTGGTAGCCGATTGGTCCGGATATGAGATCCCAGTGCCAAGATATGATGGCGTCGTCATCCTATACACATGTTTTTGTTAGAGCAAGTTGTTACAAAAATATATCTTGCTTACTAACAATATAACGTAAGTAAATCAATCTAGGAAGTTTATGATACGTTTCAAAGCATCAGGTACGTCAGCAAACAACAGCATCAGCAACAGCTCACAATAAAACATTTTAAGTTTTTTTAACCTCTTAACTTATAGGTACTGTTTTTGAATGCATTGCTATGTTTGTATAAAAACTCGCCCGCACTCTATCGCCCTACGTGTGTGTACGAGGCTCAATAGATTAAAATGACAAGGTCAACAACAATCAACCACATTTGAGATCTATTAACTCAGGTCAGCCCTGCTACTCTGCAAAACGAAAAACGAAGTTTCGTGACAATTTTTGGGTTCTTATTATGTTGGTGAACTATTACGAATTCAGTATCCACCAACATAAGCTGACCCCGAAAATTGTCACGAAACTTCGTTTTTCGTTTTGCAGAGTAGCAGGGCTGAATCTGATGATATACTTAGCAAAGGCAGCGGGGAAGTATTGGATGCGACTGGCACCTGGAATGGTAAACCGATGACTGATATACTACTTAGATAATTTTTTTAAATACATACATATTATAGATAGAAAAACATCCAGACCCGGAACAAATATCTGCAGAACTTACAAACATTTGTCCCGTGGCAGGAGTCGAACCCGCAACCTCCGCATCTCAGGCGGGCCCACTTTTCGCCCACTGCGCTAGAGGTCGTCAATAACATAGATAGATAGTTCTAACCTTGCTAGCACTGCCGTCCAATACAGCCATAGTATTGGGCAGTTTGACAGTCTGCGTCTGCGGCGTGATGGCGACCTGAGGCGGCGTATTGATCCTCTGAACCGGCAGTACCGTCACATTGGCAAACCCTTCGCCGTACGAGTTGGTACCGTTCACTGTTAGTTTGAACCGGTACTGGCCTTCCGTGAGGTCTGTTAGGGTGACCGTCGCGCCGTTCTGGTTCATGTTGCCTGGGAAATAGAGCTTAAATTATAGCGGGCATATGTAGTTACGGCTGTTGGAGGTAGTGGAGAGTAAGTCAAGTCAGAAGTGGATAGTGGATAGTTTTGATTTTGCAGGCAGTACAATTTTTGCATGAACCTCAAATAGGCGGTACCTACAATCAAATGTATTGATATTAATCTACTTACCTACATATAATTACAGATTTCTACACATTAAAAATAATCTGGTAGATTTTGCACTCCTTGTCCCTAAAGTATATATATACATCCATAGTGCTATTGTATTAATCAAGAACAATATAATTTTATTGTAATGATGTTGTGTGAAATACCCAGCATTGTTTATTACTAGCTGCTGCCCGCGGCTTCGCACGCGTGGGACCCGAACAAAATGGAGCCAAGGTCTTGCCTATATTTGTAATCAGTTTCATCAAAATCGGTTCAGTGGTTTAGGCGTAAAAGCGCGACAGACAGACATAATATTAGTACAGTTACTTTCGCATTTATAATTATTAGCAGGGATTTTTACCTGTAAAACCACCACTAGGTTGATCAACTAGTGTCCAAACATAATTATAATGTTGCATAGTAGCCTTCTCGTCCGGGATGGTATAGCCTGCCAAGGTCACCTCATTGTCAGGCAGTTGAACCTTTAATCGGAAATATGTAGATTATTATACTGCACTGAATTCACAAGTAGGTACCTAGTGATAAGACTTGACATGGTTGAGTACATCCTCGGAATATTTCATGTTTAAAGTTTATTACTGCAGTTAGATACTCGTAAACGATTAGTTCGCGAACGTGGTGAGGTGATCGATAGTGGCATAAGAAACAGCGCCATGAATGAGCAACAAGTCCTTTAGCGCGGCAGATCTTTTACCCTTCAACCCTTCAACTAGTCCAAATACTTATTTAGGATTTCAAATTTTTGTCATGAAGTGTACATTTATTGCGAACCCACGATTTGCGGATCGAAAGTCGCGGAACTATCTTACTCCGCCAACAATAAAAACGTTATTTCTCGAGCTTAATGCAAGTTACCTCTTTAGAAACAATAGAAACAGTCAAAGTCTGGACTGATTTGGCAGAAGACGTTTCAGTTTTCAAGTCTTCACTTTTCACTTCTGAATCATCCTTCTTAATTGCATCAATCGGGATAGTTGGTCCTTTGGAAAACGGCCTCAGTGTTTGAACACAAGCCCCTTGGGCACTCTCCTCAGTTCCCGGTACACATTTGCAGATACCATTCCTCATTTTCAGACCCAAGGGAATGCAGACAGAGTTAAAAGGGCATTGAATCTCCACAGCCCCTACTTCACAAGAAATCTTTTCTAGAAAGCTTGTGGAATCCATGATCATGTCGCTATCACTATCTCTGTATTTATCAAAGGTTCTCGAATCATCTTCATCTACGGGAAGGTTGTCTATGAAATTTGAGAGAAAGTTGTTGGGACCATCATCATCATTGAGGTCATTCCGACGGCTGGTGTATGGAGAATAAATTGGTTCCTCTTCCGGTGAATAGTTATTGCTTGGCTCTCTAAGACTTGATTGATCTAATATGTCAGACCAGTTCTCTGTAAAAATTAAGGTCATATTACTTACCTAAGGTCATATGAGGCAATAGATTTGAAGATTGGGCAATTAGTGTGACCTGGTTATATATAATTGCAAAAGCATGGTAATAAACACTCCATAGGTACTATAATGCTTATTTTATTATGTAGCTATTTTTGATAGGTAGAATTTATTTACTGGTGACTATTAATATTTGTGGGAAAAGTAATAAAAAAACATTTATTCTGAGAAATAAGACACAAATAAGACACAATAATAAACAGAAACCTATTGACAATTTAATAAATAATAATACAATATAGTGAGAGGCATAGTAGTGAGAGGCTCAATTATACTAAATTATTTTCCTAGATTTTAAGTCATTCAAGTTTAAGTTCTTCAGAATATATCTAGAGGGGTAGTCAGGCACACAAACTATACTTAAATATAAAAATGAATCCTAATTCGTTGTCACTCAATAGCCCGAGAATGGTTTGTATAATTTATAACATTGCTTAAATTTTGCAAAAATATTATAATTAAGCTTACCATTGGGTAGAACTGGCTGCACTAGTATCATAGAGACATGTGACTCCCATTTGAGTTCACCCGACCTCAACAGCGGCAGACAGAGCTCGTCACTCGCACACTCCACATGATAGCAACGAGCATCCACAATGAATACAATATTGCATGTCTCGGACACGCAGCATGACATTACACATTGTCTTAAGCCTTTGAGTGCTGTTTTTTCAGTGAAGTTTCCCGCAGTAAGGTTCCCTAAAATTGATTAAAAATGAGTGAGATATTTTATAAACTATGCGGTTTCTTTTTCAGAACTTGTAAATAAAGTGATTTTACTGTAAACCAAAAGCCTACCTGGAATGTCCAATCAGATTATAAACTGGATTTAGATTAGGTAGGTACTGCAATCTATTTATTTATTATTACTGAGTTTGGATAGTTCCTTATAATTGTACGAAAATTAGAGTACCTAGGTAATACTTACCAACTGGTGCATAATTCACAAAATTCTTAGGATACAATTTCGGACATTTATTGCTCTCATATTTCTTACTCCAAGCCTTATTATACTGAGAGAGGGTCACTTGAATGTTAAGTCCAAATAATAGTATGAAACAAAGCCTAAATAAAACAATATTGTCCATTATTGTTAAAAAACAACAATGTTGTAGTACTATCGATATAGTTAGAAGGATAACATGAAAACAAAACTTTAAATACGACAGGAACTAATAGAATAGTAATTTAGTTGCGTGGGCGGGCTGATAGTGCTTTAGATAAAATTGTATTGTTTATAACTGGACCGAATTAACATGAAAATAAAATCGACTGCTGGCTGAAATGTATATGAAAATTGAAAACCAATTACCGTGACGTCACTCTATCAAGTCTGTCAATTCTGTCATTCAAACTTTATGTCAATTTTGACACTAGTGTAGTAACTGGTCTGAGAGTAGCGAGCCCGAATCAATCAAAATGCGTTAGCTATTTAGCTGTGCTATTTAGATAGGTACTTACTATTAGTAACTATTTGTTCCTAGATAAGTAGTCTCAGTCTGTGGTTATATCTACGGTTGGTAGCAAACAAAAGCAATGCAATATTCAAGTTTAAATGGTATCGATTTGAAGCTACATGGCACCTTTATCTTTAAATCGATACATTTATTTAAACCCAGAGTAAGTAGTAAACTACGTATGAATTATATTTAAACCTTTTTATTAGCACTATTAATTATCCACAAGCTGATCTTACCAGCTCTGGCTGGATTAGATTGTACTCAACTCAGCTCTTCTAGCTATGCTTGTAGGTACCTACCTACTGAAGTTATTATTATAAAACACACGGCTACGGCTTTGACGTCATAGGTTCTGTGGCCGAGTGGTTTAGGGCAGTTAAAGGACAATCGCTTGCATCATCGCGTGATCGAATCCAGACGCGTTGAAGTCCGTAACTTTTAGTAAAATTTTTCATTTAGGTATGTACCTACCTACTTATAGGTAATGTCCTAGAAACACATTCATACATGTGTTTACTATAGGTACCTATAGGTAATGTACTTACCTACCTAGATAACATTTGCATAGTCATAGCGGTTATTGGGGGAAACCTTTTATCATAAGTTAATCTTTTTTATTCTATGACAGTAAGTAGGTACCTATATCTACGAGTAGGTACCCTAAACTTAACATGGAAATGATTAAAAAAGAAACCGTTACTTATGTAAGTACCTACTTATGAATAGAAAAATACAAAAAAGTGGTACCTACTTAAGTACCTAAGTAAGTATAAGTATGCACATAAGTAGTAACTACTTTTTTTTATTATGTACCTACTTACTCACTTTCTTTCTACAAATGTTGTAAGTAAGTAGGTAGGTACCTACTTTATATCCTACATACCTAGGTACCTACATACAACTAACAAACAACGTGATTTCATTTCTTTGTAATTTCCATACATCCATTGAGCCATTTCAAAACCATACACAAATTAAATTACCTACAGATTAGGTAGGTATTTGCCATACCTATTACCTAGGTAGGTAGGTATTTGTTTTGTAAGAAATACCTGCATTGTGCACGTAGGTCATCTTTTATTTTTCTAACTAGTTGGTTTTGAAATAAAATTGAGTCTCAAAATGGGTGCTGGTCAAATAGGGGGAATTGCCACTTTGTGTAAGTGCACCTACTAAGTACAACTCGTGCGCTCGTTGCGTCTTATCAACTTTCTTGTTAGATCGTTAAAGCATCTTAAAAGGTCAGAAAGATGCTCAGAATCAGAAAGACCGCAAGTAGCAAGACCGTTTCCAAGCTACAGCGGGCACGTAAAATTGTCGGTACTGGCTTTTAAAATCGCAAAGCCATGACAGAGGCCGTCTAAAGCCTAAAATCTCCGTCACCAGAATTGGCACGTCTAAGCAAGTGGCTTATACGAACTTACTTACTTTACCTATCCACAATGCACTAGATACCTACAACTAATGAAGAATAACCACTCATTTTCCTTCACTTAACTAAGATAAGTAGGTAGGTACTACAACTCTGTCTTTGACTCTAAACTAGAATTATGTTATTTATAGTGGATATTGATTTCAATAATGCTCCCGGTTTTCTTGGAACTAAAGCGGACATCACAGAGGCTCAGCACATAGTGAGTACCTAGGTACTTACTAAGATTCCAAAATAATCAGAACAGTATTGTCGTGGCCAACGTAGGCTTCTATAAAGTTTCCTGAGGTTTGTCCTGAAAAATGCTATCTACGCAGCCATCCGCAACCATACAAACATCACGCCGGACAAGAATTTTTAGCCGTACGTACCTACTGTACAACAAATAGGTAGGTAAGTATCTTACCTAAAATAGCTACTTAGTATACCTACTTACTTAATTTTGAGTTGGCACTTCTTTTTGATAAATTAATGCGTTCGATGCTCATGACGCAAGTGGCTAAGTTGTATTCACGTAACTGAGCCGGAAAGGGGTTAATCATGAATTTCGTAGTATTTACAAATGCAAAGATTTGGGTCCTCAGGTATATTACCTATCGCATGCCATGATGTTCTGTGTGGGGGCTCTGATAGAGGCCCACGTGGTGCTGACTCCCGCGACCTGCGTGATCGGAGAGCGATACAAATTCGACGTGTTCGGAGCCACGCATAGGTTTCTGGAGGGATCGGGCGTGACTCGGACGGTGGAGCATATGTGTCTTCATAGAGGTAAGTAACCTGAGATATAATCATTTTGTTTGTGTTAATATATGCTATGAGGCAAAATATGCCTCATAGCATATTAACATATATTAACACCGAAAGATATAACTACAAACAAACATAGCTCTCCGATTTTGTATATTAGTACTATTACGTAACACTAATATTCAAAACCAATTATCAGAAACACTGATGAATCTGAAAAATACGTCCTACAATTGTTTGTTATAATTCACTCAGTTACGAATTTATTATAAAGTGTGTTTATAGCCCAATAAAAGAAATAAACTATTTTGACGGTCTATGTTCTTTCTCGAGGTTTAGACGTTTACTTACAATTTGCTCTTCAAATGCTAACAGGTTGTGTGTGATACGCGAATTGTGCGAATAAATAAATTCTGAAAGTGTTTGTACTTTGTACACGTGACTTGTCATGTCTATTATTTCCATAAACATGATTAGGTATGTTTTTTCCAAGGACCTTCTACGTTTTTTCAGAAGGAAGATCACGCTAAATAAAGTAGTTTAGAAACTTGATTGACAGTTCATTTGCTGAGTAAGAGCACTACGTAGATCCTGTTCGTAGACCCTCTACGCATAAGCTACGCTGAGGTCTACGATACAATGTAGATGTCACACTTTATTGTACACCAAATGGACATTCAAATAAATTACAGAAACACATTACTTTTAAATTGATGTACAATAGGCGGTCTTATCGCTATGAGCGATTTCTTACAGACAACCTTAGATACTTCTTTTATGATAGTGATACCTATCACACAAATTTTGATACCTACTGGTTTTGTACCAAGTGTAATTTCAGCACATTTTGTTACGAAACAATAGGATCACTTTAGCCTTATTCGCGGTAGAAGAAACAGAGCGTCTCAATAAATAAGTTCACATTCTTATTAGTATAACGAAGGAACCGATTTTGATGAAACTATTATTAATTGTAGATCGTGACCAGTTAAATGTTAGTAACAAGTGAACCAAGCCAAAGTTGAGAAAAAAATATTACATTTTTATTGTTGATATTTTTTTATGTATTTTTCAGATTACAATCACAGCAGTCGATGGAAGGAGTGTTCTACTGCGAATTTAGCTCTGCTAGTGTTGGGTGACATGTTTTCGTTCCACGACCGAGAGCCTGGCGCGGAGTTCGTGGTGAACAGGGTTCGCTACGGCACTACGGAACACAGCGGGAGTAGGATCGGGGATCCTTCGTGCCGGTATTATGGGTGGGGAAGCAGACGGAATGTAAGAACTGACTTTTAAACTACATGTTTACTGCGTCGGAACTCGGAATGGTGTACGTAGCGCAAGGATGATGATGCTAGTATTGATTTAAATGGTACTTACGTAGGTAAGGCTTGCACTGGATGGCATAATGATGTGACCGGTCGCTGCTCCGATTATGAGCTAGGGGTAGCGTAACTTTAAAGTACCTAATACTAAAATACCATTGCTTATAAACAGCTTTCCGTGGCTTGCTTAACCATTCTTGATAGATCGTTAATGTTAGGTAATGGTCTGAGGGTTACCATTTGGATGGTTCATGTAAGTGGCGGCTGAGCGCTTAAAATGCCGTGCTTCGGATCGGTCGAACATTAATTGCTTACAAGTATTTTTCATTTGACAGAATTAATTAAATATGTCAAATTTGTCGTGATACGGAAACCTCTCTTCGTATACTCGTATAATCGAAGTTAGACGCCCTTACAACACTAAAAAAACTATTTTAATGAAATAAATGTCGGTCTGGCTTATTATATCTGAGCTATCAACATTTTACAGAATTACCTTTGAAATACTAGGCTACAGAGCCCTGAAATTAATTAACCTTAATAAATTGAAATGAAGTAAAATTAAAAAAATATATATTAAGTAACTAGTATATTATTAGTACATAATAATGACGAAACCATCTAGTATTAAGTACATTTTCAGGGGTATTTGATTCCGCTGTTAATCTACATTCGACGTATGGATGTCAATATTTTGCCTGAAGATCAATGTTCGACGATGTGGGACAATGAAGATAATTTCCTTTGCATCGAACAGCAACAGTGCAAGGTGAAATCCTACCTAATCTATACTAATGTATCTGTAGGTACCTATTTATGTAACAAAGCGGAAGAGTTTGTTTGTTCAACACGATATTCTCTGGGCTGGGACTACCAATTGGATTAAAAAAAGAACTGCTTCTGATAAGTAGTAAAAGGTTAGGTATAAGCTATTCAAGACCTAAATAAAAGGCGGATGAAACCGTCAAGCACAACTAGTAACTATATCTCCACATAATATAAAATAAAGTCACTTCCGTCGTCTGTGTTAGATCTTTTAAACTAAGAAATGATTTTTTATAGGTATGGGTTTTATCAATATGCAGAGTGATTCAAGAGGAAGTTTTATTTATGTAAAATACATCCATATTATGCAGAGAAAACACGCGTACGAAGCCGGGGCGGGTCGCTAGTGATAAATATATAAATTTCATATTTTTAATAATCACGTGTAAATTATGTAAGTACCTAGGTACCTATAAATGAGTAATTTATATAATTTGCAGTCGGAAGAGTATGGAGCACTATGCCCGGTGAGTAACCATAACCACTATATAAATCAGCTCAGCTCTTGTCTGTGTAATGATGCAATTTCCTCCAATTATACTTCTTTCCTCTGTGGTGCAGTGGGCGAAAGCCCGCCTGAGACGCAGAGGTTGCGGGTTCGATCCCCGCTGCGGGACAAATGTTTGCATGATCTGCAAATATTTGTTTCGTGTGTTTTCTATGTATAATGTGTATGTATTTACAAAAAAAAAAATGTATCTATGTAGTTTATCAGTCATCTGGTTACCATAACACAAGCATTAAATTGCTTAGCTTGGAACTAGATGACGCCGTGTGAAATGTCCAAGGATATTTATTTATTTATTTATTTCCAATGCGACCTCTTTCACTTCTTGATACGACATGACAATGACCTTCTCTTTGATCTCTTCCCCTTCCTCGTCTTCCTTCAACTTTTCCTTCTATGATTTTCCTCAATTTTCCTTATAAAGCTGTCATGTCGTATAAAGATGACCATTTATTACCTACCACTGCACATGATAAAAAATATTATTTACGGGTATTTATCGTTATTTATCTTTATTTCAATATTATCCCGATGTTTCGACTGGATTGCACCAGCCGTCGTCGCGGGCAGACTCAAACTCAAAGGTAAATAGCGATAAATAGGTAGGTACCCGTAAATATAATTACTTATGTTTTATCATACATAACCACTACACTTCGCAGTTCATGTTCATTGGTTAAGCAAATAGCGTATTGTCAAGAGTTTGCTGAGTACATCCGTAATCGTCCTCCACTGTAATGTCGTGCTTACCTACACAAATGGTTTGTTTGCACACAAATAACTATGGCCTCTGATTTATGTAGTATACTTATCTTTTTCTTTATTATGATTCGACTTGGACAGAGTTGTAAACTGGTAACTGGCCATATTCATAGTCACATTTAACTATTTTTATGGACCTTATTAGTCCAGTCAATAATGCAAAAATTCCTAGTAGGTACACTTTAAGGAACATCATTGTAAATAATAATTTTTGAAATCTATACAGGGGATCGATAGGGGCTTTCACAATTTTTCACAATAATGTTCCTAACATTCCCAAGATCATCATGCCCATTTTTTACTTTCTGGATATTTTTACAAGGGCCCTATTTTTTGGGATAACTTGGCTGCTCCAAGGAAAATTACTTTTTTACCTATTTGCTTCTTTAGAAGTTCTTCTATTGCAGGACGATATGGGATCCCTTATCATATGCTCCGGTTTCGCCCAGGGCATGATGACCTCTCGCCTTGTGGACCGACCCTGTGGTGTAGGCTTCATAGACCTTACCAAGTTTAATAAGTTCCTGACATGTGCCGTAGATGATTCCCGTGACGTCATCGACCAGGATAACGGCAAGTCTTTCGATTTCACAACAGAATCGGCTCCCTCGTCTATAGCTCTTATCACCCCACCGAATATGAATGGAAAAGATCATCAACAACAAAAGAAGGAAGAAAAAGAAGCAAAGGAAGAAAAAGAAGCAAAGTTAGAAGAAGAATCGAAAAAGGAGAGAATCAATGAGAAACAGAAAGAAGAGAATGAGAAAGTAGAAAATGAAGAAGATACTTTTATGTAAATTACAATTCAGATTTTTTTGTTGGTTTTATTAATATTTGGATGGCTTATTATTAAATTGTAAGAAAAGTCAACATACAAGCGATGTTACAATAGGTACCTAGGTATTTTCACACTCTATACCTATTATGAAAACTTCGGTAGATGTTTAAGCGTAATGTAAGTATAATTAAATTCAGCCACAGTCCAACTTCAATAATTTTTGTAATTTATTCGTAGAATTCATTATACTTATTTTAAGTACCTAATAAAAAATAAAGGTAGGTACTTATTACATTTCAATACTTTATACATAGAGGTTCTACTGAAATGTTCATAAACTTTTTCACAGCGCGATTTAAACATAAGGTCTTTTTGCGAAATACACCGGGCCATACCATGACTGTGCTATAATATAATAATAATAATATATGTAATAAGAACGTCCCCTAGTTTTAAGCAGGGACTGAAACCGGTATTTTTTATACAGGTATTTTTAAGGTACCACCGTTTTTAGAAATACCGGTAACCTGTTAAGATTACCCAAAAACATTAAAAAAATGAAAAATTTGATACAGGTTGCAAAATAACGGTAACCAATAAACATTACCTACATTACACGTGCCGCGGAACGGCAACGTAGCATTGTGATGCCTCGCTTTCACTTTCTACTCTAGCATCTTTTATCTCTCTCTGTTTTTCGGCTATGATTCTTTCAAGGACAACCGTAGTGGTTACACTTATTAAAAGGTAATATTTTTAGCGGTAACCTATTTCTCACAGAAAGGTTATCTCAGTAAAGGTTATGGAAACCGTAGAGGTAACCGGAATTCATCAAAACCGGTACCGAAAATCAGAAAGGGTTTCAGTCCCTGGTTTTAAGGACTTGATGTTTTAAAGTGGTCCTTAATATGTAATAGTTGTATTGATTAGATAATTTTTGCCTTGACCAGGCAATTACGACCGAAATATTCCTTGTATTTAATACTATTTCAGACAACACCCACTAGACCAACACCGTATACGGTGTTGGCCATGACCAGATCGGACCGTCAATATTAGATAGAACTATTAGTAAATATTTCTGTGCCTGATACAATCTTGGCACGATCATGGTACGATACGTTATAGTCGGTAAAGTCCAAAATATAAAAATGGAACACAAATTCATCTGCGAGTGACTTTAATCTGGTGACCTCTAATGGGAAATAGGAGCATTTCAATTTTGAGCGGGCCGATGGGGTCTGCGTCGATTTTGTAAGCTCTTATTACACTGGAGATAATGCTCTTCATTATTAACATGCCGAAGTTCCGTCCTGAAAAAAAAAACCTATATTAGTACAGGTATCTTCCCGGATAAGTAAGTTCGTATGAGCAAGTAGCCAACTCTGGTGACGGAGACTTTAGGCCGCTTAAATGCCTTTCCGGATAAAAAGAAGCATAATATGCTATGGATAAAAAGTAGCATAATATGCTACTTTTTATACGAATAACACATATTATGTGTTATTCCAAGTCATAAACTATGCATTCCAAGTTTCAGTCAAATCCGTTCAATAGTATTTGTGTGAAAGAGTAAGGAACATTAGCCGAAAGTCCTCTACCTTACAAAATAGTTGACTGACTTGTGTTGTGACTGATATGCGGGGTGCCTAAACTATCTAAAACATAAAAAATAATATTTGCAACTTATCTTGAAACTAACATAAAATACGTTTTTGAATAACACCAAAGACGATTAATATCTAGAAGACAGACAAAGGCCATACACAAAATCGTAACCCTAAAAAATAGCCTGAAAACTCTAAAACATCAATTTTATCCAAGAAATTTCAATTACTTTCTAGTTAAAAATGTTTAAATATTGAATATTGTTGCTACCTACTACTAAGTATTGAAATTTCTTGGATAAAACTGATGTTTTATAGTTTTCAGGCTATCTGGTACTGCGGGATCGGGTTACGATTTTGTGTATGGCCTTTGTCTGTCTTCTAGATATTAATCGTCTTTGATAACACTGATATATTTTAAAGTCAGGTTTAGGGGGAGCAAAGTTGTCGTCATTATATTATCCTTACCAATACAATTTCTGGATCCGTAGCTAAAAGGCAGGAAGGCGGCAGGGTGTCTGTTTGCGGATCTCTCTGGCAGGAAACGGTCAGGGTCGAACTCTTCGACGTTTGGACCCCAAACTGCCTTCGAGCGGTGGACTGCAAAAGCTCCCACTACAGCGCCTGAGCCGGCTGGCAGGGTCACACCACTATTGGCTGTTAGCATAAGTGGATAAGACTATAATATAGCTATTAAGATATTAGTAATGAGCTACATAATTGCCAGAATGAACTGAACTTTCAAAGTAATTAAAAACATCTAACCACAGAAAGCAAAACCACAGAGATACAATTAGTAAAAAAATGGACTTACGTAGGTATGTATCATTTTCAATATTTCTCGCGATTATCGGTACCACAGTGTAGAGACGCATGCTTTCTTTAATAACCCTTTCGAGGTATTGCATCTTCTGCAAGTCATCTTTCGTAGCACCATGCTTTGAATTTCCGAAGACAGATTCTTGCCTAAAAGGAAATATTAACTTACTTATTAGGTACCTACTAATGATTAATTGTTTGTGAATGCTGTTTGGCTGTTTCGTTCCTACGGCAGGTAACTAACTACCTAACAACCTACTGTCTATCCTTTTAGAGTAAACTGCTTTTAGAGTAGTTAAAAAAAATATACCTAACTACGTTATAGGCAGGACTACTTACAGTATGTGTGTCAAAATATATTCTTCGTAACTGAAGGCAACCGCATGTACCTAAAGGCTAATAATTATTTTGATGTTGTCGCAGACTTTTATCGAGAAATTTCGAGCATGTAAGTTGGTACATAGTTGCCTATGGTATAAGTACACAATCCTACCTTTGTTTGTGAACGGAACATTATGTTTACTCATACTCACACACAGGTCAACATTTGTTGCTTAAATTCTTCTAAGAAATCAGATCTACTTACTACCTCACGAATTAAATCAACATGTTTGTTTTAGTAGAGTCAATAATTGCTTACTTGACTTCACATGTGTATAGCAAAAATATGTCAGCTATATGCAAAAATGTGTCAGCTATGTTCAAACAAATAATTAGTTTTAGTAACCTTCCATGACGAGTTAGTAGTGGCAATTCTGAGTGTCGCAAAAGCTAAACTAAGCTAACTAAAATTGTTGCCGTCCCTTTCATAGCGATGGGAATAAAAAGGATGGCAATAATTTTAGTTAGCTTAGTTTAGCTTTTGCGACACTCAGAATCGCCCCCAGTACCTCACCAAAATATCTATTTTAGACAAAGGTACCGAATACAAAATTCTACATCATCTCAGTCCATATTGGTATACACTCGAATACCTAATTTCCTACTTGTTTGCTATACTGGTCAACCATACTTTGCACATTTCATTTGTTTTCGTGACAAAGAAGAGATGTCCAAAGTATGGTAGGTATAGAGGTTTACTAGAGCGTGATCAAAACCGAAATACTTATAAAAACATACGTTAGTAGGATGGCAAAGTAATGAGACTTTCAGTCTGCTCGTGAGATTGTGGTAATATTTAAAATATAAAAATATATGCTCTAACGCTCTTGTATACTGTATATTATACGTGTAAGTAGGTATATTATATTTTACTCGTATCGTATCGAAATTTTATATAGTACATAACTTACTCTTTGAAAGCTTTTTCTTGCGCCTCTTGATTGTTTCCTAGAAGTACCAGGGTGTAAGCAATCACAAGAGCTGTGGTGTCGTTGCCGGCTATCGTAATGGAGTCTATGTGCTCTCTTAGCTGTTCGTCTGTGAACTCAATCTCTCTGCCGAACAACAAGTCGAGAACCGCTCTGAGTTTTCCTTCTGTAACAAAAATAGTAACTTATTTGCCGTTCAAAATGATGACATATGGCACGCTTCCCAGGCAGTAACCTTGGATTGGACGAGTTATATAATTATAAACTAATTTTGAAGATAGTAATAAAACAAAATGGCGCCACCTTCTTTGCGGAAAAAGCATAGAAGATGGTCCACATTATATCTTCTATTGACTAACTATAGCTGCATCCCGCGGTGTTAGCCGCGGTGAATAGTTCCCGTTTCCGTGGGGAATACCAGGATCAAAAGTAGCCTATTTTTTATACAGGGTATAAGCAATCCTGGTACCAAATTTCATTCAAATCCGTCCAGCTGTTTGAGCGTGAAAGAGTAACAAACACACACATATATACTCACACACTTACACACACACACACACAAAGTTTCACCTTTATAATATTAGTTTGATTATGGCGTACTTTTAGAGCGCCAGAATATATTATATATCGCATTATCCAAGGACAAATACCTAACTACACATACCGCAGATTTTGTAAATAACGTCGCGCGTTTATGTCTTTTCTTTGTCGCGTGTTTTATTTCCTTTATTTCCTACGAACAACGAGTGTGGTCAACCACACTCGTGTTCGTACCTACATAATATTTCCAATATTTTATACTCGTAAAAACTGTTTGTCCTTGTGGACTTCTAAGTATATATATTTCTAAGTATATCTTTTTTTGTTAGAAAGAATTATAGTCCCGAGGTGGTCCCTAAAAAAGCTTTTCTAAAAGGATCTTACAAGGATCTTCGGAGATATGAACAGAATTGCACCTCGAGAGTGTAGATAATCTATCTCTTCTTACGAAATTGAAGTCAGTGTTATATATTTTTTTTATTTTGGCACTTGTTATGATTTTTAATTTGTTGGATTTAAATTGTCTCTACTCCGAATACCACAATATCGAAGCGCTCGTGGCGAAGCTTGCTTACCTCCGGTTCCTATATCCAACGTACGGGTGTCCGTAGGTCGGTCGCCATAGCAACAACTGTCAAAAAGTCTCATACATTTTGTGTTGTATAAAAACTCCGTCACCAGAGTTGGCCACTTGCTCATACGAACGAAGAAGAAGATCGGTGCCGAAATATCATCTTACTGATAGCTTCGTAGTCGGCTTCGCACCTTCGGGATCAGAGTGTCACTTCTGCATGTTTTCCAACTTTACAGGAGGAGCATTTTAAAGTTTTTTTTTACGCAATTTTTTAATAACTTTGTGCTGTTTTAGAATATTAAGGTGTTTCTCATAGTCTTAGATTGGTTAGTTTTTTAGGTTTAATCGACGCTATTAAAAAACAAAAAACAAGAAGTCGTTTCTTCGAAACAAGTCGTAAGCTGAGGGAAGGGTACCAAAAGTGTCTTTTTGTTACAAATCGCTAACTGTAGTAATGCAGAAATGACATTTAAAAAATATTAATAAAATCATTAAAGTGCGTATAACAACATGTTTATGGATGCTGTAAGTTTATTTTTAGTAAATATGTGTTTTATAAACTGAAACGAGCAAAACAAGGAGCATTATCGCTTAATTTAACGGATAAATAGAGGATTATTAAATAAAATAGGTGGTATTATCAAGCATTTTTATTTGAAATGCAAACGAATGGCACATAAAATGAAAAATGATAATAAACATTTCGAAATAAACTACTAAAAATGGCTTTCAACTTATACAACTTATAAAACCTTAGTTTAAACTGAATAGTTAGTTATCACGACTGCGCACTCTGTTCTAGTAGGTATATAAAGTCTTTATAGAAGTTAAAGTTGTACTTATCATTTAAAAGGAATGAAATTAATCTCTAAAAGACATGTCTTAGGTGCATGGCATGAATAATCTAAACAAAATAGGCATAGTCTCATTTCAAATTAATAATCTATTAAAACTAGTATTTACAATCGAAACAGTTGAACTAACTTTAGACAGTTTGCAGCAGAACGCAGTTAGCTCAATAGTTTCTATTGTAAATACCAGTTTCATTATCTTAAACTATAGTCAATAATCATCTAAGAACGTAATAATCTTATAGAACGAGAAAGGCGGACAAAATCGTAGAAGATATTAATAAATTCTAAAATTGATGTATGACATCTTTAATATTTAAATACTTTATAAACGTTACAATATTTATTTCTTATTTATAAGTTAGGAATCTACTTAAATCACTTTTTCACAGCATTATGGCCTTTTTATTTAGAAACTACTACTTTGGTAACAAAAATATAAAGAAAATCAGTAAGAAATAAAAAAAAACAGAATGGGCATTATCAGCCGCACTTTGTGTGTACCCTCGAATGTGTTTGATGGAATTTATTTGCAGTGTATTTACTGCATTTATTATGCAGTAAATTCTTACAGGTTAATCATAAATCTGAAATCAAAACAAAACTATTACTTAATAGGTTAGTTCCCTCCCATTCGATAATCAATTTAAGTAATAATGTAAGTAGAAATCTAATAAATATTTTAACCAAAAACCACACTTGTATACAAAAATAACGTATGGTTACAATAAAAATGCTAATGATTTCAAATTTTAATGTTACTTGTACACAGAAATGCCGTTTTGGTTCCAATGAAAACCAAAATTTTATACTATAATGTAATTTTTAAGTAGAAGTGCCGTTATGTTTACAGCAGACAAATGCCATAATTTGGTAACAAAACGTGAATTGTGTTTAGAAGTAACATTATTATTGCAAGAAGTGTGTAAACAAAATGTCATTACTTACCGTAGTGGCCCTCAGCCGCAAATGCATTAGGTCATCCTTCGGCAGTCAACGCTCTACTGACCGGAGAGACGTTTCGTTTCAAGCAAACGGGCCAATTACGCAAAAAAACAGAACGTTCCTCCCGCCGTCAAAACGATGGGATTCATGCGATTATCACCGATTTTGCTGAGTATATAAAGTCGATTATCGCGGTTCTTTCTGCATATTTAGGTTGTTTTTGTAAAATTTTGCAGAAGTGCCACTCTGATCCCGAAGGTGCGTTATATACTTCGTGGCCGAGTGGTACAACCCGGCTAAAGGGTGATCGCTTGTATCTCGCGGGTTCGAATCCCGTCGAAGCCGTAAAACTTTTGGTAAGATTTCATTTATGAAGAAGAAGAACCACAATATCTATAAAAACGGGATAAAAATAATTATTATTTTCAATATTTAAACACAGGGCGGCTATTTTGATGATGCCTCGAAATTTTAAGGCAGTATCTACGATGTTTACCGGGTCAGCTAGTAATAAAATACTTTTTAAATTTATGTAGGTATAGTCAACGAAAGTTGCATGGTGGTTACTGGTACTAAAGGCATGGAACTGCTCAGATAAGTAAAAAAAAATATGATTACGACTGTATCCCAGGGAGCGGTAGACATTTCTTTGAGATCTTTACGCAATTTATAGATTCCTTTGAAGATGTCTTAGGGGGTAGTCAGATGTAGGTGCTTATGTCCAAATACATTTTTGGTATATGCTTACTTTTTGAAGAAATTAACTTGACGATATTAGAGAGCTAACTAGTTTCCTCACGATGATTTCCTTTACCGTTAAAAGCTCGTGTTAAAGCGCATAAAAATTTTTCGACACGAAATTCCATTATATGCACTGCCGGATTCACACCCACGACCTTCGGACCGAAATTTGAAATACTAATAATAATACCACTAGGCCAACGTGGCTTTTTTAGAGTTAGTTAAATTAAATTAAAATAATTTATTTCAGACTAAGTTAGTGACATAACGTAACATAAGTGGCGATTCTGAGTGTCGCAAAAGCTAAACTAAGCTAACTAAAATTGTTGCCGTCCCTTTCATAGCGACGGGAATAAAAAGGATGGCAATAGTTTTGGTTAGGTTAGTTTAGCTTTTGCGACACTCCGAATTGCCCCCATAAAGTAGTTAAGAATATCTTATACCTAATTCCATACTTTTTGCAATTAACAATTAACCAACCACTCAGATAAAAATAGGTGTTTTGTATACCTACTAATCTCAGATTTACTTTCAACGAGAAAATACTTAGAACTTCAATTTAAAATGACGTGTAGTTTCTGCCTTTTGTTTGGTTACGTTCATCTTCAATGTACGTAAGTGCTATACCTATGTTGATCTCCATGCCTTGTAATAAGTATACATAATTTGTTAGAGCAAATAGGTAAACAACGTGAAATGGGTATTTGTGAAGGTACAGTCATCGACGACATCTGTGGCGCAGTGGGTGAAGGCCCGCCTTAGACGCGGAGGTTGCGGGTTCGACAAATGTTGGTATGTTCTGCAGATATTACTTCCGTGTCTGGGTGTTTATGTACTTAGCTATAAAAATAATGTACTTACCTATGTACAAAGTATCTATAAATTTCCATCAACTTAAAAGAAGTACAGAACCTAAGGCTCTAAATTTGATTATTTTAAAATTTGTACCTAAAGCCAAGGCTACTGACATTAATTATACACTCCGAATCGTTCAAGTTTAGTGGTAAGAAGGCAATTTCTTTTTTAACTTACGAAGCCAAGTGTACTAAATAATCATCATAATTCATTATTTAAATGCCGCTTCGCAGACATTCGAAGTACTTGTTCTGTCTATGTCAAGTCACATGTTGAATAACTTATAACTTCCTAAAATGCTAGAGGTCATTAATGTTTATTCCTAGATATTCATAGTTTAAGGTAGGTACGTATTATTTCACTTAAACTTATATTTTCACAGTTGGCCACTTGCTTATACGAACGAACGAACGAACGAACTTAGTGATAAGAAAACCAAACTTTTTGATAGTGAAGGACGTTCTCTATTTGCCTTCCAAACTTCTAGGTACCTACTTGTGTACACTAGACTGTGGCAAGTTATTAGGTAAGTATAGGAGAACTAGCTAAATAAACATGCTCTGAGCTGATTTCTATGGTTTAGTCATTAATTCCTTGTCATTTTTCGTTTGTCGACTTTTAGTAAGTAGGTATGTTTTTTAAAATCTCTTCACATGTTTTATGTTTTTAGGGTTCTGTACCCAAAGGGTAAAAACGGGACCCTGTTACTAAGACACCGCTGTCCGTCCGTCTGTCTGTCACAAGGCTGTATCTCCTGAACCGTGATAGCTAGAGTTTAAATTTCAACAGATGATGTATGTAAGTATTTCTGTTGCCACTATAACAACAGAAATAGAAGAGAATAAAATAAATATTTTAAAAGTCAAACAAACGTGTTTTTTGCGCAAAATTAATAACGTCAACATGACGCTTAGACGCTTGTAATAATCACAGAATATTTAGATAAACCACTCTAAAAAAAGTAATTAAAATAAATATTGAAGGGTTCCCAAAGTTCGCATGCAACAATGGATTTTTTTGATGTTTTTTGCTTGTTGTAATATAATAGTGTTTAATGTTTTATATATAAAGATACGGAACCCTTTGTTAGCGAGTCTGACTCGCAGCGCAATTGGCTGATTTTTTTAATGTAAAATTATTTTTTATCAGATATCTTTGTGAAATTCGAGCAAGCCTCTATATTTTTTATGAGGTATTTTAGCCTGCTGCCTATTTTAGGCTAAAATATCTCATTTGACTCCATGGAATGGATGCGTCATGCGAAAATAAAGCAATTAGGCTCGTATTCAGAGTCTACCCTCAGACTTAAGTCTTCGCTCAAGTATCGATTTTTTGACAGTTCTGGAAACTGAGTGATGAATCACCGCTTGAGATACAATTACTGCTTGAGCATGGACTCTCAATACGAATCTTGGACGAACCATACAGGTTAAGTTTTATGATTCATACTTCGTATTTAACAATTATAAAACTTACCCGATTTTTCGTCTGTGCTGGTAGCAATTTTAGTTTTTTCGTATTCTTCTCGCCTCTTCTTTACGACCTATAAAATTACAATCTATGATTATTAACCAGTTACCTACGTCATAAAATAACGACTTGATGTTTACTCGGCAGTAAAACACAACACAATACATGAGACCAAGGCTTGTTGTAGGTACATAGATAGGTATATATACAAATATTTTAGCATGTCGTTATTATTTCGTTTATCATCTTTTTTTTAACGATTGAATTACCTGGTGTATGTAAATAAGCAAAGCTAATTAAATCGATGAACAATAAAAGATGATAAAATAACGACATGCTAAAATATTTGCATACCTACCTACTTATGTACTTACATATTGATAAATTAGTACTTAGTACTTACGTACCTACCTAATTTATCAAGCGTTAAGTAAAACACGGACAGTACGTACATACCGGATACCTACATGAACCTATTGTTGGTAAAGTCATTGTCTACCAAAGGCAGCCAAATCAGCATAAATTTCGCCATTTTCGATTGGCCTCATCTTGTACCTACTCATCAGTTGGTTGTAAGATCAATATTGTCCTTAGGCTCGTCTATATCATTGTGAGGTCAAAGGAAACCAAATGCTGTTAGATAATATTACGAAAATAATATTACGGTATATAAGTGAAACCCTATTTCTTTGTGTCATGCTGACTCGAGAATGGCTGGACCGATTTGGCTAATTTTGATCTTAAAATATTTGTGGAAGTTCAGGGAAGGTTAAAACGATGAGAAAAGTAAAAAATATATGGTGGTCCGAAGTGCGCCGGGTCAGCTTGTGATATATAATTATTAAAAGACATAATAGGTAACCGTTTCCAGGAAGTAAGCAATGTTCACTTGAAAACTTTTATGAATATCTCTATGAAATATTCTGGAACTATGAAAATTATAACTCTCGTTTATTTTTCTCCGTGTTAAAATAAAAATGGTTTTATTATTTCACATAATTTACATGGCATGACAAGGGTGACGAATAAGGCTCAAATTTGACAGTGAGATGTCCTTCACACGAGGATCCAAGATATCTTGTTTCTTACTAACGTTTAATAAAATTAATACAACAATTTAATTCTATTATTTCCGTAAAAACGATAAGTAAATAACGATTTATATAAAGAACAAAACCATGCCGCGGGACAAAATGTTTGTATGTGTTTTACCATAACCTTAGTTTAGGACTAGATGACGCTGTGTAAAATGGTCCAAGGAAATATAATTTATTAATACCTCGTCAGTAAACTTGTGAGTAAGATCTATGTTGTCCTTCTGCTGCTTGGCGTATGGAGTCAGGTTGAAGAGGCAGTCAGGCTGCAGCCACACCTTAAAGAGGCGCATGTTCAAGATCTCCATGACGGTGTGTCGCGCGCGCAGGTATGGCGTGTCAGGAGAGTGTTGCACGTCCATTCGCTCGCCCATTGCCGTTTCTGCGTAAAATAAGAGAAAAAGCTAAAGATTCCTTGATAATCTAAAACCTGCAATGGCCTTGAATTCAAATTTCGCCTAGAAAATTTATGTTAACACTTAGGAAATTCAAATTTCGCAAAAGTAGGTATTATGGGCGAACAGTGGAAGGTTTTGCAGGACTAGGATACAAAGACATCTCCGGTGTTGTAAAGCCATTAGTTAACTTCAGTAATTGGTTTTCTTTACGATTTATTTCATCTTCTTTCTGTCATTTTGCAAAAACAAATAACTGATTAGGTATCACGTTTTTACATGCTTTAGGTACCTATTAATTAGTAACGCTAGTAACGATACATATAAAAACATACTATAATATTTAAATTTAAAGCTTACCGAACACAATATCCAGTGTACAAGCAGTAATATAGCTGAGTACATCGAACTCTCCTTTCCCCGTCATCTCGGCCAGTCGCTCAAGCAACACGTTCGACTGATCGGCAATGACGCCTAGGTACTTCTCAACTATCTTGTTGTGGAATACGGGTAGAAGTACCTTTCTGTGTGTCTTCCATAGACCAACTAGAAGAAAATGTTAAATCTTATCAGTAGGTAAAGCTTACGTAAGCAGCTTACTAGTCCATTATTGTGAATTTCGGGGTTAGTCTTCACGATTTGATTCTTCTAACGTACCTGGAGCAACAAAAAGCCCATGTCCAAGCCAAGGGCGTAGGAACCTGTACACCACATCTTTATCCAGGCAGTTCTCAAGCACCACCTGTGCGTCTTCAGGGTTTCCGATTGCTAAAAAAAAAATCCTTTGTTCAACGTAAGTAATAATAAAAATAAATAGGCGGTGGCGCTAGTTTCACCCATACAGGCACCTTAAGTCTTTGGTACAAAACAAGATAATTTGTTACGTTTACATAGGTAGCTTTGAGCTTTTGAGCTTAAAAAACTACGGGGCAAGCTTCGCGCGGTATTTCCGAAATGATGTAAGTATACGGGTTTACTTGTTCGTGCGATGTGTAGGAACAGGATTACAATTAAATACATACCAATATACAGCTTCGGTCCAAGCCAAATCTTTGCCAATCCAGTGGTGTTTAATGCTATATTAGCAATGCTTTCTATATTTTTCAGAATTTCTAAAAAAATAAGTTTTATTAGGTATGTATTGATTAACAAAAGGTTAACTTTGCAATCAACTTGCTCTCAACATTGTTGTTCTGCTTTTAATTTTTTTATTAATAAAGATTTCTCACAAGTGAGCAATCTTATAAAAAAATTTAAACTTGAAGGTAGGTACTTAAGATTTCATTTTTTTTTTAAAGATGAACATTGTTAAGGAATCATGGAAGTAAAATGCTTACTCTGAGTATCCCCTATAAAAAGCATTCCGTTCCCGATGAGAGGTAAAGCTGGAGGTCCTTGCAAGGATGACGTCATGCTGTCCATACGCTTTGCCTTAGCTAGCCAATACAACCAATACAATCCCGCAACGCCCAGAAGAAGTAACAGGATTAACATGTTTCTTATTTTTTCCTAAAAGTTTTAAATTATGTTAGGTAAATAATGCTGGTGATTTTGTTGATACACTGAAATTTTGTTAAAGGTTAGGTTCTTATTTCATTTACAAGAGTAGGACTTTCAAACCTACGTAAAAAATAAAGCAAGGTACTTAATTCAATTTTTTTTGAATTTTAACCTTAACAAAATATAGTATTTTTTTTGTTTAGTAAACCATTTTTATAATGCAATTTATTTAAGGGGTTTAGTTAGGTTAAATTAATTTTATAACTAATAATTATAAGTAGGAAGAAAGGCGAGTAGGAATGGAAACCTTTGCCCTACAGTGATATTAGGCTACCGGCTCTAGTTACTACTTAGGAAGGTTAATAATACAGGGTGTTACCAGACCACTACCGAAAACTTAAGGGGATGAAAGTACCCATCAATATGAACAACTTTTTCTAAGAAACCAACACTGTGAACGCGAAAAAAAAAACAGCTGTTCCATACATAAGTTCAATACCTACTTGGCTAAAGTGTATGAAACAGCTGTTTTTTTTTTCGCGTTCACAGTGTTGGTTTCTTAGAAAAAGTTGTTCATATTGATGGGTACTTTCATCCCCTTAAGTTTTCGGTAGTGGTCTGGTAACACCCTGTATAATGAGGTGCCTTTGTACTTTTTCTCATCTTAAAATTTCATATCTCAGAACTAGGTACTTACAAAACTAAGTAAAATAAAATGATAATGGAATAAAAAAAATGTTGACGAATGTGTAAATTCAAAACAATAGGGTTAAGCTCGCCTTTCTACATGCTTTTTATTGTTTTTAAATGTATTTTTCTTGTGTACAATAAAGAATAAAGAATTCCGATAATTTAATTCTAACTAGATAAATATACCTTTTCTAGAGTAAGTAAGATCCAATCTGAGGTACCTCACGGTACAGAACAGAGAGCCAAACACGCGTGTAAGCACAGAAGGGCACCTGTAGACTAGCTGCTGCTCTACAATTTTAATCCCGCCATCATTCTTCAATCTGCGTGCCACGGACGTATAAGTACTTTCTATTGTAAATATTTGTCAAAATTAAAACTATAATAAGGCTATTTTATGTCTATATTGCTGCGAGAATTTTTTCGCCCTTTTTATTGTCATGTTTGACTAAAAAATTATAACGTCTGAGTATAACGACTTAGCATGCACATGTTAGGTGTATAAATGGTTAGAAATCAATGCTAACGTCCTATCAATATAAATATGATCATTTTGGAAGAAACTCTCAATGTAACAAGTTCTGTTTTAAGTTTGTAAAAAAAAAGCGTTTCGGTGCTGGTACCTACTAAGCGAAGATTACACAGAATAGCTAATACTCTAGCATAAGGTTGAAATTAATCTATGCCATACTTCCGAAGAATCAATAGAAACTAGATCCGTCTAGATTTCATTGATAAATGTACTCTCGTAACGAGTAGCAATCTTCAGTACCTATGTCCTGCACACGATACACATAGATCAATACTTACGTAATAGCTTGTTCTTGAATAGGGCACTATGAAATAAAATCATTCTGCAACCGACTTTGTATCCAGTCTAAACAATAAACTGTGGCAGTCCTGTAATAAAACATAGTGTTATTAAATAGTCTATTCAATTTTAACGTCTTGCAGTCATTTTGAACTAAGCGCAAAATGATAGTTATTTTATGTTTGGTTTTGGTGGCAATAGTGTATTATGTGCAATTCCGACGGTCGAGGAAGTTGCTGTACGAACTGTCAGGGAAGCTCATGGATGTTGGTGATGTTCCAATTTTGGGTCACTCTCATTGGTTCATTGGAGGACCTGAACGTAAGTGTATTCGAATCTAGGCAGAGTATTATATTAAAAACGGAAAATATCATGACGTGATTAACACAGCCTTATATTAATATTCTAAGTAGATAGTTTAGATTTTGTCTACAATAAGGTACTTAAATTACTTTTTTCAGAATTATTTGACAACCTTAAAACACTCATTGCAAAGTTAAAAAAGGCAGGAGATGTTGGAAAAGTCTGGATCGGACCTCATCTTTATATCGGTAAATATACTCGACAAGGTATCTTCTATACTTATAATTTTTACAAAATGAATACCTTATTGATTAATATTGACCTATATCGACATTTTAGTTCCTTTCAACTTGGATGATGTTCAAAATATTTTGGAAAACTGCCTTGAGAAGGACTACACATACAAATTCTTACGAACGTGGTTGGGAAACGGACTGTTTGTAGCTCCAGGTGAGTAGAGTACATAACCACTTTATAAAGTGCTTTGTATAAAATCTATTCTGCAGCCTATCAAACGACAATTAATATATCGAGCAACAATTTTTATGCTTGTGCAAGCTGAACTGACTGAACATTACAGCAACATAAGCTGAACTAAGAAAATTTTCACGATATATCGTTTTTAGCTTCAGAAGTTTTCCTGCATATAAAAGACATCAACGCGCTTACCTGCACTATCCTAGTTAACGTTCTATTTATTCTATCGCAAGAGTACTTAGAGGGTCTCTGCTTATAAAAGACATCAACGCGCTTTATCTTATGACTAGTTTTTGCACTTGACATTGTGGTGTCCCTATTTTTAACCGACTTTAAAAAAGGAGAAGGTTTAATGTTCCACTGTAAATTTTTTTACCCTGTTGGTTGGTCCAAAGATCATTCGACATGCAGCAGATACGCCCGAATGCCCGATCAAACCCCACTTTAATCTAGCAGTCGTCTGACTGATACATACATACATACCTAAGTCTAATTGACACATGAGTGAGGATGAATACATAAAAAGTATCAATATAATTTTCAGTTGAATTATGGAAAGCTCACCGTCGATTTTTGATCTCCTTATTCCATAACCGCGTTGTGGACGACTTTATCGACATATTCGGGAAGCAAGGCTCAGTTCTGGTCGAGCGGTTGGAAGACAAAGTGGGAAAACCGGAGTTTGATGTATACAAATATGTTACTTCCTGTATGCTGGACATAGTGTTTGGTAAGTGCTTAAAAATATCGTAAAACTCAGTTCTAATACCTAAACTAGTGAGCTTATTAATGTTACTACAACAGAAGAAACAAAATAATATGTACCTATTAGCAACTGAATAAGAGCTAGCTAGCCATACAGACATTCTCCCTAAACTTCAAGTTCACATAAAAATCTAGTACAAAATAGTTTTCTTTTTAAATTTAAGCACTAAAATAAAATTAGCCAAATTAGTCTCTGATCCCAAGTGACTCACCAATATTTCAGAAACTGCGATGGGCGAGAAGATGGATGTGCAGCACAACCCGGACACGCCGTATCTCCGTGCCAGAAACACCGTGATGTCCATCATCAACATGAGACTCTTCAAGCCGTGGATGCAGCCAGACATGTTCTTCAATCTCACCTCATACGCTAAGGTGCAGAAAGAGAGCATTGATATGACGCATACCTTTACTGATGAGGTAAGGAGGGATCGAACCTTTATAGTATTAACTTAACATCTTTACTAGATGGTTTATATAGTGTCAGTAGGCAATTTTTGCTTAACGTTGTTGAGTGAAAGCGAGTGAGCCTTAATATGAAAGATAAATAAGATTTTTTTTAATATATATTTTTCACATTAGAAATTCCAAAAATAATATTTTACTGTTAAGTATACAGAATTACTGAATGCTATTGTGACTGTAATTAAAAAACATATTTTTGTTTCATTCTAAGGTGGTTGTAAAGAAACGGTTAATCTCTACAACCGACACTGATTCTTCTGATCATGGTATGTATCGTCCAAGTGTGCTTCATAATAGGAAAATCTCAATACCTACTTACCTACATTGCAATTCTCTGTTTTATAGTACCTATGTAAATCTATTATTTTCAACCTACTTCAAAAAAGGAGGAGGTGTTTCACTGTAAGTATTTTTTTTATGTATGATCACCGATTAGGTACCTACCTACTCCGTCAATAGTAGACGGATTTTTAAAATTATTTTTTTGTTTGAAATTTGGGTTACAACAGGGGTTACAATTTCTAGGTAGAAAAGATTTTTTGGATCTGCTAATAGAGAAAAACGGCAATTTCACGAACAGAGAACTGAGGGAACATATAGACTCTATCACTATTGCCGGGAACGATACCACAGCTCTCGTCATCTCGTATGTGCTGCTGATGCTGGGGTGCCATCGGAAGGAACAAGACTTGGTTAACGAAGAGTAGGTATTTTTCTCTCTCTCTTTCTCTTTATCTCTGTCTTAGGTGAAAACTATGACTACATGCCTTTTTTGTGCATCTTGCACGGAGTTGCGTGATACGATACCTACGACTTCAGGTTTTATCAGTGCCTTAGTGGATCGAAGTACTTAATGTATATTACTTACTTAAATGATTTTTGATAGATGTTTTCTAAGTATTTACTCAAATAGATGTTTTTGTTGTTTCATAGATTGAAGAATATTTTTGGAGACTCGAAAAGATCACCTGAAAAAGAAGATTTGTCCAAGATGGAATACCTAGAGAGAGTGATAAAAGAAACTATGAGACTGTACACAGTTGTGCCTGTAATTGGTAGAAAAACTAACAAGGAAATAAAGCTTTGTAAGTACCCAGTTCTTAGTGTTATTTTCGTATCAATAGTTCTCACTAAAGCGAATTTAAGGTTTTTGAAACTATAATAGGTAGGTACGGTCGGCCAAGAAAGTGGTCTAGATACTAGTTTTGACAAAAGTGTCTGTGAGATTAATTGTCAACCATATCGACTTTTCTTAGCGTGTTATCAATCGTAAGTACTTATATCAAAAAATTCAATCGTCCAGTAGGTACCTACCTACTTAGTTTTCGCATTAAAGAGTAGGTACCTACTTACCAGTTACCACTATCCACATCACAAACTTTCGCATTTATAATTATATCAGTAGGATTACCTAACTATTTGTTATCTGTTCCAGCATCATGCACCTTACCAGCAGGAGTAGGCTGTGCAGTGCTGCCTTATGTGATCCATAGAGATAAGAATATTTGGGGCCCGGACGCAGACAGTTTCGACCCGGATAGGTTTTTACCAGAACAATGCGCAACTAGGCATCCGTGCGCGTATTTTCCATTTAGTTTTGGATCAAGAAATTGCATCGGTATGATATTTTTTTTAATTTCAATTTAGGTAGGTATATTTACCTACTATAAAAGTAACTTAGGTACCTACTACATAATGTAAAATCTTTAACATCTGCAAGCTACCTATGACCATGGAAGAAGTAGAATTTTACTTCGTCCATGCTATGACTGAGCAAATAAATGCGATGCGACGTCGCCGTCCGTCGGTCGTATCGCACGCATCGCATTTTATGTGGTAGTTATTAAGGTACCTACACTACCTACTTACTTACCTACTTTAATTTTTTTAATTTTCTTTCATATAGGTACTTAGGTATGTAGGTACTTAAGTATCTCCTTTAGTGGTAGGTTAGTTATAGTACCTTCCTGTAGGTAGGTAGGTAGGTACTTATAAAATAAAGTTTTGCCAAGTTACGAGTAACTTTCACATGCATACAAATAGATAGAGCCTAGCCAATATATTGCTGCAATGTACGCAACAGTAGCTGTATATTACGTTACATACCTATGTGGCGATGTACCTAGCACCTATCTTTACCCTCTATTATAGTAAAGGCCTAAGTTTATTGTTATTGAACGTATTATATTATTTGTTTACAGGTCGCCACTTCGGAATGCAAGCTATGAAAACTATTCTCGCTAGTGTCCTCCGAAATTACGAAATACACTCATCACCTAATGATCGGTGTAAAATAGAAATATTACTATTTCCCGTCAATGGGCATCTTGTTACATTAAAAAAACGATTGTGTTAGTTTGTTGTAAAATTAAATAATTAATTATATATTGCTACCTAGCTCTACTTATATTGCACCTACCTACCTTCCTATTATTGAATAGAAACCTCCACATCTAGATGTCTGACTAGTAGATAACCTATCCCTGGATGTGTTAGTGTGAGAAGCGAAGGTGGTCCAAAGCGAACAGGGCTTTAGCTAAGTACCTACCTGGTAGGTAGGTACTTACCTACCTACTTTTAGTTTTACTAGTAAGTACCAAGGACGATATCATCCTTACTACTACCAAAGACGATTAATATCTAGAAGACAGACAAAGGCCATACACAAAATCGTAACCCTAAAAAATAGCCTGAAAACTCTAAAACATCAATTTTATCCAAGAAATTTCAATTACTTTCTAGTTAAAAATGTTTAAATATTGAATATTGTTGCTACCTACTACCAAAGACGATTATATAATATCTAGAAGACAGACAAAGGCCATACACAAAATCGTAACCCTAAAAAATAGCCTGAAAACTCTAAAACATCAATTTTATCCAAGAAATTTCATTACTTTCTAGTTAAAAATGTTTAAATATTGAATATTGTTGCTACCTACTACCTACTAAGTATTGAAATTTCTTGGATCAAATTGATGTTTTAAAGTTTTCAGGCTATCTGGTACTGCGGGATCGGGTTACGATTTTGTGTATGGCCTTTGTCTGTCTTCTAGATATTAATCGTCTTTGCTACTACTAAGTATTGAAATTTCTTGGATAAAATTGATGTTTTAAAGTTTTCAGGCTATCTGGTACTGCGGGATCGGGTTACGATTTTGTGTATGGCCTTTGTCTGTCTTCTAGATATTAATCGTCTTTGCTACTACGTGCGTACAAACCTACCCACAGACAGTCTGCACAGGCAAAAAAAAAATAGCAGTGTAAATTTCTAAAAATATCTTCATCAAAGCGCTAAAAAAAAAGCGGTAAAAATAAAAATACTACTTATGCGCTTTGAAAAGTGCTCTCGGGGCGCCTCTTGCGGTCGCTTGCGTTTCAAGCACAGACTACTAGGATGCTAACTAACGCATTAATTAAGTTTCTCAAGCGCTAGATAACTCTACTAGTGTATTATTATAATCTGTTATAACTTAACTCTATAGTCTCGCCGTCTCGGTGTGATCCTCCGCTAGGAGTAATAGTGTTCTGTGGTGTGATGTGATGTGATCTAATCATCTTCAAAGGATCTACTTACTGTGCCTTGGAATCAATACCTACGATAAATACCAACTAATACGATTATTACGAGATCATTATTTCATTTAAGTACCTACCTACTTACTTATTTTTCATTTCCAATTCGGCATGGTTAATAAACTCATTTTTAATAAATAATTTTAACTAAAAATCCAATCGATTGCGTATTCGTACGCAATCGATTGGAAAATATTATACTCGACTAATCGTTCGTGAACGATTAGTCGAGTATAATTTTTTTAGGTTGGCAAGACTGTGCTTGTTTCGCTTGTTTCATCTGAAAATTAACCTATCTGTCAGCGCATCACTAACAATTTTTTTTTTTTAAATCAATCATTCATTCAACATGCTGCATGCATAGTGATTTTATTCTCTTTGCATGCAACAAACAAGTACAAGCAAGCAAAGCCAAGCAAAGCAAGCAAACAAATCAAGCAACATGGCAGACTTCGTTGCTTGGCTAGCAAATTGACTGAATTAGGTTAAAGATTTGCCCGTAGATTTATGTTTATTTCTAGTTAGTCTCAGTTTTATTTGTGTGTTGTGCAGTTGTGACGCCAGCTTGTATAATGTTATAACGTGTTTTGACCACATAAGGTAAGGACATCCCATTTATTTACTGACTAAAGTAAAATGCCACTAACGCCAAAATTCATCTAAATAGAGGAATGTTTGTAGGTAGTATTTGAAATGAATCTGTTTGTCTAGGTATCGAAGTATTAGCCATGGATTTCGCTCACCCGCCACCGATGGGGCCGCCACCTGGTATGGCTGGTCCTGGTATGATGGGTCCGCCGCCACCAGTTCGTCCTAACATGCGCCATAGCTTTAGACCTTACCCAAGCTACCACATGCGCTTCCCGCCTCAGGGTCCTTTGAACATGACGCAAGATGATTTTGATGGTAAACGTTTACGTAAATCAGTCATGCGTAAAACAGTAGATTATAATGCAGCTATCATCAAAGCTTTAGAGGGTCGCGTTTGGCAGAGGGATTGGCGAGATAGGCACGCTCTGCAGCCGGACGCTATGTACACTCCTGATATGCTACCACCGCCTTCCTATCCCGACAATCCTATAAATGCAGTCACTACTCGTTTTGTCAAAACTGCAACTAATAAAATGAGATGTCCCATTTTCGCGGTAGCGTGGACACCAGAAGGTCGTAGGCTTATTACAGGGGCTTCATCTGGGGAGTTCACTCTGTGGAATGGATTGACATTCAATTTTGAAACTATTCTTCAAGCTCATGACTCTCCTGTACGATCAATGGTTTGGTCTCATGGGGAAGGTTGGATGGTTACAGGCGATCATTCAGGATTTATAAAGTATTGGCAAAGTAATATGAACAATGTAAAGATGTACCAGGCCCATAAAGAAGCCGTCAGGGGAATCAGTTTTAGTCCTAGCGATTCTAAAATTGTGACTTGCTCGGATGATGGAACATTGAGAATATTTGATTTCTATAGATGTCAAGAAGAGAGAATATTGAGAGGTCATGGAGCAGATGTGAAATGTGTCCAGTGGCATCCCACTAAAGCTCTCATTGTGTCGGGCAGTAAGGATAACCAACAACCCATCAAACTATGGGATCCTAAATCTGGAACAGCGCTGTCTACTTTACATGCCCATAAATCAACAGTTATGGATTTGAAATGGAATGAAAATGGGAACTGGCTTATCACTGCCTCAAGGGATCACTTGCTTAAATTATTTGACATTCGAAAACTAGGAACTGAGTTGCAGATATTCAGAGGTCATAAAAAAGAAGCCTCAAGTGTTGTGTGGCATCCAACACATGAGGGACTCTTCTGTTCTGGTGGATCTGATGGTGCTATTCTGTTCTGGAATGTTGGCACAGACAAAGAGGTTGGTTGTATTGAAGGAGCTCATGAATCTATAGTTTGGACAATGGCCTGGCACCCTCTTGGGCACATATTATGCTCAGGCTCTAATGATCACACATCAAAGTTTTGGACAAGAAATCGACCTGGAGATCTTATGAGAGACAAATACAACTTGAACACTCTGCCACCTGGTGTGCAAGATGATCATGACTTGGAAGAAACTGCAGTCATTCCAGGAATGGGCCCTGAAGATAAAGTAGAAATATTCTCTTCAGATGCAGACAAAGTTATACCTGGCTTAGATCTAGACACCACTTTGATACCCATGGACTTTGACAAGAAAATAAAGAAAGTACCTTATAGTAAACCTATCCCCAGGAACTTCCAAGCAAATTGGAACCATGGCCCTTCAAATGAAGATGGTGGCTCGGAAGCAATGACGCAAGCTATTGTGGAATCAGTGCCTGGTGCTGTACCATTACAGCAAATACAAGCTTCAGCAATTTTCATCTATGGCAAACTTATCTCAGTAGAGCCTAATTCACCACTGGAGAAAGCCATCTCAGATGGTCCTTATGCACTTAGAAAATACATAGCATCAGGTGAAATAGAAGAATTACATGATGTTATGCCCCATTTGGAGCATGATGCTGATGATGATAATTACCAACCCTTTGAATACCCCACCCAGGAGGATGAAAATGAGGCTCCAGAAAGTGAAGAAAATGATGACGATAATAACTATGATCATTATGATCCAGATTATCAAAACGATGAAATGGAAACAGATGATTCACACAATCAGGGTCCAAATCAAAATAAATATAATAATGGTCCAGACAATAATAATATGGGCCCCAGAATGGGCTTAATGGGTCATAGACCTCCTATGGGAAACATGATGAGACCGCCAATGAACATGGGCATGAGACCGCCACCACACAATATGGGTCCAATGCGTCCTATGGGTCCAGGATCTGGCCCAATGCACATGGGACCCCCTATGCGCCAAATGGGTCCTATGGGTAACATGCCTCCAATGGGCAACATGGGCCCGATGGGAAATATGGGCAACATGCCACCTATGGGCAACATGCCACCTATGGGCAACATGCCACCCATGGGGAATATGAGTAACATGCCACCTATGGGAAATATGGGGAACATGAATAACATGCCGCCAATGGGGAATATGGGCAATATTCCGCCCATGGGCAATATGCCGCCCATGGGCAATATGCCACCTATGGGTAACATGCCACCACGGCCGCCGTTTAGCGATAATGGTTTCAATAAGCCCCACTTTGACAATAACTTTGATAACAATCAATATAACCAAGATGAAGAGTACAACAACGAAGAGAACTATGATCAGGGCTACGATGATGAAAATTATAACGATAACAATAGTTTTAATAATGAAGATGAAAACAATGGCGATGATAGTTTTAATCAGCAGCGGTGGGACGGTGGGTTCCGGGGGAGAGGAGGGCCGAGGGGAGGGCGGGGCGGGCGCGGGATGAACGGACACGGGCGCGGCTGGCGCGGCAACGGCCCGCGCGGGTCACCGCGAAGTCGCGGCCGCGGGCCCAACCGAGGCTTCCGAAGAGGCGGCATGATTTCAAACTAGCATCAAACTCAAAGCAATAATTATGCATAGACTTTGTTCAAGTTTTGTTCTAGCCTTAACAGTACGACGAGTGCGTAAGTGTAAAAAACTACAGTGAATGCGTTGAATATGGTTGTACATACTTTTGTTTACAGCATGTATGTTATTTTGATAAGCTGAAACATAATAAAAATGTATTATGTAAAAAAAATTTTACTCAAATTTCTGTCCAGGTGTAGGTATCTTCTTTGTTTTTGCTGCTATCTGGTGAGTTGCTCTCTTTATTATGAATAAATTTAGACGATGTGTAGTTGTTAAACTTTGTTTTTCTGGCAACAGGTAATATTTACTGAAAAGAGGAATCTGCATTTCTTGGCAAGGCTGCGATCGTCCTCGCACTGGCTGATCGCCGATTCGGTCAAGTCTTGGACGCTTCCACTTCCCGTCATCGTTATAGTAAGATACTGGTACTTAATTTGTTTTGTCAATAAAAGAGATTTTTAATAAAGGTCAACCCGATATCGAAATGTTTTGTATACAATAAACGAAATAAATAAACGATTTTACCCTTGGATATGAAAATAAAGAAAAAAAGAACCATTTGAAGTCCAAGGGCATCCTCTACTGGTTACTGGTACTGCTGACAGGTATCAAATATTATTGTGAATCATACTTCACTGTCTCAAATTTCACAAGGATTTAGGGGTTCTGACAGTTTAGAAGCAAATATTTTATAATGAAGCTTAGATAAAAAAATGCATGGTCTAAAATTTATATAGATCTATACCAATATAATAAAACGTTAGTTTGAACACGCTTATCTCTGGAACCACCAGTCGGATTTGAATTTTTCTGTATTTGATAGCAAATTTATTCTCAAGAAAGGGTAAAGGCTTTTTTGTTTTTTTTAATTACACAGCTAGTACACAATATAATTAAATTAAGATGTCCATGGAGGGTATATATTTTATTTTCTGTTTCCCCCTGCTTTTCTTTGAACTTTCGAATGAACTAAATAGGTTTATGATGCACATGTTTTGATTTTCTTTATCTTTATTCAGCAAGTGACATAAATAAATATGGTTTTTCACATTCAATGTTTCCCTTAGGTCCTAGGTACTTTAAATTTGAGGCCAACCAGATAATTTTCCATAAGATATTTAGCCCAGTACACCCGAACTCACCCTTTCTCCTTTCCCTTGGACTTTAGCTTGATATTACATATTTGAACTACACTAGTGCTTATTCTAAGGACAACACTTTTGTAAGCGAATAAACTATTGGAATTTAAAAGGGTTTCATTTGATATCGCCCTCGACCTTCAATAAAGTATGATTTGAGAAATAAAGTGTAGTTTCAATTTTTTTATTATTTTTTACCCCACAGAGACACCGTGCAGCAATAGTGAATGTGCTTTTCTCTTGTTTCAGATGTCGGTGGGGAGATGGGTTTGGTGGTTGTTTGCAATATCGCTGAGCCGGGCGAGCCAGTTCGGTGGCGGCGGCGACAAGAACTCTATAACAGATATGAGCGACAATGTTACCGAGCGCCTTGAGTCCATCAACGGGACGCCAAACTTTAGACTGATAAAGCCAGACAAGAGTCCGCAGTGGTTCCCGGAGCGAGAGGTCAAGCTCGATAGCTGCGTACGCAGAGCTCGCTGCGAAACCCTCAACAGGACCACTTGCCTGGGGTCCAAACTTCCTTACGACAAAACCAGTGTGCATCTTACTTTTTACGAGAACCAAAACAAAATACAAGCGCAGTTGGAAGTGTACAGGCAGCTGATCAATGTGCCAACATGCTGGGCCGTCATACAGCCCCTGCTGTGCGCTACTTTTATGCCAAAGTGCGAGAAAATTCTCGGCCAAGATATGGTGTACTTACCTTCGTACGAAATGTGTAAGATCACCATGGAGCCATGCTCCATTTTGTACAATACCTCATACTTTCCGTCCTTTTTGAAATGTAACTCAACGTTGTTTCCTACGAAATGCGAGAATACTGTCCGAGAGATGAAATTTAATACGACTGGCAAGTGTCTGCCCCCATTAATCCACACGACAAAGGCAGCTCATTACTACGAAGGTAATTTGGACCTAGAATTTCTTACTTTAAGAGCCTTACCATCAAGAAATCTTCCTAAAATGTATAATATTTGTAGGTATTTCTGGTTGTGGATTGCCGTGCCGCGACCCGTTGTATACGGATGACGAGCATAGTCAGCTTCACAGACTTATTGCGTGGGGCGCCGGAATCTGCCTCGCTCTGAACCTACTGACCTTGGCCACATTCCTCATAGACTGGCGAAGCGCGAACAAGTATCCTGCTCTGGTGATATTTTATATCAACGTTTGTTTCGCCGTCGCTTCAATGGGGTGAGAATATTGTACTACTGTTTGTCTTTTTTAAACTTTCGCGATCAAAACACACTACAAAACATAATAACGGGTATTTACCGCGAGATTACCAATAATATATATAATACCACTTTGCATGTTTTATAATTGTATTTATTATGAAAATTTTCCTAATTTGTTAACATACAAACTAGCTGGCGTAGTTACAAGGACATTAGAACAATCAGAGATTAGTTTCTGTTAGTCCATTGCATAATAACTTTGCCGATAGCCCATATTTTTCTTATCTGAATCGCATGCAAAATTTTTAAAAGTCCGTAAATACCCCGTTGTTTATAATTAATAGTTATCATAAGGCTGAGTGTGGTATAGACTGTTTTTTATCACTCACACTTATTGAAAAGATATATTTTTTTGCAATCTCTTTACTAACTATATAAGTTCATTATGAATAGCAGGGTCAGTGTTTGAACTATTGATAATTTTCAGATGGCTCGTCCAGTTCGGGATCGGTTCTAGAGAAGACATTGTGTGTTCCAAAGATGGTACGAGACGCCAAGGAGAGCCCTCAGCTGAAGAGAACTTGTCTTGTGTCGTCGTTTTTGTCTTGGTAAGAAATCACACGACGTAGACGTTTTATATTTCTTGAATAACCGACTCGATTCTAACATTTATTTACTGATTGTCCGTTATGGAAAGTAGAAAGGGTACTGTAAGCTTTACATTTATAATTTTTGTTTCAGGTGTACTATTTCATGATGGCTGCTTGTGTTTGGTTCGTGATATTCACATACGCTTGGCACATGAGCTTTCGAGCATTGGGTAAGATTTTGACTTCTTTATACTTATTTATTTATTGGAAAACCAACAGCAAACAAGTACCTATAATTACAAATAGCAAACAAATATAGATTCAGAAAGAAAGCCAATTAAACGAGTAGATTAAGTAATAGTTACTTGAGTTCTCAAAAATTATCGTTGTTTCTGCCATTTTGAACTGTATGAGAGCTGTTTTTTGTGTATTATTAGAACTTTAATAAAACTTGTCCATTAGCAAAGATTCGATAATAAAGTAAATTTTTGTCGATTTAATTCCTATTACTATTTTACACCTTTCGCGCGTTAATGCGGCTTAATATATAGATAAAATCGATTCTACATGGCACCTAGCGCACAGACTTCATATTAACTGCTTCTGAAAGTGTGTTATAGTACGATATTACATAACTAGCTGCGTCCTCCCGGCGTTACCCGCATAATGATGGCATAATAAATGATTATAAAAAGTATAACCTTCCTCAAGAAAGAAGCAATGCAGAAAACATTGTCTAAATCCGACTGTTAGTTCCCGAGATAACCAGTTGCATTTGACAAACTCTTTCACTTTATTTATGCGTATAGATAACCAATTAAAAAATGGTCCACAGGCAAAATCCAAGACCGCATAGATAAGAAAGCCGCCTACTTCCATCTTGTCGCGTGGTCCCTTCCGCTGGTTCTCACGATAGCCACGATGGCGTTCGGAGAGGTCGACGGGAGCAGCGTCACCGGCATCTGCTTTGTTGGGTACATCAACCATCCTATGCGGGCCGCGCTGTTACTGGCGCCGTTGGCGGTTGTACAAGTGCTTGGTGGATACTTTCTATTACGAGGTGAGTTTTGTAATTAGGTTGAAATGTTTAAATAAGGAATTTGCCAGAGTTGGCCACTTGCTTAAATACGAACGAATAAGGAATTTGGAGCTGCACAAGCAGGACGGCTTTGCTAGATTTACAGCTGGTTGCTCGAACGCAAATCATCTCCAAAATTAACTAATCAATAATGAAATCACGTGACAGTGTCGAATTTGTTCCTAATTTTACACTTGTCTGGATTAACACATGGGCTACTTTTGATCCCGGTATTTTCACAGGAAGTATTCACTGGGTCGCAGCTAATATTCTTTATCCTCCAGGCGTATTCTCCCTTATCGCGGTGCGCGTATCGAGCAAGGATGTGATATCCCCTCGCGCCTCCAACAAGATCCGTCAGACCATCACCCGGTGCTCCATCACCGCGGCGTTGGTGGCCGTGTTCATATGCGTCACCTGCGCCTGCCATATCTACGAGTTCAGGAACTATGAGCTGTGGAAGGAGGCATTCAAGAAGAATATCATGTAAGTCACTCTAGTCGGGCCACGTAAAAAGAGCGCTGGCTGTCAAACTGCGCAGTGGTCGATGATTGGTGGAGAGGTTACGCGGCGCACTTCATACCATTGATTTAGCGAGTGCTATTGGTTCGTCAGCGAGTGAACACAGGCGCAAACATACCCCCGCTACTTCCCCTCAGCGCTCTTTTTACGTGGCGCGATCTATATCCGCTAGAATATCGTCTTTTGTACAATTTGTTTTCTGTGTGTGCTTAATAAATGCTTACTATGAAAAATCTTACTAAAAGTTTTACGGCTTCGACGGGATTCGAACCCGCGAGATACAAGCGATCACCCTTAAGCCGGACTCGAATCCCGTCGAAGCCGTAAAACTTTTATTAAGATTTTTCATTTAAAAATGAAATACCTAAGTGTGGTTTAACACTATAATCAAAAATATCTATAAATGCTTTCTATTCTAATTCTATCCAATACTACGGTAAACTGGCGTTAACCTGAGCTCTTACGCGACCCTTACGTGTACAGTTGTCGGCTGGAGGCGCTGCGGGACAGCTCGCTGGAGTGCGGGTGGGGCGCGCGGCCCTCCGTGTCCGTGCTGCAGCTGCGGCTGCTGTGCTGCTTCGCGGGCGGCGCGCTCATGGCCTCCTGGACCTGGACCCCGGCCGCCGCCTGCGCCTGGCGACGGTACGCAGCCAGGTACTGACTCATCTTATATTAAAAAAAATGTATCTAAGGCTCAACTCACACCGAAAGAGCGGCGAAGAGCAGCGAAGCGGAGCGCAGTTTCAGTGTCATACGAATTTCAACTTTATTTTCATCACTATAATACTTATTAGCTGCTCTTCGCCGCTCCTTTAGTGATTTTTTTCGGAATTTTCGTATCTAAACAGCGGAGTGGGCTAGGCCTGTTACGAAGCCTAAAGTGCCTGCTAGTACGAGAGTATCTCACTCGTAACAACCGTGACTATAATATCATACGAAACGTCATGACATGTGTCCAAGGCGGGAAATCGAAAAATTTGCCACTTTAGGTTCTGTGACACCTTAGTTCAGGCAAAACTTTTAGATAAATTTTCGAGATGATTATCTCTTTTATTTGACAAAGTACTTTCATTTTGTGTGAGTCATTATTTTTGAGATCAGCAGCCTTTTCTCCTCAGGAAGTGTGGGTGCTCCGTCGAGGCTGAAGTGACGCGGCGCGCCCGTAAACACGAGTTAATTGCGCGCGCGTACCGTCGCCGCGGCGAGTTCGCGGCGAGGGGCCGACTCTCCATATCATTGGGAGGATCAAGGCAGGATCCTGTTGGGCTCTGTATAGACCATACCTCGCCTATCGACTACCCGGAGGATGCTAAGCATGAGAGGTGAGACTTCTTATACAACGTGATTCATAATTGGTATGTTATCCCGGAAGGGAGATTTTGTGACCATGAAAATGAACAGTTGTGTAGGTGCAAATCTTGTGAATTCTAATTTTCAGCATTTCATACAAAAACTTTTTTGGTAAATCTATCATCTATCAATATTTTCATTGCCCGCCCCCCCTCGTACTTCACACGGGCCACTGGCCAATGGTTAGGGTCACCGTCAAAGTTCATAGATCAGCTGATCATTATAGGGTTGCTCTGTGTTTATTTCTGGAGGAAACTTTGCTAGTCATTGAAATTCAAAAAGTCGTAGAACAATGTTGTTCACACTGATGAGGTGAATGACTCCTTTTCGGGATAACATACCAATTATGAATCACGGTGTATAACAGATCACATTGAATCTTGGAACAACTTGTTTCTACTAAGGTAGTTCAAGATAGCGATGTTCTTTGCTTACTTTATAGTGTTAGTGGTTGTTTCAGTGGTGAGCTATCATCATCTTGGGCGGCGAACCTGCCTCGCTTCGTGCGTCGCCGCGACGCGCTCGTGCTGCCCGCTCACACGCACCACTCGCTCAGCTCGACGCCCGACCGGCGCAACTCGCAGGACTCGCAGATCAGCATCAGCCTCCGCCACGTGTCCGTCGAGTCCCGACGCAACTCCCTCGACAGCCAGCTCTCCGTCAAGATCGCCGAGATGAAAACTAAAGTCGGCCGCCGCCGCACCAAGCACACCAAGGCCAAGAGAAAGGCCCGAGCCAGCGCACGCAAAGAGAGCACCCCCTCCATCGAGAGCCAAATAAGCCGCTACTGGCTGCAAGCCGTCGCGGCTAACAACGACCCCTCGCGGGAAGAAGTCAAATTCAGCTTCGATTGAATTTATTTAACATATCAACAAAACATTTTTGCACCTTTCTAGGCTAAGCTCGTATAATTAGAAAATCCAAAGACCGCCGTCTAAAACGAAGCTCGTTCGGGTTCCCGGTGGATGGATCGACGATGCAATTTATGTTTTTGATCTTATTTTGATATTGATTGAAAGACTGAATACTTTACCGTGAACAGACCATGACATTCTCATGCATTTGTGTGATATGTACCCATAACCTCAAACAGAACCGTGCCATAAAACTTATTATACCTATTGGGAAAATTTTGATCTGAATCGACTGATATTACTAGTTTATTTTGTAATACGTATTTTTATACTTTTTGTGATAATTTTATTGCAAAACAGATATGAAAATGAAGCTGACAGCTGCATATTATTAAAATGTAAGTTATAATGCATTTGAAGCCGTATGGAATCTGAATGCAATAATGAAGAAATGAAGTGTACAAGATGTGGTTGTGATATATTTAAATATGAAACCAGTGTTTTGCAGCTATTTTTTCTGCAGATCTGATTTTATAATGTTTGCTACAAGTGCTTCCATGAAGTTCATTGAATATCACTTTACCCAATAATAAATACTGTTGATGTTTAAACTTAACATTAGATTTAAGATTTACTTATTATGACTTTGCTATTTGTATGTTATTGAAATCTCTGCTAGCTTTAAATTTTGATATTTTATGGTTTCATTAATTAACTTTTTAATAAAAAACTTACACATAGTTTTTTGTATTCGTTCAATCGTAATCCAACTCCTCTACCCTGTTCCATAATCCCTATGTAGGTAAAGTAGTTTTTTTCATATTTCCATACCTCTATAATACATTTCCAAGTTTTCCTACTGCTTTAAAAATGTAAGTCAATTTGTAAAATCAAATATAAGTTTAAAAAAATATATATTTTCTCACAAACAATGATTTTTTAACAGACTATAATATTTTTGCCGAAAAATATTATTAAAAAATATCCAACTGCTAAAAACATTTTATTGTAGATGTGGCAGTAGAAAAAAATGAACATGACTTGGGACATGTCATAAAAGTTTTCTTGACGAGTTTACAGTACTTACAGAGAAGAGAAAAATTAAATTAAAAATCGTTTTAAATCATCAATAACCATTTTAATATAGAAACAGGCAGGCTAATCATGTCACAATGGTTGTCTAATGTCTATTCACTAATGAAGTATTTACCGTCACCGGTATATCATACATAAAATCCAGAATATCTACTGCCTATCTGCTAGATATAAGATCTCATGGACGAAGTGCTAAAAATAGCTGCCTTAATTTTACAGAATTGATATCCCTTGGCTAATACAACATTAGAACTCATTATTTTCATACTAAATTAGCAGACATTGATAGAACACTCCATGCTTATTTGGTATTAAAAATATAATGATGTTCCTGAATTATGTCACAAACGTATGACTAAACGCAAAGAGCATGTAATAGTAACTAAACGTAGTGTTTTTATTCTCTTTGCGTATGACCATGGTATTACAAACAATTTTAATAATACAAGTAAGCATCTACATAGGAATGATAATGGTGTACAAGAAAAATATTTAGAAAGGAACATAACTAGGCAAGATACTATGCAAAATAGGTATCATTTTGCATTAATACTAAAAATATGCTTTATAATTTCATAGTGCTTGTTAAAATATTTAAGGTCGTACTAATCAACTTGAAACTAACAAAAACAAGTAGGTATGTAGCTACAAAATGAGTAAAGAATTAATATATACTTCATGAAATTTCTTGTTTTAAGTAGCTTCACATTGAAAAGGTATACCTATATCAAGATGTTTTTGACAAGCACTGTATCTTAAAAACAATTAGTTATAGTCCACCAAACTTCTCAAATTACAACAAAATAACATTATAAGTATATCTTAGATGTCATTGTTTTAAGGTACTATGAATCACAGATGCAACGTTTATGTTGGCAAGATGTCAATAGTTTTATATAAGCACAAGTCAAAAGTATCAGGCTAATTAAATGATTTTGAAGATCAATTTCAACAGTAGTGATTCTAAAAGTAGGCGGAGTTTCGTGCAGGCAATTGATGAATCCTACTCTTTGTTTACAATCTATTGTGGCCATTATATTATTGTCCTAGTCAAAATTTATCTCCAAAATAATTTAATTGATTTAAGTGTTGACCTGTATGCTGTGTGGTATACACTGATAAAAACGTCTAAACCTATTCTCATCGTAACTTAATTTAAAATTATAAGTAGGTTGATGAAAAACAATGCCGAGCAGCATGCAAAAACGTAATAAAAATAGGAAAACAAAACCAAAAATAAAATAAAATATGTAACAAATAACTCTTAAATCTACAAGAAATGTAGAATATATTTCTATAACCTCTATAAAATTGCACGATTTGAAAGGAAACCTTGATTCTTTGGCGCTTACATAACTAATAAAATCACAATCAGTAGAAAATTCGATTAAAACTATCTAAAATCAAGAGAGAACAATCACCACAAGTAAACTTATTATGTGCATTATTATGCTAAGTAGGTCTTGCAAACTAAAACAGTGCACACCATTTAATACTTATCTATTCTACGGCGCGCCATCTGAACGACTGCGCAAAAATTATGATCTATCTAAAAAGTAACAAAATGAACTAGTAAAACAGCATATCACACGATCACAGCAGTCTTTCTACGTCGCTCTTGCTTTCCGTATATTGTTTTTCTCAGCTTCGGTAAACCCGAGGATATTTTCGATGGCGCTTAGGTGTCCCTGGTGGTTCTCGGGATCAGTTAGGAAGTAGTAGATGGCCGATTTGAGGAACTGCAGCGTTACTTCAGGATCGATGTTGGTCTTGCTACCCTTCTGCGACTCGACAATGCGACGGTACATTGCCTGGAAAAAATTTAAACTGTATTTTTATCTGTGCATGAGCGATTTCTACATGCAAGAAAGTGTTTTCTAAGATCTAAATCTCATCTACAACTACCGATATTTGCTATTTTAACAAAACAAAGATTAAACTAAATCTACAATCCTACATAATAACTCAACCATAATTATTATTTCTGGAAGGATCTTACATAAAATTAGGAATACAAAAAAAAACTTTTAATTTAATTTAAAACATAATAGCATTAAACTATCTTACATTCTAGGTACTTACTCACTCATGTACAAAAATAATAAAACAAAAATAAAACCCAAAAACCAAAAGAGGCTGTTTCAAATACGCATGCAAACTATGCCAAGCTTAGTTAAATTTTTACTATGTTATTCAGAGGTCGCAAATACTTCAAGAAATAAGTTAGTATTAGAACATAGTTGATTTTTAAGATAAGCGAATTATTCACATTTCGAGACCGCCTGAAAAGGCACACTTAGATATTTCCAGTTTTAACTCTGTATACATTTTTTCTCCCCAAAACGATGTAACCATCTATAGAACTTAGAAACAATTTTGAACAAAACCGTAAAAATTAGCCAGTGGGAATTTAGCCAGCTGAGCCTGTGGGAAGCAAGGTGATACGAAAAAAAAATGGTACAATAGGGTGTAAAGTGAGCGCTGTCCGATATTAAGTCCAACTTCCAACCTTTCGAGCTCCTAGGACCCATAAAGAAACAGCCTCCTTTGCGCTTAGCAGTACTTGTGACTTTGCGGTTCGGTCCTCTGTGAATGCCGTGTCCTGTAATGCACTAGACGTTAAAGCGAGCATGTTAATCGCCACTACATGCACATTCTACACCGTGGCGTACAATGCGGTGGGTTAATTTATCTGATGAAGAGAATGGCACAACAATGATAATCAAATCACACACAAAACAAAAAGGTGGACAGAGTATGTTATGGCAATTTGGAAAGTTATTTGTGGCTGAAGTGATGACAATGTCCTACACTACTGAAAGTTTATCATATAAATATACAAACTCAAGAATACATTTCTGAAGGTTAGGTTGAAAACATTTTATTTAAAGTTATTTCAATTGTTATCGCGATCACGTGACTATGTTGAATAACTTTGAAATGTTCTCAGAATTCATTATTAAATAGCTATCTATACATATCTTACCTTACTAATATTATTGTTTAACGTTGAAGATTTGATTAGCATTGAAAGATGTGCATGTTTTAATTATAGCATATTTTCTATATTATTATCATTCAGTCAGTAATAGCGTCTAGTTCCAATAAGAATTAAAAAAGATAGAAGTAAATAGGTGGACTATTAAAGTAATATCAGAAAACCTATTTTTTCCAAACATTATGCAAGAACTTTAACACAAGCAATTTTCAATATCAGTTGAGTAATGATGATTCGACACAACATTATGCTGATATGAAGTGTGGTTTGTTAAAATGTGAAACAGTAAAGTTACAAAATGCATAAAGTAATGATTAAATAAATATCACTTACTCGGACTTTCTCGAGCTCGGTCTGAGTAATCTGCAGTTGCTCCAGCAATTCTTCCACAGACACCCGGCTTACTGGTCCCGCTGATGTGCTAGCCTCATCCTGAAAAATTTACAATTTAAGATACAGAGAGCTTACATTAAGCTATATAAAGAACGAGTCCATGGCTATATCAGACAGTACAACTTTTAATAATGAGTATTAATATTAAAGACTAGTAAAATGTATAAAATTATTATACATCTAAATAGATGTAATTTAAAACCAGGTCCATAGGTTTTAAACACACCTACTAGGATCAAATTCATTTGGGTGTAATTTTTGGGTTCTTCCAATCTCAATCATTATTTTATCTTAAAATGAAATCTAAGAATATGCTGACCTATAACAGCTTATTCTCGAAATTGTAAGGAACGTACGAATTACCTAAGAGTGCTTTAACACTATAATAAAATAGATAAAGTACAGTATAATAGTTGGGTAACAAGAAGTACCTACTTATTGAATTGGATTTTTTTTTTCAAAAAAATACTGGGTTGGGTATTTTATTGAGTTGGGTTGGGCTGGGCACTTGGCTAGAAGGGACGATGGAAGATGGACAAAAGCGATTACTGAATGGTGGCCCAGGGACGCTCAACAACCAAGAGGCAGACCACCCGCCCGATGGTCGAACGACATTGTCCACGTAGTCGGGAATCAGTGGATGAGACTCGCAAGGGATCGGAGAAAGTGGCGTGATAAAGAGGAGGCCTATACTCAGCAGTGGGTGGAAATGGGCTGAAATGATGATGATGATGATGAATAAAATACATAGCTGAATCAACACTATAAAACAGTTAGTGACTTCATTTACAATATCATTTAGCAGCTAGGTAAGTGATTATTTAAATATGACCTCAATACTGAAGAACCTATTTACCTTTAAACTACTTACCAATATATTTTTAAAATATCCAAATAATTAATGTATAAGAAACACAACTGTGACAGCAAAGTCAACAAAAAATTAATATAAAATTATCAAAATGACTTACGTACAGATCATAAAATAATATTGCTTACCTGGTTGTTAATTTGGAATTTGGCAGCCTCAACCCCCTTGTTAAACATTTGCAAGTAAACTGATCTGTGCTTGTTTTCCTCATCCTCCAGCTGCTTGCTAGCTTCTTCCAACTGCTTCTCAAGGGAGTGTATCCTTTCTTTGGCCTGCTCATAGTTGGGCAGCAACTCGCAATATCGAGTGTTAACATCTGCCAGCTTCATCAACAAATCTTCTACCTTGTCATTGTGAGCCTTCTTCAGTTCTTGTGTCTCTCCCACATGCCCCCTCATGATATCTTCGATCTTCTTTTCATAATATGCTATTAAGTTACGTCGCTCCTCATCAGAGTCATCTAATTCAGTCATACAGCTAGCCTCATGTGTCAGCATGTGAACTGACTCCTTGGAATGCAGTGAGGAGTTAGTGAGATCATCAAAGTGTCCAGAGTCTGTGAAGGAACCTTGCATTTCATTGCGACATCTAGTTGGAGTTTGATCTTTGAAGTGTGGACTGTCTGTGACATCATAAGATCTACATGCCTTCTCAAGTCTTGGAGTCTCTTGTATAGATGCCTCTTCAGCATTTTCTCTGATAGTCACAATTTCACTTGAGATAGATTTCTCATCAGGTGAGCAGACGGAAGCTTTAAACAGTCGCAGTTCAACCACTTCTTTAGTGAGATGGAATATTTCACTGTCTTTTTTATCCAAGTCTTTTTTGGCTTGAGTGAGAAGGCTTTTGAGACGGCGGATCTGCTTTTGAGCTCTTTGAGTGGGAGTGAGGTACTCATCCCCAGCGAGGCCAGCGTGTGATGAGCAGTGCAACACATAGCGCATGGACTTGCCACTGAATGTAGTACCATTAAAGGGAGCATAGCCAACATCAATAGATGCTGCTGTCGCCGCACTTCCATAGCTGTGAAGAGATTCATCATCAGGCAGGTCCTCTGGTGAGCCAGGTGGAGTGTTAGCAGAATCAGTCATGCTCAGCTTCCTGTCTCCACATCCTTCATGTGTTTTTAGGCAGGACTTTTTTGGTTTCTGTGAAGCATTATTGAATGACTGAAAATAAAACCAACCAGTTAAAAGATTTGGTACAGATATGTTAGTCTACCTCCAATATAATCAAGTAAGTATTGATTGTGGTACTTTTGTGATTACAAAATGTGCATTGCAATGCTACAGATAGCAGACAGTTGCATGCAAATGACGTCCTATTCTTGTGTGTTGGCATGTTCTCTGCTCTAGTAGTCATGGTAATTCACTAAATAAATAATGAGCAGTATGCAGGTGCAGATCACTTACATGGCTCCGCTGGCGATGGCCGGGCTCCAAGAGTCGGGGCACATCGCTGCGCTGTTTCTGGTGGTTATTTTCCGTGATTATGGGAATTAATTTTCTGGTGGAAAGTGGCGAGCGCTGCACCATTTTCTCCCCGCGCAGCCGCAGTGAGGAGCTGCGCCGGAAATTCCCGGTGACGCTTGCCGCGCAGCAATGCTCATCGTGGAATTCAGCGATCCTTCTACTGTAGTTCCTGCTCATCTTCAATAGTTTGCATTAGCGCAGGTTTCTGAAAAAACAGCAGCTGTTCAATAAAATTCAGAACTCTGAACTGAAGCACCAAGCAGTCCAAGCACCAACACAACATTACAATCCCGTAGTATTATTTTACTCTTTGATTACAATACAATTTATAATTTACTTTACCTACAAATCCTACAATTAATTACAATTTGTGAATTTCATTGGTTTGGTTGGTTGGTTGGTTGGTTTTGGTTGGTTTGTGAAAAATGACAACATTGCAATCCAATCCGAATTCAGAAATTCTTTAATACCTACGAACGAACGAAACACGAACGGAACGGAACGCAAAAAATAACAAGTACTACTGAGTACTGTACAATTATATGTATATACCTATCTACAAACAAAAACGCGCGCGCGCGAAATTCAACTTTTAAAACAAACAAATTGTAGATTTTAATCTAAAATAGCTTTTTTTTGAATAATTAAAATGATTTTTTGTAGAAAAATCGAGGTAGGTAGGCTAATCAGTCTCTACCTAAGCTGGTACTTTTGTAGTCAATCAAATGGAAGTAGGTATATACCTACCTAATTGAACTTTCGTTCATGCATCCCTCTTAGATATTCCCTCGGTACGTAATGTAGGAAATACCTAGATAACCATAGCGCATACCAGGCGCATACGTAGCCGGCCTCAAATATAAGCTAAAGCTAACGATAGGTCGGTTTCTTTTAGTCTTGTAATATTTTCCCTGTAAACGTATCTGACTAATGCAAGACCTTGAACAGAAATCTTTTTTTTGAGGTAGGTAAGTAGGTACCTACCTAGATACCTTACCAAAAAAATTTAATTGTGTTGTAAAAGCCAGTTAGTCTAGTTACGATGCATGGCAGGTTTTTTTTATATTTTGTCTTCCTACTATTTTAAAATAACCAGGGTGGTTTTTCGCTATGACCCAATAAAACAAAGCGCGACTAAGCACGGTATTTAGCGATAATGCTGTGACGAGCCGTGTTTTGTCGCGACAAATTTTGTTGGGTCATATATTTATAGCGAATCTAGCGAACCACCCTCATCCAGCTGCAGTTCTAACCATCTAGTGTAGGTATGTCCTATGACATATTATACAAATTCATAAGATGTGTTCACTAAACGTTTCCAGATAACTAGGGTCTATACCTACCCCTACCTAAGTACCTAGGTAAGTATAGTGTGTTGTTTTGTCATGTCACGCACAACTGTAATTTACCAACTTCATTTATTGTGATTTTTTAGATTTTAATTATCTAACGCACAAAGTACCTAACTTCAAAATTTAGTTACAAATTTTCTACTTTACCCTCTTACGGAATGAATATAGGTACTTAAGTAAATCCGTTATAAAGGTAGGTACATAATTCATGCTTAGATGTTCCATAAATAAATCTATAAACTCTGTTAAAAACGACAAACTCTAATGTTTTCACTTAATTTTCCCAGAGAGCTTTAAGTTAGTTTTAGAACCCATATAATATAATGAAATGTATAATATTTATTTAAAGTACCTAGGCACCTAGGTAGGTACCTACCTACTTAGTGATTTCATATTTTTACAGTGAAATATTTCGCATTTCCCACACTTGTAGGTATCTAGTAGGTACTTACTAAGTACCTACTAGATACCTACAAGTGTGGGAAATGCGAAATATTTCACTGTAAAAATATGAACTACTTACCTAAGTAACCTAAGCTAACCTATGCCTCAAAGTACCTAGTAGGTAAAGTGATTAGGTAATTAAGCAACATTTTGCCAGTCTTGGTATACCAATCAATAGTCATGCATGCATGAGTTACAAACAGAATAGGTAGGTAGGTAAGGTACTCACTAATTATATTATGCACGAATATTCCAATTTTCATCGTGTGAAGTGAAAACATCGTTGAAATATCAGCAAAGCACATCGTGAGCACATTCGTTGTCGTTCGCACTATTATAATTCGAAGGGTAAACTTAGGAATCAACTCGAAAATCGCAAATTACATAGAGTAAACCATCCACGGTAACTTTTACGCTAAGAATGTTGCGGTAAGTTGTCGGAGCGCAATGCTGGCCTGGTGGCTGGCGGTGCGTGCTTGGTCAATGTTCACGGTGGTTGCTGCACAGCGCCCCCCACGTCGCCCGGCGCCCCCCGGCCTCCGCAGCGCCCGTCGCCGAGCAACGGCCAAGCACCGCTCGCTATCTGTTTAGCTAGGTACCTTGGTACCTACCTTCTAAACGAGATCGTTACAACACAATGCCTTCCATCTAAAAAGAGTACCTAGAGCAACCAATCAAACCAAGCTAGGCTTTTTTCTAGATTGGTACAGTCTGCCGCCATCTTGATTATTGTTTCGTTCGTCTGCAGATGCAGTTGTTATGCAACGGAGTGATTATTTTGTTGAATTGTCCAGTAGATGGATTGCTTTACGCAATGCTGCAGTAATTTTCATGACTGACTCATTCACTCAATAATTTGACCAACTTGCTCAGTCACATAATGTAGGGTAGAGTGTCCTCGGTTGAAACACTTTGACTTTTAGTGTTTCTGGCGGAGTTGCTTTTGCATTTAACGGCAATATTTTTATGCCAGCCTGAGGTTAACATATCTAGTTCCTAAATAAAGTAGATTCGGTGGCTCTAGGATCATTAGTTTAGCCACAATAACCACATAAAGGCAAAATGAAAAAGTGTTTCAATTGACCCCATAGTGGGGTCAATTGAAACACCCACTGGGGTTGATTGAAACACGCTTATATATTCAAAACTGTTATAGTTATCTAGCCAGTTCTAATCACATCCAATATTGCACCATTCATTAATGAAATTATGAAAAGTTGGTAAGCGTAACATACATATTTTCAGATCTATGAACATTAGTATTTATGACAGAAACAACTTTAAATATTTTTTAAACTATGCATTTTTAACCATTCGCACCTATACTAATTATTACCATTTGGCATAGGTAACATAGTTTTTCTTATTTAAGTTAAAACAAACCACAGTTTGAGGAGAAAAACACAGGTATTTTTCTTCATACAAAAATAACTGTTTCAATCATGACACTGTTTCAATTGTGACACGTACATACATCATCATCATCATTATTATAACAATCATAGGACGTGCACTTCTGAACATATGCCTCCACCTTACATTTCCAAACGGATCCATCTTGTGCATTCAATCTTCTTATATGCTTCGTAATACGACAAGGACCTTCTAGGTAATAAAAAAAAAAAAAAAAAAAAAAAAAAAAAAAATAATCTAATTCATAGGCTACCTAGAATATAGGTAGTAAAAACGACAAAAAAAAACTATCTCCTGATTGTTTGTTTTTTTTTTTGTAGTTTTTAATACCTATATCTATTGATTATTTTAATACAAAATGTTTATGTGCCTACTCTAAATATAAAATTTTTAAATGATCGACTTTAGACTCTTTAAAAATAAACAGTTAAATACTTTAAAAATTAAACTAAACTTCTGTCTACTTAAAAATTAAACTCATCTTCAGTCGCTTTGAAAGAAATGCTCGGACAAACATTCATCGTTCATTCTATGCATCCATATTATTATGGTCGTTTAGGAGTTTGGGGATGGTTGAAACATTGGGACGGTTGAAACGTTTCAATCGTCCTTTAAAAAGTTGTTTCAATTGTCCCCATACGACATTATGAAATTAAAAACTAAAAATCTAAGTTTTAAATAGGTATTAGAAGCAATAAATGCAGTAGAAGCATTACTGGATAACTAAAGTATACAGTTAAACCAAAAGATGCATCAAAACACAGCGGTAAAAAGTTCTATAGAAAAAATTACAAGTATACCAAAAGCTACTTTTATGTCGCCAAAATGAAAATCCCCTCCTGTCCCCGATTGCTTCGCTCGATGGTCCGAGCGCTAGATGCAATAGATGCGTACATGGCTGACGGAGTGGCGAGTGTGAGGTGACACGGCTAGGTGTCTTGGTATTCGAGAAAAATGCATTGTTTCAATCATTCCACGTTTCAATGGAGAAGTTTCCCTTTCATTTTTTTTTATGTGAATAAATAGTCCTAAGCATTTAAATAAAGATGGTGAAAGAATTTTTGGAATATCTTGAAAAATGACAAAGTTATTCAACTTTTACGGCGGCTTAAAAATAATAGAATCAAAAGGCTGAGATTTCCGCGTGTGACGTCACTCGTCTCGAGACACAGATTAGTTTCAATTTAGTATGACAAAATCTCATACGATTCGCGCTTTTCTTCGCCGCGCCGAACTAAAAACATTATTCAAGCTTAGATGTTTGTTTTTCATTTTTTCTTTTTGGACATTATGGAAGCAGGGTATATGCTTGTTTAATATTGTACATAAAAGGCTTTACTTATACTAACTAAAAAGTGATCTTTTGATGATTTAGTTTAAAAGAATTTTAAACTATCGAATAATCGAATCGAATTTCGTTTAATTAATTATTTTTTATTCAAATTTTTTTTTCTAACTAAATGTTTTTTTTAAATTTATTTTTAAATATTTTTTTTTTATTATTTTTTTTATTTTTTTTTTATTTTATTTTTTGTCAGATTTTCATGTTTAACTATTTGTATTGTCATTGCATACCTACTGCACACTTATTAATGATCGATGACAATACAAATAGTTAAACATGAAAATTTGACTTAACGCGTTCGGTGCTCATGACGAACATGCAGATGTTGCTTCAAAAGTGCTCCTCCTAGACTTTCCGTTGTGAGCTCAAATGAAAGACCTTGATGAGATCTACTTTTTCGATGACAGCTGTCAAACTTCAAACGCCCATATCTCGAGAACTACTCGTCCTAGACTTTCCGTTGTGAGCTCAAATGAAAGACCTTGATGAGATCTACTTTTTCGATGACAGCTGTCAAACTTCAAACGCCCATATCTCGAGAACTACTCGTCCTAGACTTTCCGTTGTGAGCTCAAATGAAAGACCTTGATGAGATCTACTTTTTCGATGACAGCTGTCAAACTTCAAACGCCCATATCTCGAGAACTACTCGTCCTAGACTTTCCGTTGTGAGCTCAAATGAAAGACCTTGATGAGATCTACTTTTTCGATGACAGCTGTCAAACTTCAAACGCCCATATCTCGAGAACTACTCGTCCTAGACTTTCCGTTGTGAGCTCAAATGAAAGACCTTGATGAGATCTACTTTTTCGATGACAGCTGTCAAACTAAAAAAAAGTAGATCTTATCAAGGTCTTTCATTTGAGCTCACAACGGAAAGTCTAGGACGAGTAGTTCTCGAGATATGGGCGTTTGAAGTTTGACAGCTGTCATCGAAAAAGTAGATCTCATCAAGGTCTTTAATTTGAGCTCACTACGGAAAGTCTAGGAGGAGCACTTTTGAAGCAACATCTGCATGTTCGTCATGAGCACCGAACGCGTTAAGTCAAATTTTCATGTTTAACTATTTGTATTGTCATCGATCATTAATAAGTGTGCAGTAGGTATGCAATGACAATACAAATAGTTAAACATGAAAATCTGACAAAAAAATAATAAAAAAAAAATAAAAAAAAATAATAAAAAAAATATATTTAAAAATAAATTAAAAAAAAACATTTAGTTAGAAAAAAAAATTTGAATAAAAAATAATTAATTAAACGAAATTCGATTCGATTATTCGATAGTTTAAAATTCTTTTAAACTAAATCATCAAAAGATCACTTTTTAGTTAGTATAAGTAAAGCCTTTTATGTACAATATTAAACAAGCATATACCCTGCTTCCATAATGTCCAAAAAGAAAAAATGAAAAACAAACATCTAAGCTTGAATAATGTTTTTAGTTCGGCGCGGCGAAGAAAAGCGCGAATCGTATGAGATTTTGTCATACTAAATTGAAACTAATCTGTGTCTCGAGACGAGTGACGTCACACGCGGAAATCTCAGCCTTTTGATTCTATTATTTTTAAGCCGCCGTAAAAGTTGAATAACTTTGTCATTTTTCAAGATATTCCAAAAATTCTTTCACCACCTATTATAGATTCTTAAGATCTTGCTAATAAAATTAAAAAAAATGGATTTTGATGTTTAGGAAACTTCTCCCTACCTAAAGTCAAGTGTATTATTCTTAAGGCGTTAGTGTTTGATAATGTTAGAGACGGATGAATGAGTGTAATTTATAATATACCAACCCCCTTAAGCATATTGGTTTATTAATCCTACTTTAGTTAAAACGGAGTACTTAATAAATCTGTTGCTATCTCTTTTCCTTGACACTCTTACTCTTAAACAAGAAAAAAACATTCAAACCTATACTAAATTGACAAATCTTTATGAATAAGACCACTAAAATATAAAAGCTATAAAACGTAGGAAGGTACAAATGGTACAATGCGGATGGAAGTGGTACCAGCAGCAGCGGCAGCGAGACGCGTACTTTTTGTGCGACGCTCAATTATTGACATACCTACTCTGTTAACGATGAAAATATTATGATCGACGCTATTAAAATGCCGAGTTTTCTATCCGTTTTTCTTCTAGATAAACGAAATCGGAATGTTTGACAGGTATGTTCGGATCGAGGCAGCAACATTTTACGACCATATTAATAACGTTCGGTAGCTCTACATTATATGAAACATGCTAAGAAAAACTGAACCTGAACTGAACCTAATTAATGAAATGATCAGTAAGCTTTGTACTTTCTCCTTTGTTCTTCAACTTTTTTACTATACTAGGACTTTCTGCTACAGTTAAGTACCTACCTACTATATTTTGCAAGAATTGCAGATATTAATTGTTTCATTCATTAAGAAAAGTAGGTAGGTACCTAGCAGTAAATTTTAACCTATAGGTATACACTTGTTTAGGTATTCGTTAACTCTCAACATGCATGAAATACAGCCCAGTTTTTGCAATTTTTACATCATAATATACTTAGTACTTTACCTTGGCCATTCACTGGGCTACATTTATTGCAATTAACTACGTAGCTCGATACTAATTAGCGCACTTCCTGCGGCTCAAGTAGGTACCTAACGGGTTCAGAACCTAACATAACGGAAAGCATAGGTAGGTACAATATAGAAAAGCGATTTCCCGGCCACTACACTTCTGTATATTCAAAAAAAAAAAGAAATAAAAAAGTAATTTGTACCTAGGTAATTGTAAAACCCTTTCATAAGTAAGAAAGGGTGACTCTTGGGTTGACGGCTCTTATGAGGAAATTTCCATTTCCCGAAGATGGTCCGAAATTAATTGGAACCTAATCTAAAGGAATATTTTCATAATCTAACTACCTAAAGGATTTATAGAGGAAGTTAGTCATTTCATACGTTGTGGATTTTGCGTTTTTTATTAAAATAATATAAAGGTAGAGGTAAGTACCTACACGTAGTCGGGACTCGTTTTGGTTTTCAGTACCTATCAATTATGATTACGAGTTTACGAGTAGGTATTATAAGGCAGCTAGGTAGGTAATTAGATGATGAGCCTGTTAAAAAGTTCTACAAGTTCTAAAGTTCTCTTACCTACAGTTTCTCAAACTACAGTCACCTACAGGCCATTTTAAAAACTAGTTCGTAGTGAACATCGGGCCGAAGGACGTGCTTGGCTGGACACAGTCACAATTGTATCACAAACCACATTCCGCGACATATGAAACCAACTCTGATTTAGGCCTGTGGTTAATGAATATTGGTCTCGATTAGAAGGCTAAGTGGCGACCAGGAAACCTGACTGACACGGTTGAACATTATCATCATTCGTAGCCTGACTTAACATACCTACACTGGATTTAGGTATCTTCTTGTATTCTTCTCTCTATGTGCTCTATGTCGTCGACCCACCTCGCTACCGGTCCCCCGACACTTCTTTGACCCATCCTCGGCCACCATTCAGTCATTGCCTTGGTCCACCTGTCATTACCTCGCCTTGCAATGTGTGCTGCCCAACTCCACTTGAGCTCCATTATCCTCGATCCGACATCTTGTCTGTCCACGTCGCGGCGCGTCAATAAATGTGACTGGTGCTGGATGGTGGTGGATGAACACAATCTTAGGGAGGCCTATACCCAGCAGTGGGTGAAGACGGGGCTGTAAATGATGTGCTATAATAAAATAAATGTTTAAAGATAGGTAAGTACCTACTAATTGAAACTCTTCTAGAATTTATCGATCGGTATTCTGTTTTTATGGGTCGTTCTTAAGCACGGTATTTTTTACTGCTGTAAGCCTGTCGTCTAGCACTATCCTAAATGACGATCCCTACATGACTCAGGACTTTTTTTGTTAATTTATGTAGGTACTTATCTACCTACCCGTAGTAGGTAGTTTAGGTTCTGTAAATAAATCTTGCGTAGGTAGGTAATCTTTTCAAGATGAGATTTCACACGTAGGTTCTTATAGAAAGTATCTAGGTACAGATAGATCAAGTCGTGAAACATTTGTAGACTGGATAGATGGCATTTACTTTAGGTCAATGACCAACTTAAAAATGTTGGTTGCTGATAGGTACTTCAGTACAAAACATGCAAATATTACACAGAGTGAAAGAGGTAACAAAGTTGCGAAAAACCTTGAGCCTGCGTTTGTTACAAAATAATAACATTGAAAATAACTAGGTACCTACGTAAGTACCTACCTATTTAGTTTGGTAATAAATGTAATAATAGAGTAGGTTACCTACCTACTCTATTATTACATTTATTACAGAGTACAGAGCTCGGTGTCATATTATGAAAAAACTACTTTAGAAATAAAACAGCCCATTGTCTTGGGCACGCTTCCTTTTGGCAGTGGTTTGAATCAGTTGAGCTACCTATAGATCGTCTAATGGCTCAACTGGTTCTAATTGTATTTTGCAATGTCAAGTAAAAAAGTAGTACCTAGTCTGTAAAGTCAGATTCATTGTGATTATTTATTGTGTTATTTTTACGAATAAGTCTAACTTTTAAACCATTATGTATGACACCTGTTAGTTATCTAAATAGGTATCTACTTCAATGTTTATAATAGTTACTACTAGTATATTATTATATTATCTGTGTTACAACACCTACAACTTGATTTAGTTTACGGGAAGAAGACGCATGCACCGGCTGGATGGCGCCTTCTTAACAGTGTAAGGTTCGTTTCCATTGTATGTAATGCACGAGATAATGCAAGTAGAAAGCGTTATTATACCTACTTTAAAGTATCTTGAATTCCAATTTTTTATCAATAGTTTGAATTTTAAACGCAGCATCTCTCTGTTCCGCGTAAATGGAAACGGTAGAACTATATTTAAGTAGAGTAGCTGTGACGTCCGTTTTCCGCTTGAGTTTCACAGATTGCGAAAGATTTGGGATTTGGCCGGCAAAGATAATTGCCAAGCTGCGTGTTTCTGACAAAGACCTAAGTACCATTCTTGCTGTGTCGCACTACTTATGTTTCCTGGCAATTTAGCTCACGAAAATCATGAAGATGTTTATTTTTACAAATAATCTCTTCGCTTTTTCAGTACCTAACTTAGTTTCATAACATCACATACATAAGTATTATTTGGGAACGTAGAAACTTCGCACTTTTGTCTTTCATTTCTAATTTTAGAAAACACGTTGGAATTTTTTAGTTTTTTTGATTACGCGTCAGTTTAAATACTTATCCAACTAAATGCAACACAAAATATTAAATCTTTCAATTTTTAATAAATAGGTACATTTCATTTATTAATTTGATTTCTAAGCAATTTTACAGCCGTTTATGTCGGACTTGGTCACAAGAAGAGCCGCTAAAATCTGTCCGCTGTATAGTATAATCTTATAGACTTGCTCATACTCAGAGTATGGAGCAGGGGTCTTGGAACCGGCCTGACAACCTTGCCGGCTGCTGAGGCTACTTTTTGTGAACTCTAAACGGCCAACCAAATCATTTCAAAGCAATTTATAAGAACGTGATCGCATTTGGTGTACTTACAGCTATTTTCTCGGAATATTATATACCTAAGTACCTACATGCTTGAGGAAATAAGATAAAAAGATTTGCTTTGTCATTTTTTAGTTGGCACAATACAAAGTAATTTTAACTTTTTTGACGCTGGTTGTTAACAGGGGAACTTTTTTATTTGTATTGCGCGTTTATGTCTTTTGTATGGAACATTCTCAAGCCAAAATAACGAATCAAAATTCCTAATGTGCTTCGTTATAACATCGTAGGTACCTTATAATGACAATAACTATATATAGATATACCTACGTTGTGGTTCATTATCTTCCCCTATTGTCATTATTTGTCAGGCGTGTGTGTTGGTGAGGCCGTGAGGCCCCTACACATAAATCAAAAACTACACTTTATGTACCAACGAGTATAACATAATAATTTGTAATGAAGTCAAATAATCAAATGTACCGTCATATTCATGTAATTTATATTTTTAACCGACTTTCAAAAAAAGGAGTTTTGTAACACCGCACTACGCGCCTACAAATTGCGAGCGTAAGCGATTCCCCACTACTCCGTGCATCGGCCTCTCCGCCCCGTCGCTCGCCGCTCCGGAGTCTCCGCCCCGCCGCTCGACTATAAAATAGCGGCCCAAGTCAAGAGCGTTCAGTTCCCTCCGTCGACCTAGACACATTCTTGGTTTTTCAGATGATGACATCACCACCGCTAACGCGGCTATGGCACCGTCGCCGCTAAGGCGGCGATGATGCACTGCATGCTTTCTTTCAGCTCGACGTCCGATGCCGACCCCGCCTTCGGGGCACTCGTCGCCCCTTCAGGGCAGGCCCTTCAGGCCAGGCCCCTCAGGCCTTGCCTCTCATGGCAACAGTCCAATCCAAGGTCAGTACCTTGAGTAGGTTAGCCTAAATTCATTTTTACGGCGTAGATGCCTTCTGCACTCGCCAAAGCCCGGTGAAGTTATAAAGGTCCGGAAGACCACTTAACATAAAAATCCGTCCGAAAAAAAAAAAAAAAAAAAAAAAAAAAAGAGCGTTCAGTCTAAGTCGACGAGGCTTCGTATCCACGCATTGGAAAGTTGTCTTGTTGGCTCGGGCTGTCCCCCTCCCCCGTCACGCACCCCGTGACGTACCCTGCGGTCGTTTCGTCTCGCGTCCTGCGTAACGAACGTCGCCTACCTATCCTACCTACCTTAGTACTGTACTTATTATCGTCGGTCATTGTATCGTACGTAATTGTTTGATTGTAACTTTGAGTTCGGCAATAAACTTTATTAAAACACTGTAGAAGTGGTGTTTCTTTGAAGAAGAGTATTTGAAGATTCCCCATTCGTTACAAACTGGCGCCCAACGTGGGGCCCGCAAACAGGCTAGTCCGAAGAATCTCAGAAGGAGAATCAAACAAGAACCGGATACAATGAACTTGTCAACGGAACAGTTCGAGAAACTTCTCACTGTGATAGGATCACAGCAGCGACGTGGATCTTTTGCCTCATGTAAAGTATCCTATAATGGAACTCGGGAGACAGAAACCGTGGAGACATTCCTCGCTGCAGCGTCCGTATTCAAATCCGTTGAACAAATCGATGATGAGGACGCCGTTAGGAGCATCCCACTCATTTTGAAGGAAGATGCTGCCACCTGGTGGAACGGAGTGAAGGAACAGGTCAGCACATGGGCGGACTTTGAAGCAAGATTACGCCATGCGTTTGCTCCTAAGAGACCAGCTTATCAGCTGTATCAAAACATCGTGTGCATTAAGCAAGAAGAAAACGAGTTGACAGAGGTTTTTATAGCCAAGAAACGAGCTCTGTTTTCACAGTTGCCGGAGACTCACACCGAGTCTCAACAGATCGACATGATCTTTGGACAAATTCGCTACAAGATAAGAGTGAAGATGCCCAGAGAGACTGTGAGTACCTTCGACCTTTTATTGAAGGCGGCCAGAGGCGTTGAACAGCTTTTAAAAGAGAAGCAGCCTCCACTCGAAGGAGATGGTAGAATGAAGGTCAAAGGAACTGAGAAGGATACAGAAAGGGAAGTAACTACATTTAAAAAGAAGCGTTGCACATATTGCCGACTGCCAGGACACTCTATAGAAACATGTAGAAAGAAGCAGAAGAAGGAAGAAGATTCTATAGCTAGACCGACACTGTCAGCCACTACAGCGGAAACTCAAGCACCATCGCCCTCACAGCCGAAATTTTCGTGCTACGGATGTGGAACCCCAGGCGTGGTCAGGTCGAAATGCACAACTTGCGCGAGGTCTCCAATCAAACAAGAAAAGGCCGAAGCAAGCTTCTGTTCCTTAAATGTTCAAACTGACGTTCGTCCTCGGCCAATTATTGGAATTTGTGTAGGCAAAATTGTCGGAAATGCGTATGTGGACACTTGTGCGAAAACGAGCGTTGCTTCTTATGCACTCTACAAATGGCTACGGAAACTTGGGTTTCAATTTGGCAAGCAACATCTTGTAGTCACACTTGCAGATGGTGGAAAGACTCAACGAGAAGTTTTGACGGTGAGAGTTCCCGTCAGTGTAGGCCATCGATGTGTACCAACAACATTCATCGTCTTCCCTGAATCTCGGGAAACTCGGACGTTGTTAGGTATAGGTTTTATTCAGGATGCGAAGATGGTCCTGGATATCCCTCAAATGACTTGGCATTTTGTGGATGACCCGGATGTTAAATACGACTTACATGCGGAGGACTCCGAGGAAAGAACAATAACACGGATAAGATCGACCCCTGTATATTATACACCTCACCTACGGACTTTACTGAGAGACGTCGAACTACCAGAGTTTTTATCCCCAATGTCACTCACGCCACCAGACGTAAACATGCGCAACCAGGAATCAGTGCTTAGACAAGGCATATTGGAACCAACCTTGCCACAATCTAGTGCCTGTGCGGTTGCAGGTCTTAAACCCACTGATGAACCGAAAACAGGAGAACCAGCCCTACCAGAGACGAGTGCTTGCTCTACAATGCCGTATCGAGTGGTCCCGATTGATCTGCACTCGCCTCCAACTAAACGAACCAGAACTGTGTTTGATGGTTATTCACCAAGGTTCGTTGATTTTATGTATCGTGATGCCCAGATGCAACTACATGATTCAGCGTGTAAGTTATCACCCTTCTCCAAAGGACTATTTCCAAGCGACCAGAGTAACAGTAGTGATGACGTAGAAATTGGATTTATTTCAGTAGATGAGGTTACCTCTGAAATTTTGGACGCATCACAGAAGTCGCAGCGGATGGTCAGCTCCAGTGGTTATGGTACCGAAGAAAGAAGGATCGGTACGTTTTTATTACCGCAAACTGAATACAAAACAGATGCCAGTAATTACGCTCTCGGAGCTGTTTTTGTGCAGGGGGAGAGAGAGAACATGAGCATCCAGCCGAGTACTGCTGACAAGGGTCGCAGAAAGTACCCCGGCTACAATCCTGGTGATTTGGTCTTGGCCACCATTCACCCAGTCAGCAATGCCACTCGAGGAATAAGTTCCAAATGTTGTCCTCGACGTGATGGTCCCTCCCTAATCCTTAATCGCCATGGTGTTTCCTCTTATGTGCTTTCAGGTCCCAACACACCAGATAAATCCCTGGGTGTGTATCACACATCTGCCTTGACTCCTTACCAAGGCAGTACAAGTGCACTTCCTGTACCTGTGCGCCCGCTGAGGAAACGAGGGCGACCGCCTAAGTCCAGGCCTGCTCCTACGTCAGCTTCACAGCCTGTTCATGGACGTGGACGACCTAGGAAGGTCGCAGCCCAAAGCACCCAACCTGACTGTCTGCTCGTCGGGTCGACTTCGCATCCAGAGGGGGAGACTGTAACACCGCACTACGCGCCTACAAATTGCGAGCGTAAGCGATTCCCCACTACTCCGTGCATCGGCCTCTCCGCCCCGTCGCTCGCCGCTCCGGAGTCTCCGCCCCGCCGCTCGACTATAAAATAGCGGCCCAAGTCAAGAGCGTTCAGTCTAAGTCGACGAGGCTTCGTATCCACGCATTGGAAAGTTGTCTTGTTGGCTCGGGCTGTCCCCCTCCCCCGTCACGCACCCCGTGACGTACCCTGCGGTCGTTTCGTCTCGCGTCCTGCGTAACGAACGTCGCCTACCTATCCTACCTACCTTAGTACTGTACTTATTATCGTCGGTCATTGTATCGTACGTAATTGTTTGATTGTAACTTTGAGTTCGGCAATAAACTTTATTAAAACACTGTAGAAGTGGTGTTTCTTTGAAGAAGAGTATTTGAAGATTCCCCATTCGTTACAGTTTTATATTTCACTTACTGTACGTTTCACATTTTATGTATGTTTAGCGATTTCTCCGTCAATAGCTGACCGATTTAAAAAATTTTTTTTTTGCTTGAAAGAATACATTACCGACGTGGTCCAGTAATTTTTTTTTGAGGATCTGAAGAGGATCTTTGGAGTTATGGACAGAAATGTAACTCGAGAGTGCAGATAATTTCTGTATTCTTACGATATTAAAGTCGGTTTAATAATAAAATTATTTTGCCACTTGTTGTGTCAATAAATGAGTTTAATGGACATATTTTAAGGAGCAGTATTTTAAATAATTTAAATTATGTAGGTTTATGTTTTTGTTCGGTCTGAATCACCACGCGCACATCGCCGCGGCGGCACGACGCTCAATCAAGCAAAAAAAAAGGGAAAATCATGGCAACTTTCATTGATTCAAGCGGTTGGAGATAATGGTTTTGTTCAAATTAATGTGTTTATGTTTGATCGGTATATTGACAGTACATCAAAGAGCTCGCTCCAGTGAACACGCTTTCTTGAGAGTTATGAACATTTGCATGTTGCTGATTGCGAGATCAGATAATATTCAATTAACGAGGTCCGATTCAGAACTCATTAGACACGTTCAGTGCCCGTGACGCATATTGCGGTGAAACCGCGGGTGCAGCTGTAGCCACTGGCCATCTCCGTTGGAGGGCACCATAATAGTGTGGCAGAGAACGGATTAGGAATAGAAATAGACCTGTCATTTTCTTTCTATAGAGAACTTTAATTGTTATTATGGAAAAGGGTGGAACAAATAATGAAGTAGGTCACACAAATTTAGGTATTTTTAGGATAATATGTCATTGTTCATAGTTATATAAAAAAAAACAGATGCGAGTTTCTGCTACTTACTTGAAAAAAAAATATGGAATAAGTATGATCACGACTGTATCCCCAAGATACGGTAGACATATTTTTTATAGATTTTTAGATAAATTAGCTCTTGTGGGCCATATTCATAAAGCCTCATACTATAGACGGAATACCTAATTTTTTTTGTATTTTATTCTAGTGAAACAGCTTACTTTATAAGATAAAATTGGTACTCGTCAGTGTCCATTGACGACACCTGCTTCTGCGTCGGGTTCAGCCTGTCCTGCGGCCCTCTCCTTCGGAGAGCACCCCAGAGCCGAGCATAGGGTAAACCCAGGATAGATGCCTCAATGGGATAGATGCCTCGATTTCAAAAAACACAACTTCCCGAAATCGCACATACTAATTAATAGGTTAAATAAGGAGCGTACGTGCCACACTCCTCAGGCCCAAAAGGCAGTTGAGCAGAGTATACTTGGTTTTCTTGTGTGTGCGATTATCTGCGCGGCGAACGCAGGATAACGCGTCAAAGTTTTAAACATGAGTATTCAGTGTTGCATAACTTTTAATGTGGTCATAAATTCCCTTAATTTTTTTTTTATGTTAATACTCTGGTACTTTGAGTACATATCTAGATGTCAATACCCATTCTATTGTATTTAGTTAGTTCTAAATTTAGAAAGGCACCTATCCGTATCAAAAAGGATAGTTGCCCCAAATTTTTCGGGGGATAGGTGCCCTTGAGAAAATCTATCCCCTAATACTCTAAACATGTGCAGTGTTTGTTGAAAAACATAATTATGTTGTATTATACGTCGGAAACATTTTGTTGTGTTAGTAGGTACATAAATTTTTAAGTAATAATCTTATATGTACATATTTGTATACAATACCTAATGTTTGTAGGTGAACCATGCCACGAAAGTACAAAAGATAGGCAGGCGTAATTTTATGGACTTCAGAACAGCTGATACCTAATACAAAGTCAAATTCGACAGACAGAAACATTATTCTATAGGAATGCTCAAATAAAAATTGTATTTTACATATGTAGATTCTATAGGGCATCTATCCTCCTTAGCATTTTTATAGTGGAGCATCTATCCATATAGGTAGGCAACTATCCCCAAAAAAAAGGTTTTGCGAAAACTCAATTTCTGCACAATCAGTAATTATTAGGACTACAAAAACAGCGCGTAATGCAAGATTAAATATTTAACTAGCTATATTCATAGGAATTATTTATGGTAAATTAAAAGTTTAAAAATTACGAGGCTCTTTCAAAAAGTGGGGCATCTATCCTGGGTTTACCCTAAATGCCCTGCCCTGCTCTGCTCTACTTTTCCCGGCTAGCTATTTTGGTAAGAGTTAAATACCAACGTTATAAGTTGAGTCCCAAGGTTCGTGTTCGTCTTACAGACTTAAAAACATAAACGGTATCAACGAATGCGTATAAATTGCGAAATTTAAACATTGTAAACAGTTGTGTAGTTACAATAAAACTTACTGTTGTGAACTATGTTAAAAAGGTGAGAACGGTTCTCATATGCGATTGTTCGGTTTACACAAAATGAATATAAAGCTAGCTATGGGACTACACGTCATGTTTTATTTAACATAAGTAATATTATTTGATTGTCTGCGATACAGTCTGTTTGAGATTAACTTTAAATAACTATACAAACATGCTAATATGACTATGTATTTACTTATAACAAATATTTATTAAAATTATTATATATATGATACAATGCTACCGTATAAATTATACAGTAGTAGAAATTCTATAGCAATGAACAAACTGATATGTCAGAAATTGCTAATAGAAAGCAATATCATTATGATTTTATTATGAGACGATAAATATTATGATTGCCATCGTGCCTAACAGAATGTGCCAAAATATCTATTAATTTAATTTTAGTACCTAAGTACCTACAACATGACAATAATGCACAGTTTTTATAATTTAAAAAACACGAATGTATTTATTCTAAATGCCATCCACAAAGTAAGAGTTTATGACCCTAAATTGGGTACACTCACACACAATAGGGTCATCTTTAATGATGATGACGATAAAAAAATGCTATTTTAAGGCCGTGACTAATCTAGATCATGGCTCTGCAATGCACTGAAATATGCTTTAATTGTGCAAATGAGTAAATGTACACCTACACTTGGTTTGTTTCTCAACGTTTCGTCATAATCTTGAATCATTGCACTTATTCTTTGATATTCGAGTCAAAGGCAAGATGGGTGCTGCAGTTTGAGCGATTTATAGACTTATATAATGAACCTACTTAAGACAATTTAAGATTTCAACCTTGACTTACATCTACATTCTAGACATAAGTATGTTTGTACTAATATTATAAAGAGGAAAGATTTGTATGTAACGAATAAACTCAAAAACTACTAGAGCGAATGTGTACAAATAGGTACGAAGATATAAATTATAAGCATTATCTACAGGTATTTTTATTGTTACATCTTTTGAATGACTATTAGCTACTCAGTTATCGTGATGCTTAATTGTAACCCATTTATTTTAGGTCATTTTCATCATTGGGTCACGTTTGCTTCCTATATAAAAAATAATAAATAAATCCGTGGACATTCCACACAGCGTCATCTAGTCCCAAGCTAAGCAATTTAATGCTTGAGTTATGGTAACCAGATGACTGATAAACTACATAGATACATATTTATTTTTGTAAATACATACATATTATACATAGAAAATACCCAGACACGAAACAAATATTTGCAGATCATGCAAACATTTGTCACGCAGCGGGGATCGAACCCGCAACCTCTGCGTCTCAGGCGGGCTTTCGCCCACTGCGCCACAGAGGTCGTTTAAATAAAACAATACAATAAAGATTGTACTTATACAACTCAAAATCTTATAGCGCCTCGTGAAAAGGAAGCATGCTTTAGTGGGCCACAATTGCCTTCTAAAAGAATGCAGATACGGTTGTTAGTTTGTTAAAACTCTGCATGCAGTCGCATTGCTTTGGATATGCACCAGTTCGCATTGGTTTTCTGCCTTTTAAATATTTATTACCTTTTCGTGTACAAAGTTTCAAGCTGTAGCCAAATCATCATCATCAATCATCATCATTCAATATATAAAACAATAAGCATTTTTGTGGAATCAAAGCACAGACCAAACCACTGAAGCTATGAAGCTGAAATTTGCAGGGTAGCTTCCTTTCAAAACAAAACTACGTACTAAGACGGGATTTTTCGAAATTCCACCCCTAAAGGGTTGAAAAGGAATGAAAGCATTTGTATGCAACTTTTTAATGCGTGAAGCGTTTTGCTGCTTTGATAAATATTGTAAATAATGAATAAATTTATACCTACGTTTTTCAAAAATTTAAAAAAAAATCAAAAGGGGTAAAATTTGGTGTCAAAGTTTGTATTGGAACTTTTTAATGGGTGGTTCGATTTGCTTGAAACTCGGTTGCAATACTAACAATGCAAAATAAATCTGATACCTACATGTAATATGTATAGGTAAAATGCAGTGTCGAACTTTTAAGTGAAACGTAGTAATAGGAGGTGCGATTGGCTTGAAACTCGGTTTGGATACTATAAATACAAAATGGGAACCCATTTCGTCTCCGAAAATCGATTGTCGAAATTTATGTTACCTAATATTATAATCCCAAATTTTAATAATTATAAACATACGTGTCATAATCATAAAGAATCATAATACTTCCACTTCCGAATAATCATGTTTTCGAACGTTTATAATTATGTAAAACAGAAATAACTTAGGTTGTATCCACCCAGATCGAAATCAGTTGGTTAGGTTAGGTTTGAACAGTGACCACTAAAATATGGAATAAAATACTAGTAATCAGCTACCAAGATCGAAATCAGTTGGTTAGGTTAAGTTTAAACACTAACGCGCGAGGCGAGCGAGCGCAGCGAGCGTACCGCGGCAGCGGCTGCCGAAGCGCCAATAAAATGTGGAATAAAAGTAATCAGCCATCAAGATCGAAATCAGTTGGTTAGGTTAGGTTTGAACAGTGACCACTAAGGCGCGAGGCGAGCGAGCGTAGCGAGCGTGCCGCGGTAGCGGCCGCCGAAGCGCCAATAAAATGTGGAATAAAAGTAATCAGCCACCCAGATCAAAATCAGTTACATTCCCTATGCTGCCTTGTGCTTGAGACACAATGATCTTATTCAAAATGAAGTGTTCATAAAATTTATGAATACCTACCTAACATTATTCTTATAAACTATTATGAAAATAAAGTTATGAGTTAGTTACTCGAACGCGAACGAAGTCGCGGGCGTCTGCTAGTAGTAAAATAAATATGTACCCAATGTACCCATTTCCTAATCCACCTAAAATTCGGTTTGATTGTAAAATGTACACACACATAGCGCCATCTATAACTCATTATGTGGCAGACATTGCACGGGTAAAGTCAATAAGAATTATCTAACAATGTAAATAAGAATAAATCTAGATAAATAAATATTATAGTAAATTAATTAATTTAGATTTGACATTGTGTGACCTTGAGACTGAGTAAGTTACTTATCTGACAATGCCCTTCTTGAATGTAGGTAGTTCAGCTAAAATAAATATTTACGATTGTTTTTCTTTCATATCAGGTTTATTTAAATTATATTGTAATTAGGTGACGGATTCTCTTACTTTGACTCAACATCAACACCCAGTTATTACTACATAAATAGTCGAATAAGTATACCTAGTCTCAAGAGTTTTGAATGACGATAGAAAGTTCCTTTATTATGTAGGTATTTAATTAATGACTTATGCCTATGGCTTTTTCAAAGACGAAATAACTGTTCTAGTTTAGGCCAGGTTCAAACATAAGACTTACAGTAGAGAAGTAGGTACATAAAGTTCAATGGTAATTAACCTAGTCTTGATTGTAAAAAAAAAAGAGTACATATTATATATAACGTTTACAGATACTAAACTTTATTATGAGCTTAATTTTTTCTTAATTTAGTACCTATATATATAGTAGGTCTAATACGTTAGTATAGGTAGGTACTTATCGTTAACCTTCTTTTTTTAAAAAGCTGTTAAATATTTAAAGACGAGGTTGGTATAACAATATCTGTTCTTGTTTACCTAAGACAAACACATGGTACACAATGTATCTAAGTAGGGTGAGCGCTTGTTTTTTGTACGTTGATAATTCGATTTTTATCATTTTTCACAGATATCGATTGTAGTGATAAACAGTCATGCTGTTGACGTTATCAATGTTTTATCGTTATCATGATCGAGCGATTCGACGATCCTCTTTGGTATAGTTTCCGATTTTGTTAAAATATTTTATCATAATATATTTCAAGATCTATAGAAATAGTCTAGGTACTCACTTATGTTGTCAAAAGAGTATAAATTAAAATAATGTTAAATTCATGTTGTTATCGATGAACTTGCCAACAATATCTGATATTAAAAATATGCCAAACGTTAATTTTGGACAGAGGCTTCGACCAATCTCAATTACATACTACTAGGTAATAAAACCTTTAATGCTCCTATAGCTAATTGAATAGTTTCTTTCTTCTGGAAGATTGAGCAATAACCTGTTTTTTAAATAGTTGTATTATCTGTTCTAAAAATAAAATCTGTTTATTTTGCATTTTAGCCATGTAGGGAGCCCGTTGCGTCCCAAGTCAAGGCTTGAAGGTCTATTTTTACAGCGTCAGGTAGACTCAGGCGAGTCATTGCATGAGGCCGTTGACCATACAATGCACTGACTTTGTAGATTTTTGCACAAGTCAAGGCCTTGGCTTGATTCCGGTGTAATTAAAATGACCATGTACAAAAAGCGCGTTGAAATCTTTTGTATGAAAAAAAGCTTTTATTTTAAAGGGACCCAGGATGGTGTCCCAAAATCTATAAATGTTATGATATCTATGTAGTTCAGTATTGCCAATGTACCTAATAGTATAAATAGTTTATTTCTATATTAACATGTTCAGACCGAAGCATAGCTTGCTATACAGAGTTATTATCTGTAACAGAATTTCCTACATTAAAAATATTTATTTTATAATTTGTACACGATTCGTCTTTGTAAGTTTTGTGATTCGCAATAATTTTGGATTATTATGATTGGCCAGTTCACAAAACAAGTTGAAAATAACCAAATGTGGGAGAGTGGTTTCTTTGTTAGACTACTGTGTGACTCATATCAAAGTGCATATAGGGGGAGAAGAGGTCGTTGTCCATATTTGAGTTTGTTTCGACTTTCTCTGTTATTCCATTGTATTTACTATTTAATAAGTTTCTTCCTAAAATTGCTTTTGAGTTGATTGGTCGCCTAGGGCATTAACCACTTTGGAAATCGATTAATGCAATTCTAGCTAATGTTTGTTAATTGCTAAGCTTTAAATTTTTTTTGAAACAAGTGAGCACTAACAGTTTTCCATTAGCAGCAGTAATTAATTATTAATGCAGTACTTACAAGTATATTGCTACCTTCTATTCTAACTAAAGACTTATAACTATACTATACAATATAGTGAACAAAGTGGCCGTTATACGTTTTTCGGCCATCCGTTTAATACGTTACGAATAAGGCTTCGTAAAGTTATGGTTACAAAGTGTGTAGCTATCTCCTTTACGTGTATGACTGTGTCTCGTTCCTACACGCTACGTCATCGCAGAAACCAGCCAGCCAAATTGACCGGTATACTGCCAACCTTCAGTTTTTTCTTTTATTTATAGCTCTCTCTAGCCGAGCAAAGTTATGCTTCCTTTGAATAGCAGGAAACGGCGCGTGGTTGAAACAAACTAGCTACTAATCAAACTCTGAAGGAGAGTAAGAGCTCTATTTTGGTATCTACGAGTATATTACCTACTATATAGTGTTTATATTATGTATGCCTGTAATGTTCAATGAAATAAGTAACAACTTATAATTAGGTACTTATTAAACTTAAATTTAGCAGAGTTATAAGTTTACAATAGATTTATTAAAAAAATATTATAAGCTGATCGCATCTAAAATACCTAAAGATTTTATTACAATGGTGTCAATTCAGATGTCGCTAAACTAAACTAAACTAGTACTTATTAAAAAAACAAATGCTTCAGTAGGTACTTATTGGTAATTTTATGGATGACGAATAATAATAATTTTAAAATATAATGCGAGTATTAGAACACTTTCAAGTGACTGGACAGCGTGAACGAAGCATTATACGGTTTAATGAACGGACAGCGATGGCGGCCGAGTGCGGCGTGAACATCGTGCGCAGTCGGCCCCGAGCAGCACGCGGCGCGCGCGCACCCGCACGTTGCTTTGTGAAAGGACACATGACTCACACAAAACCAAACCAGTCATGAACGAGTACGCAGAATACGACTGGAAACTGCACCAGATGCAGAATGAGCGTCTCTGTGAAGTGGCGCGGAAGCGGCTCACAGACAGCGACCGACAGCGCGCCCTCGATGGACTAAAAGAAGCCGTGGACTCCAGCCTCAACCTCGCGCTGCGCGACAAGAGCCGCTGTCAGGAGGACAACTTCCTGCGGCGGTTCCTGTACGCGAGGAAACACGACGTGCAGGAGAGTTTCGAGCTACTGGTGCGGTACCACCAGCACCGGCGGGAACACCCCGAGCTGTGGGCAGTGGCTGACGGCGGCGTGCTGCGCGCTCTGGCCGACGGGCTGCCCGGCGTGCTGGCGCAGCGCGACCGCCGCGGCCGTTGCGTGCTCATCATGTTTGCCTCCAACTGGATTCCGCACGCCTGCCCCCTCGTCTCCGTATTTAGGGCTCTTCTGCTCACGATCGAACGCACGCTATCGGATGTTCAGAACCAAGCGAACGGATATGTGATCATTGTCGACTGGACCGAGTTCACTTTTAAACAGTCGTGCAGTTTACAAGCCAAAGTGCTAAAGATGATGATAGACTGCTTGCAGGACTGCATGCCGGTGCGGTTCAAGAGCATACACTTCATTGGACAGCCGTGGTATGTGGAAACCGCTCTTGCGGTCATCAAACCGTATCTGAAGGCGAAAACGCGGGAACGCATCGTGCTCCACGGTAATAATCTCTCGACGCTTCACGACTCGTTGCCCCTGGACATCTTACCGGCGGAGCTGGGCGGGGAGGGGCCCTCATATAACTCGGAACGTTGGCTGCAGGAATTTTGCAAGGGGGAGAAAATAAGCCCCGCGCCCGCCACCGCGCACGCGCCACTCAAGGCAGCTGCGCCTGCCGATAACGACCCACCTTCGGCGAAACTGGACAAAGCGTACATACAAAGGGACAATGCCAACTTCTCGTTTCACGGAAACGAAAAAAGTGCAAAGTCAGAGTTGTTGCGTGATAAAGATTGACCTTGTGGAGCGCAGTGATCGAATGTGGTCTCATGGACAGCTCAGTGTGAGCGCGCCACCTGAATGTCGAGGCATTCGCGTGCTGAGATAATGCATTTTGTGATATTGAGTGTATTTTAATTTATCGTAGAACTGCTTTACATACTTAATGATGCGTTATACGATTAGCATAGACGTCGTTATGGGCTGAAGTGCATGTGTATGGCCTCAGCTTAAGACGATTACTCAATGACTAGTTGTGTATGTTTCGTCGTGGGGTAACCGTTTCATGGGCATTGATCACAAAGTGAATTATTTACGACGGAAGTTATAAAGGCAGCGTCGCGCAGGGTACACCATTGTGCTGCACTGCATGCGCGGGCGCATTTAACGGTGTCGAGCTCTCGTTTCGTTGCATCGCCTCGTTCCGATGATCGGGAGTAATGACTTTATCATGATGACAATCGCTTTGAACTTATTAATTTATACCTGCATTATTTATTTATCATCCGAAAGTATCGTCAAATAATTATTATTATGCTCTGGCTTGCATCTCAATCTCAGTAAGAATAGTTTTAAGTAAAAGGCATCGCTTGAATCCTGTGAGGCTTACTGCGCATTTAACAGTTAGGTCCATGTTTAGAAAATATGCAATACTGTTTTAATAATAAGTATCTATTGTATCTTAGACACAGTGTGATTGGTTACTATTGTTTGAATGAATTCATGTGACTACAGCAGTATTAAATTATTGTATGTATTGTATGTGTTTGCTTGGTCAAGCTTGAAGGTTTTGTCTTCGAGTCTTCATTCGTTATGGCTCTCAATCCAAATGTATTGTTTTAGCTCTCTTATGTAATAAACAGTTTTAATAATACGACAGTAGGTAAGTTTACCTACTATAACATCAAGGATAAATATGATTTAAATTCTTTAAACTGTGTTACCTAATGTATCCTTGATAAACAGGAATGTACCTAGACACTATTTACTTATATATGTATGTTACAAATCTATGAAAAACCAACATAATATTTCCATATAGCACTTGCTTGGCTGATTTACCTTGATTTAATGTGACAAAGATTCTTGTTAATGTCCAAGGGCTGTAAAATCGTGGCTAAAACTTATTTTAATTCACATAAAGTAGATGAAAACTCTCAAACGTTTATATGATGATTTCAAATCGCTAATGATGAGATTTCATCCGCTTGTCTATTATTATCAGACTATAAAAATCGAAGGTTATCTGTTCTGCATAATATAAAAATGACCGGCTGAATTACGTGATTAGGTATGTATAGTTTTTTATATATTTTTATTATAGTGTTAAACCACACTTAGGTATTTCATTAGAGAATTAAAAATCTTACGAAAAGTTGCGATCCCGTCGAAGTCGTAACTTTTCGTAAGATTTTTCATTTTCTAGGTATGTATACCGATCTTATTAAAGGTTTTTTTTAGAAAACAATATACTTAAATCTAACTTGACATCTATCTTTGATCACAGAATACCTTAGATTTGAAACTAGTGCTAAAATGGTCTGTATTCTTAGCTTTAATGTGACTGACTCACTTAAATTATCATAATGTTAATCTGTTATGAAAATTTGTACTTATCTAAGCCACAACCGAGTGTTCAATGGACTTCTGTGTGGCAAGATGGATCAGCATTCATCTGAAATAATGCACCTACGTAATCAGCCTTAATTCTATAGTTTCTGGTTTGTAAATGTTCTTAAATTGTGACTGAAGTTGTTTATGATATTATTGATAATTAAATCTTGACATAAAATGAAATGATAACTTTGTTTACATACCTAATTAAGTACCTTAATCTTATTATACAAGCTGTCCCGGCAAACGTCGTTTTGTCCTTCAAGTGTTTACTTACTTTGTGATGCCCTTGAAATTAAACGTAATAAAATCTATGCCAAACGGATTAGTTCCTAATTTGATACTAAACTTGTCACGTGATTTGACCATTGTTTAGTAAATGAGATCTGTGTTCGAGAAACCGGCTGTTAGTATTTTGTTTAGTTATCCAGATGCTTCCGAGACTTTGTGTACCTAAGGTTCTTACAGTGAGAGTACAAAATTGCTATTAGTTAAATATTTAAATAATTTGAAATAGCTTTACCTCGTCTTGTTTCGTTATTTTTTATATTACGGAACTCTTTATAAGCGCCAAATACCTAATTGTGTATTGTTATTTTGCATTACAAACACAACAAATCAAATTTAGTCAAGCATTTTTTATTTCACAAATTCTAGTCAATAATTGTTATTTACTAAACCCAACAAAATTAGATATCGTTAACACATTAGCAGGCACTCTTCTAGTGGATGTACTCCTACCTTATAGTTCCTAATTTAATTAGGACAACGTCCTTCTTTCGGTAAGTAGGTATAAGAATTACCGGCTTCTAATCAACAAAAACCGTAGGCCAAAATAGTCCAACAGTATTTATGAAAATATTGAGTCTGTTGATTTATGTAACTTGATTATACAGTAAACAGTTTCAAGAATTATTACTACAGAACCAGGGTGCCAGAAAGGTTGTATAAATATGGTAATCATTGTCTATGTGTCATTGATATCAGGATAATAAAATAACGTGTGTGAACACCTACCGACGATTCACCTATGCCATTTTAAAACTAGATTATGGCGTGGCAGACAATGGGCAGTGAACCGAGGACTGCGCACGCGCCTGTGACTCACCTTATCACGTGGCTTCCGCCGGCCACCGCAACGGAAGGAAGGTACCTACCTATGGTACTAATGGTACTTCTTGCCTTCTGCTCTAAAAAGGTAGGTAAGTATATCGTGAATAAAGACTGAGAACCGTAAACAGTATTACGGTATAGCTACCTTCTTAGAGATATATTTGTAGTAGGCTACAAATTAACAATTCATATATCGGGCAATACTACTGATTTAGGCTATGTTACTGATTTACTAGAACCATTGACCCGCAAAGAAGAAGGCTATATTGATGAAAGTTGGGTCCTCAAAGGATTCTAACCTTTTGGCACGGTATTTCGTTTATACTATAAACTTTATAGTATCAAGAAGCCAGCCAGATAAACTGAACATACCTATAGTTGTATATTTTAGTGGCCCTTATTCTATGCTTTAGTTAGTGTAATGTAAGCTAATGGGACAAACCGGAAATAGTGGCAGAAGGATTATGGTAGAGCGTAATTTAAACTACTTAGCATCCGTTCGCGGCTTCGCACGTTTGGCAGGTATCCTCTATAACAGTCCACAGAGTACTTAGTATACGCAAGTATACATAATAGATAGCATTTGAACCAACTAAGTATTGCTGGAGGTAGAGTAGTAGGTACTTAATGTGGGGTGGGTGGTATTATGTTCAGAAGACATTAAATGTTTATAAGGTAAACTGTAGGTAAGTATTACTGGATTAGGTAAGTAATACAAAAATTACCATGCATATTTCGAATAATTTATAGCAAAAAAATCTATTTTCAATTAATAAAGCAATCGCGATTCACGCGCGACGGGTGGAAGGTAGGCTAGCGTTTCTGTGACATAAAGACCACAGATTAGGTAGAGATACTAGGTACGTATATAAAGACTGCCGGCGTTTTTTATCTGACTGTACAATGCAGCTATTATTGTGTCCGAAATCCGAATCGACAGAATCAATCAAGAGTGTCAATTACCTATTACTTACATTTTGTCCGAAACGTCAGCAAGTCGGAAGGTAACGGGGAGGCCTTTGCCTTTGCCTTGAGTTTAGGTTAATTTTAAAAATAAACTTTTGAATTTATGATCTTTAGCCTGAATTAGGTAGCTAAAAGTTTTTCATTTGTCATCTAATAATTATTTTATTCTATTATATTTAGAAGGCACTAGGCACCACAGGAGGTACGAGTAGATAGGGTTCTATTTCTATGTTATATTCAAATAAGGCCAACCAAAAAGCAAGATAACCTACCTATCTGTAACCACTTGGTTAGTAAGTATTAAGTATTCATTCGTTTGCATACGAATACCATTATCTCTTCCAACCTACTCCCATAGATAAGTAGAAGAAATAATACCTAGATAGACCAGTTAGGTTTCTATTTAAATGTTAGTCACAACTTTTCTTAATAATTCATCGAAATTAGAGAAAGTTATTGGTCGTGCGTGTGAGAAGGTGCCACCGATTAATAATATAGGTACCTACTTTTACATACCTAGTTAACCTAGTTCATAGTTTATATATATAAAAATATCTACCTTATATCTAGCTATCTATATAAGTAACTAAAACTAGTTGTAACTACCTTGTTGTTTTTCTATTAAAATATTTGTCTCTACATTTCTAAAATCTTTTATATTTCTTATAATTTCAAGCTTTTTTACTTTCCTGTGCTGAAAGAAAGAAAGAAAAGAAAGAAAGAAAAAATAATTTATTCTTGTAGGACCTCAAGGATCACTTAAGTTTCGTTTTACATGCTAGGTTATTCTAATGCCTGTTCCATCCAACGCGACTCCCTACACCAGGGTAAGAATCAAGCAAGAACCTGGTGGTGTGGACCTAGCTTTTTTTTAAAAGCGATCCCTTAACAATCTAAAATAATCTAAATAGTCAAGCTTCAGTGGGAAGCCAGTCGAACAAAGTAAGGCATGTCAAAGAAAGTAAAAGTAATTGTAAAGTTAACAAGATAACACCTCAACAAAATGTTGTCTGGCATCACACGCTACACTTGGCTGACTTAAGTGGTACCTACTTAGGCTACTTATCAAGGTAGTAAAGATATTGTATACCAGCAACCGTCGAGGGGCAGAGCGACATCAGGCCACGCAATTTTATCAATAATAAAAGCATCAATAGAATAATACGCTTTCTTTACAAGAATATTCTTTATGTACGTTTTAAACCTTGAATCTTCAGAGTAGATCGCTCTGTAATCAATTAGATACTTATAAGTAATGGGATTTTCAAACTTTTTGTGTACCTAAGTAAAAGCGGGACATATTCTTTACCAAGATTTTTTGCTGATAGCGGGATTATTCCGATAAATTTGAGACGTCTGACAACGCTGTGTGCTGCTACTGCTATAGGTACCAAGTGAAGTGAACCTGTTCAGATATAAATATAAAAGCAATAGAATTATAAAGTAAAAGCTAAAGAAAGGGTGCCGAGGGACATTTGGTGAAATATAATTTATGAAACGATGTGTGCTATCAATAATTAATATTTTAGTCACCATCTCGGTCACTAGCCACTCGAAGTGGAACACGGTTTTTTTTGCGGTAGGCTGATATTTACGTTGGTGTTGTTTATTTATTAATTTAAATTATAATTATCTAGGTACCTACTTACATTAATATGAAAATATAGGTATGTTTGGTTTTTACTTATACTTATTATACTTATTAAAAATTATATTTACTGATTATACTGATTATACTGATTATGCTTGGTGTATGTACTTAATTATGTGACTAAGTATATTTATTTTTACCCCAATCCCAGCGAGTGAAACGCTTCCTGTGGTTACTTCGTTTTTTTCATCATAATTAATTTATGAAGGCAACAGACAGTTAAAAATAAATTAGAAGACATTATTATTGGGAAGGTACCAGATACTCGAGAAATAATTCTACTAAAGTATTGTTTTTAACCACACCTATTTGATGCACGTGCGTCCTCACCCGTAAATAAATAAATAAGCTATTGTCCGGGCTTCATCATGCGAGACAAAGCATGCTCTTTCATGAAACAAAAGAGCTTATAGGTACTACGGAATGAGGCTGTTTCAATCAGCAGCTATTTCTGGCCTATTGTGTAGCTTGTAGATAAGTCCTAGATATTACGAATATCCTTCTTATAGTACCTACTTTGTAAGTATTGTGCAAATACATTGATTTAAAGACATTAATTAATAATACTTTTTAAATTACTTATTTTAGCTAGGTTAGGTTAGGTTAGATTCGGAGTATCACAAAAGCTAAACTTAACTAACTAAAAATGTTGCCGTCCCTTTCATAGCGATGGGAATAATAAGGATTGCATTAATTTTAGTTAGTTTAATTTAGCTTTTGCGACACTCCGAATTGCCACTACTATTTCATTTATTTATTGGAACAACAAACAGCTACATTAAACAGCATTCGTTGTAAAGTATAAAATAACAGTTTAGTAATAATACAGCCCACGACATTGTTCACAAGTTACTAGGTATAAAAAAATAAATTTACAAACTAACCGCTAAAGGCAAAACATGCAAAACATCTATCAATAGAATATACTTACTGAAGAGAAAGATATCATAATAAGGAAAATATTAAAGTAAAGGGTTAAACAAAATCATACTGCAACTTTGAACAGATATAAACTACTGAAAATTCAATAATTAATAAAAGCTTCAATAAAAGACTCTACCATGTGACGAGTGGGTGATCGTAGTCCTATGTTTGTACGGCACGTGTTCAGGGCAAACAACTGATCTGCACGAGCAAAGCCTCTTCTATGAACGGTACGGGGAACATAGTACCCCGAACCTGCAGTCGAATTGGTTATTTACTTTTTTATAATTAAACACATTTAAACAATAGCGGTATTTGCGTCTTGCCTCAAGAGTCGGCATGCTGTATTTATTGAGCAACTGGGAATAGGACTATATCGTCTGTCACACCTTTATAAGACATGCACATGACACGTAAAAATTTGCGTTGGCACTAGACCCATTGAAGCATTATTATCTAAGGATCGTTGTAGCTGATCTATAATAGATAACAACTCAGTAGTTCACTGCTAGTTAGCCTAGTTAACCCCCCTGCTAGGTGTTACATTAAATTATGACTGAAAATAAAATAAAATAAATAAATTAGGTACAACATACCTACAACCAAAGACGATTAATATCTAGAAGACAGACAAAGGCCATACACAAAATCGTAACCCTAAAAAATAGCCTGAAAACTCTAAAACATCAATTTTATCCAAGAAATTTCAATTACTTTCTAGTTAAAAATGTTTAAATATTGAATATTGTTGCTACCTACTACTAAGTATTGAAATTTCTTGGATAAAATTGATGTTTTAAAGTTTTCAGGCTATCTGGTACTGCGGGATCGGGTTACGATTTTGTGTATGGCCTTTGTCTGTCTTCTAGATATTAATCGTCTTTGCTACAACTAATTTATTTGCAGGTATGTATGGGGAATACAAAATAGGCAGGAAACTCTATGTATTTCTGTAGATAATTATTGTAACAATACCTACCTACTTTATTGTGCAAACTGTAAATGTTTTTCCCCTTAAACATCATGTATGTAAAACCTTGCACAATTAATAAACATGTACTCGTAGCAACCTAGGTTTCTCTAGAAAGAATCTAGAGAAATATTACTCGTAAAATTGAGGTGTAGCAAAATAGATAATGTTGAGTGAAGCAAGTAAAACCTTATCGAAGAGCATAGCAGGTAATTAATTTTCATCATCATCATCTCAAGCCATCTTCGACCGATTTAGTGTAGGCCTCCTTCAACCTCCTCCGTCCTATCGTGGGCTGACTGTATCCAATTTTGGTTCGGTATCTTTTTAATGTCTTTCCATCTCTTATGGGGTCTGCCAACTGGTCTTTTGTGTTCCCACGGTCTCCATTCTAACAGATCTTTACACCATGACTCTGATTTTCGGGCTATGTGATGTGACCTGCCCATTGCCACATTTAACTACTCGCATCTGAGACTTTGCTTTGTTTTCTCAACCTCTTGTTAGTTTTCCGGTCTCGTAGGTAGTTATATTTCCACCAGCTTCCGTTTCATCGTCCTTTGAGTAGGTAACTACCTATAACATGAGCTTATGGAGTATCTCTTTTGTCACCCATGTTTCGGCTCCGTAGATAAGAATTGGCAGGACAAACTGGTTGAATATGGCTGGTGAGATTCATTCGGAAATTAGTGCCCAGTTTCGAAAAGGTAGCCCCGCCGAGACGCACACCTGCTGAATTTTGTTCCTTGGTTTTTCTTCCCTAGTTTCACTTCTTTACCAAGATAAACATGCTTGCTGACTTGTTCCAGTGGAGTTCCCTGTACTGTGATTACAGCAGTGTTTGCAGAACAGTAGTCATGACCGTGGTTTTTGTTTGGTTCATTTCAAGCCCTACCTTCAAAGATGCATCATGTAAGTCATTTACCATAATCTGAAGCTCTCCTGGGTCACTACCGAGTAGCACTTTATCATCCGTGAAACGAAGATTAAGAGAGTCGTGCCCCCGCTATCGAAAGTCCTTTGTCCTTTGTCCCCAGTCTAGTTTCTTGCAATGAATCGTTAATCATTGCGGATTATCACTAATAAAAGTAAAGATACCTTACGAATTTGACCTAGGTAAGAATTATTAATTCGGTTAATTCGTGTGTCATTAAAGTTCTTTTGGTTTTTCTTTGTTTAGGATAAGACTTGTTCAAGATAATGTTAAAATCTTTGTTTGCGTAGACTTGAGTCAGGAGAATAGCTTGCTGATAACGTTATAACTACGAGTATCTTGTTAAGTAGGTACCTATCTGTTATGATAATATTTACTTGCGCTAAGACATCTGAATATTTGTATGCTTAGGTATTATGTAGATACATTTACCTCCTGACTATGTCTCGCGATGTAAATTTGGTCAACACCTCTGATACCTACGCGTTCAGGCGTTATGTATCTAAATACCTACCCACATAGGCTGAGACTTTAGACCTAAATGTTCTACTCTACGGTTTCCCTTTTTAATGTTAACATTATTAAGTACCGTTCTGTTTTGTTCAACTTATTTTGTAGAAAAACAAAAGAACACGGTATTTAAAATATATAAATACCTACAATTACAATGCTGTGCAAAAATAGACATGTTATGATGTTACCCTCTAACCAGATTTACAACAAGGTAAAGGTACTTACCTACAAAGTTTTTAATTGCGTGGTCTGCGCGCTGACGTACAACGCAGTGTCACTGGGTTCGAGTTTCAAAACAACTGTGCTAGGTACTATCTAACATAAGTAAGTCCCTACCCGGAAGCACTTTACCTGATATTTCATGTGACATTATTTTTTCTGGAATCTCGGCGGATGTGTACCTAATGGAGAAGTTTCCTAAACTTCAAAATCCATTTTTTTTTAGCAAGATCTTAAGAATCTATAAAAGTGGTGAAAGATTTTTTTGAATATCTTAAAAAAAGACAAAGTTATTCAACTTTTACGGCGGCAAAAAAATAATTCAATCAAGGATCCGAGATTTCATCGTGTGACGTCACTCGACTCCTTTGCCTCTGATTTTGTTAGCAGAATTTTATTTATTTTGTTACTTTTTTTTTCGGACGTTTTTCGTTATCCCAGCCATAATTTTTATAAAATAATTATAAAATAATTATAAAAATTATGGTTCTATATCTAATTAATAGGTAGGTAGGTACCTAAGTACTTACCTACTGTAACAAAAAATTTTGTCTACAAGTTAGGTTGTAAAAATCCTACAATGTGATTCCTAGCTTAGAAACGAAGTTCTCTGGGTAATTACAATTAGTTTAACGGTATTGCCAGCCGCTAGTAGGTAGGTACCGTACGCGTACACTGAGCAAAAGAAACTTATACAACGGAAGCAGATTCCCGCATGCCGGCCGCGCGCCTCGGTTGGATTGCTCTTTTTATCAGATTTCAAAAAAGAAGGTTCCATGTTTCACTGTAGGGTGGGCCTATGTTTTTTTAGTATGTTCACCGAGTACTCCGTCAATAGTGGATCACATTTTAAATTCTTTTTTGTTTGAAAGAATAGGTAGGTACACTCCCGAGGTGCTGGTCTCATAAAAATGTTTTGAGTATCAAATGATGAGGATCAAAGTTATGAACAGAAATGTTTTTTTTTTCGCTAAAAGCACAGATAAAAGAATACTAAGTACTAAAAGTGAACAAAACTTAAAATATTTTTTATGTTTGACAGAGTTAAGTATACCTACTTAGGTACCTACTTACTTACTTACCCCTTACCCCCAAGGTGGTCTCATAAAAACATATTGAGGATCTGATGAGGATCTATGGAGTTGTGAACAGAAATGTAAGTAGTACCTCGAGTGCAGTAAATTTCTTTCTTACGAAGGTTTTTTATAATTTTGCCACTTGTATGATTTGTTGTTGGCAGTACCTAAGTACAATACCAATCGATTCGTGCTATGTCCGAAAATTTCGTGCTAAATTTCGTGCTATAGTTGGAAACTTTCGTGCTAGTGTCCGTCCGGGCGATCGGCTTTCTAGGTAAATGAGTCAAATGTTGCGTAGGTACTGTGGTCAAGTCGAGTTCTCAGATCTCAGCCGCAAATCCACAAGGTAAGTGTGATATGATCCGAGAATAGCGCAATAATAGCATCGAGTTTCACTCCACCAGTCCATGGATATTACCTACCTTGGTAGACCTAGATAGCAAACTTGAGATACGTAGTTATTTTGTTTGTTCAAAGGGACGACGGTTGGTGTATGTATCTACTACCTACCTACTAATATGTTATGCCTCTTACAAGTTGCCCCTTTTCTCTGCATCTCTCCTATCGGTACTTACCTACACTTTCTTAATAAACTTTACTTACTTACCTACCTTATTTAATTAATACCTGAACGCCGACTAACCTTCAGTTGGAAAGCTTGGAACTAAAAATTACTTATCCATTTGTCCTATTATCCAATAGCAACCCAATCAAGAGAATTTATTTATATTTCCGATGAGCACAAGGCCACTGACTCATTGGTAAACTGGTCCGGCGAGTCTGCACTGCACACACGACCTACCTACAGGTATATGTAGAGTGTTCACGTCTTCCAAATTTGGAGAGATGCGTGAGATGTCCCTCTCGAACTCTTGGAAGCAGTAGGTAGAGGTAAGTACCTCTACTATAAGGTCATAATTTCACTGGTTGGCTAATGTGGTTTTTTTAGGTTAATGTAGATATCTATAGAGGTAGTAAGTAGGTACCAAAGAGTGAGTTTTTCTATACTTAAATGACAATAGGTAGGTAGGTACCTAAGTACAATAATTGTTATATTATTAGCACGGACAAAATAGATTTATTTCGTCCATGCTATTAGGTAGGTACTAACATATTAATTCTCTCGCGTGGTACCTATAACCTTGATAAAATATAGCCTATGTTGATTCGGAAAGCCCATGCTACACATCGGTGGAAGAATCTTTGAAATCGGATGAGTTGTTTCGGAGATTACCCCAAACATACCTACAAACAAACAAACAAACCTACTTTACCTCTTTATAATATTTTATGTATCAGACTAGCTAGACTAACTGCGTTCCGCGGTGTCCAGCATCCAGCATAGCTAAGCTAATTAGTACCTATAGGTACTCAGTAGTACTACTCGGTAGTACCTACATAATCGTAGATCGTTCCTTACATCTCACTTATCTAACATTCATAATAAAGGTTTCTCTAAAAAATAATATTCTATTCCATTCTAATTTTTAAAAGTAGCGCTCAAAAAACAACTTTGCCAATGTCACTATAAAACTTGACATTAGCATTTTACTTTGACATTAGCATTTGACTTTGACATTTATGGTAACTACTGAAGTTTATGTGCTGTTATATGACATTCCTTTCCTATCCTATCAATAAATTACAGGACAAAAAAAATTTTGGTGAGTAATAAAATTATTTCCTCCGGTGTAGGTTCATTTCATGGGTGCATTAACAAGTAAAATTTTCCGTTCTTCAGCAATGGCTAGTTCCCCTGAAATCCAGCAGCTCATCAAAGAAGCAATTTCTCAAGATAAAGTCGTGGTATTCTCCAAGACTTACTGCCCTTACTGCACCCTGGCTAAAGAAGTAAGTAAAATTATTATTGTCTCGTGATTTGTAGGTATTAGGAAGGTACTGAAAACTCGTTTGTTTGGCCTCTGTCTGGTTGTAATGTTGATTGGGGCTCTGAAAATTAATCATAAAATTTGGTTCTTGTTAGTTAGGCACCTATTGATTCTTTTTATATCTCGATAGCTAATACCATATTATCCTGTATTCTATTTCAGGTCTTCAGCAAAGTCAAGCAGCCAATAAAGGTCATAGAGCTAGATCAGCGAGCTGATGGAGGTGCCATCCAAGCAAACTTAGCATCCATCACTGGATTTAAAACGGTGAGGAAAATGTGTACCTATTCTAGAATGATCTCACTATTGACACACTATGCCAGTCATTGTGGTTGCCCATTGGTTTTGTGTGATAATTTTATTTAGATAGTAGTAAGTACAGTAGTTTAGACAGATTATTTTGATAAGATTTTATGAATTGTTAAAAATGTATGTTAGATTTTGTTGCTTTTTTGTGAATAATAGGTTGATAGGTATCTGTCTGCTGTTGATAAATGGTTATCTTTGATAAATCATGACTTGCAAGGAATGTTGTGCCATAGACAGTTGGTATAAATATATAGTAGGTAAGTTTATTTAAAAGAAATATCCTTAGACAACGGGGACATTTCACACAGCATCGTCTAGTGCCATCATCTCAGGCAGGCTTTCACCTGCTGTGTCACAGAGGTTGTCATGTTTTAGACAAGTTAAACTTGTTTTAACTATGCAAATAAAACAAATATATAACTCAAAATTTACCATTGAGACATTTTACAATTTGTATTGCAAGATTTGCAGCCTCCTTAGGCTCCTTAAGGTGGCAGTCAGCAGCTTACACAATCATCATTCAGTTAAATGGAACTACACTTTACAAAAATACCTTTTACAGAGAGTCAAGGAACCTATAGAATGATGATGGCTATCATAAAAAAATGTTAACAGTTAAAATGTTTTTTATTCCAGGTCCCGCAAGTGTTCATCAATGGCAACTGTATTGGTGGAGGCTCAGATGTCAAAGCTCTGCACGAATCCGGCAAACTAGAGCCTATGCTTATCGGCTGAATAACTCAAATTTAGGTTAATAAAACGCCAAATATTCAAAAATGTTTGGAAATGCTTTTTATACTCGTAAATAAACATAGTAAATTTATTTTTTAACTAAAAGTACAAGTAGGTCTCTTTTGCTATAAAAATGCTTTTAAAGTGTTTTATCATTTGCATATTATATTTTATTTAGAAATTCGGTCAAACTATATTTTTTGCCAACAAAATGAACCTCATTGATAAAAATATACTTACAACAACAAAATAAATGTGTAGTCTTTAATGTACTTACCTAAAACAATAAAAATGTCATTGAATTGTTCAAATATTTGTTTATAATTATGTAGAAAATCAAACAACATTTACCCACCTGTGTTTATTGTAAAAATTGTTATTTTGTTATGTTCAATGACTGTCATCAACGCATATTTTTATTTTATACAGAATTGGGAAGCCCATTCTTGAAATTATTTAATTTAATTCAATGCAATTAAACAGACTATAACACTAGAATCTCATAATACTACTTTAACTCACACCTTTAGGAATAAAGTTTAATTCTCATAAATAATGTTGAAATCCCAAAATGAATAATTCCTGTTAGTAGTAAAAAAAAGTCGGTTAGATTGAAAAAACGCCAAAAATTTGTCCTTTTAAATTATCAAAGAAGAAATGAGCTACTTTCACTTTCTGGTTCACGGTAAGAGTTATAAATAAATAATAAATATCCTTGGACATTTCACACGGCGTCATCTAGTCCCAAGCTAAGCAATTTAATGCTTGTGTTATGGTAACCAGATGACTGATAAACTACATAGATACATTTTTTTTTTGTAAATACATACATATTATACATAGAAAACACCCAGACACGAAACAAATATTTGCAGATCATGCAAACATTTGTCCCGCAGCGGGGATCGAACCCGCAACCTCTGCGTCTCAGGCGGGCTTTCGTTTACATTAAAATCATAAGTAGGTAGAATAAATAGAATTACGCATTCTTTATTACATCGTAATGAACCTTATTGAACAGGTCAAAACAAAAAACAATAATGATCCGTAGCTGTAAATTATAGGTACCTCATGTACTTACGCCCAGTTCCATAATCAACTTAGAAATGAATGACCGTAGATGCCACCAGCTAACTAAAATTGTTGCTGTCCCTTTCATAGCGATGGGAATAAAAAGGATGGCAATAGTTTTAGTTAGGTTAGTTTAGCTTTTGCGACACTCCGAATTGCCCCCACTATCGCCATAGCAACGTAGGTAGTTACTGTCAAAAAGTATTATACATTTTGTCTATAGGTACTAATTACTAATCTATAATTCTATAGGTACTAATAGTATAAAGAGGTAAAGTTGGATTGTTTGTTTGTTTGTAGGTATGTTTGAGGTAATCTCCGAAACTACTCATCCGATTTAAAAATTATTTTATCGATGTGTAGCATGGAATTTTCGAATGAACATAGGCTATATTTTATCAAGGTAGGTACCACGCGAGCGAAGCCGCGGGCGAGTAAGCTAGTGTTGTACAAACAAAGTTGCTATGGAGATAGTTCTACGAACATTCGTTAGTTGAATATATAGGAACCGGACGTTAGAAGTAGGTAGATTACCTTTACGTAAATAAAACACCTTTTGCCGGTAATTGAAAACAACTTTTGATTGAAACCTTATGAAACGTCTTATTCAAAAGCGGACAACTTACTCGATGCATCAATGAGAGGATCACCTCAATTTCCTATGCAAAAAAGATGTCCATATAGGTATCCTTCTCATTAAACTTAACGACGTTCTCATATTTATAATTATTTTAAAATGTTCCACCTACGGGGCACAAGTGGCGCAATCGGCCGAATTAATTCTAGAGATTCCTCCATAAATCCTCGGCTAAAGTCACTTGTCCCCTCTAAACGGTTTATTACGCGTACGGGATGAAAACATCAGGCGCGCTCAAGGCTACGCGCAGCCTTCCCTTCCGGGGCCGTATCTACCTACTAATATTATATTCCTTATGTCATTGATAAAAGCGCCGTTTTTGCGTAACGCGTTTCTGACAATTATGGTGAAGAGTGCGAACGAGAGGCACCAGGCATCCCTCCGGCGCGGCGCGACCCCAGTCACAGTTTCATTTATAGTTACTTCGGTTTTGCCGCCCCCGCGCAGTTCTGGCGCCCGCCGCTAGTTGGCGCTGCGAGCCCGCCCTAACACAACACGCGATTCCTTTGCAAATAATCATGTAAACAAACTGTTTTTATTTTTCTTTCGCTAAAACGAATCAGTGCTTGTGTTCCTGCAATGGCCCTGACTGAAGCAGAGTGGAGTGAGCTAGCTTAAGGTGAGTTATGTTTACGTTCATATTGTTACTGCCCGGAATCTTGAATGTTTGTGACATTGGCACCGAGGAAACTCTGGGCTCTTAGCGTCTCAGTACAATTTAGATGTCTCTTTTATTTTGTTATATCTATAGGTATCTATACTAATATTATAAAGAGGTAAAGTTAGTTTGTTTGTTTGCATGTTTGGTTGGGGTAATCTCAGAAAGAAACAACTCATCCGATTTCAAAAATTCTTTCACCGATGTGTAGCATGGGCTTTCCGAATGAACATAGGCAATATTTTATCCAGGTAGGTAACACGCGAGCGAAGCCGCGGGCGAGTAAGCTAGTTATATATGTAGATAGTGTATCTAAATTATTATACTCGTTTCGAAAGTGTCATATCAACGAATTCAGTTGTAGGTACTCAACTCAAAGTAAATGTTTTTACATGAATCTCCTTAATTTTTAAAGGTTTTATTAATATACCTAAGTAGTATTTAAATAATTTCCCTTTCCTATTAGGTAGGTTAAATCTGTTTTCAAAAGAAATTACAAAGTTTTTCATTTATTGCCTTCCGTTGCGATGGAAAAATTAAAGGGTTCAAATTACTCCAAATAGAAAACGTAGATAAACCTGACTTGGTTTATTCTTACTTTTCCAGTATTTTTGGTCGTAAACGCACAAGTTAGCTGAACAACTGTAATAAAATGCCCGCGGCGACGCGGCCCGGAGGGAAGGTTCATTGGTTGGGGGATAAATCCTACCCACTGGACATCACTACGTTCCACTGGGTTCACTGACTAAATATAATACACGATAACAACTCTGGCATGTTGAATATACAATCTTAGACCACGATAAAATGAAAATTTAGTAAGGCTATGTTTATTCTTGTCACTCAATGTCGAAATTATTTCAAAGACTTTTCTTTAAAATTGTTGACTCGCTGTGATAACTCTAGTTATCACTGTGGTTTCATCTTTTCTCTAGTCTTTTTTCCTTAAGGTAGAATAGGTATGCCATTTATTTACTCGTATCTTTGTCATCAAAAACATTTTAGCCTAATAATATTGAAACGCGAAAGTTTGTATGGATGTGTGAATGAAAAGATGGATGTTTGTTGCTGTTTTACGCAAACTACTGAACGGATTTGACTGAAACTTGGAATATACCATAGTTTATGACCTGGAATAACAAATAGGCTGTTATTTATCCGTGTTAGTACCACGCGCGGAAGCTTGCCAACTACCTCTATTGACAATGAAATCGGAATCGATCGATAAGTAACAACAGACAGATAGGATTGAATGAATACGAATAAAATAACTATAATATACGTACCTACTTAAGGTTTCTGCATGCGTGAAACAAGCGCCACTCCTATTTTATTTTATTATTACGTTGAACAAAGGAATTTAAAAAATCGATTGTTCTGTTTGTGAAATCTATCATAAGCTTTTTTTAATACCTACCTCTGTAATAGTTTTATTTTGTTTAGGTTAGAAAGAGTAGCGAAGTTGCATTTGGTGGCCACTAAACTCTGTTTTCGCTACTCTTCCTAACCTTACAAAATAAATAAAATAGGCGGCGGCGCTAGTTTCACGCATACAGGAACCTTAAACCACAGAACTATCAACACGAAAATATCATTAAATCATGTAGTGGATGCTCATAGTTTACTTACAAAGAGATGTAATTCAAATTATCGTAAGATGAACAATTGAAGCATAAAACAAACTCAATTTGGTAATATAAATCAATTTTCCAAAGGAGGCTCATTACCAAATAACATTATCCGCTGCGCTTCAATACTGAAAAAACAAAGGCGCGCCGAGAAACATTCGCAAACTCGATAAGTATGATAATACAAGAGGCTTTAGCTCTCCCTAAAATGCGAGATCTAGTGAAGAGTTGCTACGAGTTGCGTAAAAACTCTACCCATTGAATTAAAACGACTTTGGTACTTGGGTAGGTACGTCTGTTTCGGGTGGCGGCGGGGGCTACGAGCTACCCTCTGATAAAAGGCGGCGTCAGTCGTTCGCCAGGCCAGACGCGCAAGCCTCGTCTACGGAGCGCTACGCCTCGTAGACGCCGCTACGAAAACTTTTATCGAGTTTTTACGATTTCTAAATTCTTTTCGTGGGTGGTCCATTTGTGAAGATTCATTTTCACCGCTAATATGATTTTATAACCGTTTCAATTGGTAAGATTTTACGAATTATACGTGCTTTTATTATTTGCTATTTATTGTTTTATTGGGCATAGAATTAAGTCTGCCTGATCTCGCGCTTTTAGGTGCATTTGTTAAATGTTCAACATTATGATTAGAAAACAATATTGTATACACAATACAAATTTTGACAAAAAAATAATTTGCAATTGATGTATTATTCAATGTAACTGTTTAGATATTAATCATTACCATTTTAGAAACAACTTGAAATTTGTCATTTATTACTAGCTGCACCCCGCGGTGTTACCCACGGTGAATAGTTCCCGTTCCCGTGGGAATACCGGGATCAAAAGTAGCCTATTTTTTAATCCCTGGTATACGCAAATCTGGTACCAAATTTCATTTAAATCCGTCCAGCCGTTTGAGCGTGAAAGAGTACAAACGAACTTACATAATTACACACTTACACACACAAACTTAAAAACAAACTTAACCTTTATAATATTAGTAGGAAGTAGGATAGGATAGGATTTGCTGATATGCCGAAAAAGGTAAACGCTAGCAGTAAATCAGTAGAAGCACAGAATAAATAATACTCAGTACAAGTACGAGTAGGTAGTAGAAGGCTTTAACTTTTAACAGTTCTTGTTATGTTGAACAAGAACTGTTTACTTATTCAAGCAACGGAAATAATTGATGTAATAAGTACCTAATTGAATACTTGTTGTGCGAGGTCCAAGGAGTTATTAAAAAGCGACGAATAGGCTAAAGTTCTTTGATATGTATGATTTTAAACTAGCGTATTCCTCAATTTCTCCAATAAATCCAATTGGTAGTATTAGGTATTTATGTTTTACAATTCCTATTCAATTAGAAATGAATTCCTATTCTGCAAGATGTGAGCATTTACGTACCTAACAAATATTTATTTGTACACATACCTTCAATATTTAGTGTAAGACCAATAGCGAGGTCCGTCTAGCGTAGCTTATCAATCAATTACAATGTATGAACGAATTACGGTAACATATCAGCATATTTTAGATATATATCTGTGGGTTCAGCTATAATTGGTATGACATACGCGAGCACTAAATACAGCCTTAATTAAACAAGAGAACAACGAACACAACAGATTCTCACATTGTTAATTTACCGTTTTAAATGAAAGCCGAACATCTAAAGCACTCCATTATATTCCAGTAAATAAAACGCCTTCCTCGCAAACATACCTTAAGTTAATTTTTCCTTTTAGTCTCTCATTTCCATGTCGGGGCGGTCGACGAGGCACTTATCGTTTTTGTCGAGAAACACGCTTGATTTTTATAATAAAAGCCGTTTATTCGCCTTGACGTCGACAGAGACGAAGGCAGGGTCTATGGTGCTAAAGATTTCATAAATAAGGGAAAAGTATTTACAGTTACATCTTTACTTAATGGTTTATGCTACGGCAATCTACGCTTATACGCTTAATGACACGTTGTAGTGCCTGGGAAGTTGTGGAGATGAAGTATGATTGCCCCGTACCTATGAGTAGGTGCAATAATACTTGACCTTAACGGCTAGGCCTAAGTTTCCTCGCGATGTTTTTCTTCGTCGTTTAAAGTTTTCAATACTTTCTGTTATAAAAATTCCAAAGCAAAGAAAAATCAATTGCTGCACGGCCTTGAACCTGCGACCTTGCAATCGAGAGCAGAAAAGCACTATCTCAATTGACAATTGATCTTACAAGGTGATCTCAGCAATCAGCAATAGACAAAAATACTCCACAAAGCTGGCTATCCGTTTCAATGTCTTTCTTTAGTAACTTGTATCATTGCCCAATGCGGCCCGGAAATGATGTAATTTTCGTACCCGATGCGATTGTAAACTTTAAGATAAAGAAACAAATCGTTTTATCATTGTCACACAGTCTCAGATATTCTATAGATCCGTTCTTATTAAAAAGATAATACAATAAACAGCATCCACGACAGCATCCACGACAGCAGTAATTAAGTTTATAAGTATTTGTCAATGTTCTAGTGTTAACTTAAACTACTATAAAACAAAATTAAACTATTATTGAAAGCAATGAAACCTTTCTCGATGAAAGCTCTGTTTTTAAACCTACTGCAGTTAAGGAGGTAGGTTTATTCTCTAGGTATAAGTAAGTACATCCCTGCCGTGGCCTCGAGTGGCTCGATGTATAAAGCTATGGAGGAAGTGGAAAACATGTAAAAAGTTGAAAAAACCTCTCGGTCGCATGTCAAGTTTCTAGTGCGCTTGAGCACTTGTTTGTAGTTTAATAGGGTTTGACTAAGCTGCCTTTATGCAGGGGTCTGCAATGAACGCTCATTCGTTTAAGGCATGCGCCAGTCTCGAATTTTCACAAGAAATATAAAGCTCTTATTATGCATTGAATTTCAAGAATATACTTTGCGTGTTACCGTATTACCTATGTGTTTATTATATCAATATCATAAATGTGAGTTCCTAACTTGATAGATTATTTGTTTTATGGCGAAAGAAAGATATAAAACTTTTTGTAAGATCTATGCAATTTTCAATTAACATTTTTCGCCGTAACGATTATATAAATAATATTTTCGTTATTCCTACAGAAGATTATCAAGAATCCGAGTTAATCCCGTCCTTAAAACAAAGATCTCAAAACCGGTCGCAAATCCCCTGGAATAAATAAATCCGTGATTTTGCGAATTACAAACTTTTGATGGAAAAATATATTAATTAAACGCCGCAAATACGGTGGAGGGGAGGCTCATCAAAAATGTATAGAATTCGTATGATTTGCATAAAAGTCATTTTATTGCCTCGAAAGACAAACAGAATAGGATATTAGCTGTTGGAATGAAGCCTGAATTGCGGTCTATCTGCCGACTGTCTGCTGATGGGCTGCTACATTTTGTCTACTTACATTGTGGATTTATTGCTTTTTATTTTGTTGTTTACTGATACATTGCCAGATACCAAAGAGATACGTAAGAACCTTAACTATATACTGCACTTTTAATGTTCATTAGATCGTTGCTTATTAATGATTTTGTACGGAAAATATAATAAGAAACGGTTTAGAGTCTGAGTAGTAGAGCTGTAAGTCTTGAACCAGTTATACAAAATCTTAAACTAAAAGAAAATGGAAACTTGTCTCGATAAAAATCAATGTAGCTTACATAATACTCTCTATAGACTAATTCAGTTCAAGCTTTAAAGCTCATTTTAGGCGTCAAATTTTCAGAGTATTGTAACAAAAGCTAAGCATTGATATAGCACGAACTTAGATGATAAAACCTAATACGGACTTCAGCTATAAACTGACGATAAAGTTGATTACAAAAGAGTTTCCTGTGTGCATACGAAAGCACCTATTTGTTCCTATTGTATAGTTTTATATACAATTTTATATTGGATTTTATACGTCCTGTTTTTTTAAGCCTTACGGTCTGTAGTAACATCAAACTCTCATACCGAAACTTGGCAAGTATTACTTTATATTACAGCTACGAAACAAAGTTTGAACATTAGGGAACTTTGCGCATTATGTTTCGGTTTAGTTTTGTGTAAACATAATATTTTTCAATGATGTAAGAGATATTTTTCAATAAACAGTCATAATCTGAGTTAGATGTAACTTTGTTTCGAACTCACATTGTGAGGTTTGCAAACGTTCACAAACAAGCGAACTACTGACTCTCGTAGTATACCTCCTGGGTCGTTTATAGTTTGTACTAGAAGATAAATGGGATCGGTCGATGACCGTGCATAAATTGGTTTTAGTTCCTTTAGTTATGGGTAAACGCAAAACAGGGTCCTAATCAATAGTTGGTTACAAGAGGTTCTTTTAGGAAAATAACGTTTATTTAATTTTGGTACATTCCTACCTGTGGTATCTAGTTAAACCTCAATATTCAATTGTACGGTCGGCCAAGAAAGTGGTCTACCAGTTTTGACAAAACTTTCTGTGAGATCTAATTGTCGATAAGGTTAACTTGCGAGAATTCGAAAATAATAGTTGAGAGCAATTGTCACTTTATAATGTTACTACAAGTGGAAATCGACCTTGTTGTTTCATGTCGTTCAAATAAACCTAAATCTTAGATACCTTCTTAGAGGTAGACCACATTTTTGGCCAGCCGTACATCCTACAAAGGAAAAAAGATAAATTTCCATAAAACATGTCAAATAACTGCACATCTCTGTCTCTTCCAAGCTGTGCGTCCATCATGATGGTGGGGTGAGCTTTCCTTATATGGGCTTCCTCTACTTCACTCTGTCATCCGTTATTTGGACTCTGCATCTCGTCTTGGCTGTGCCCCAACATATGCGACCGAGAAAGAAAGAAAGAAAGAAAGAAAGAAAGAAAAAATCATTTATTCTTGTAGGACCTCAAGGATCACTTAAGTTTAGTTTTACATGCTAGGTGATTCTAATGAGAATGGAGAGCGGTAGTGTTTCGCACGTATTCCGGCAGTCTCCTCTTCACGTGTAAGATACACGTGAAGAAGAAGAAGGGATAGTTTAAGTTATTAATTTAGAATGTTTTTTTATTTGTATCATGTTTTCGTTTACAACTTTTCCTTAGTTTTATTTATAGTAAACTAATACCAGTACATTGCAGATCCGAAAAAAATGTTTTCACTGCTGTAGTTTTCAAGCTGAAGTTCTCTCAGATCTTTAAGGACACAAATAAACTTTACCGAGTAACTGCTGAAAAGTGTACGCCAAAGAAACATCCTCAAAGAATTTTAACAAGCATTCTGATGGAGTTTGAAAGTATTCAATGAGCCCCGTGTAATTATGTCGAGCAAGTTGCCGCATTCATTAGCTTGGTTCGTTCAATATTCATGGGGCTAAGTTACATTTTTACTTCGCGACAGTCAAATCCTTGCACAAACACAAATTATATGGAAATTAGACTAAGTTCGTTCGAGTCCTCAACAAAAGCTTGTGAAGTTTGTGCAATTTGAATGAGCTGTACCTACATTAATGACTGATTATGTTCTTTAGTACCTACGGTATTTGCTGTGGCTGGAATTATAGTAGCTTACCAACAGTATAACGTACCTCCACATCTACTTCAATCCGCTCTTCACCTGATGTCCTATGATTTTTTGAGCTTTGACTCAATTTGATAAAAAACAGCTGCCGGCCGATTCAAATTTTGTTTGAAAAAGGACATAAACTAGCGTACAGGCAGCAAAAGACTTAAAAATATGTTAAGCGTTCAGAATATAAATAGTGCCAACCAAGGTAACTCTAATACGTGTCTCCTTTTCTGCCACATTACTCGCTCATTCGAACTTACAGGGTATATAGGTCTACTAAAGTTAGTGAATCACATTTTTAATCTCATTTTGAGGCGTTTCAGATTGCCGTTTCATTATATTTGTTACTAACAATCAATTTGTTTATAAGGATTCAACAACACATCTTACATGAAGCCAAAGATAATTTAAGCTTAATCTTACTACCCGTACCGTAATTAATTACCCCTGAGAAAGTTTACAGCTAAATTACTGTAGGTACTCTATAATTTATTACCTAATTGCTTTAGGTTAACGTCAGCAGGTACCATCAGTAAGTTTACCTTATTATTATGTTATATCTCATACTGTTCAGTCATATTAATATCCGTGTTTAATATACTCATACATGATACAGGAAATTTATCACAAGTAGGTACATATTATATTAAATCATCTTACACTTTGGCTAATTTTCATTCTTGTCTTTCCATATTATTACATAAATTTTCATCATGAAAATTCTACAACTACCTACATAGCTTGGTTATCGTTTAGGTACTCGTAACAATATCAATTTAATTTACAAAATTAATAGTAAAAATTAAGAATAAGTAAGAATATAATAAAATAATATAAACTATTAAACAATTAATGATCTCTTTTTTTTCAGAATTGTTTATATAATTATGTTTACCGATTACTCTGTCAACTGGTTCTATTTTGAAAAATATTTTTTTGTTTGATGGAGTATGGGGTCTTCCCAGGTGGTCCCATTAAAAATAACTGGCTAAGTGCGTGTCGGGCATGTTACTTGTTTCATAAAATAAAGCAATTTTTTTATTATAATTTCAGATGCTGAATCGGACGTTGCAACAGCTCAAATTAGACGTAACTTAGCTTCAGCTTCTATTCAACGTAAAATAGTACAAAATATCGAACTTAGCTATCACATTATTTTAAGAATAGGTTCTGGGAATCTTCGCTATTTTATATAATATATTGGAGAGATAGTTTCTATCGCGTAGTTTTATGGGGGAAACAATGGTAAAGGTTTTCGTAAAGCATCGATATCTTGGTTGTGATTTGGGTCGGGTTGTGTAGGTAGTGGGTAGTGGATAGTGATGTGCGAGGATAAGGAGGAGGCGAGGAGCGAGGCGACGGCGAGCCCGCGTCGTCTGTGTTGGGCGCGCCGGCCGCCCGCGCCGCTGCCCGACACCCGCGGCCTCTGCTGCGCCAAGCTGCTTAGGAAGAATGGCAGACCAAAAAAGGTATGTAGGTACTATATATTCTTTCGATAAATCCTGCACGAAGGACCATTTTCTTAGATAAGTATGTAACCTTATACATTTTTTTTGGTACCTTTGGTTTTTTGGTAAAGAGTGCATCTTAGCCTTAGGTCATAGCATAGACTACAATACAAGAAGGTTTTTTTTATTTTCTGACATTTAAACAATCAATAAGTTAATTAGCCTTCCTCCCTCCGTGGTCGAAATAATTTTATCAATATTTTTTCTATAATTATTATTATAATAATAATAATAAAATAAATAAATATCCTTGGACATTTCACACAGCGTCATCTAGTCCCAAGCTAAGCAATTTAATGCTTGTGTTATGGTAACCAGATGACTGATAAACTACATAGATACATTTTTTTTTGTAAATACATACATATTATACATAGAAAACACCCAGACACGAACCAAATATTTGCAGATCATGCCAACATTTGTCCCGCAGCGGGGATCGAACCCGATAATGATAATGATATTAATAATATATAGCCAGGCTTAAAAGTAGGTTTTACAAAGTTCTTTCAAATGATTTGTTTTGTCAATACTGAAGCGTCATCAGACCCGTTGCGTCGGTTATATCTAATGCACTGATACTGATTGTGGTTTCTTCTATAAACTTTACTATTCCGGATCATGGACAAAGTTGAGTTCAAGTTATATCAATTAAGTTCTAGTTTACAAGTATGATTGATCTACAAACTAACAAACACTCTCTCAAAGTTAAACTTGTAGTGTTGGTATAATATTAGGATTCAGCGTAGCCGGTATATCTAGTATTCACGCAAGTTAAGTGCGAGCATATGCGCAAGCATAATATATTATGCTCTCTGCATTTCCTTCAATTATACTTGCACAACTCGACTTTGGGTGTTTTCCGTACACATTTACACATCGACCTAGATATGTACAGAGCCAAATGTATATAATAGTCTGCGGTACGGTACTTATGAGAAATGCAAGTGCTTCACAACACCAGCACCATTTTCTTTAAGTGTTACTTAACTAACGAGTTCACCAAGTCTAATTGGTAGGTAACTTCCAAAACCATTTTCTCGTGCTCCGAATAGAGCCATTGTGATTCCTTGAACTCGCTAAAATTACTACAAGTTTCTGTCTGGTTTCATAATAGTTCTATGAGTTACAGGGGTATTTCAATCTTGTTACTTGAATGAAGCACCGACCGACCCAACTGAAAGGTGCCTATATTTCAAGGTGTAGCGCATTTGAGCCCGATATAATCGAAGTTTCCCAAACTTTCGAATACGGTAGTTGACTGATGTTCATTAGGTATATTATAAATACCTGTTAATAACCCAAAACACCAGTAAACAACAAGAACCTATTGTTTATATATTCAATCGGCCATCGTTAAATGAAAGTAACGTTTACTGCGGTTCACTTAATTTGTTCATATTTTCATCGAACCCTCTAACAAGCGAAGTTATGCGACGCATCTATCCGTCTCACTGGAGAAGTTGAGACAGTGGAGATATTATGTACATTGCGTTAGGGTTTGTAACTAGCAAGACAAATAAGTTGGCCGTAGAGCACCGAGTTCGGATCAAATTAGTTGTGCTGACGTCTCGCCCGGTCGAGTTTGATTAACCCCTCGTGGGGAAACGGTGAACAATGAATAAGTAACCAGACTCTTAAGATATGGAAATAAACCACTTTGGTAGTCATAAAGCTCACTTATAAAACTCTACTTGACATTGTCGCTAAAACAGACTCAGCCCATTATTCATATTCAACTATCAAATTAGCACGACTTTAAAGAGTTATTTTCTTGTTGGTCAATCAAAAGAGATGTCAACAGATGTATATATAATGATGCTATATAATGATTACTGGGTAAAGTGATAAACCACTGTGTTCCAGCGGAACAGATGATATATTTTTCGTTCGAATTTCTTTCATTATTTTCTTATGTAGGTAGCGTATTAAAGACATACACAATTTTGAGGGTAGATCAAAACCGTTCACAATATTTCTATTGGCTGTTTTGGTGTGACGCCTCTATTGTCTTTCGAAACGGCGAAAGGAAGCCATTTTGAGAGTTGCTTGTTCGACGCCTTCCGATACAGCCGCGCGCGCATCCTTCGTGTTTTCGCACAGTGCCGCTCGCGCTTCAATATCATATAAGACCTCTAGTGATCGTTCCATAAGAGACACAAACTACAGTCCCAGCATCATTCCTCACCTATGGACCTAGAAAGTGCGGTGAATTCTCAGTGCAAGCCGGACACGACCCTGGACCTGCTAGATTGACGAGACCAGGTTAGTTGCGCCATACAGCCTACTGAAACTCCCGTACATAGTTTTGGTCCTTCGAGCCGGATAGTACCTATCCAGTTTTGATTCCTCCAGATTGTGTCGTCTTTATTGCTACACTACGTGTACATATTTTAGTAATTTTCCATTGCAATCGTAAGTCATCTTTGTTACACAAAATGGCGGACGATTCAGCTATTGAACAAGATATTTTCGAACGAGATATTATCTTAGAGGATCTTAAAAGAACGTTGCTTTTTTCCACTACTGATATTTTACAATTTAAATCAAGATCTACTGATCTCACTTCTCAACAAAGAAAGTTTGGCAAACTTCAAGCTAAAATAGAAAAAGCTTTGATGAAATCTAAAACCTTTAACAAAGAAGAACAGTTAAAAATTCGTAATGATTTTAATGATTGTTATTACGCGATATTAGTACATGTTAATAAATTTAAACAAGCCGATCAAGAAGGTAGACGCATGAGCCGTATTACTACGCAATCGTTGCCTTACACACAAAATCATTGCCTTAACAAATTGCCTACGTTGCCATTGCCAACTTTCAGTGGAGAATCTACAGATTGGCCCTCATACTACGATTTATATCGTGCCGTTATCCACAGCAATGATGCCTACACATCAGCGGAAAAGTTTAGATACCTGTTGTTAACTCTAAAAAATGAGCCACATAACTTAATTAAATCCATTCCAATCACAGATGAAAATTATACTGTCGCTTTAGAAATTCTTATAAATCGGTATGAGAATCGTAGAATCATTGCTTCTAAACATTTAGATCGCATTCTTGACATAGAAAAGTGTGCTAACGAGTCTAATGTAAGTTTACGTAAACTAGTTAACGTTTATATGGAAAATATTAAAGCACTCGAAATGATGAGATTTCCAGTGCACGAATGGAGTTTCATTTTGTTAAATATCTTACTGCGTAAGATACCGCATTCAGTTCGTAAGCGTTTCGAGTTATCGCTCAATAAAGCTTCTGATATACCTACCGTAGATATACTCATAAGTTTCTTAGAACAGGAAATTTCAACGTTTGAAATTATGTCGAACAGCGATTCAAAAATTGTTGAGGGTAGGTCTCGCGTACCCAGCGTGAACCCGTCCCGAGCCAGCGGCTCCGGTGGCGCCGCTAACGGTCATTTTGGTGTTTCAAAACCAAACGGTTTTACTCCGCGACAAACATTCGCCGTTACGGAATCAACCGATGTTCAAATTGGCAAACGATGCATTTTGTGTGACGATCAACACATCTTATCAAAATGCTCGAGATTCTTGAATATGTCTCCGCAAGATAGGTACAATTTTGTTAAAAATAAAAATATTTGTTACAATTGCTTGAATGTAGGTCACGATTTAAGAACTTGTAGGTCGAATTATGCATGTCAAACGTGTAATAGACGACATCACACATTATTACATTTTGAAATCAAACATAACTCAAACCAAGCATGCCCCGTCTCTTTCCCTCCTACGGAGGAAGCTACGGTCGATCCCGGCCTCACTACCATGTCACTGCAACCGACTAACGTGAATCATGCGATGCGCGAGAGTGGCGAGTCGTCCATTGCGCCGTTGGTTAGGAAGTGTACAGTCATGCTATCTACTGCGCTCGTCAATGTATGCGTTGGTTCAACGAATCACTCAATTCGTTGTTTGATTGACACCGGTAGCCAAGCGAGTTTTATGACGGAAGCGTGTTCTAAACGTTTAGGTTTGAATCCTAGGTATGTTGGTATTCCAGTGTTTGGGATCGGGGAAGAAAAACCGATACAACCAAAAGGAATAGTTTCGTGTGTTGTCACTCCTCGTGGTTTAAATGTTCCAGCTATAGCGGTCGAAGCTTTAATTTTACCTAAATTGTTTTCGCAATTTCCAAGAATTCCATTACCTATCGAAGCGTGGCCCCATATTCAAAACTTAAACTTAGCCGACCCTTATTTCAACGCGAGTAACGCTCAACCAGTTGAAATGCTTTTAGGTGCTGATGTTCTTTCTCACATTTTGCTGGGAAATATTGTTAAGGGTCGTCCTGATGCGCCAATAGCAATTAATAGTGTTTTCGGCTACTTATTGATGGGAAAAGTATTTTTCGATGTTTGTCCTACTCTGTCTCCACTCCAGGTGTGTCATAGCTCCTTTTTCGAGGACAGCGACCTCCAACGTTTTTGGGAGCTGGAGGCAGTTCCTGAAGATAAATCTTTTACCCCCGATGAGAGTCAGTGTGAATCGATTTTTCAAAATACACATTCTCGCGACGAAAACGGTCGATACGTCGTAGCACTTCCATTTAAAACTGCACCTATACTAGGTCAATCACGTGACATTGCTCTCGCTCGTTTTCGTAAATTAGAATATCGCTTAGAACGTAATTCGTCCCTTAAAAAGGACTATCACGCTTGTCTACAAGAGTACATTGATTTAAATCAAATGGAACTCTGTAATCCTCCGTCTTACGACGATAATTCTCACTATTATATTCCGCACCACTGCGTGGTCAAAGAATCAAGTGAAACCACCAAGTTGAGGGTGGTATTCGATGCTGCTTGTAAAACCAGTAACGGAAAATCGTTAAATGATCTTTTGCTCACGGGTCCGAAGTTGCACTCTGACATAGTAGATATTTTACTTAATTTCCGGGTTCACAAGTTTGTTTTCACAGCTGATATTAAACATATGTATCGCAATATTTCTGTTCGAAAATCTGATTGGGAATACCAGCGGATTGTTTGGCGGCCATCTCCTGACCTACCTATTCAAGATTATAGGTTGCGCGTCGTCGTTTTCGGCATCAGTTCATCTCCGCACACAGCGTTACGTGTTATACAACAACTCGCACGGGATGAAGCTGAGAAGTTCCCACTAGCGTCCTCAGTTTTGATGAGGGATGTTTTTGTTGACGATGTCGTTTCCGGGGAAGACAGTGAGATGAACGCACTCAATCTACAAAAACAGCTGATCGGTATTTGTGCAAGCGCAGGCTTTGAGTTGCGCAAGTGGCACAGTAACTCGCCGGCGATACTCGCCGCAGTGCCCTCGGACTTTCATGGTGAGCGGCCTGAAGCCTTATCTTTCGCTGATGTAGAAAAAGATCCCTCGATAGAGGTTCTCGGGCTCCAATGGAACCCCACTTCGGATAGTTTTTCTTTTAAGGTCAAAACTTCTAATTTAAATTGTACAAAACGGGCAATACTGTCAGAAATTGCAAGAATTTATGATCCGATAGGGTTTTTATCACCAGTAATATTATACGCTAAATATTTAATGCAACTACTTTGGATAGCAGGTACAGGTTGGGATGAGTCACCTCCTATTGATATCGTAAATGCTTGGCTAAGCTTTGTCAAGCAACTTCCACTCTTGTCGCAGTGTGTTTTTCCGCGTCACATATTTTCTAATTCAATTTCTATTGAACTTCACGGTTTTGCTGACGCCTCCGAACGAGCTTATGCCGGGTGTGTGTATATCCGGTGTAAATGTAGTGATGGTCAAACTCGGGTCTCCCTTGTTTTGGCAAAAACAAGGGTTGCACCTCTAAAAAGATTGTCGATCCCCCGATTAGAACTTATGGCAGCGCTATTACTAGCCAAGTTAATTAGTAAAGTTATGCTCGCCTACGGCGACCGAATTCATTTCGATCATGTCTACGCATGGTCCGATTCCACGATTGTGTTAGCATGGCTACGCTCATCGCCACATGAATGGAAGACGTTTGTGTCCAATCGCACAAGTGACATACTGTCACGGGTGCCTGCCAGTTGTTGGCGACATGTACCGTCGTTTGATAACCCAGCTGACTCGGCTTCCCGGGGAATGCTGCCCGCGGTGTTCATCGAACACTCCTTATGGTTTCATGGTCCTAGTTGGTTACAAACTGAGCCAAATACTTGGCCGGTTCTTAATCAAAATATAAATACTATGGAAGAAAAACGTAATCTTCCCATTATTGCACATCCTTCTTCTGTAGGTAAAGAAGAAGAACCTGAGTTTCTTTCAAAATTTTCTTCTTTAGGAAAACTTGTTCGTGTCGTTTCTTACATTTTTCGATTTTATTACAAGTGTAAAAAATCACAGATTGCCTTTCCTCGGCACATAACGGTGCTCGAGTATAATTCTAACTTAAAAAAGATTATAGGTATAGTTCAGCAGTCTACTTTCGTAGAAGATATTAAAAATATTTCAAATAGTAAATCGCCTACAAATCAATTAAAACGCTTATCACCATTTCTAGATAAAGATAATTTGTTGCGTGTGGGTGGACGTTTGCATAAATCATTGCTTTCATTCGAATCAAAACATCAATTGATACTTCCGAAGAAACATTACTTAACTACGTTAATAATCGATGATGCTCACATTACACACCTACACGCAGGTCCTCAGTCCACACAGTACTTATTGTTACAAAAATATTGGATTTTATCTGGGCGGGATATAGTTAGACAGCGTATACATAAGTGTGTTCCGTGTTTTCGCGCGAGACCCACACACACACAGCCACAGATGGCTCCGTTGCCGAGCGTACGCGCACAGTCAGCGCGTCCTTTCATTAAAACAGCTGTTGATTATGCCGGCCCGTTCTATGTTCGTGCAAATAAAGTTAGAAATGCTAAAATAATAAAATCATATGTTGCGGTATTTGTTTGTATGAGCGTAAAGGCAATACATTTAGAGTTGGTTTCTGATCTTACGACAGAATCTTTCCTCGCGGCTTTACGACGATTCACGTCTCGCAGAGGTTTATGTACAGATATTTATTCCGATAACGGAAAAAAACTTTGTAGGATGTAGCAACCATCTTCGTGAGTTGTATACATTTTTAAATTCAGACGCCGTTCAAAGGACATTACATGAACAGGTACTTAAACAAAACTTGACATTTCACTTTCAACCTGTTACTGGGTCACATTTCTGTGGTTTAGTAGAAGCAGGCGTTAAAAGTTTCAAACATCATTTACATCGTGTTATAGGAACTCGTACTCAAACTTACGACGAAATGCACACTTTACTCTGTCAAATCGAGGCAGTCTTAAATTCACGTCCCTTATGCGTCTTGAGTTCAGATGCGTCAGATCCACAACCGCTGACTCCAGCGCATTTTTTGGTTGGTGGACCTCTTACGGCCCTACCTGACATTTCATTGACAGAATTCAATACTGATAGGCTTAATCGTTGGCAGTGGGTGCAACAATGCATTCAACATTTCTGGAAGAGGTGGAGTCGTGAATATTTACACGAAATCCAACAAACACATAAATGGTTTCATAATCGCGGCCCTCCTATTAGTGAAGGTATGATTGTTGTGGTGCGCGATGATAATTTGCCGGTTTTACAGTGGAGATTGGCACGGGTGCATGCTCTGCATCCAGGTACGGATAATATAACACGTACCGTAACCCTTCGAATGGGCAACTCTTATACTAAGAGACCTGTGGTAAAAATCTGCCCCATTCCTTTGCAATAATTTTTCGTTTCTTTTTCATTAATCAGCAGTACGTACATACTCATTATTAGTTTATAGTTTTCTTTAGTGTAGTATAATTACAAACAATTTTCATGTTAAAAGCAACCACGTTCTTTTAAGGTGAGCGGCATGTTCCAGCGGAACAGATGATATATTTTTCGTTCGAATTTCTTTCATTATTTTCTTATGTAGGTAGCGTATTAAAGACATACACAATTTTGAGGGTAGATCAAAACCGTTCACAATATTTCTATTGGCTGTTTTGGTGTGACGCCTCTATTGTCTTTCGAAACGGCGAAAGGAAGCCATTTTGAGAGTTGCTTGTTCGACGCCTTCCGATACAGCCGCGCGCGCATCCTTCGTGTTTTCGCACAGTGCCGCTCGCGCTTCAATATCATATAAGACCTCTAGTGATCGTTCCATAAGAGACACAAACTACAGTCCCAGCATCATTCCTCACCTATGGACCTAGAAAGTGCGGTGAATTCTCAGTGCAAGCCGGACACGACCCTGGACCTGCTAGATTGACGAGACCAGGTTAGTTGCGCCATACAGCCTACTGAAACTCCCGTACACACTGAAAATCGTAACGAAATTACGTCATTTGTTCAATCACACTAATATTATAAAGGTGAAGTTTGTTTGTGTGTAAGTGTGTAAGTATGAATGTTTGTTGCTCCTTCACGCTCAAACGGCTGGATGAATTTGAATGAAATTTGGTACCAGGATTGCTTATAACCTGAATATAATAGGCTTTTGATCCCGGTATTCGGGATTCGATTTCGGGTACGGGAACTATTCACCGCGGGCCGCAGCTAGTACATAAATAAGTATAGAAAAGGAAATAAACATTAAAAAACAGTATATAGGTAAAATTCAAATTTATTTGTTTTGGCCACAATTCTATCGAGAGGGTTTATCAAAACAAGGTAAAGAGAGATATTTTTCTTTGAAGCAAACAGCATCCGAGAGTGGTTGAAGTCACTATTTTGCAATTCTAAGTTTGGCAAAGAGGTTTTTCAATCCGACTAATGTGTCTACCTCGACTCTAAGACCTCGACTTGAATATAGGCATGTACTACGCATTTATGTCGATGCCTCTATTGCTCTTTTGTAAGAATACCTAGACGACAAAGATGAAATGATATTTTATACATGCCTGAAATTATTTGGTAGGAACATATTTAAAATTTGAGGCTACGCTAAGTGGTAGTGAAGTAAATTTATTGAAAAAATATACAAACAATACTTTAACTGCTGTAAAATGATTCGAAAGCTCCGAAATGAATAATTTACTTTCGTTTATGGTGTTCTATTAACACATGAGTTTCATAAAAATAGAACAGCATTCTGTCTCCATAATAACCCTAGTTACAGAGTTTCAATAAACAGCTTCCGACTCCGTCATTAGATCAACACACTATTTAGAATATATCTAAATAGTATTCAATAAAGCACGCAGTGATGCCCAAAATTCAGCACAATTAGATAAAGGGAACCTGTTCAAAATTCGGTTGAAAGCTTTATTTCAAAGTGAAAAAGAACCAATGTAAAGTTATAAGTCCGAGTTTTTTACTATATTTTAGGTATATGAAACGTAAATACATCCGAAACTAAATTAATAAAGTCGCTAAGTAGCTAGTTAACGATCAAAGTCCGCAGGTAAAATTACTACAAAATTTACCTCTAGGTGGCACGTAAACTGTCACCCTAATTTTCCTTTAGCGCTAATGAATTTACGTTCAGTTAATTAAGCTTTGCATAATAATTAACAAAAAATCTGATTTGCTTTCATTTAAAAGCGCTGAATTTACTAATTTGTAATTAAAAATGGTAGAAGTTTGAAGCCCTTGTCGAAGTTAAAATAATGCTGATGAAAACAGAAAAAAATATTACGTCAAAGTAATTTTTGTCGCTTCCTTCCTCCTTACTTTTCGAATTTTCCTTTATTGGACGTCTAGTTGGTAGATGTTTTTGCAAAATTTACATACCTAAGTGGGTGCAACCGGGCTGAGATGATGATTCTGAAAAAATTGTAAAGAAAATCTATTATGTGCATTTTTGCGCATAATATAAATAATGCGAAGTTAATAAGTTGAATCTGTTGAAAAAAAAACAAGACAAAAAAAAAAAAATTAATACCGACAATGTAAATTAGATAAAATTCATGACCCTTTTCTTTTATTTACATGTATTTTGGAGATTTAAATATCAATGGCAAAGGCCTTCTATCAATATTAAATCGTATCACATCACCATAATCACGAATAGAGGATGCCTTTCGTAAGTTCCATCCGACTCACAAATAGTTTTCACTTTCAAAGTTTTCGTGACAATACGACTTAGGATTGATTTTTTTTATCATGTTGATAGTTTTCGAATCAAATATTAGACAAAGTAGTATTATATTCGTATATAAAAATCATGATTTAATATCAATATTGGGGTGGTGTAGTTATTATTTTATATTTTCAGTTGCAAATCGGAAAACTTTTTCTCTACAAATAATTTTAAGAGAGTTCGCAACCTCTGAAATATTGTTGACTGAAAGATAAATACATTAGGTGGGTTCCTACTGAGAAGAAAATAAGTAATATATTTGACGGCGCTTGTGATGGATGTATGAAAGATTGATTGATGTAAAAAGTAAGTAGGCAGGCAGCCACTGTCAAATACCACCAAACGTGTAATTTTCCCGGAAAAAGCAATGAGTAAAAAAATTACATTACTCACCGATTTCACAATTTTATGAAAACAAGTGCTGAGATTTTGAAAATATTTTCAAAAGCAAAGTATACATTTTTTTATTTTGGTTATATAAAAAGTGTCAGACACCCGGCGCCATCGCTTTATTGTAGCAGTCTCGATTCTGAAAAATGGTTTTAAACTCCTTAAAGGGTTTAAAACGTAATCGCTCCTAAGCTAGATTAAGGTGCCTTCGTCATTGAGAAATAGGTTTGTTATTACCCACCTACATAATACCTAGGCTCTAGATGTCCACATAGGTTCTCAGTAATAAATAACGCGGTAACAGGGGCGTTGAGGGCGATAATTTACTTCCTCAGGGGTATTTAAGGATCTGCAGACTTTGCGAAGGCTATTGTTGAATGAGTCGTTAGAGTCTTGTTTCGGAAACGAAATGTAGGTTACCTTTCATTGGCAGTATGATGGTAATTAAATATGCTCTATTCCTTAAATAAAATGATTGTTCGTTCGTAATTAAGTAGGTAATTCGAATTACCTACATAACTACGAACGAACGAATATGACAATCTAGATTTTAGACTTGATTTTTATGAAATTAAATACACAGAAAACACGAGTTTAGTTCAAATTTTTTTTTTATTTTTTTTTTTATCTAACCTATGCTGTCCCACTGCTGGGCAAAGGTCTCCCCCATCAACTTCCAAGCTTTGCGATCGCCGGCTTCGTCCCACCAATCAGCCCTGAATGCATCGAGATCATCACGCCAGCGTCTTCGAGGCCTGCCCCGGCGTCGCCGCCCATCTTCAGGCACCCACTGTGTGATGATCTTAGCCCACCTGTCTGGATGCATACGACTCACGTGGCCCGCCCATTCCCACTTGAGCCTAGCGGATTTATCTCCTACATCGGCAATTCCAGTCTCTGATCGCAGTGTGGTGTTACGGACTCTGTCGGTCCTCTTGACTCCAAGCACACTGCGCTCCATCGCCCTTTGGCAAACCTTGAGTTTGGACTTTTGAGACTCAGTTAAAGACCACGTTTGCGCACCATAGGTGAGGACAAATATAAACACCATAGTTCAAATACCTATATAAAAAATATTGTTTAAAATGTTTGCGTCATCCTGTTGCAAAGAATAGTTTTTGACGTGATAACGTCTTATAAATCGTTGAACGCCGGCTGTTGCTCGAAAAAGCATGACTCATTGTCACGTTCCGCCTGAGCCGAGCGTGCAAGCGAGAACGCGGAACAACTAAGTCACATTTTTTCTTATGACGTTATCACGTAAAATTATCATCCATAAACCGATCCGTCGTCGAACCGTTTACAGACAACTAATTTTTAATTTTTCTTTATCTATAGCTCACTTCACTAAAATCTCTAAACAAATTTCATTTTCCGCACTCCAAACTCGATCCCAGCGTTTTATTTTAAACTTTGTTAAGTTTGCTCTTTTTATTCAAAAGTTGGGCAACTCGTCGGATGTTCTAAAATGCATCTCAGTCGATGCCTGGACCTAGTTCAACACGAACTTATCCCTCGCTAACTACTTCAGAACAGTTCTTTCTTGAACCGATCAGTTTCCCAGCAGCTGTTCAAATTTTTGCACCACTTCCGTCTCGTTTACTGGGTAACATAAGATTTATCGAAAAACTACTTTGACGTCTTGCCGGAGTTAGATTTTACAGTTTAAATCCTATTTCAATAATAAACTCATTAGAATATATTGTTTGAATAAATGAAAATATACGTTTAAAACCAATAAACTTTTAACTCTGATGTGATCTACGATTCTCATTCATCACTTTAATTAACTTTATTCTCTATCGTATTCTCAATATATTCTCAATTTAGTACACACTATACAATTTTCCAAAATTACCTACTTATCTCAAAACTTAAAGAAAAACTGAATAATTGAATAAACATTATAAAGATTTCATTGATTTAAGTTTGGGAAATGCATACCTACATAAAACTTTTTCAATATCTTCGGCGGAAGCATACCCGTTTCAATAAACCCTTTAGCGCATTATCAGGTCTCGAACGTTTTTCAATTCAAATGAGTCCTGAACTTACAGAATGCCTTTAAACTTGTTCAATACTGTCGGAGCCGTCGGCGAAGATTTTAAAGCACGCAATAAGTGCGAGGCGGGACGCGGGTTTAATATGGCGCGCATCGAATTCTCGCGAGATACGCAACACGGAAAGATGGAGGAAAATTTACTACAAGAGTGAGCTATTTTGTTCTCACTTAGTAACGAGTTACATACTCTGGCTAGTATTTAGCTTTTATTAAAATTATAATAACTGTATGTTGGCTTCGGCTCCATGCATGCCAATCAAAGGTGCCGGAACTTCGTAGACTCGTCATATTAAACTTACAATAATAATATTATAGGTACTTGTGTCTGTACAGAATAAACTTTTGGTAGAATACCATTGAAACCGACAGCGAGATGAACCTAGACTCAAGTCTGGAGGTAGAGGAGAAAACTTTTGAATACTTACATACGAAATACATTGTGTTCTCAAAGTAGTTAGGTACATAATATAATAACTCATCTAGATTTACTTACTCGAGTTTGCTTAAAACTTAACTTTTATGTTCGTAGGTGTTCTTCGTCGAGTTGGTTCTGTGTGTGTCGTAACTAGAAGCTAGGAGTCAGATATATAGTGATAACAAAATGCTCTCCCAAAGATCGCTTATTTTCCTCAGAAACTTGTTCATAACCAATATACTTAGTAAGTTTTCCTTGTAACCTATCTATCATTTCCGCTTACATTTTCACTTCCTCCCGGGAGAGTCGATGGGATAGATGTGAATATCACTTCGCGTGGAATTGAAATCACTGAGATCGAGTCGTGTACGTGACTTAAAAACCCTTGCAGTGTTCAAGAAAATCTCTAAATAATATTTACCTCGCCGCCGGTTTCCGATTGGCTGCTCGCCGACTCTCCGCCATAGATAGCTTTCCTTTGAGGTGAAAATTGGTATTTATTCCCAGGCGTTTTGTTGTACGAATCGCTTTGACAGTCGTATTTCTTTATTTGATTAGGGTTCTCGGATCCACAAATCTATATTTTTGCAGAAGTTGCGTGACTTGCTCTTCAGTAGAACCATCCCGGAATTTGGATATGAAAGTATTTATATATGAAAATTGTATTGAAAAATCGATATTGCACATCGACTCGTATCTTCGTCGATGTGCGATATCGTAGCCGCTGTGTCGTAGAATAAACTTGAAGGTTTGTAATAGTACGAAAATCGAGAGTGAAACCGGAGACTTGTAACTTTTACAAGATATCAACGATCTCAACAGTATTGACATGACAAGTTATCATTCCCTGTAGCATTTCTGATATAAAAGTTTTCAGTTCATTCTTCATGACATGTAAGTAATTTATTTATTTGTATTTTGTCATGACTCCGAGGGAGCAAAGTGTCCAGAATAGCATAAAATCTCAAACGTATAGTGCAAATTTAGCAAATAATCAATGCTACCTATACTTATTTGCGATATAGTAAACATTGAAATCTTGATCTTTTTTATCAGTGTTGCTCTGATTACGCAGTGAACTTTGCTTTTCCAAATAACTCTCCTTTTCCACACAACCAAATAATAAATTCAAGCAAAACCAATAAAGCAATCCAATCGTATATTTATTCGGGAATTCATTACGGAATGCGAGACGTCTCCGTCACCGGATCCATTATCCACTCGGCCGGCGGTGGGTGCACGACAAACACTCGCTGTCACCCTCATATCTGCTGGATACCTATAACCCTTCCATACCTATACCTTTATTTGTAGGTAACCCTTCTATATCTATAGGTGTAAATCGAGATACTATACATAATAGCGACGTGTAAGCCATTTTGACGATAGATTAGTCTGGGGTGAGTTACCGACGCATCTAGGCGAATCGTACTATCAGTAGAGATCAATGTGAATTTAATAAAACTGTCAAAATGTGTGCTTCTAATATTAAAAAAAATGTCGTCATTACTTTTATCTTAGTGAACAGGTTCAAATTACACCCTATCTTTTTTTTTAAACTTGGTATGCTTTGTTATTTCTTTTTGGATTGAGGTGAAAGATTAATTATTTCAAGCATGATTTCATTTAAGAACAAAGTTTGTAAACACTCACATCTATAGATTTCACACCATGCACTATTTCACCCGCATGTTATTGATACTGTTATTATTTCCCGAATGAAATGATGCTTTTGGTTATTTATTTTACGTCAATATTTTATTTATATTTTATCACGGTGTTTTATTATTAGATTTATTTTATTGTCTCTTTTTTACGAGTTATATCATCATAATAATATTTTTTACCAGTTCTCATACTATTTTATGTGGGTGCAACATGTTTTTCGCTTCCATTCTATTTTATCAGCTGAAAGATTTACATTGTATTCTCACTTCGCTCTTCTCTAACATAAGTCTATTCACTTAGCCTTAAAAATGCTCGTCATACAAGATTTATCAACCGATTTCTTCGTAATCATTAGGATGGTCATTCTTCCAACCTCACAACATGATTCTTAGAAATCATAGACTTTGAACTTTGAGGGTGGACGTAAAACATATTTTGCAAAGTTTGTAGATTCTATTTACTGTTATTTCATCAGCTGCAAATGTTCTAATTAAAATGTAGGTGCATTGCATCTCATACTCGGCTTGTCTAGTATCATAATTCTGGTACTTTACTTGATTGATATTAGTTGGGATTTTATTACTCGCTGTAACCGTCGTCGCTCAAATGTTACCGAATGAACCGCCACAATTACAAGTTGGCAAATAGTTTTGTGAAAACAAACCATTCTTGTGGTTGTAATAAGTTTTCCACTTGTTTCTCAAAACAATTAAATACGATTGTAACTAAAAGTAGCATAAAAGTATTAAACTATAAGTAACTTAAAGTCCAACTAACTTTATAAGTTTGTATAAAAACTCAAACTTCGGTCACATTATGTTTTCCGTCGTGCGCAAATCATCAAATTATATATGTGTTTATAAAGTATAATAGTGCTATAAAGATTTAATATCCATTTCCACGATATCTCTTCCATTTATAAGTTCTATAAAATTATAAAACCAATTTACCTCGGCTTTGCTGGAACTTTTCTTGTTTAAGTATTCTTTTATGAATGGATGAAGAGAAAAATAGTTTTCACGGAGACTCATTTTGTTCTTAAAACATATTTTAAAGCCGTTGTTTCAGACTGGGCTTATCATAGTTCAAATAACAGTTGCTTCGCAAGTTAGAGTGAATTTCAATCAGCGTTTTTTACTAGCCGATTCATTTATATAGCTTTTGCGAGAGAGTGTAATTAATGCGATTGGGAGTCGCGTTTCAATTGAGATAAATGCTGACGAGACGGTGCACGGCACGGTGCCCGTCTGTTGTTGTCTGACTAGAGCTATATCTAGGAGGTATGCGCCGTTTCTTCATTAGAACATACATTACCGCAGCCCACCTGACCTCATACTCCTTAGTGGAATAACCAATTTCCCACAATATTGAAATATTGAAAGTTAACTTCTGCAAGATGTGGGCATGTACATACCAAATATGTATTTGGACATACCTCTGACTACCCCCTTAGACATCTTCAAAAAGGATCTAAAAATTGCATTAAGATCTGAAAGAAATGTCTACCGCTCCCTGGGATACAGTCGTGATCATATTTCAGTTTTTCATTTTTTTTTTGTAAATATCTAGCGAACCCCTTTGGAGAATCAGCCTTGATGTTTTACTACTAGCTATCAATCTAGCTGAACGCGCAAACGCAACGTGGATCCAAGAAATATATCCTGGTCGTTTCGTCGAAATTGTAAGTAGCGAAATCAAATTTACGACAGCGCCATGCTAAAAGGAAAACCAGGGAATTTCTTGAAGTTCGCAATAAGTTTCGGCTTTGTCCCTCATCGATGTGTTCACTCAATAATATGTATTGCCTTTCTCCCTTGTGTTTGCTTAAAAGCAATCGTAACTTTGTATTGTAGTTAACAGTTCTTTTGTGAAGATTTTTATTTAGAGTATTTACGCTCCAAGCTTTCACAGCAAATACTGTAATATTTTTAAATGAATCAAAATTTATTTATTCAATAACATCATAGTATAGTATGGTCTCAATTACCCTATTTGCATTCCACGTAGTAGGGTGAAAGTGTTTTTCATTGTGTTCACAGTTCCCGGCGTGACAAGACAGACATAGGCTTTTTGTAACCGCCAGCCCCTAGCCGAGGCACCAATGTATTCACTGAACCTTCACGGATCTTGCGCTTTGCCTTTTCCAGGGAAACTATTATGACTTATTCTATTGGAATAAGAAAATCTTTTGGATGTGTACTCGTTTGTAGGACAAGTAAGGTTTGAATATATAAATAAGGTTGAACTTTCAAGCACCTTTGAGAACACTGTTCTGTTATTTATTTACATGTATTTTTAAAAAATTTAAATTAGTATACAATTGAGTCCTATGTCTAAAGATAAGATGTCATGCATGAGTATAGAAGGGTATGATGTCGGTTTATACTGATGGATGTGATGATAAATGTAACTAAAAGATTAATTGGTACTTTTAATAAACACTCTGCTATATACTCGTATTATGAACAGGTACCTACAGTCTCAAATTGAGGTCTTGTTTGTGATTTTCTCGCAATGAATGTTTTGCATTATAAAGGAAAATTGTCTCTTTGACCGGTTGCTGCGTGCTCGCGGGTCGTACCTTGCGGCTCCTTCGAGATTGCACTTTATATTCATACCGCGCGGGTTAGCTCCGACCGACCGCATAACAGAAAACGGTTATTGTTATTCGATGTCATAACAGAGCTTACCCATAATAATTCTGTAGTAGAAGTCACTTAGCCGAAAAATGTGATCGGTTGTGCTTAATAAAACGTTGTAGGACATCGGAAACCTCATTTGTATTCAGCAGCAAGTTCGCATCGAAGGGTTTTGTAATCGAGCGCAGAGAAAGTCTTGACCCTTTGTCCTTTAAGTTTTTTTTTTCAAACCACAAATTCGCGGTATTCATCTCACGTGGCGTCCGCTAATGAAAGACTCACTTAAGCGACTGTGCCTGAGACTGGAATTAACAAGTTCTGAATACAATTCAGTCTTAAATAAAGTTCATTTTGACGGCGGTAAAGTGGAAAACTTCGGCTGCCTTCCGCGAACGAAAGAAACCCAAAGTTTTACTTATAATGAGATACCCCAGCCAGTCAAGTGGCCTATTTCTGTGACTTTTGTAATAGCTACTAATTTGACTTGAGGCAGAATGAGGTACGTTTGACGGGAGGAGGATATTTATAATTTAGTAGAGTCATTTGAGGTATAATAGTAATTTTTGTGGCGAGGGTTGTGCAGCTTATCTGCGAAGTAATTATGAAAAAGCTCGTTTTTTTTTTTCGCAGCGGCCGCGCGCTTGCCGGCTGATTGCTAATTCCGCGACAAAGAACAACATTACTCGGCCGAGATGTAACTAATGAAAATATCTCCCAACTGCCTGCGATGCTCCTACTTTATTTTACAAAAATAATTACTATCTGTTGAAAATTTAAAAGCCCGATTTATTGAAAACGTTGATGATGACGGTTTTGATCGAGCTGAATTGTTTGAAAACATATTCCAACAATTGACGTAAAATAATAGTCTCATTTTTATACTGATATGGAACAAAACTTTAATCATATTTTATTTAATAATACTTATTGTATAAAATAAACAACATCGTGTTTTGATAATGTATACTCACAGATTTTTGTATATTTAGATCTGCGTGTATACTATTATTATAAAGAAATTGACGTTTCTATTAGTTTGTGTAGGTATGTAGGTAACTCGAAATGTTTTATCAAGACGAATAAAGTCCACCACAAACAAAGAGGTTTATTTGTTTGTTTAAACGCGATGCTCTCTCGAACGATCAGATTTAAAACATTATTTCTGTATTTGATAGGTCATTTTTTGAGGAAAACCATAGGCTAAATTAAATTGCGGTTGGAAACGCCGGGTACAGTAATAAAACATTGTGAATAAGAAACTCGCCAGCTGTGCTACGGGCTACGGCGTAGCGTGCTACGCCAATCAGCCGTAGACATGCCCGCGGGCGCTCCAAGCAAGTCTAACTTAAATTGACTGAAAACATAAACTTTTTCAAATCTTCCTGAATGTTCAATTGATTTCGATCTGTCTTCGATTCAAACTCATACGGGAATAACAATAAAAAACCGGGCCAATTCCGGAAATTTGGTTCCATCGGAGATTCTTGTAAACATGTTTGTGTAAGACACGGTGGGATATAAAAACGATACATTTCTTGATTATATTGTATACCTGTACATGTGTGTATAGCAGAATAGTCAACCTATGACCGCGTTGTTTAATATCTTTGCAAAATTAGATAAGAATACATTCTAACATCTAACATCAATACATTCTGACTTATCATCAAACCTGGAGTGGTCCGGGTCTAAGTCAGTTTAAATTAAACAAAACACCAAAATGTAAGTTCAAATTCTTGTTTTTACTAAATCGTGGATCACCATTGTCCATTCTATATACCTATATATACTTAGTGCTGTTGTTTTAATCTTTACTTTTAACTGACTATTTGTCTTCGTTTTATTACTGCCGATTAATTAATAAGTAATTTGTTTAGCTCAAGTAGGTTTCATAATATGTTACGGCCACCGCACAATTGTAATTAATGTAATAACAGGAGAGCGATCGAGGCCAACCCGTTATTAGCCGTAGTCTGTAATTCATTTGCATGGTTGTAACGAGAACCCAAACATTAAGGCATTAACTAAGACTGTGTATGTTTATGTTTGATTCCGCACTAATTGAACAACAGACCTATATTATATAATATAACTAAAATTATAACCTTATTTCAGGCAATAAACCTAGCATCAGTGAACAAGCTTTCGACTGTAGGTACCTAGACTAGACATATTAGATAAACGTTTATATGTGTAATATTCTGGACTATTTAGCGGGATAGTGAGAGGCATGTCCAAATATACATACAATAATGTGCCTTTGTGCAAGTGTGACATAAGTCCTAGTAAGTAAAGTAAGTTCGTTTGAGCAAGTGCCCAACTCTGGTGACGGATTTTTTAGGCCGCCTTGAACAGCCGGGACTGACAATTACTCCTTGTTCAATTGTCAGTCAGTTCAATTTCATAATTATAGGTAAAGTAATTAATAATAATACTTCTTAGTTATAACAATTTCGTATTCTCTATTGTAATAATAAATGGAAAACTCAAATTGTTATTTTATGAAATTAGCAAAGTTATTTCACCGCCCGCCGATGTTGTATCTTTGTTCAATGGCAGCGGGCATCAAGAGCCTCACCGCCACGTAATACAGTGGCAATTTTACTATAATTTAAAAATGTTTTAGAGAAAATTTAGTGGAACACGAATTTACCCTCGATTTACATTCAGAAAGGACGTTGGGCGTGAAGGGTCCAAATCGAATTCCAATCGGTTCTTTATCACGAGTGGGTCAGGAGTCCGTGTTACACGCCGCTTCCAGCCCGCCCCGGCCCCGCGCCCCCGACTTGCAAACTACATCAACTGCTATTTCCGATACCTGCTTGGAAAAACAGAACACTTTTTAGATTATTTGCACCTAAGTGAGAAGTGCTAGTTCAAGCAGTTTTAGCACATGTTTGAGCTGTCTAGCAAAAAACATTCGAATGCGAAATACAGCTCATTAAAAATAACGAAAATGTAACTCGCAAACAAATAAAATAACACTGCACCACCGTCTCTCTCTTCTACCTGTATATTTTTACCCAGATATTCCGCATTTACGCCAAACTTTTAATCAGACATTCCGTGACCAATGTGCCCAAAATATTTCCGCGAAAAAATCTTCGGCGTCACCTACTTATTACTTTCCAAAAGAAAAAGTTCTCCGATAATAATTTCAAATATGAATCCAATACTTTTCTGACGGAGACGAAACGACTTTGTTCTTTTTGCGAGAATTCCTCACAGCCATCTGGAATCTATCTCCTCGATGTATTACAATTTTCTTTCACTCATAGTTATTTACCTACCTAAAATTATTCAGCCAAGCTCTGTTTTCTTTTGCGAGTTCTGCTTATTTGTAGAAACGAGGCGTAACAAAATTTTCTCAACTCAATTTGCGCACATTGAACGTCTGGAGAATAAAATGAGCTGATAAATTTAAGAGTCTATTGACATTGGTTTACGGAAACTGTCAACTCGATAGTTCGGGGAGGAATATTGACAAGTTACATTCTGTTGACGCGTCACGGTTTACTTTGCGATTTATTTTCGTACGTGAAAGGAAAGTTGCTTGAATTTTGCATATATTGCTGAGGGTAATTTATCCGATGGGAACGCTCGGCTATGTGCCCGAGTTACGCCGAGTTACAAAAGGGTTGAAATAAATCGCATTACTGACACGCGTGAATTGTAAATTGGACATTACTCGTTGATTACTCGTTACACCTCGGTGTGGTCACACGGCGCACGCCAGCGAGCCCCTACTGAACTATCCATGTTGCCGGGGTAAAAATTGAATTACAATTTATTTTCAACTTTTGATAAACCAGCAAGTGAAATATGTACATGTTTTTTATTATTGTTTTTGAAAATAACTTTCATTATTACCTCTACTGCCGGTTATTAATAGATTGATGGAAATATACATTTTAAACAGTCATAATTATTCTAAACTAGTTGCCCCGGAGAACTTGTACCGCCAGTTATTCGTCAATATTTTTTTTTCCGTTTAAACCTTTGCCGAACCCCCGAAAAAATCTTTTTAAAATTAGCCATCATTGAGATTTTGCGAGACAAACAATTAATTAATTTTTTATTTATAGGTACTTTTTATAAATAAATTAGATTTCTGTCAAGCTTTCAAGTTTATTATATTATTTATTATATCCATAGTAGAATATAATATGGTAGGATTGAACGTAATGTATAAGAAGTGCATTGCACTTACATCTATTAGTATTATTTTATCTGTGTTAACACACAAAAAGTTAAACAAGTTTGAATAGCCAACAAAACACTCCAAAACTCCAGTTAAAATATTCAGTAACGTACCTTCAAGTAAAGCGACACACGACCGTGGTCTCAGTGGCTCGGTGCGACGGGATGCATCCAACACTCTGTGACGATTGAATGCCCCATACAATATACACTTCCGTGCAAAGGGTTGAACTTATTAAACCGGCTGGACAGCTGTGTAATTGTATGCATTAGGGCTGAGGCCATCTTTTTTTCCCCACTGCTTGCTTTAAAAGTATCCAGTTCATCTCAGTTGGAATCCACCGTGTGTATAGAGAATAGAGATAGTATTTTACTTATGTTTCTTTATGTTGATAAATGTTTATGTTAGGTACCTACAATAAAATACTTTCATCAATACTGTGCCATGGAATTTATATATTTTGGTACTACATTTTATAACTAGATGGCGCCACGCGCTATCGTTAGCGTTTGTCCGAACGCAACGACCCAACTTTTTAGTGTTTACTATTATCATTATCAGTCCAAAAACTGCTGGACATAGGTCTTCCTATGATATTTTACACACACTGTGATGAATGCTAAGTAAGAAAGAACTATTTGATGAGAATAAGAAACTCTTCTCCAAGTCTCCACTCCGTTGACCGTTACTCCGTTGCATCACAGATAAAATAATACGTTGCATCTTCTTTCCATAGGTTCTAATAGTCTAGTCTAATACCTACCTACTGCTAATACCAACTAAGTAGTACTAAGTATTACTTCTGTATTCTGTGCTATTAAATTACTACAGAATTAACAGTAGGTAGTACAAATGATATTATATACGATAGTTAAAAAATCGTGATTCATTCAATTCCTAATTTGTTTATAGATTATGCTCATCTATAGGTAACATTTGCTTCTATTGATCTAGTTAAAAAAATCATTTGCAGAATTTGAAAGTGATTGCAGTACTGATCACAGCAATCAGAAGACATGGCTGTTATTTCCGTGCAATCAGTGGATGTGGATCCGTAATTGGCGCCCTGCCGGGCTAACGAGAGATTGTTCGCTGATGCTAGCACCCCGCCTGTCTTGTTTATCCCCTAAATACTTAGTGATGATCCGCTCAAATTGATACAGTGGATGTGATCTATAGTATAATGTACAACCTTTGTAGAACAACATACAACGCCTTGAAGAATAAGAGGGCATAGGTACACTGATTGACGGGTTTTGCTATTTAATAAGCTATGGGCACTATACAAGTAGCTATTTACTCTGAAATACATTTAAATACACCTAAGTTGCAGTGACATAATCATTTATTTAATTATTACCTATAGGTATGTATATTTGCGATTGTGTCAGAGGAAGTGCCTACCTATGTACTTAGTTATATTTAACTTCTGATTAAACTGTTACCTATTTAATATTTCATGGAGCTGGCTGAACCTGATTGATTTAGGTAGGTATTTAAAACGAATGTATAGGTACACTGTTTAATATTACCTACATAGTTTTAATATTTAGCCAAACTATATATTAAGTGGTTAAGTTATCTCAAAGCTGAATTCATTTTTTGAAACAACTTACTTTTTGATAAAGGAACTGACAAATAAAACAATTTGAGTTCATAACATTCAAAAACTTTACTTAGGCACAATAATTATAGCCCCTAAATAATTAGGTAGGTAGGTAGCTTTATGAAAATATAGTGTAGAAAATAATAGTTTTTAAAGCTCTAATAGCCTCTTTGCTGGACAAGGACCCAATATCTTTCAATATTTTCGACCGCCAGCTTGGTTCCACCCACCACACCAATCAATCTGGAATAGGTAGGTACCTAATGCCAATAAACCATAGTACTTATTCCAGGTTCATTTCACAAAGGTTATCTCAGTGATAAAACTTATGTTTGTTCCTTTTGTGTATTCATTAAAGAGTTATATCTAAGTATCTTATAATGTTTAATCCTAATAAAATTCTTATTATACCGCCAATGAATACACATTCGTTTCTCGCAATGTTTCGGTCGTTTCGCAAGACATTATTGGTAATATCGTGGAATGGCAGTTATTTGTCCGGCCGGTGCTCCCGATATTGTTGACATCAGCTCCGCGTGACGCCCCCATTTTGTTTGATGACTCCCATAATGATATTGTATCTACGTGTTCGTGTTGTAAATTGTATATTTACTAAAATATGTTACTTAAATTAAACATGCATGTTTGGACATAAAATAGTTAATTTCAATAACTGAAACAACTGATTAAGTTAGAGGGCCACGACAGATCTGTTGAGACTCTACCTACATACCTTCAAACATATTATTGAGATACCAGCCAATTACAGAATTTGTATTCATAATAACTTACCATATAACTACAGCAAAGGAAATGATGAGAAGGGAGGCGTTTGATCTGTAGTGGAACAATTTGAGTTATCATATTTACAATCGCATTTGTTAAATCAACTAAACGAAATCTTATTTTCATCACTACTTCATGATAGAATAAAAAACCTCAAGTATAAAACTTCAGAACTTTATACTTACTCTATAAAACTACTCAATCGTAAAATTGTTACCCGTTTATATACCTACATCGAGTTATTCTTGTATGCATTTGGCACTGATCTTATTTCACAAAACACTCTGGTCAATTAAATCTAACTGCGATCTAAACCACTACTAAATCCATTAGCTCGTTCAGTCGTGCTGTGTTTTCATTCAAGTGACTGCTCCTGTATGTACCTAGCTCTACCGATTCATTGCCAGGTTACACTGGTACCAGTTCAGGCCGTATCGATAAACTTTTCCATGAGATAGTACCTACCTACTCTATCGTTTTTTCAGTTTGAAACTACGACTCGTCCTTTGTCGGAATACTGAACTTTTAGTTGATTGACTCTTTGTTAATACTCGTATAATCGATGTAAAAAGAGCGAAGATCAGTAGGTTTAATTTTCATGGTTAACTTTGGATGTACCTACTTAGCGTACTTTCTGCAAAGCTCTAATTACGGTTACATTATATTTTAAACAATTCTTATTATAAATCTACTGAGTGTTTTTCTTGCAAAGGATGATTCCAATACACAAACCATTGTAAATTATGTATCCTATAACAGTATTATTTTATACTAGCTGCGCCCCGCGGTGTTACGCGTGGTGAATCGTTCCCGTTCCCGTGGGAATAGAGATCAAAAGTAGCCTATTTTTTAATCTAGGATATAAGCACCTTAGACAAACCTTAATAGGTTTTTAAGGTGTTTATTACTAAGTTTGTAATTTATCTTTAATTTTGATAAATAAAAAAAAAAAAAAAAAAAAAGCAATTCTGGTACCAAATTTCATTCAAATCCGTCCAGCTGTTGAGCGTGAAAGAGTAACAAACACGCTTACACACACACAAACTTTCATCTTCATAATATTAGTGTGATGTGATTTCGAAAACGCACACATGCCGTAGAACACTCAAGTAGGTACCCACAACATGTGCGACAGTGTACAAATTAAAAAATGTTGATTGCAATGAATATATAAGTTCATCAAAATACCTACCTAATGAATTCAATAAAGCTCCGGGCTAGTGCAACAAATGAAGCAGAAGGCTCGCCGCATGCGGTTTATCCACAAAAGAAATGCAGGTCCACGGCCGCTAGCCGGAACAATTGAATTATGTCCAGCTATTAAATTCGGCCGTCCCGCCGGAACACTTTATGCCCGCGGTAATCGCCGGTAGTTAGTACCATCTACGACTATTATTCAGTGTATTCTGCGGTATATGATTCCTATAAACTGCGGTGGGGCGATTTGATTCCAAACCGCGAGCATGCCTATATACAACGTTTAGGCCTGTACATCTTTACTAGATGATTTATACAGAGTCAGGAGGCAAGCTTTGCCTACACTTAACGGGACACTGTGTGCCTGGGACATTGTTGAGATGGAATAGGCTTGCCCAGCACCTAAACCATCCTCTCAGCTTAGCCAACGTTTATTACAACGTTTACGCCTGCCATTAATCCTTATATCCAGTAATCCTATTGCTTCCGTGAACTAGAAAAAGTATTCCGACTGAGCAAAACAATGACTAAGCATTAAGTACCACTAGCAAGGCTCTGCACACTTTTCCCGTCATTCAAACCTCCCCAAAAATGGTAAATAAAAAAGCTTACAGAATAGATACTCCGTGGTACAAATAGACAGTCAGCATTCCCTCTCGTGTGGAAAATATCCTCATTTCTACATGTAACAGTTCCCTTTGTTTCATCGATGAGCTCGGAGGCCACTTAACGCCCTTTGTGCATTACGCGCGCCCCAGGACCGCCTCGGGCATCGAACCGACACTCGCTAATTCTCGTTCCGTGTTCAAATGACGTAGGTACTCTGAATTTACATTAGGTTTAAGTGTAAGCTTCTTTTTTATGGACCCCACTTTGAAACTAGTGTAAAAGTAATGCCCTACTGAGAGAACAACCTATTACTCGAAAGATCCGGAAAACATTTATTTTTGTTTACAAAATAAAATAATATTAAATATTTTTTTATAGGGCCACCCTAATCGCCTTGCAGGGTGATATATACCTAAGCTACTTACGACCTATTATTATAGCTACTAAATAACTATAGTACATAAAAATCATACAAATCGGTAAAGCCGAAAGAGTTTGACCACTAGCACCGTGACACAAGAACTTTATATATCATATAAAATGTAATATAACTTAGTTATCAGTTTGTTTTAGTTATTTTTCTATCTAGGCTTAAAAACTGTTTATTATGCTTGTAGAGCGCATTAGCTGTACGGTAACTTACAAATAAAATGTAAAAGCCTGATTCCCTCGAGCTGCTTCGAGTGCACTCCAGGGCCGCGGAATTGACTTTTATTCCTTATTCTAAAACGACAAAGGAATCGTTTCTCTCTACCTATTGAACTCTACCAGTTTGCATTATTTGTCTAATTAAGTACCTAGATTGTAAAATGATCAAATTGGCTAAGCTTGGATTCAGAGATTCTGTTTATATGCCAGCATTATTATCTCATTCAAGTTACAGAACACATAGGTACAGTCATATATTGCGAGCGTGTCTCCATCATAATTGGTATTTCAGCAAGATCCGAGGATCATGTCGCATCAGTATGTATCGGCAACATTTGGCCTCCAGACTCAGCCCCTTGTGGCAAACTTCATGCATGCATGATGAACCAGTATTAGTTTACTACCTACCTTGTTTAACATAGCTTTGTACTGTCGTTTGGTATTCTGTGATATGCCGGATGCCGCACAACTTTTAATATGAGTATTACCGAACATCAGGCGGCTCGGCAGAGCGTGAGCATCGTATAAGTAGCTGCCACAAGTTATTCCATAGTTATCCAACATAATACTTGCTATCAAATTATGGAATTAAATTTGCGTTTCGAGAATGTTGAACGCATAACAAATCACCGACTGTGAGATATTTAGTAGGTATATCTACATTTACTGAAGCAACGATTGAGTCATTATTTAATTCATCATTATCTTCCATATTACATACAAGAACTTACATGTCTAATGAACAAACACAAGTGATCTAAATGAGGAATTTTCTCTTTATAGTATTTGAGTTAGTGGAAATCTGCGATAGGCACTCTTACATACGAACCATAAAATATACGATCAACGATCTTACGTATGGATATGGATTTCGCTGTACGACTATGAGATGAAGATGGAAAATAAAACAGTTCATGCGCCAACTTTTTATGATTCTAGTGCCAAGTCTATGATATATTTGCGAAACAATTTCTTACCATTTTTTATTATGCTCGCAGGCTCAAATTCGAGTATTTCACCATCAGTATTTTATGGCTTTACATTTGCATACAACAACAAGACACTATTTGGTATGCGCGAGACGAGTTGCCGTTCGATTGAGGGGTGTGCTCAATGCAATTCATGTCATGTCACCACTAGTTGCAGTCAATTATCTGATAAGCCACCGTTTCCCGTCTCCCCCGTCAGCGTCTCGACGGCGGACGTGCCCGCCAGTCGCTATAGCAACGGATAACAGACCAATCAAACCACAAATTCAATTATTTCCACCAATTTGTTTTCTTTATATCTCCCAATTAAAAGTCTCGGTTGTCTAAAATTGATTTGCTGATTCAATCGACCTTTCATAACACAATTGTCTGGCCCAGGATCCTGCGGGCTTCTCATTTCCTTGTGTGATTTCCTTTTTTGGGTGTGGTTCTTTGTATTGAACAATGTTACATTTATTCCCAGTGTACTTTCTATCTATACGAGTAGTATCTCTTTTTAAAAGAATACTAAAACAGACAAAATAATATAAGTAGGTAAGAAAAGATCTAAGGTAAGATCTGAAACATATATTATTTAACAAAAACTTCGTTGATCCTATAATTACAAGCCCGCTACGAAATAAGTTAGTCTCGGCATGCCATTAACCAAAATGCACTTAAGTTGGAGGATGCTCCGTGCTCTCCAATTTGTCCCAGTCCTTATGAAAAGCTACCAAAAGCACATTATTAATGTAGAATGTAGTTGCGCTTGTTTATTGGGAAACTCTACCATGTCGTCACATGGACGGACTCGACATGAGACATGGAAGCGCTCGTGAAACAAACCTCGTGAAATAAAAATGATTGAGATTTAACAAAACAAAAGTAATAAATTAAACATTCTCAAAAAATTAATACTCCAAATATATACAAGAAAAAATTATATATATATATATATATATATATATATATATATATATACTTACTGTTTCGTTTCCATATATAACATTTTTATTATTCTTTCAAATTTGTAACGATAGTTTGGTTCACAAATCACGGATATCAGCAGTCAACAAAACGTCATCCCTTGATGACGTCACGCAAGACGTATTTTTCAAATAACAGGAGCGCGCCCCCTACCGGAAGTAAAGGACACAACGATACGAACCTCCATCGCGCGCGCATCCTAAACTTCTAACTTTTGGCGAAACTTGTGAATCTCCTTTCTCTTAGCTGAAGCTCTTTTTTGGTAACCTTACCATACGTGCAGTGCCAGCATCCCTTCATCAGGACAGTGGAATCATCTTGGGGCAGTGAGGCAGTCCTGGGTACGTACTTGCTGTGATATTCTTTGACTGTTGATTGCCCATCGTTTTGTGAACCAAACCTTAATTCTGAGAAAACGTATGACTAGGCTACTTTGATCTGGTCTTTCCCAATGTAGTAGAAAGCCATCCTCGATGCGAATGCTACACTTACAATAAACTATCGTGATTCGTGACTAAAGTGTAATGTATAATATAACGTAGGTAAGTAAGTAAACTTTACTTTACCACAAATAATATTATATAACATAATAATTATTTACATGGAAATATAATAATTTCAGAATTTTAAAACACATATTAGGATGACATCGAAGAGTCGAAAATAGATTACTTACTCGTACGTCCAAGCTGTGTGTTGCACTCGAATACGTAACAGACCAAATAACGGATAATGATCGTTAATTCAGAATGACGTAATGTGACCTGTCATGAAAACCAGCATTTCTATATGCGATTATTCGAATTAGTTATTTGCTATGCTAATCCGAGCCGTGTAATTTGTACATGTTAATGATACGCAAAGCAGCTGCATAATTAGCAGGTTGTTCGCAAATTGAAATCTAATTCGAGAACTCAAAGAGTGAACTCTAACTTTTAAAGTATTCACAGTTCACTGACAAGAAATCACATCAACTGGCTGCAAGTATTTTTCAAATTACAACATTTTGGAAAGCATGAAGCTATACAACACTTACGAGAATCTATCAGGACTTCTATCTTACTAAAAATATAAATTCCTTAGATTTGTATGTACCTACATATTTATTACTCGATAGATAGTATCTAGGGTATAGCATCGACCTGCACCAATATGTTATATCTACATATGAAAATTATATTAAGTAAGTATGTGAAATAAAATATATACCAATAGGATGCCATATAAAAAGGTCAAGTCAAAAGGTCAAAAGTCAAGGTATTAAAAGACACGAATATCTTATAGACACGAGACCAAATCTCTATCCATTTTTTCGGTACTTCAAGCAGTGCCCTCTGCCGCCAATCTCTATTTGAGTACGCCCGCATCTACAGCGTATCTACTATCCGAAAATGCATGTCCGATTCGGAGCGGCAATAGCGCAGAAAGGTTTCCGTGACCGAATTGAGAGCGCTCGGAATTGAGTTAGAGCAAGCCTGCTCAACCATAGGCCCGCTGGGCACGGTGTGACCCGCTGCTAGGGCGATAAACATGCCCCGTTACAAAAATTACAAAAATGTCACTGAAAAAAGTCAAAAGTTTGTGAAAAAGAAGCAAAATTGATTTTAGAAAATTATGAAAGTTAAGGCCAACATTTTCTGGTACCTATTAAATTTTTAAATTGTTTTTGAATCTTTAAAATATAAATTATACCAAACATTTAGAGAACACTTTGATATGATATGCAGCCGCCGGAGAGAACCTTTGTCATAGCCACATGTTTTTTTTTTCAGATTAATCAAAATTTTGTCGGTATCTAAATAGATTTTTTACGTATAATTCCCGTTTGTGATTCAATAGCGTTTTATCAGAATTTTCAAATTTGCGACTTGACTATTTAGAAGGTTGAATAGCCGTGAAGGCTAGGAATAGACGTCCGATTTTTTATACGAAAGTCCGACCGGATTGACGAATCAGACTGTCTGAAGGCGCTCGTGCCATACATTTTGTTTAAACACCAAATCACATTCGATCCGATAGTCGGATTGGATCGTATCGGATGTGTTGATGTTCAAACAATATGTATGGCACGATCAGACAATCGGGTCGGACAGTCGGATGAAAAAAATCGGACGTTTACTATTCCCAGCCTGTAGTTCGTCCGGCCGCAGAGTCCGACCCTTTGTCGTGTCATCAAACTGCAAATTGGCAGTATCTCGCGCCGGGGCGGCGGTAACGATGCTTTTTGGAAGTGCAGGAAATTTAGTTCGAAGGTGTGTGCTCTTGCACTCTGCTCGTTAGACGCTGTTTGTTTTTATAAGCGGGATTACCGTACGTGAGAGGCGAAATCCGGAAACTAGAGCGGGAGTTTGCTTATTACTTTCGTGTCGTAAAGCTAGGAACTTAGCTTAATTTTTCTTTTATGATTATACTTTGGGAACTCTATTTTTTAGCACACTAAAGATAAAACTGTAAAAATGTATGCTCAAAGGACGCCGCTACGGATCTCTATTTTTAGTTAATGATACAATACAATACATCAGCAAACTCCCAAACGAATAGTTTTGAGTTGATCGCGCCAATACACTAATGAAAAGCAATGAAGTCCTATATGAGCGAGCACAGTATTTATTCGGGAGCAGGTTAATTAAATTTTGACGCAGAATCTGCACGTCCGATGTTCGGAAGCCGTCAATATGATACACCCCGTGTTTACCGAATATCCGAATGAAATGTTGGTTTTGCGCTATCGCTGAATATTTAACTCAATTGAGCAGTGCCCATCAATTATTTGGAGGTTTTGTTTGTCGAATGAATTCCGCTCGTTTAGAATTATCACCCGTTTTGAATTATTTATTGGTTTAACAGGTTGAATGTTTGTTTGATGACCTTTGATAAATTGACTTTTCAGTCAAGGAACTTTTACTATGAATCAATTATAACTTCGCAATCTTCAAGTAAAATTTGCGCTTACTGCACTAATATTATGCCTCGAAATTAATAATAATAATTATCATTTTGTTTTAATGATTTTATTCAACTTTTCTATGTCCAATAGGTACTAGGTACCTACTGGACATAGAAACTAAATATAAAAGTTACTGGGTGAGCGCAAGTGGCATTTATATCTGAGCGCTTCCGTGCTTCGGAGGGCACGTTAAATTGTCGGTCCCGGCTTTTAAAGTCGTTAAGCCATGACGGAGGCCTTAAGGCGGCCTAAAAACTCCGTCACCAGAGCTAGTAACTAGGTACAACAAAGAACCAAGAAGGGCCACGTGAACATATCGCCATAAATCAATTTGGTACAAGCACTGCCCTAAGCAAACGCATTATATCGAGCAAACAGCTCGCACTATAAAAGAATGATAAATATCCTCAGACACTCTCGCTCGTCCCTCCAAAAACGTTCACATAATATTCGTAGGCGTAGAGTGGACGTTGATACGTATAGTTAAAAGGAAGGATTGTTTGTGATATCAGTTGTCATGTCCATGATTAAATCAGCTCAACAAATATATCCAACAATTTTCAATAAAAAGATGCTTAACGTTCACTGCCACGCCGCCATGCCAGTGCAGTACCTACTTTAAAAAAAAGAAGCAGCATAAGAGCCCCTCAGGAAACATGTGTGTTGTCAGTGGCGCTCAACGTTATTGAAATTAATTCAATTAAAATAACTTATCTCACACTCTTTAGACTCTTTATTCAACTAAATCAAATAAAGCTACGACTATAAAAAAAACAAATTCTATTAACATAAATTTCAATTTCAAATATGATACGGAGCGCAATGGATATTAATTGACGAATTTTGCCTCCATAACTTTCTAGAGGGTACAAAATTGTAGCATTAGTAGAATCCCATAAAGCGGTAATCCTCACGTCGTATTTCGAGTCCAGACTAAATCCAATTACGGCGCGGCACCACGGCACAGCAAGGAATTATATACGTCCAACTGAAAACGACAGGCGTTATCGCTTTCACACGGGGCAGCCGGCATTCGCCTCCTGTGCTTGAAGATACAAGTGCGCTGTGACCGAAAATGTCAACTGAGCCAAGTAGCTTAAACTTTCCGATGGATTAGAAACGAAGAATGTTCTTTTATTCGCGGACGGTCTGGTATTTCTGATTGAAATAACAAAAAAGACAGTCCCGCTGCTAGTACCTAACGGATTTTATTGCAACGGTACAGAATCAAATCACGTGACAGTGTCGAATTTGTTCATAATTTGACACGACTTGTCACATAATTTGACCATTGATTGGACCGAACTGGATGTACAAGAACGATACCTTGTCTAGCAGTAGGACTTGCTTAAACAAGGCGCTAACAAAAAAAACGAAACTCTCACATAGTCTCTTCCAGTGTTGTAGTCACTCTGCCAGGAGGCTTGACGTTAAATGCAGGCAGTGGCGGACGGCGGCGCGGGCGCGAACTGTCAAGAGCCGTCGAGTGCCGGGACGTGCTTCGCGCAATCCCACTTCTCCAATCACAAATATTGGAATAAATGTTCTGCCGGATATTTCTCCACTCAGCTGTACCTAATGTCTCTTCCAGCTATCTATACTTCAAGAACGTCGAACGAATTGCGTTCAATAGTGCATAAAATGTACCTATTATTGTTATGTTAATACCTATAACGATAGTACAGTCCTGGGAGTAATTAATAAACCGTTTTGAGATCGTCCCGTAATTGGACGGCGAGCAGCTCGAGTGTCGCCACGAGAATTGATTGCGATGATTGCGTCACGTACAGCTACCAAATTTCAATGATGTTCTGATTTTTGGGCTTTATTCCAACGACACAAAGACCAATTTTTTTATTCGACAATTACCGCGGTGTATAATGATTGCACCACAAGAACCTTTGAATATTAATGACTGAGATTGAAGTGTTTCTGATGGGCCGTGGAATAAACCCATTTAGCAATTACAGGAAGCTGTCAAATGACGTTAATTTTAGTGGTTTGCACTCTTGTGTTTACAAAAGATTGTACGAAACACTTTATTATTTTAAAATAACTAATCCGGACTCATCCACGCTGACCCTATTCAACTATTTAAATCTTGCTAGTAAATACAAATAAGCTTAATAACGAATTCCATGAAAAGTGATATAAATCATGACTAATTTTAATTTACGTGACTTCTGCGTTAGGATTAATTGGAGTAGATTTGAATTCTCTAGTGTTTCTTCTCACTACGTAGTTTGCTAGCCGGTGAACTTTTTACACAACCAGCATTATATTAGCTTCCATGAAATGTTTAACTTTACTTGAATAATAAATGTGTGAATTGCAAAGCATTGAAATAGTCGTCAGAGCGTTCCCATGTTGTACGAAGTTTGCTTTGTTTGAAGCAGTATGAAGTAACACAGAAAGGAATTAGTCACTGAAAATGTTGCCTACTCGTAGAGCTACTACTTAGTTGTCTGTTTAACTTCCTAGGATTTGTAAATTGTATTTAATTGCTACTCAAACAAGCTTAGGTACTTAACTGTATTTTAATGTTATTCGTATTTAGAAATTCAAGACGAAGGGTTCACTGGTGATAGGTTTACCTAAACATTAGCAGATATACACAAAAGAATTAAATAAACGATGTTCAAAGATCTGAAGCGAAGTCACAATGAATTACCATTTTATCAATTTCTATTCATAGTAAATGCTTCTGACGTTTAACAAAGGGTCGGTGCAGCGAGCGGACACGTCCCGGCGCCGCCGCCCTGTCCCGGCCCCGCTCCGGACGAGGCTACCTGCGGAACTCAATCATTAGTGTGCTCACTCAACGTAAAAGCGATTTCATCCCCGAAGACTCCTCCCCTTTGAAACTGACGCAATATTGTCGAAAGCAGGAAAACACTTTACGGAAAAAAAATACAAGCGGAGTCGCGGCGAAGAAAATGAGGACGGAATGCCAGGAGCCAATCGAGCGGACGAGTCTCGGCAGCAATATGCTTCCACGTTTGCGTTATCGATGGCCTCGCCGCCCGCGGTACTCCGGCTGTAAACGTAAACGAGCGGGGGCAGCCCGCGGCTGTAAACCCGACGAAACAACTTCGTTACAACTCTGCTTTGTTCCTTCTACTCCTCAATATTAGTTTTAGTCAGAGCGCATTTTTTTAAACCAACGCGAAAAGGCTTGTAAAGTTTTTTCATTTAGTTAATTTGCACTCGCCGCTTTCATGTTCTTGGAAGATCGAAGATAGCCGTTTTCGCTAAGTAAATTTGCGGTGAAATTTTGCTGGAGTGCAAAGATAACATCAATGCACGATGGGCGCCCTCTGGCTTTTACAAAATGCTTTTACTTAGGTACTAATTATTACATGCAAAATGTATACCTTACAGAGTGCCAGATTTTACAATATAAAACGTCCGGTATCCTCATCCAAGTTTCCAAGCAAGCAACGTAAATAATCGGCCTGACTTAAATTACCCAGCATATGAGAATTTCCAGTGTATAAAGTAACATCTACGTGTAACGTGTAGGTACTTTGTTAAATTTAAGCATAAAGAACCGTGTCAAATGCACTAGGTTATTTAGTATTATATAGTAATTATGAGGAAATTTGCCTAATTAGTAGTCGTCAACATGGTGCAAAACACATAAAGGAAACTTCCTAAGGCCACGACTCTGGACAAATCATCTCATTGTCGACCCTTACCTCAAAATTAGGAAGAAGCATAGGAGAATGGCATAAAAAAATATTTTTTATAGGAGAATGGGATTAGGAGACAACCGTACACAAATCCGAAGACCCGTTACAAACCGATAAAAGCATATTCTAAATCGCTAGTTTCCTCCTGGTGTCAGTGTATTGGTTATCATAAAGCTGTGTTAATTGAGTGGAATAGAGCCTCGACTTTCTATTTGAAGGTCGTGGGTTCAAATCTTGATCATCATAATATCATCATATTTACTGTTAAGTAGCATAAATCTAATAAAGATGGCTTTAGTGCTGGGCAAGCCTGCTCAAAAATGTCCCAGTTTCGTTAATTGCATATATTTCCTCCTGATGCAGTATAAAGTAAGTGTATTTATAAGCAAATTGTCGTCAGGTGCTGATGTTCCCGGAGGAGGGCTGGGCTCGCAGCGCGTCCTCCTCCTACTGGACGCTGCAGCCGTGCTGGTGGCGCCGCTCGCGCTACAAGGTCGTGGAAGTCGCTGGAACTAGACGGTAATCTTAGCCAATGTGTAGTGTAGATACCTACTGACAATTCTAGAAGCGTTAAACTTTAAAATAACATAAACGACAAAAACAACCTACAAAATAATTTCAGCATGATAACGAAGCTTTCGATTGGTAAAGACAGAAAGACTACCATCACTTCAGACTCAAGAATTTTAATAGTACCTATATACCTACAAGTAGTAGTAGCTTTTGTTCTGGACGCTGTTCAGTGCGAATACAAAAGTTTTGTTACTTTGGATGTGACTATGAAAATAAATAACGTTTCATCTGCCCTAGAATTTTGTTATTATGAAAAACAGCATAGGTATCTCTATTGCACAAGAGCCCTTTTGTTTTCTTCTTTGCATGTAGGTACTAGTGTACCTACAAGTTTTTCTTCTACTCTAGTAACAAAGTTCATTCAATTAATATTCTAGGTAGGTATTTACTTAGCTGAAAATCAGAAACTAACATCCAAGCTTCATTTTCAGTAATATTTATGTATCGTATAGAATATGAAATCATTAGCAAGCCGTAAATTAAGAGAGATAAACGGCGATAACTATCCGTAGCATTCAACGTATTTATTTACGGCACGTCCGCGCCACTTCTCAGCGCTGCGATTGCGCGATAGTGGCGCCCCCTGCCTTGCGCCCGTTTGTCAGCAACGGCTTACACCACTCACAGCTTTTGGCTCTTGCAAGCATCCACAACTCTTGCCAAACAAATATACAACTTCGCGCAATGCAATAAGGAACACGGAGAAATGTGCAGGTTTCACCTGGGCGAGCCAAGCGGTTAATTACAAAAGCAGCGCTAATGTGCTACAAACATGATGGAGTGCTTCCTTTCGGCGAAGCGTTTAATTTTATTAAATTCGTCTTCAGTTCTGGAATTACCTTAATGACCCAATTTGCAGTTTATTTTAATGATGACACGATAAAATTGAGCCACCAAACCTTGTTTACCGGCGCCGCGTTGCGTTACCGATAATTAACTGCTGACGATAACATAATACATTTTGGTATTACGTACAAAATATGTATACTATAATTACTTTACTAATAAAACTTTAATAAAGCTTATTGCAAACAGCACATCTAGGGATCGGTTTAGAGTTTCACGCGATGAAATAATTGCATCATCATCCACAGCCCAACTTCACCACCTGCTGGGTATAGGCCTAAGTTTTTTTTTATAACTTTTCACGCTGATTAGTTTCCAAACTTACCTACTTTCTAGTAGATATAAAAGATTGTTAGTTACTCAAGCTCAGTTTAAACTCTAACCTGATCTCTACTGAGCTTTCAATCTAGTAATAAGTATTGGGCATTTAAAACGCCACTGAAAATGTTCCGCCAAACTCTCATAACTTAAACTCTCGAACTTTACATTTCGAATTGGCATGCACATGCACAAGTTTTCAAATCGTAGTAAAACTATTTAAAAACTAATTTCCGCGGAAAAACGTTGGTTGCTAACGAGACCAGTTAGCGTTAACGATTATTGCTATCCGCCCCAAGCCGCTACTTATTCTAAATGAGTCCTACATCATGATATTCGTAGCTGAGAGTAACGTAGTGTTCAAGACGAGTACATACTCGTTACTCTAGTTTACATAATCCATTTTACTATATTATGCTAAGAATTCAAATATACACGAACTTTTGACTTAATCACTATCACTATCACTATCACTTCACTATCACTACATAGTATAAAAAAAGTCGCTTTCTCTGTCCCTATGTAGGTATGCTTAAATCTTTAAAACTACGCTACGGATTTTGATGCGGTGTTTTTTAATTACATAGAGTGATTGAAGAGGAAGGTTTATAATAAGGCTACTTTTAACTACCGCAGGTAACACAGCGGGGCGCAGCTAGTAATTCATAAGCTCAACTGGCTGCTAAACCTGATGCCATCACTTTTCATTGACAAAGCATTGCTAAATTGATAGTTGAATATGAATAAAGGAATTTAACTAGTATCTTCGTAGAACTACATTATTTAAATATTATAACATTTTATTTTATTTGTTACAACATAATAAAACAACTCATTTATCTTTAATTCGAGTTTAACTTTTTTTTTAAATTGATCTTTTTAAATATTAGGTAAAGCTAAAGAAACGTAGGTAGATCCATGGCCATGATATAATTTCTCAGCCGTAACTGTCTACCAATAATAGCTCAGTGCGATTGATTTGAATTATGCTAAGTGGATTCTCGTGTAACGTTTAACAGCTGAATAATTTCATGTTAAGTAAGCAATTATCACTTTGCCTACATTGTCATCATCAGTGAATATCATCAGACGTTCAATATTGAATGTCGTTTCTACCCACAGAAATCTAAATACATTTATGTGGTTCAATTGTAGATGCTTTCATTTTATTCAAGGTTCTCGCTAAGCCTATTACATAACTCTGTGAACGAAATCACTCAAAACAAAATAATTCAAAAGCTTTCCATTTTGCTTACCCGCAAAACCAAAAACTGGTCAAAGCTGGTACTAAAAGATATACCTCACTCACCTAAGTTTATTTTGAACGTCCGCCAAAAGAAGCACTTAAAAGTTCCGAAAGGTATCATTCCGTGGTTCCAACGTCTATTTAATTTTCCCAGCTTTTTGGGTACTTTGGGTTCTTTCCGGATATTCGTTGTGGTGATTATACGGTTTTAAGAAAGCGTTGGAGTGGCGTATGGAGGTTTTTAATTTGTTTTCGAGCCTTCATGGGGTGCGGAGATGTTCGGGGCTATTACAAGGCGCCATTACACCGTTAGGGCTCCGTGGGCACGTGTCGGATTCGCGCCCTACTAACGGGCGGACGTGACCGGCGTACGAACTGTCCTCTACGACCGTCGGACAGACAAAACTCCGGCGAAATGTTTCCACGCAGTTTTTTATCCTCAATGGCTGTTAATACGTTCTAAATCTTAATTGAATGGATCTAAACTGGTGTTTGAGTCTATCGAATCTCAGTTTCAGACGATAATAGAATGATAGGTACTTAGTAATGTATCAGGAAAGTAGTTTTAACAGTGTAGTAGTTCTAAATTCGTGAGCTGTTTGCTCTGAGTACTCCATCGTGGAAAAAGCTCTTAGATAAATCACAAGCATCGCTAGGGTATTAGCTACAAGCAGGTACAAGGTGTCCGAGTAACAAATAGGACGCGGCCATTATCTGCGGTGACACCCACAGTGACGGCGGTAAACAAGCTCGGACACCTATTATCCTCACTTTCATTCTGTTTATGTGGTTGTGTTTTTGTTTGTGGTTTTTGTTGCAACACATTCTTGCAACGCTTTATATTGTAAAACTACTTTTGTTCTATTACATTACTCAACCTGCTTAATAATACATCAGACCATCGTAATGAAGTTCACTGTGAAAATAGCCACATAATCTGCTGTTTTTCTTCCTAATTTGGAAGAAAATCAGCAGATTATGTGGCTGTACCTATGGTATTTCTAATATTTCAAACATTGTTCCTAATATTTGCATTATTTTATCCACTGAGTCAGATTAATGTGAAAAAGGGTATTTGAAACTTTGTTACTATCATCAAAACTACTTTAAAAAAACCAGCCTCTGAAACCAAGTTTAAGGTTTATTTAATTGAACAACCTGGTACTAGAGTAATTTACCTACATAATAGGTAATTATCATCTCCACCATTAGAAGCTCGGACTTTACTAGCTCTGTTGTTGCAGGCACAGCACTCACGCTCGGATGGTGATAAGCGGAGCCAACGCCGTGTACATCGTGGGCACGTTCAAGCACCTGGGCACAGACGCCGATTTCAAAGTGAGGAACTAGGACATGCCAACTAATACGCTTAAGTGGAGAGAGCTTCGTTCAAATCCCCTTTAGGAATTGTTGAGAGTGCTACCTTTGCCACGTTTGTTTGTGAAGAGTTTCAAGCACATTTTGCAATCAATACATACCAATGCGTTAGAGAGTTCCAGTCTCAGACGTATATAATTTTTATTATACAGCAACGATTTTCATATTTGAATAAATAAATGCGCAGCAATATGAGAACAGAAACCGCAGATAGAAAGTCTTGAAGGGCAGAAATGGTTGGAGATATAGAGTGGAGTGGAGTGCAGGATAATAAAAGAAGAATTTTGTCCTAAGGTACACGTGTCTTCATCAGATGATGACGATATGCTAAAGTGTCCATCAACAGTGAACCTTGATTTTCTGGTCTACATAAACCAAATGACTTCTCTTCCTTTTCTTTCAGCTGTATCTGACGTCCAACGTGACCCAGGCTGACTTCAACATGGGCTACACCATGACAGGGACTCTGGAGCGAGGGGCACGATCCTCCAATACGTTTCAAGTCACGCATTTTGCCGTCCTTCGCCGATGCGATCATGACACTCATCATCTAAAAAACTCTTAAATTATTTGCAAAAATAATTGTTTCATAAACTAAGAAAAAGCGTTAGTTTGTAAGTCGCTAAAAAAAACTTAAACAGAAAACTGTTTAAGTTTTTTTATAAAAAAGAGCATTTATATTGCGACCTTTGTAATCGCGGGCTTTGAAGCAGGAATCTTAAGTTCTACATTACAATAAAAGGGTGTCCTAGAAAGCGTAAGATCCTGACAAGGGTCATTTTACATACAATAGAAAATGTCTCGGGAAACGAATAATGAACTTTATTCCGGTCAAAGCCGAATGGTGATAGCGAGGTTATATAAGCGTCAATTTAAAAACGTTGTGCGCCGCGTTCACTCTATTCTTTATATACCAAAAAATCAAGAAATATTTTTACAGGCATTAAATTTTTTCGGTATTATACCTTTTGCTGGAATATCTGTACAGCTTCTTCGTATTTTGCTAAGATAGATCTCAAGATTGGCTTACCTATTCATTTTATTAGAAAGATATTGCAAAGCGATATTTATTGTGATCTCATACATTATTAGGTATCTACTCGTATATTATTTTCTACTTTCTTTTAACTTTGGAAGTGTATTGTATATAGATAAGTATTTCTATTTATTTCACTTATTACTGTACAGTTGCATAATTATAACTTAGAGTAAGTGGTAGAACATTATTTTTGTAAATCTAGTCGCGTCGGAATTTTGTAACGGTTCTGTAGATCTCAAACTCAAAACGTGCTTAATGTAAGATTTTTTATGTGTTTTAGAAGTAGAATATCTAGATGTAGAGTGCTTCAGTATTCTCTTTTATGAACGCTCATAAGACCTTACGACCTTTTTAACCTCCTTAAAGTTTTAGGAGTCAAAGTACCTGCTACTTTAGATGTCTATCCTTACCAAGAGGTTACTTTAGTTATACTAACTAGAATATAGTAACATTTGAATGTTCTTAAAATATGCTCATCAAAAAATGTTTGGTAAGTGAATCGATATTCATTTTAAAATGGCTGTGAGCGATTTTCCGGCGAAGCTCCTTCACGGGTGAATGCACAAAATAATAATGTATTGGATGGACCGCATGGTACGTTATGCTGCCTACCTACAAATCGATTGATCCAGTGACCGCGATAGCCCGAATGTAAAAAATATGTTCTAGCAAAAATTTCCTATAATAAAAATATACCTACGCGCTTGATTTGGCGAGGTCGATGCTGCGCTTCCAGATCATTACGTATACTTATGTATTAGGAAAATCAGTGAATATGTTATAATTTTGTTGTTATTAGTAATTTAGGTGTATATTGCCACCTCGTAGCTTAAACTGGATGTATGTAAGTAGAAAGATTCATTCAGAAATAATTATTTCAATTTAAACAAAAATTCGTTTTAATTCTGTTAGAGACTGACAGCAAAACGATTAGGCATTCGCTTACTGATGTACAGTCAGCAACAATAATATGTATACATTTCAAAACTTTTAGAAAGAAGTTACTGTGTATTTTTTTATAAAGATGAACACATCCAGACGCTCCAAATTATGTAGGTACCTACCTAAACATGAACTCCGTCACCAGAGTTAGCCACTTGCTCATACGAACTTACTTTACCATCAACTTGCGCCATTATCATCTATACATTTTCAATAAAGTAAAGTACTTACATACTGTGATATCTTTCTAAATGTTATGAAATGTATACATACTTATTATTGTTGCTGACTGTACAGTAAAAAGTGTCCATCCAAAGGAATGAAGTTAAATAAGTAGTCTTAGATTGTCATCGAAACTTTGTAGTAACTTAAATCATTTCCTATAATATTAACCGTTTCTAATCAGGACAGATTTTATAGATACCTACTTACGTATATTTGGATGAGTGTTTGGTAAACTAAATTCCCTTCCGGGAATATCTACTCACGTTCTCGTAATGTGTGTTTTTCCAAACTTTTAATTAGGTATTTGTATAAGTAGGCCATATTAATAAGGAGTAATGTAAAAACGGTGGAAATCAAACGTCCAGTATCGCACTCCCTCCAGTGTTTATACACATCATTTTTGTACAGAGTTGTGTGTATTTTATGGCTCCTTTGGCTATATTTACTAGAATATACGCTAATTATACAATTGTACTGCAGGTTTATTCATCTCCAGCTTCATTATTCGACACTCTGTGTACATTTTAACTATTACAAAAAGGTTTTGAAAATTTTGAAAATATTTTACTCTGTAAATTTAGCATCGATAAATTAAATAAGTTTAATTGTTCACACGTAAACTAAATTCGTCGTGGCTTAGGCTAATATACAAAATATCATTGAGAAAGCCAATCATAGCCAGTAATTTGATTAGGCCAGAGACGCAACTGTTCCGCCGCATACATACTAATGCCTTCGGCTGTACTTACATAAACATGCAAATCATGGCAACAAATCCCTCTTGGGAGAGTTTCCCTCCTCAAGTATTGGCATCACGACCCTTTCCGCTTAAGGCTGAGTGTCCACCTTCAAAGATCACAAAGACGAGTCGTTGATTGGTTCAACAATTTGAAACTTCTCTTTGTAATGATATGCAAACAAATCATGGTTTATGGTAATTCAGCCCTTGTTTATAACGACATCGTTAGACGCAATGTTTTCCATCCAGACAACTTAAACTTCTGTTAATATTGATTTACTGTAATTATATTTTGCTGTGAGACTTAGAATATATTTATCTAGTAAGCATAATAATTCTTAATAACTAAAACTAGATATTGTATAAATTACTACTAACTAACAGACAGGTTTTATATTATATAGATACCGACGATTAAAGTTAAGTACCTACATATCCTAAACACCTCTATAATAGTCATATGTTTTGCCTGATATTACTACACAGGATATTGATAACATAACCTATCTTATTGTCATAATTATTACTTAAATAGGGTGTATGTTTATTTTTTTATGCGTGTTTCTACTCGAGTAACGTAATGCAAGTGCCAAAGACAATTTTAGGGAGCTTTTATTGTAAGTGTATTTTAAGTAAATTTTAACTATTACGTAGAAGTGTATATAAAATTTGCTTCAAACTCTACATGTTGTCTTACATCGAGCGGGATGACTCAATTAAATAGAATAAAAATCACTATTTGTTTTCATTTCTACCCTATACCAGTGCCCCTAAAAAGTTCTAAAAATAAGTAATTACGACGTGGACAAAGCGAATGCCTTCAGTATTTGTTTTTAAAATAATAATATAATCTGAAACCAGTTTCTAAATAGTCTAACCATTTATGTGTAGGTGCTTACATTATTATAAAGCTTAAACAGTTATGGAATAATAAAAACGACACACACGACATACGTTCCAGAAAATTATTTAGGTGCTGGGCAAGCCTAGTAAGTAAGAGCTTATTACAAATTATAGGCAAAGGTAGTAAGTACCCACTCAGCCCTATTATCAGGTACTTAATTTATTAATGAAATTCAAAGTTGCACTCCGACTCAGAGCAGCAGGCGCCCGATCGACGCTGCGGTCCACTGAGTGCACTCAATGGATTAGAATTGCGACATCTTTGCATAACGACCTGTCGTCCAACTAGAAAACTTCCACGTACTGAGCTTATGTGATTACGTGAAATCTGACGGGGAAAATTTCAGATGAAAATTATGCCTATCTCTTTATAATAATGGGTGGGATTCTCGAGTTTATATTCATGTTGTCTGTCATGAACTGGAAAGTCTTAAAATGTAACCAAATATCTAGGAAGTTTGATATTAGATCCACACAGTTTCTATACAGTTACACGCGGAAGTGAACGCCGGCCGCCGTATAATGAGGTCCCAGACCTATTGTCGTTCAGTCACAAGCGAGTCCCGGTGCAAGATGTACTTCACTGACAAAGTAGTGCTCATAACTGGAGCGGGCTCAGGTATAGGGGCGGCCTGTGCGGTGCGCTTCGCTAAATCTTCAGCTCTACTCTCCCTAATCGGCCGCAACCTGGACAACCTGAGGGATATCGCTCGGCAATGTGAAGATAACGGCGGACTTAAGCCACTCGTCATCACTGCAGACATCACCTCCGATGAAGACATCGAGAGACTCGTCCTACAAACAGTCAAGCACTACGGACGAATTGACATTCTTATTAACAACGCGGGTATCTCTTCAATGCACGCAAAAATAACTGCGTACGATAATGTAATGGCAACAAACGTTCGTGGCACCTATCTGCTCACTAATGAAGCTATGCCTCATCTCATAAAATCGAGAGGAAATGTTGTAAATATATCGAGTATTTTGTCTACAAAACCGTTGTCAATCATAGCGCCTTATTGTATGTCGAAGGCTGCCCTAGATATGTTCACGAAATGCGCAGCGCTGGAGTTTGGAGCTCACGGTGTGCGGGTGAATGCCGTGAACCCGGGGCCCGTCAAGACAGACCTGTTCAAAAGAAGTGGCATGAGCGATACCGATACCGATCGCATGTTCACGAGCATCGAACTCAACTCCCCGCTGAAGAAAGTGACCAAGGTAGAAGACGTTGCCGAGCTGGTGATCTTCCTCGCGAGCGACAGGGCGAGCAGTATCACAGGAAGCTGTTACGTTATCGACTGCGGAGTAAATTTAGGCGACGCAAGTACTTAACCAACTTTTAATAATAAAATTATATACTCTGAGGAGCAATTTGTTGTACAATGAAAGCTAAAATAAAGGAAAACTTGTTTAATTAACGCGAACGTCATCCCGCATCTTGTTTTGTCTTTGGCAAATATAACGTTCACGAGTCAGATAACTTTGTCGAGGGCTGCTAATTTCTCCATGACGCTTGCCGAACAAAGACGGAAAGATTAAAACATGTCAAGGGTGTATCGCTGTAACAACCCAGGCTACAAACAAAAGCCTCCAGAACTTAGCACTGATAAAGGCTGCCTTCCCCCAAGCTTCGACGGATCGTTTAGATATCGCTCTTCAAGAAACCGCCCATTAATGTTACCGCGGGACGGACACGACCCGGAGCAAGGAAAGTAATAACACAAAAGGAACAAAAACAAACAATATTGACTGACATTACCGCTACGGACGTAGCTGCACGTAGCGCTACCGCTACGCTCGTAACAAAAACATCTCGTGTGCCCAAAAAAGATGACCCAAACCCAACTTGTTTTATTATACTTTCGTGAAGCACGAACACATCGTTCACACATGCTTTTTTCGCTCACCGCCGGTCGGGTTTAACAAAGGCGCTCTGCTGTCTCAGTATTCTATAATAGCCTCTTTTCCGTGTCGTAACCGTTCCGTCGTAGCACAAAGTGCACAAACAAACCGACTATTACCTTCTAGTGTTTTCGGTAAACGGCGTTCTTTTTCTGTAATGGTGGTAATACATTCACTTATCTGGCACGACTAATCCTTCCCCAGGTGGGCTGATGCCGCCTTATCTGGCGTTAATTTCCCGCGCATAATCACCCTGCAAATTGATTGTTCTACCCTCAGCGACACAGCAAATTAAATTTTAAAATTCTCCGCTCTCGACGAAAGCTTTGTTTAGTTTTAATGGCTTTTTGGTTTCTTAATTTTGAATATTAAAACCTTGAGTGTGAAGTGCTTCAGTTGCTTATAATAAATTTATTTCTTTTTTTAACTTTAAGTATATTATGGTCAAATCGCGTTAACTTAAAACCTCTTTCAATAACAAAATTACAAGTATTCAAAGCAAAAAGGTATCAAGTACTTAAAGTTTAATTTGTGTTCAGTACCCTTGTAACGCTCTGTTGCAGGTAGGTGGAAACTAAGGTTACGTTTGAAAACCGCAGACGGTGGACCCAATATAGTTGCCTTGCAATTCTCTCTGTATACCCATTCTATGTTGACTTCTGTACCTATCCTACACGCGCACTACACTTGAAGTTTACTACATCGATACGTACTTCTGAAGTCGAAATCTGTATTCAAAGCTGAACCTGCAATTCCACCAACGAAAGGAGTTCTTGATAATGCCTATAAACCTCCGTGTATAATCAAATACAATTCGGCATGTAAATGACAAGTAATTTGTATTGTTGAGGTTCTCTCGAGTCTGAATTCAGAACATTATAGCCCTATATAGCAAGACTATAGTACTTGTATATCCCTGCTATACCGCGGTAGCGACTCGTTAGTAGCGTTATCCACGATTAATATAATTCCCTAATTTATACGCGGCAAGCGTTTTCAGAATCTACTGAAACAGAGTTTAAAGCAGCTAGACCACTAAACTGGATAGCAACAAAAGATTTAAATAACGCTTCCTGTAGTAGTTTGATTTATTGTAACTACTTATGATTTAAAAAAAGCATGCAAAAACACTAAACTGTAAAAACGTCAGAAAAATTAAATATGTATATGTTTACATTTCGTTTTCCATGCATGAATGTATCCAGCATGAAGATAAAATAATAGATAATGCGAGCAGACAGAACTACTTTAGTTTAATGACAACTTTCCGTAAAGCATTAATTAAGTTACTTTATTTGTAGCGTAAAGAAGCCAAAAATATGATCAAAAGACTCAATATTAGTGAATGTTGTGAACAAACTGTTCTGCCGTGTCCATGGCGTTGTTATTGAGCCAAACCGCGGATTTCAATTACGCAGCGCCACTCAAACAGATATTGCTTTTACTCTTCCACCGCCGAGTCGTAACTTTGTCAATGACTCGTAATTATCCTTCTTTGTGTGTTCATTTCTACGCGCATATAATCTTGTGTGAATTTCGCGAACTCATTTTCACCTAAAAGACTTTTCGAAATAAATTAAACGCACCTTTGATTAAACAAAGTAAAGCGTTAATTTACTATTGTAGCTTTACTCAGAAACAGACTAACTAGTATACTTATTCGAGATAATTCAGTTTAGAATCATTCAATCGTTAGACAATTCTACGCTAATGCCTATATAAAAGATGTGAAATTTGCGTCAGTAGGTATTTAAGCTCGGAAACGACTTATTTAATTTTAATAAAGAAAGTTTCCAATTTATATTTTCAAAACTATTTAAATAATTTTAAGAGAAGTTTTTTTAGTCAAGCTGTGTTAGCCAAGTGGGTTAGTATCACGCCTTTCGATCCGAAGGTCGTTGTTTTGAACCTTAACACTAAAACAAGTTAGTTAGCTTTCTATCAACCTCGACGAAGAATTTAACATGCTAGCTTCTACAAAATTTGGGCATGTAGGGTACCAAATATATATTTGGACATAACTCTTACTATCCTTTACGTTTTTATTGAAGATGTCGTAAATAAACCTCAAAGTAAAACAATAACATTAAAATGTACCTACTGTAGTTAGGTAGGTACCCATTATTAGGTCGATAATCTCGCTTCGAAGATGTTCAGTATTTCATGTGCAGAGCAAGCACGGCACGTAGGAAATATAAACGCATTAAAAGTAACATTAGCACCTGGGGGTAAGTTAAGACGTCCATGCAGCACGTGCCTGTGCTCTTGAGGCAAAAGGTGCAGGGATGGAATATATTTTGTTCTAGTAAAGGACTAATCGGAAAAAATGTCGTGATAATGAGGAAGCTCAGTGAATGAATGCGGGCTGATAAAAGACATTATAGAAAAGTCAAAAAAGAATTGGTAATGGATGATGGTGGACCTAAATTAAAAAAAAACAGACCACAGCCGATGCAATTTAATATATTTTCCGTGTAGTGGGTAAACTTGTAAAGGACGTAAATAATGACGTAAAAATAAAGAGGGTTTACACAAGAGTGCGTGCAATCAGGTTTAAACTGATGATGATGAAAGAGCCCATGGTTTAGTGGGATAGTGACTTACTCTTCTCTGAAGTTCAATTCTGGAATAAATATATTTTTCGTTGCCAAATACTTATGTTGCAGACTCATCTAATAAAATCTTAGTAATTTAAATAAACTAGAGTTTCAATATTTTATTATAAGCATTACTTAGATATTGTTTATGTTATTTTTCTGTTTATAATATTTATTTATTGGTTTAACAATTTTGAAAGTAGTTATGCACCTGAAAGCACATCCCTGGAAAAACATAGCATTGCTGAAGAAGAGCTAGGAGAAGTGAACTGCATTACTGCAGTAGTTGAGAGAACGTGCCTCGCTGTTCAGTTTATGTTTATTGCGATATTAAAATAGTCGCGATCGCGTACTCATAAACATGAGAATCAAGCATTCTCTTACTTGATTTTCTAGAATTGGAAACCGTATTTAAAGTCTATAAAGGAAACATAGTGTGGAATTTCCGTAAGTGATACGTATCACAGGTCATGTAGGTACCAAAGTCTTCAAGTCCATGTCCTTGTATTTAAGTAACCGTAATGTATTGTTTACTAAATTTGGACTATATTGAGAAGAGTAACATAAAAAGTTCTACAGATCGCTATTTACAAACTTTCATGATATCTTTATCACAAAATGTTTTTGCGAAATAGCGTCCGATGGCCTAAGCAAATATCCGGACGGAGCGGAAGTGATGCCTTCCCAAGATGAGCGAGGCTGCGATAGCTCGCATTATTGAACATCTCCCTTCCCAGGCACGTATGTCCTATTTGCTGACAGTAATCTTGAAGTCTTGCCAGCGCTACCGACGTCGTCACTCGCCCCAAATATATTGGACCTCAGACCCTTGAGACCGAGCGTTGCAGACTTTCGGTGATCATTCCTTGTTTCTGAACAGCTTCCTTACAAAAACCGACCTTAATACACCAAATTACAGCACGTTTTTCAAAACCTTGGGATACAGTTGTTTTGATAGGAAAGAGCTGGGCAATCGAAAAACGTCTATTTAGGACCAGCGGATCACTTTGCCTGTAAGTTGTATCGTGCGTGCCCGGACTTCGGAGAAAAAATCAACACATCTTTATTAGATAATTAAGTATCTACCATGTACATCATACGAGGAAAGGTACGATTGGTATGGTATTGATAATATGTTTCCTTAATATGTTTATTGGAGCTTGAGCTATTACATAAATTATTAACAAGTTTTAGCACAGAATACAATAACAGACCAAATCGGTAATGTTGAGAACAAACTTATATAAAGCTTTGTGAAAATAAGTTTGTTTATCTACAAGTAATATATAGTTATAGTATTGAATTTGATAATTAGGTCTTACGTGTCACGCTAGTCATTCATCTTCCTCAAACCCATAATAAAAATAAGTTTTCGTCATGTTCGACAAAAAGGTTCTGACCGGGTGAAGCCTTCAGCCTCCCAAACAGTGGTGCCCCTAAATCGGGGTACCCCATAAGTTGTAAAAAAGATCGACACAATCATATTCTATCGTAAAAGCTATATTTGCCAGCGGTTCCTTAAGGCCGTGTTTATGTGAAACACCATAACTCTCAGACTACGTAAACAACCTGTTAACCGTAATGCCGATGTATTTTTGTATAACACATAGCATAATTACATCCTGTCAATGCTGTAGATTCCCGTGAGAATAACGTGATTAAAACTAATTAGGTTCTGTGATAAGGTATTCAATCTGATTTCATGGTTGTGTAACTTCTTTCAGCTTTATGACATTATTTTCATGTACGATATTAAGCACCCAGAAATGCATTTTTGCTTTTGAGTGATTAGCGAAAACGCGGGGAAATGATTACAATTTACTGAGGATCAAGGCTATTTTCTGCTTGCCTTGAAAAAACACAAGAATAATAAAATAAACGAACGAAAAGCCCAGCAGGGCACATTGACACAACTCAGAAGGTGTCATTAGAGTTCATAAACACCAGGATTTAGTATTTCCGCCGTACCTTTATAAGGAGGCAACATATTGCCTCTATAGGTACCATACACTTGTTACACTAGGTATACCTCTTTAGATTTGTAATGCTGTGTGTGTGTAATGTTGTTATGTTCCCTCAACATCCGAACAAGGAAAACAAGGCTAGATAAATATGGTTCAAACAAAGGAAAAGCTCTTGAATATGTAACGATCCAAAGGTAGGTATGGCTTCTGAAGATGGCAACAGCAACAAAGAGATAGTAAACATCATGTTAAACTCATCTGAAACTGGACGCGCTGTGGCCAGTGGCTATCTTTTATCAATTTTCTTTCCTGAACAAAGAATAATAAGTACCTTCCTAATCCTGTTGCTCGTAATAAGAGAGAAGTTTATTATAACTTCTAGTAAATTATTTTGGTAAAGTCTTTATTTAAAGTATTTTCGTAAGTCATATTTATTTAAATTTTCCCAACTTCTCAAAAACTTTAGTTCCCTCTCAGTATTCAAAGACCTGCAAAAGTTTATCTGTTCCTTAGAATTTAGAACATAATATAATTCATTTTGAAGTTACCTCCAAGCCCCTATCTGTTTCGACAGCGAGCGATGCTGCGGAAAATAGCTCGTATATCACACGGGTATTTCTGAAAATCTTATGAAAGTGTTCGTACTGCAGGTAACATGCTCACAATATCAAGGGACGTGACCCGACGTGGCTGCGTCGCCTCAACATTACTGAACAAGCAATAATTCAATCAGACAAGGCTTAGCCGGGCTTTACCTGTTTACCAACACGAGGAGAGTTGGGACCCTTATCAAACCATCGACAATATTATACACAATAAAGTTAATATACAAAATCTTTACAGCCTTTTTTAAATATTTTTATTTTATTTTATATACCGTGGACATGAATGCTTGTATTCATATAAATAATTAGGTGTAAATCGGTTTCAGATATCGATGAACGTCTCATTAGGTAGGTACTCAATTTACCTACGAAAAAAGCAAATAAATAAAGATCGATACCATTGTGCTATAGTTTCACACAAAGTTCGGTGTAGCTCGGTCGCGTTAGAAATTGAAAATAAGCCAACAGAATGATCGCTAAAATCACCTTCACTTTTGTTATTATAACTTGGATAAAACGCGCAAGCTGTCGAGATGAAGAAAAGATTTTGAAAGGTATTGTTTATTTTGCAATTTGAAATGTCAATTTAACTAACTAAAGCTCAATGAAAACTCATAAAATTAAACAGAAATTTGACAGCATTTATAGACTCGCAGACAATCTAATTTACGAACTTTTTACTGTTGTTTAGAGATTTTACTATCCTGTTAGGAGTTTAATCACTATACCGCACCGCCTAACTTTCCTACGCTATAAAATAAAGCATGGAACCTAAAATTATGTTCACTAGATTACTAAACGGTCTTTGCAGCAAAAGTTCTTACGTAGTGTTGATAGTACCTAAGTGGTGGCCATCCAGTCGCTCCCAGGGGATCTATAATGGCCCAGTGGAAACGCCTGCAAAACGAATGAAAGTCTAGTTCGACCACGAGATTTACAGTCCTTAGATACCCAATAATGTTCGTATGGGATTTAACCTGAGCTACTTTCTTGAGGTTTAAATGTGTAAAATATCGTTGGTATATGTCTGTTGGGCTTTAGATGTCTGCAATGTAACGAGAGTTACGTAATTTATTACATTGTAGGGACGTGACTATATTGATATTGCTGAATTCAACATGTCTGAGACATTAATAATGTAAGAAGTACAGCAAATATTTCACGGTGTGTTATGTGAGATTTTCGTGTTGTTTGCAGCATGTTACTGGCCTAACGAGGTGTACGAGCCATGCTTTGGAGGCTGCGCGGAGGTGTCCTGCGATAACCCTCGGAACCACCTCCGGCCGTGCTACCCGTACTGCGAGCCTGGCTGTGTGTGCGAAGAGCCCTATGTGAGGGACGATAGGACGCATCAGTGTGTGCTGCCACAGGACTGTTCTCCGTAAGTATCTAAATTAGAAAAAAAAAACAAATCATGTCACGACTGTATCTCCAAGGTGCAGTTGACACTCTCTGCTTCAGGAGTGTGCAAACTGCTTTTTTAGGATCTTAAGATCCTTTGAATATATCTTAGGAGTCAGAGGTACCTATGTCCAAATACAATAATTATTACTAGACACATTTCATTTAGAAGTAAGTATATCAATATGATTACTACTACTACTACTGTAGTAAGATATCGGCGAATAAAGGCTATTTTTATTTTATTTATTATTTTTATATCAATATGATTTAATCAGCTTTTTTGAAACATTTTCAGAACACAAATGGGCATACCCGTCGCTAGCAAGAGATCAGAAAAATTACCGCCTCCCAGTGCAAAGTACGCAAGCAGACCTCCCCGGCCCCAACCGAAAAGAGACGAAATGCCTCAAGATTTTCCGGAAGCTGACGTAGAATCTCACCGGCAACAAATAACTGCTGCGCAGTCTAACAATAAAATGGAGGACTTCAAGCGTCCGTCAGAAGTATCAAGAATGGGCAATTACTTCAACATTGTGATCGCTCCGCCACCTATTAAGGCTCTACAGCCGAGAAAGATGCTCAGTAATGGTTTCAGTCCTTCGATGAAAAGGCTTGATTAAATGTATATTGAGTTTTTATAAGTTTTGCCTTTTTATTTCAACAATAACAAATATTTTTTTCAAAGCGAATTTGATTTATTTTTTACTGATAAAACTAACAAAATAAGAACTTTGTAGCGCTCAGTCAGTTGTTTGCGGTAAACTCGAGAAACAAATAAAGCTACAAAAGTCATCACTCTTTTTGTTACGATCGATAAAGGCACACAGCGCAAGCAATCACATCCGGTGGCTCCGTTGTTTTTGCGAAACAAAGTTTAATTTCACTGATTAGGCAAACTCGGCAGAAAGTGAAACAGGGCGGCGAACTCGCCGAGAACAATGTACCGCGCAGAACAACCGAAATGAGGAAACTGTTGATACTAGCCTTTCTGCTCTGTAAGTGTTTGGCTTTAATAGATTATAAAGGTTCGGGGTACAATGACGTCAAAGGACACCATTATATTGCAGATGATATCATAGCTATAGCTACCAGATCTAACTATGATTATGATGACGTCGACGGGTCCAAGAGACACTCGCTCATAGACGACAGGCGTAATTGGAGAAAGAAAGCTTTGCTGAAACCGACTGAAGACCTCAGAGAGTGGGATAGGAGAAGATACGAATACGACAATCCGAGATACGTGGACGAACTGGATTCTAAAAGTTACAATGGCGTAGACAGACAGCGTGACTTGGATCTTTCAGCGGGCTATAGACAGGCGCGCAGATACGAAGATCCGGATAAGATGAGTATGCAACCTGGAATTAAAAGTTCAGAGCTTGCACACTCCTCATCGTTTTTGTAAGTTGCACTAACTTTAAACTTAGGAAAACTGAATTTTACGGTTGGTTTTTACACTGCTACTGATTCGTCTAATTATTTCAGGGAAAAGGATTCCGATAAAAAAGTTTCGCTGGTAACGAACTGTGAACGGCCACACGAAAAGTAAGTAGACAATATTCTACAGTATACCAACATTGTTGTATTGTATTGAATTGTATCAGCCTATACTGGTCCCATTGTTGAGCAAAGGCCTCCCAACCCTTTCCAGTTACTACGATCCAGTGCCTTCGTCTGCCCCTCTCATAAGCATTCCAACATTATGTTGAATAAGATAAAGATTTATAATACCCCTCAGGTACGAGTCGTGTTTCGCGGGGTGTGCGTCGGTGACGTGCGACAACCCGCGAGACAGGATGCAGCCCTGCTACCCCTTCTGCGAGGCAGGCTGCGTGTGCGTGCACCCTTACGTCAGGGACGATCGGACACACAAGTGTGTGCTACCAGACGAGTGCACAAAGTAAGTTCTGCCCTAGATATACCACGACAAACTCACTAAAAATAATTAATTTAGAAGAATAAAGAAAATATATTTTTATGTATTTAGCAGGCCTAAAATATACGTAAACTTAATTTATAATTAATTCGTTCAAGATTAATATTAAGATGGTAAAAAGATTAATAATTTTAATTTCAAAAGTATTTTCTATTAATCTTCCGTAGAGTATTTAATGGACCTTTAAAATATTTGAGTGACGACAAATAATTATCTCATTATTGCTAATTATTATTAGGTAACTACCCCTACTTATCGTAGATTACATTCTTATTCTGTTTTCAGGGGACTGAAAGGAATTCCGGATTTAGGAGATGACGTCCGCTAAATTTACCACCGCTGAATGTGTGAATCCAATGTCAAAGTTTTTAATTAATTTTTTTATCATTGTTGTTTTTGTATCTAGAAGTGGTTTTTTATCGAATTGATTCATTTGTTTCAAACCTAGGTGAATAAATCCAGGTAAGCCAGTGAAAGTATTTTATCATTTCAATACTCCCATTGTTTAGTCTTTGTAAAAAACGTCACAAAAACTCAGCCATTGTTCTATATCGACATTCAACTACCTTCAGTTTCATAGCACCTGAATACGGCTGAGCATAGGAATTGAGAATCAATGCATTGAAACACAAACAAAAAATGTTTTATATCGAAATATGATAATGACTGTTGAAACACGTATCCTGTTTTTGACAACACTTTTCTTTGTTCCAATTATAACAGAGTCACAATACGGTGAGAAAATATTTTAATACTTATCTATATACTTACCAAACTTAGATCAACATAATTTCATTAGTTGTGAAATTCATATAAACGAAAAGTGAAGTAAAATGTTATCAATATGTTTTAGAGTGCGGAGCACACGGGAGATTCGAATATTGTATTGACGGTATCCCGGGCTGCGTGGTCGGGTGCCACTGTCACCCAGGATATTACTTCGACACAGATTCTAAAATTTGTGAACCCAAGTTAGTCATTTAATTAAATGCGATGCACTTATAAACTTGACTTTCGTGTAATACCTACTAATAATAACAATGCATTACAGCATCAAGCTAACCCAAGATTTCAGACGCCAATACCTATCAGAACCAACAAGGATTTATGTAGCTCCCACCACAACTACGGTGGACGAACAACCAATCACCCCCAACGCGGTAGATGAGAAAGTCGATGAAATAGCCAAAGATGCTGACGACCTCGGAGATTGGCTGTACAATCAATTTTTCAAAACAATTGAAAATCAAGTCATCAACAAAACGCAAGGTGAAGATCTGTCACTTACAAGAAGAAGCGGTGATATTCTTCTACAAAAACCATCTAGAAGAGCTCACTGGAAAGGCAAGAGAAAGAAAAAGAGGAGGTCTAAGGGTCTGAAAAATAAATTACTTCGAATAACTGAAGATGACAGTTTATTCGATTCTGATTCAGGAGATTCGACTCACGAGGACTATTCCTCTAGCTCGAGCGAAAGCGAAGAAAGGAGCGAGAAAATGAAGAAAGATGGTCATGGTCACAAAAAAATTGTAATAATGAACAAATCGCCTAAACTTCCTCTGCCCTCGTTTATATTTATGCCACAAAATATGGACACCCCGTACTACCCGCCCATTGGTCTGCCTCCGCCACAAGCCATGCCTATGTACCCAATTGTGCCCGTGCCTCCTGTAATGCCAGGACCACCTGTCGGTGGACCTCTGTTTCCCTACCCAGGTCTAATATTACTCATTAATCAGTAACTTTAATCTTAATACCTTATAATCTTTATACCAGTATAACTTGATTTTATTTCAGGTGTTCCACATAAATGTATAGAGGATGATGTTACATCAACTGTTGCTGCAACTACTGAGAAAGCAACTACTTTAACTACAACGGAATCTGAAACAGGCTCGCCTATAATCACTAAAGAGCCACCAACAACAATCTCTGTACCAACTTCTAAGCCAACTCCAGAGCCAACAGCTGAACCCATTACAACTGAACCTCCTCAAAATTTACGACAAAGACACAAAAAGCAAAAGAAACCAATTGAGAGAACTAATGATGATGGGTAAGCTTTCGTCCAATTCAAAGTAAAAAAATATCTAAAGACAGTCGTTTATTGGAAAAAATATTTTTATTTTTGCAGAATAAGCGTTCCTACAAATCCTTTCTTGCGTGGAAATCGAAACAGACAACTTGTAAGTTTATCATTAGGTCGGGTAGCTAATGACAAAAGGAGATCCAATAAAAATCCTGTAATTTATTTTTCAGATGAAACGGTTACGAGAGAAACTCAATCGTAAACAAAAGCTCGAAAATTTCTTTGCCGACCAATATCAGGGGCTTGAGACTCCTTTGGTTGGAAATGACCTTTCAGAATTGATTTCTAAAGGTGACTTCATTTCGCCTGATGAAATGCTTCCACCACCGGATGTGAACTTTAAGTATTTAGCTGATCTCATTCACAAAGCCGATCAAAATAAAACCCCGAAAAATTTAAGCAAATCAAAAATAAGTGTTCCTGAAAATGAACCTGTTGCACTTCTACCTAGGCGTAGAAACTACTATCAAATGAATAAAATGAATAATAGCTTGAAGGATAACATGACAAAGCAACGATCTAGAATGGAAGATCCAAACGATTTATTTTACACAAATCTTGGAAAACAAATAGCTTCTATGATCAAAAATATAGATTCAAAGGAACGACGGGAAGTGAATATAGAAATAGAAGGATCAAAAACCACTAAGCAACAAAGCCCAGTTTTCAATGAAAATAACTTCGCATCTCGATCATTTTGGGAAAGATCTGTGAGATCTCCGATCAAATACATAAACACTTTTACAAAAGAAATGGAGTTTCTAAAAAAAAGTAACGAAGATTTGTACAGCCTAGAAAATAAAGTCGAAATAGCAGCGTCGACCACTCCAAAGCTTAGCTTACATGATTTAGAAAATATTATAAATACAGTACAAAAGGTAAAGTTTATTAAACCAAAACGGAAGAGTAAATATCAGGAAACAAATGATAAGAATAACGTCAGTTTTAAGCTTAATTTACTACCTGAAAATATAGAGACAATACAGCCTGTTCTAAAACCCAAACCTGTTGAAAGTTTTATATACAAAGATTCAGATATCATAAACGAACGGCGTGCAAGAAAACAACAAGCCAATCCTAATAGCTTCTTGCTTAGTAATTTCCGGCAACTTTCTCCAGATTATGATGACTCGATAAAAAATACCGGAACTGGGAAAGATTTGTTCCAAAACTTGAGACCAACAAGAAAACCATGTACCAAGAATATACCTGATAACATTGCGCCAACACTATCACTGAATCACATCACTAACGATACCCCGACTTTGAGAAAAGTACCGAAAAATAAAACAAACCACAAATATCAGATGAGTCCAGTTCTGCTGAATCATAGAACACTAAATTACCGCACTAGCAACAATAATCCACATTTATTCGAGAAAGCGTTACCAAGTCAGTACTCAAGAATTAACCAAAATATAGCGCCCTATGGAAGGATGGAAAAACCTTCTTATTTCCATCATGAGTTTCATCATTTCGATTATTTTGATAAGTAAAACTACGGTATTTTGTTAATCGAATTCTTAATATTTTGCATTACTTAGCTAAGTCTTATTGTATTAAAATATTTCACATCGAAACACATTTATTTCGTAATCCGATGAGTATAGGATGGGGTTACCGAGCCCCGGCTAGCATGCCAAGCTCTCACCGGCTGCAGTGCAGCGAATACGATAGGATTAAGTTTTACTAAAACCGACAACATCGCTGTTCTCACTAAACTTCCATCCATTGACCGCCGGAATAGCGTCGCTGTTCGTGCTGCTGAATATAGCGAGTAATGTAGAGCGAGCTTATTAATATGCTCAGATTTTTCCCTGTATCGGAATGAATGGTAATCCTCTTGTATTCTTCACAGACAATTTAATTCCCATTTCATAACGTGGGACGTGTGCTCCGGCAGAGCGTAGTTCCAGGGCTGTTTATATACCATCAGCATGTGAATCGGAGCGCGCGCGACGCGTTGCAAGCACAAAATGCAGCTGCGTGTTAATACCTTTGCGCTGCCGCACGCTCAACTTAATCCCGTACAGAATACCTCTAGCTATTTTCGACGGAACATTTGTAGCCATTCCTAACCTACTTAAGTATACAAATTAAATAACTAAATACATTCCCTTCGTAAATATTTACGAAACATGCCACCGCACACGTCCAATAAGCTGAATATAGTGTCCCAATAACCATTTGTGCGGTAAAGCTAGATAAATTTGTTGCTGCGATCAAATTTTGTAACATCGTATTGGCCTTCATTTCTCATAACTTTTCACATAAATGAGGATTGGTGTATTTCCGGTTCCGGCCAACTCGTAAAGAGCTCTCAGGTACGAGGGTAGGTTCGTTGTTCGGACATGTCCCTAATTTTCTGTTATCCTACTGTCTTACTAACATTATAAAACTGGATATTCGTGTTTCAATCGTACCATAGTCACTAGATAGATTTGAATAAATTTAAAAACTGTAAAGACATTTTTTTATTTATATGTAGGTATTGGGGGCAATTCGGAGTGTCGTAAAAGCTAAACTAACCTAACTAAAACTATTGCCATCCTTTTTATTCCCATCGCTATGAAAGGGACGGCAACAATTTTAGTTAGCTTAGTTTAGCTTTTGCGACACTCAGAATTGCCACTATTACTTAGCTATAGGGATGTGAAAAAATAATCGATTATTAAAAAAATCGATTAATAATCGATTTTTTAAAGTAAAAATCGATGTTAATACGCGATTTTTTTTTTATAAATAATCGATTAATAATCGATTTTTTTAATAATCAATCATTTAATCAATACCGATTTTTTTTCTTAAATCCTACTTTACTTTCCGTGGATATTCAAAGGTTAGAAAGGTTAGAAAATAATTCTAATAATAACGGTCTTTCTGAAAAGTCTGTGTTTTGAAAAAAAGTTCCTTCTTCGCGACCTTTGTCCCGCGCCGAGCGATACTTCGCACGCAGTGTGAGACGCGACCGCGAGGAGTGACCACACTCATACCCAGATGAAAATTCTCCGGAAGAATCGAAACATTGTCGGTATCTAAATCGACGATAATTTTACGTGAGTAATTTCCCGTGTGCTATTATAATGTCTAATACAACTTACGATAGATTTGAAAGTGAGTAATTAGGTATTTTTGTCAATTTATGTGAAAAACATTTTCATTTGAACTACCTAATTTGTTTGCTAAAACTTTAATTTGTTATGATTATAATAAGCTTGCTGTTTCTGTTGTTTATTTTTAATAACAAAAAGTTATTTTTAATTAATAAATCTATTGATATAATATTTATGGCGTTTATTTTGAACTTAATTGACAAATTAGAAAAAAATCGATTAATATAACAAAATCGATTATTTTCTTAAGAAAAATCGATTATTTATTAATCGATTTTTCATGCTTCAAAAAAAATCGATTAATGAAAAATCGATTTTTTAGGTACAATGTCACATCCCTACTTAGCTATCATTTAATACTTTGTACTTTGTTAATATACATTAACATAGCTTTACAAAACATACTAAAAAGTTTTCCAAAGTTGCAAACAATCTATATAAGCTAGCCTACTGATAGCTAGGACTCCGAATCGATTGATGTAACTATAATGTAAATCTGTACTGTAGTAATTACAGTTAGTAGGTAAGTGATTTTCAAAATAAGGTATAAGAATGAAAGAAAGAAAGAAAGAAAAAATCATTTATTCTTGTAGGACCTCAAGGATCACTTAAGTTTCGTTTTACATGCTAGGTGTTTTTTCTTATTCCAGCAGTGAACTGTCTGACAATTTCCTTCTTTTATTTGATTCTTTCAGTTCAAATAGCGGACGAGTGATGTTTGGGAAGCTATTTTACAATGTAGTAATTACAGTTAGTACTTAAGTTATTTTCAAATAAGTATAAGTTTATCTAGTAAATAAGGTATAAGATATATTGTAACTCCAGTGTTTCTCAAATATTTAATATATTTAGCAAATCGTAAAGTCTTGTGTTTTTCCTTTTCCAGCAGTGAACTGTCTGACAATTTTCTTCTTTTATTTGATTCTTTCAGTTCAAATAGCGGACGAGTGATGTTTGGGAAGCTTCTTTACAATGTAGGATTTGATGTGCCATTGCTTTACAAAAAACCTTGATATTTTAATCAAATACTGATACAAAATCAAGTTTCAATAAAACTCTTCAGATTTTAGCATCTACAATAACATAAAAATAAAAACAAAGTAAATCGTGACTTCCCTAAAACAGTAGCAGTAAAAAAGTCACAGTAACTATCTAATAAAGCATACGACGGCACTGCGCTTGTAAGAAACTTCGAAGCATGTGTACTTTAGCTTAGTGTCCCAAGTTGCTACTAGAAATATGTGTGTCTACGAGTTGGAGTGTACTTTTTTATGTGATGTACTGTAGAATGTCGTAAAAGAAGTTCGTGGTTGGCAACATGGCAAACCATTATCATTCGAAATGTTCACTTGTTCAGTATTCATTGTTTTCCACTCACTCTCTGTAGTAATTTGAATCAGGAGAATGTGATGCAAAATTAAAAATGAATTATCAAAACGGCTTACACGTTAGAGTATTCACGAACGAGCTATTGAATTCCGAAAGAGGTATTCTAAAATAAGTCAGAGCTAAGCGAGGGAGATCGAGAGAATGCGAAGAAATAAAGATAGTTCTGTTCGATAAGCTATCATCATATATATAACTTTGTCATTCATTTGAGACTCTACACGCGGTTAGATGCAGGCTCTACAGAACGATGGTAATGGTAAATGGCTTGGCTACCCTAATTTAAACTATGAATCAAGTTATTTCTTTCAAGTTTTTTTTTTATTAACATTCTAATAATATACTTAGATCCGTTTAAATCAAATCCAGATTGCATTATACGTAAAACGTACGTCTCTATGCTGATGTGGTGACTAGTGTACCTACCTACTTGTAAAAATTACACAAAAATATAGAGAACCCACCTTTCTTGTACCAACAAGTAGGTACCTACCTACCTATTTTACGGAACATGTGTAAAGTTCACCGGAGGCTGGATGTGGCCCTCTCTGAATACTGATAAGATGTTACACAGAGTTGTTCATTTTAGTACCTTTGAAAAATATTTTTTAACTTAATACTGTAATAAAAACATTATTAAGACTATCATCATCATCACCATCATCTCAGCCATAGGACGTCCACAGCTGGATATATATATAAAGTTTGATGGAAGCGGCCTGCATCCACCGTGAACCTGCTGGCGGCTTCACCAAGTCATCCATACGTCTCGTTGGTGGACGTCCTATGCTGCGCTTGCCGATTCGCAGAAGACATTTTCATTATCTTAGATCTCTAGATATGACATGTATTATATAGTTTAGAGTTAGAAATATACCTTACAGCTTAAATATTATTTTCAAATTCATAAAATTCCAAGAAATTGTCAAATATTAAAAATAATAATATTATTTTTAATATATTTTTAATATTATTTTTAAAATAATAATATTATTTTTAATATGACAAAGTGCCTACCTATTCCCTGAAATAATTTACTGTTGACCTAACAGGTACCTGAACTCTACCTTGCCAACTTGTAGAGTCAACACAAATCCCTACAATTTAATACAAAAATAGGAAGGTAGCAACAATAGCTTCGTAGACATAATTAGCAAAAAGGCGAAAGGATAAAACGAGGCAGTAATGGATTGTCATTAGTTGACTTACCTACATTGGGACCAATTTGGGACGGATGGAACGTATTAAACTCTGATGAGCAAAATGTCGGGTCAGCCGCGAGACTAATACCTATCCCATCTATAATAGGTACAGGTAGGTATTCGTTCAACTGAACCCAGTCTAACTGGGTCACTTACCACATCAGAGGACCTCCACAAACCTTTTATTTCCATCCGGTTCAGAATAGAAAACCCGAATCCGAATAACCTATAAAAATAGACATAACAGAAGCAAATAACAATGTACCTACATAAGTAGATAAAATCTTGACCCCGCAATAAAATACCCAAATGTAAAGGCTATTTCCGGTCTTTTGTTGTTTCAATCATACATTGCCTGCAATTGGTAAAGTGACAATACAGCGTGGATGCCTTGCGAAATAGGGGTAAAATTTATTCAACGCGGTGGTATCGGGCGTGTATTTCCAATTTTCATATTTCCCACGGTGATGGGCCGGCAACGCTATCTCCTAAATCGTAGAACCGATATTTTATGAATGTTCGGTTGGTTTATATCTTTTCTTAAAGCAAAATATTAAGTAATACGTATCTAAGTAATATTGTATAGTACTTAGGTACCTACATTAGCATTTTCATCATCTGATTTTCAACCCCTATTTTTAAAGGCTAAAATATTCCAATCGCGAAGCACCCAAGAACGACTCAGCGTAGTAAGTCCTCCCTAAGAAAGTAATGGTCCACAAAAGTTTTCTAACTTTTCAAGAAAAATTCGAGGTCCAATTATGATTATGAATCCCAAGCTATTACTAAAAACGCGGGTTTTTCTACCTGGAAAAGAACATAAAAAAGTTAACTTACCCACTAAGCGAAAGTAGTCGAGTATGCCGACGAGAGTCGCTTACTCAGCGCGAGGTAAGTAAAGTGCTCTCCTTGTGGACGGGAATTGTCGGGAACCGGGAGGTATTTCCCTCAGGCGCGTTTACGACGCACCCGTAAGCCCAATCTTCACCTCACGTCAGAACCAGCCGAGTTATTCACAACAATAGGAGACAGCACGCAGCCGCCCTGCAAAAAGTTTTGATGTGCACTCGAAAGTTTCGAACAATGAAGAGAAACAACAACTAATGACTGTCTAATTCACTAAAAGCTAAGTTAGAAAACATGTCGAATTAATTCGTCCATTATCAAAGTAAAATTTGTTATTTTAAGTATAATTTTCTTATTTCTTATAATATTCTTCTTTGTAATTTATATTATTTACCAACTACGAAAGCAGTTGCATACTAAGGATAAAGCAATCAATTTCTCTTATAGAACAATATTAGTGAATCTTTAAACCACTTTCTATCATACAAAAGTGATTTTATGTTTAGGACATTGTGTCTCACAAACCTCAAACCCCGTTATTCATAAACACAGTAATTTACATCTCTGTGCCAACTTTGAAGGCGTCCCGAGATCCACTCTCGGACCGCGGTCGGCGCAAATCCTCTAACAAATTAGGATTAGAAGGGCTCTGTGTTTTTAGGCAAAGCAGTAAAACGTAATTTCATCGAAAACTCCCTTGAATTTTATTCAGGTAAGAATATATTGAATCGGAACCCTAATATAATTTTGGAATGACATAATATTATGTTGTAGTTATACCTATTCGTGTTCACGTTTCTGTGTTAAATGATGCATTTATGAATCATCATTATTAGTTTTTTTTTTATTTATTTTTCATTAGTAGGTAGGTATTTTTCATTATATAGGTAGATTTAGATGATTTAGCCAAGTCTTCTTTACACGTAAACGTTTAGGTTACAGAACAAGTAAAAAAAGTTAAAAAGTGAAAAAGAGTCATGAACCACACACTAGGTAGATACTACAAACATGTAATAAGCGATAAAAACTCTATTGTAAGTATATACCTACATAGACAGTGTATACGGGGTGTAAAAAGACTACTACCGAAAACTGATGGGTTGCAATCAGACCATAGTACTGAACATAATTAGCGAAAAAAAAAATTTTTTTTTTTTTTACCTTAAATATTTTTTTTTTTTTTTTAGTCACATACACATCGTACAACATAATAAGACCATTTCCACCTAATTAGATCATTTAATAAAGGAAATAAACAAGTAAATTAAAGAAACAGCAATATTACGCATAGCATACTACGCTCGTACGACAGCGAACAGCTGATCTCGCCCGCGGTCATCGACCGCCCGCGGTCTTTTTTCAGACAACTAATGTTTCTTTAGATGTCTTTTGGGGTGCTGTACCACCCCGTTTCGTTTTCGGTAGACGTCTTTTTACACCCTGTATGTAAGAAATATCATGCAGGCCATTACGTAAGTATTCGTTACTTAAATAAATAAATACTTAAATAAATATCCTTGGACATTCCACACAGCGTCATCTAGTCCCAAGCTAAGCAATTTAATGCTTGTTATGGTAACCAGATGACTGATATACTACATAGATAATTTTTTTTTGTAAATACATACATATTATACATAGAAAACACCCAGACACGAAACAAATATTTGAAAAGCATACAAACATTTTGTTCCGCAGCGGGGATCGAACCCGCAACCTCTGCGTCTCAGGCGGGCTTTCACCCACTGTGCCACAGAGGTCGACAAAATCTTAGTAGGTACCTACCTATGTTGTTATTTTTTTTTTGTTAACACTATCTTTTTGAAGATAATGATTGTTATTTCTTATTTGTGTGTATTCTGATGTTTATCTTATGTGCAGGTACAATATCTCTAATACCTTTAAGAATTTGAAATTACCTACTACTTTAGTTTGTTTGTTGGCCTGTATTTTGTGCACAAACCTAGTCCACATTATTACTAAACCTAGTTCTGCTAGCGACATCCTATTTGCCGGCCCTTGCATCCGTGAACATTTTCTACTTTCATCTACAAAATTGACTGTCATACTTTGCTCGAACCTGTATGCAACGCTCTAGGCTAGGCGATAGGGAATGTATTGAAACGAAATATGGAGGAACATTATCAGATTAATAAAACTAATAAGAAAAATATGACTGTCACAGAATAAAAATTTTCCAAATACATTATTCTAGTAATAAACATCAAGGAACCTATCAACAGATACCTATAGAGCGTCTAATATCACCTCTCCACAGAAAAAGGTGGAGAATTGAAGCCATAAATTACGTTACACGTATTTTCGTGACACAATACTGAAGGAATAATATTCCCAGAGGCATGATGTTGGAAAGAAACAAATAAGGACAATCGGAAAAAGGCTTGGATAGTTTTTGGATTTCGTAACGTAGGTAGGTACCTACCTAAACTAAAAGAAAAATACAATACATTATGATTCTTTATTTTTAACCGACTTCAAAAAAAGTAGCATCTACATTATGTTCGACTGTTGTTTTTTTATGTAAGTTCATGGATCTTCGGAGTACCTAATAAACAGGAATACACCTCAAGAGTGCACCAAATGCTACTCGGCTTAAAACATTGAAGTCTGCTTTTTTGTCAAAGCTTCAGCTCAATCGATTGAAGATATCTGCTTTTAAATTGAGTTGCAAGATTCCACCCGGAAAAACATAGTAACATACATAAGTACATTGCAAGTTAAATAAATGCTTGTAAAAATAAGGTAAAGACGCAATGAGATACCTGGTCTACTTCAAGCAATAGGCTTTTCACATTAAAAACTATCGTGCTAAACATTTTAATAATCACAGCAAAATTTTCCTAGTGATACCGAAATCAAGTCATATTATACCAAAATATAGACTTAAAAATACACTACTATTTATTTCATAGATCAAAATATGTTCCATGAAAGTACCAAAGCTACACAAAGAGCATAACAGATAATTATATATTTCAAAGAAGGAAATAATATATTTTACAGTTCTTACTAGAAGCTCTTTATTTGTGTTCTGAAAACTTCTGGCAATCAAAAAGTTCACATGAATTTAGCACCGCCTCCAACATAAATGAGTGTCTGAGATTTATTTGTTTTACAGTTTGTGAGGATTGAGGGCAGAGGCGCGTGGAGGATCGCGGGCTTATAATAATGGTCTGGGTGATTTATGTGGATCCACCTTTATACTATGCAAATCATACGGTAGGTATTTCAGGCATGCCTTGCCTACTCGTACGTACCAGAACGGTGGAAGAGTCATATTGTTTTGAGGCGCTATTTGGCAGATTGTAGACTGGGACTCATAGTAGACTAATTAGTTAAATAGTGCTCAATTCAGATGTCGCCAAAACTAAACTAAGCTAATTTAACAGCACTAAAAATGTTGCCGTCACTTTCATTCATAGCGATCGAAATAAAAAGGATGGCATCAATTTTAGTGGTGTCAAATTAGTTTAGTTTAGTTTTTGCGACATCAGAATAGGCACCACTATTTTAGGTAAGTACTTACTTAATTGGTCTCACTGATTAGTTTAATTTTAAGACGTTCAAGTCAAGACTCTTTGGATATAATAGTGGCAATTCTGAGTATCGCAAAAGCTAAACTAAACTAACTAAAATTAATGCCATCCTTTGAAAGGGACGGCAATATTTTTAGTTAGTTAAGTTTAGCTTTTGCGACACTCAGAATTGCCACTAATATGTAGGTACCTATTCCGAAACACAACGTTGTTACATATTAGGTATGCTCTTTTTAGACTTCCGTATTCCACAGGAAAACACGGAGCTCTTTATAGGATCACTTGATTGTCCATCTGTCTGTCTGTCTATCTCGAAGTTTTACTTCTAGGATAACAATTTACGTAGGTAAGTACCTACTAACGTAAGTTGTTTTTTTTATTTGCAAAAATGCAAATAGTAATCAATCTACTAATTTGAACTGCTAGTACCTATCAACCTATATCATTCCAAGGAGGCTTGCTCACTATTTTCCCAAGCGTTATGTAAACAAAGCTAATTCCCCTAGATGCCGCTAGGGGCCGCCGTACTCGATTTTCTCCAAACGAAAGCTGCCAGGAGAATACGAAGCGACAAGATAAAACGTCGAATCGGAAAAACTGCTTATTTTATTACCACGTAGAGCTGTAAGGCGGATAGGATAGGCCTCGGGCGTATTCGACTTCACTCGAATTATTGAGGTCCTCAATTAGGCCGGGAACATCTAGGGATTCTAGGGTCTAGCTGGATCATAGTCACAATCCATATCCAACATTTTCGAAAGCACCGGGTTTAATGACAGCTGCAGATGATTAAATCGAGTGGGGAACCTAGGCTGGCAGATGCATACTTTATAAAACGCTCTAGGTACAATCGCACAGACTAAAATACCTAGGTATACAAGAATAATGCATTCGGCATTGAACGGGCAATTTCTATCCACACTACAACCATCGCATCGAGGAATATAGTGCTTTCGAGCATGTCATCTCATCTCATGAACTTATAGCTTAATTACCTACCTTGTTGCTTTCTGGTGATATCCATGTTGTAGGAACAATATCATATAGACTCTGTAACGAACGAACACAGATCTAAAGTTTCTCCAGATAAGAAAATAACAATTTCTAAGTAACATTAAAAGGGCTCTTTTCATTTTATTTAAGTATCCCATTTACAAGGACGAGTATCAATGATTTAAGACAGAGATCAGTAAGGTCTACTGAGTTCCTAATGATACTAGTGTATTATATAATCTGTGCTAATGATTATTAAAAGCTTTAAAAAACTTTGTATTTTCTTACACTCAATTTATCCTAGGTATAAGTATATATAGGTATAAGTACCTAATAATTAATTCTAATTTTCAACTGTATTTTTACTTTGTGTTACATTACTTTGTGTTTTCCTTAAAATATTTAAATGTTAGCATTTCGAGTCTGACATCACAGTAGGAAAGAAATACCTACCAATAATTACCTACTACTGTGAGGCCAGATTCGAATTAATTTTTAATATTATAATTACCTAATTATCTACTTACCTAGAATTATGTTTTTTTAACGCATGTTGTGATATCCTTTAATTATGGGAGCACTAGTTTTCATTTTCTAATATTTGGCTACTAATTGATGCATGTACTGTGTAACCCTATGTTGGATATCCTTAGAATAAAATAAAAAATACCTAGGTAGCCATAGCAGGTAAGGCAAAATTAAAGTGGCCATGCCGTATTTTGTGTCTTCTTATTAGTCTATGTTAATTTTAGACGTTGTCTGTCATCCTAAACTTACTCGGTCTTCCTAAGTTTGCGTTGTAGCCTGAATAATATGCAGGCAGCAGATGTTACTCTTCCTACCTAATTAGGTTTTTACACAAATTGATCCTCCTCTATAAACCTCCTTGGTGTTAGTTTTTTCGAATATCATTTAAAATATCCGCAACGATATTTTTTAATAGCTCACCAGTCAGTAGGTAACTTTTTCAGCAGTTTATCTTTTAAAAACCCAGAAGGTGTAATATTTCAAGCGAGTAGGTATATTATGAAGGTTCAGGATGCAAAGGCAGTTATTGCAGCCCGGTGCAAACTTGAGCCGCGGTTTTAATGAAAACTGCTATGCTGCGGTGAGAAATTTGAATTTTTTACCACTTACCTACGCCTATAAATCAAGTGTAAAGTCGCCCTAAGCTCTCCCAGATAGCTTTCTCGAACATTTTAAAATGTAAATTAACTACAACTCCACACCCTCAGCGGTATGTACCTTTAGCTATTTACTACCACCAGGGTATCTATACCTAACTACCTACAATCTGAACTTATCCTAATCGAAAAGTCTGTGTGGTATAGGTATACCTATACACCATAGATATACCTTAACTTATATATACTATTCAGTAGGATGAATTTCTAATTTCCTAATGTCATGCCGTACCCTCTGAGCAGGTACCTACTGATATTTTACGAATTTTTGCATCCTTCATCTTAGGCCCATAAGTACCTACCTACAGCCAAAGACGATTAATATCTAGAAGACAGACAAAGGCCATACACAAAATCGTAACCCTAAAAAATAGCCTGAAAGCTCTAAAACATCAATTTTATCCAAGAAATTTCAATTACTTTCTAGTTAAAAATGTTTAAATATTGAATATTGTTGCTACCTACTACTAAGTATTGAAATTTCTTGGATAAAATTTCAGGCTAGCTGGTACTGCGGGATCGGGTTACGATTTTGTGTATGGCCATTGTCTGTCTTCTAGATATTAATCGTCTTTGCTACAGCCTAAGATTTCTTGCGCCTACTAGTATTTATTCTGAGCTAAGATTTCGGTAATATCGACGAATAAAAAGTAAAAAAAAAGTTATTTACGTTTCGGTAGTTTGCCCGGCACTCCAAGGAATGCTGTTATTAGATTAAGTAGGTACTTACTTAGTATTTTGACCCGAACCACCCCGAACATCAGGTAATATGTTTTATGCGGATAGAAATTATGATTATTATTTATTTGTTTAATTTATTAGAACAACAGACATTAGGGTACAGTTACAAGATATTCTATACGATACCTATTACCAAAGACGATTAATATCTAGAAGACAGACAAAGGCCATACACAAAATCGTAACCCTGATCCCGCAGTACCAGATAGCCTGGAAACTTTAAAACATCAATTTTATCCTAGAAATTTCAATACTTAGTAGTAGGTAGCAACAGAAGTCAATATAAAAAAAAATTTAGGTAATTTTAAGTTTAGCTTTTGCGACACTCAGAATTGCCACTACTAGTGGCTACAATGAATTACGGTACTAGCAAATATTATTTTTACTAGTGAAATGTTTAATTCAGACATTGTACCTACCTATGTAATGTAATAAGGGCCTAAATATAATAGCAGTTGGAGAGATCGGGCTGTGGATGATGATGATGAATGAAATATAGCCATAGCATTAGCCATTCATAGCTTGCTTTACTTTTTTTTAATCCTCCACAGTGTGTTATTACAAATTGGTATAGGTAGGTACCTACTTAGGTAATTAAAGGTTACAGGTTAGGTTAGGTAGAACCATAGAGAAAGAAAGAAATAGAGCGCTGCATATTCCTTTCTCAGTCACACAAAAACAAAGAAAAATATACCTATAAAAAAAAAAATAGACAACATTCTTGTGAGTAAAAGAGACAAAGCATTAGATCTTTAAGTCCCACATCGCGTGCCGTTTTTTTGTAAGTATGGCCGGAAACTTGATGCTCCGAATTTTGTACTACGAGACTATGGATTCACTGCATTTTTTGTCCTTTTCGGCGGCATGCTCACTGTTCGTCCAGGTACTATACTAGGTCCATGAGTAGAACCTAGTAGGTACATATTATTTAACTGTGGTAGAACTTAGTTGTTTCTAAAAAAATGCCTCATCAGCAGGTTATTGGCATTTTCAAACAAACACAATGCTCAAAAAGACACATTATTTTTTGCAAAATATAAAGAAATACCACTAAACTGCCGTTAAATACCTACTTATAGTTATAGCACAGATAAAAGAATACTCTAATAGCACAGATAAAAGAATGCTTATTTAGAGAGCGACATCTACCTGAAATCCATCGTACTAATAAGTTCACTGAGTCTCTACCTACACTGTAAGAACCACTGCTGACTCTACACAGTGAGCCGAGTGCGGCCGAACATAGCGCTGCTAGCAGAACCTCTACCGTAGTAGTGCGCGACCATATCAGTTCAGATCTTAGAAGGATGAGGGCGCTGCTGTAGTAATTCAAAAGTTTATCTCAGAATAAAGAAGAAGAAGAGTAGTTGGAGGAAAATCGACAAACACCCACACTCAACCTACTACTTTTTGTACGCAACAGCTAGCTCAGTAAAATGTAGCACATGTGATTGCGAGTGTAAAACTTCGATCGAAGGTGTAATATGTAGGTAATATTTTACGGGAACGGTTGTAGCTGTCGTGTCGTGCGTGTCGGTCGACCCAGCACTCCAGCAGGGATCTGATAGATATATATAAACAAGCCATACTCACGTGACGTAAACGTGTAGCCTAAAGTGCGCTTCACGAAAGAAGTCCCGTGGAATTTTGGGGAAGAAATCAAACATACCATAACTTATTAGGATAGATACTAGCGCCGCAGCTAAAGGGACTTATTTTCTACATCGGATTCTACTAATCGGAAACTGAATAAATCCTGCATTTACCTAGGTAGCTAGTTGTGTAACATATTTAAGTACCTACCTACCTACCTCTAAAATCATAATTCGTACCAAAACGTTAATATCTAAAGAACCCGGGTAGGATATTCAATATGACACTGATTGTTATTGTTGGTTGGTGCTGCCAGCTCAAAGTAGGTAGGTACCTACTACCTACTGCTGTAACGATCACCAGACGGACATCCTGCCGATGCCGATCTAAATATCGTAAAAAGCCAGATGCCAGCAATTTATTCACAATCTATTGATGTTGAATAAACGATAATAGATAGGTAACGTAAAAAATGGGACGTTGGTATGTGGTACGTCCCATTTTATTACTGGCTTGTGTACGTTATCAATTTATCATTCCAAAAACTCTGATAACTCACGTAGGTAGCTGTATGGTTTCACGACCTAAGAATTGTAGGTTACGTTTATTTCGTTTTCTAATTGCGTAGGTATTTAATACATCCATGTTAATACCTATTATGTAGGTAGGTATCTATTGACACAATGTAGGTTGGTACCTATGATTCAAATTTATAATAATATGATCAAAACTATAACGCTCTACATTTGAAATTGGTTCATGGACGGTTACGGGGCGCTACAATAAAATTTACCGTGACAACTAACACTCTTTTAATTTGTTATTCCACTTCAACGTCATGTAGCCATCGTAAAGGATGAGTTAAACTGCTATTAGGTCCAATCTTATGAGCAGTGGTTTCAATTGAAGTTCAATATAAAATAATATCACAGACCACTCATACAGCTCTACAAACTAAAATGATTTTAACTGCATTTACGACAGCTAGATCACGGTCAAACTCGCTTTATTCAATTAACGTCTGTATGTATGCATCATACGTTACATCATTGCCATTAAAATTACCTAAAACGAATCCTTACAAGAGTATAAAAACGAGAGTTCTCTGTGACCTACATTCAAAGGGTTCTTGTTACATAAACGTCCAGATTCGTTCAAGTAGGTAGGTACCTACAATAATCCATGAATCAGTTGCGCACTGCGCGGTCGGGGCGGGCGGGACGGGCGCGCGGCATTACCGTTTTCCCACCCGCCTAACTCACTCGCACGCTTCTACCTTTATTTATTTACCTAACCTTTGTAAAGTAAACTGCAGTGTAAGCCTTCCAGAACACACCTACAAGGTGAGAATAAAAAATTTAGTTAAGTACCTACCTACATAATTTTATGTAGGTACTTACTTATCTTCATATTACTAGGTAGGTACTTACCTAAGTACAATAAAAAAAAAATACCTACCTACTCTAATCATTGTTATTTTACCTAGTATAATGATCGCTTAGCCTAAAATTATGAATGAAACACTCTAAAATTAATCATTTGCAAATGTGACGTATTCTGTTATGTGACACAAGAGTGTGGCCCTAACAAAAATTTCAACACAACAACGCGACACTGTAAAGTCAACAACGAAGCTGCTCAGTTCCGAGGTAGGGTACGTACCTATAGTACATTTATATCGACGCCGACGGTTCCGAGCGTTGTTGTCGCAATACTTAGTTGCTGCCACAAACACAGGCGATAGGTCGTGCCAAGCCAAATTTATATTTCCTTTGCGTTAACAGTTTAACAGAAGTAAAATTCGAATTACCAACAATTATTTCTGAAGTTGATTTTCCGCTGTTTTCATGTGAGTACCTACACATTCTCTTAATGGTAACCTACTTCTAATCTTGCCCTACCAAACCAAATGTGCAATTTTGTTCCGTGTTAATGTTATCCACCCACAATGACATCAATATGTATTATCTGTTACTGTATCAATGAATTACCTACCTATCTGGGATAGGCTATTATTAATTCTATAGGTAAGTCCTTTAATCACACTAATTAAACTATATTCACACTGGCAATTCGTAAAATATAAAGTACTTATAAATATATAGGTGAAAGTTTGTGTATAAGTATGTTGGTTACTCCACCTTGGTACCAAAGCACACAACTCTACATCATCATCTCTACATTAGGACGAAATTAGGCTAAAAACCTTCTCGTAGAGGCATGGAGTTGAGTGAGCTTGTCATGTCGCCATGTCGCCATATTTAATAATAAGTTATTGACATCATCCGTCAGTTACATTGTCTATATTTAATCAAGGTAGATACTTTGTAAATAATACGGAGTCTATTGTACCTAGGTTTAAAACATACATTTTAGGAATAAGTTGAGATAATATATAAGAGCTTATAGGTAGGTACTTATTACCCAGTAAACATTGGTTAATTCCATACAGTTACTGTTGGTGCTGGTGCTATTGATTTCTTGGACGTTTTTACCATTTTAAAAATTGACTAATTTCATTTTACCTAGAAGAACAGGGCAAAGGAGATTGTCAGGCTGCTGAGCACAGCTAGTAAAAGGTAGGTAGGTAACTAAGATCACAGTAACCTTTGGGCTTGGGCGACCCATTGTTTCCGTCATGCTCGCGCATACAAAACAGTCGTAACTTTATATCACAAACCGAGTAGGTACCTAAGTATTGTACGAACAGAAAGTGTTTGTAATCTAATAAACGAACGAAAGAAACACCTTTGTATTTTATTTCATATATTTTCTTCCCAACGACCTAATTTTATGTCCCAATAAAAGACGATTAATATCTATCGTCTTTGGTCCCAATTCACAATCCCTTCATTCCATTTATAAGTATTATTTTATTAATTTGTTTTCAGAATGACGTCCCCAGCAATAACCAAACCGAAAGATCAGAAACCGGAGAAGAAATCTCCTACACACTCCGTAACTCCGACACCGCCAGAAACCTTCAGCTTTCTTCGAGTCTTCAAGCTCGCTGATATCATGGTGAAACAAGGTTGCTAACTTCGTGAATGAAACACCAGCCATGTAGAAGTCAGTTATGTAGGATTCGTTGTTCGGTAGGTATAGACGTTTAGGACAAAGACGTTATTGAAATAGAACGGAATCAATACATTTGATAAGGTTTGTCTGTAATGCCAGTCTTCCCAGGTACATTTTGTTATAATATCCTTTTTTTTTTTTCAAGAGAAGTTTATTTGGTTTAAAACATTTAGAAGACCTCAAATCTTATTGTTTTGATTTAGTATTTTTCTCGCTAAGTATATTAAATAACTTAAATATGTAATTAGGAGTTTCATTAATTTTTATTAGGTACTATAATATTTTCGTAGTCTAGCAAAACCTAGCAGTTTAGGAATGTTAACTATTAAATATATCTTTGAGATTGTTAATTTCTAGTTATTTTACACCTAAGTAGTACCCCACCACCAGATTGGAATATAAATAAAAATACCATAAATAAGTAATATTTTTTTAATAGTATTGGTAGGTAGGAGGTACATAACACACAGGAGTCTGGGTTGTTGGATAAAAGGAAGTAAAGATACAATACTATTTTCAATATGTACAAAATATACAATTATCTCGATATCCTACATTAAAGAACTATTTATTAATTTTATGATCACAATATTTTTCTATCGGTACGTTCTGTCAGAATGTGCCGAGCAGGCAGGGCGCGCGCCGCCGCCGCCGATGCATCATCTACTCTCGCTTCTCGTTTGCTGCACACTTGAGATCAAATGTTATTTTACAAATATTAACGCTATCATCTGTCACACCGGCATCGGCGGCGGCGCGCGGGCCCCGCCCCATCCTCAGTACCGGCGACGTCGCAGCGCAGACCGCGACCTCGCAACACTACTGCCTATGTTCACTAATCAATAAACAAAACTATATTATACTTCTCACAATACAGTCATAACATAAGTCATAATAACCTAGTCTGCATTAGTTACAATGATATTATATCACCAAAAATGTAATTACTTTGCTTGGAATAAACGTATAATTCTTTTGGAAATATAAAGTTACCTTTACTATTATAATAATTGACATTTTAATAGCATAACACATGGATGCAATTATTGACTAAGCAGAACACCACAATTTGGAAGTCAATATTTTTAGGCTATGGGCACCACTGAACCGACACATTTGAAGCCTAAACGATTAATTTAGTTTTTTTTTGTATTTTTTTATTATATTACGTAATGAAGGCGAAGATTTATTTATGGAATTGATATTTCTGAAATCGTATCGCCTAGAAAATAACTACACCCGAGTAACAAAAATAATAAGTTGAGTAAATACCATTTTAGCACAATAAATACCTCATTTATAATTCTCATTTGTTATATATCTTATCTCATACAATCGTCAATACAGAGTCTAAACTATATTTTTGAAGATAATATATTTACACTGAGTTCCTTCATAAGGAATCCAAATTAGAATAAATATAGAGTGTACAATGGGCATCTGTCCGCTAATAAAATTATGTTTTAAAATTAATGGACGAAATGACGAGTTCGTTAGTGTTCCTCCTAGCCAAGTTAAGAACTGTTTGCGACGGAAACATGACAAATTATATATTACTTATACGTCCTAGTAATAAAATCTTAAAAAAGAATATACATAATACCTGTGCTATTACTTCATACCGTACATTATAAAATTACAATACATAAAATATTTTGTACTTTGTTTTACGTACGACAGCACAGTCGCACCATTACCTAACTATACGTGAACGTCTTGCGAGATGCCTAGAAAATGAAGATGGGAGGTGATCTCAGATCTTACACTACATCGCGTAAAGTTAAATAACAGAGCTTATGAGAAGTACAATATTGTTAGTTTAAGCAGTAGACATTATTAACTGTTCATACAATGATATAGTAGTCGACGCGTTGCCGTATCGCAGTTGCTGCAACGCGAGAAAGAAACGCGCAATGTGAGCAAGTCAACGGGTGTCCGCGGATCCACAGTGGCGGTGAGGATGGCGAGTACAAATAGAGATTAGTTCAAGCGGGCGGGCCGCTAATTAAAGCAGCAATTGAGATCCGAATGTGTCGACGCTAGGCGGGCGCGGGACCATAGGGCAGCGAGCAGAGTGGGGCACTCTGTCCAGCTTTAAAGGAATGTCAATAACTGCCACTACGACACACAACCGAAAACGTTGTGTCTACAAATCAACGAATCAATGCCAATCAAATTATTACAATGTTTGTGGTAGACGAAAATGAATACTCAAGTGTAAGGGGTAGAATGATTTTGCTAAACAAAACTTAATTCAATACATTCCTCTGCAAATGGACACCACGCCAGAGCGGTGCTTCGTACCTTTTAACAGTTCAACATATTCGGCTAACATAATTGCCTATTTATTGTGTAATAACAACCGTTACAAGGTATAAAGCTCGCTCTCACAATGATACAGAAGTTCACGCATTTTACAGGCAAGCACCAGAAAAGATGTTTGCCTCTAAAATGTTGCATACATTTCAATTTAAAGTCCAAAGTAATGAAAATGATACATACGAGTAGTCAACATTTTAAGTCTTTTAATAAGTTCGTTTTGGAAGAATAACTTTTAAGATGTAGACGAGATAGGATATGATTGCTCAGATTGCAGTGATTTAAATATGAGTAAAAGCGATTTCTTTTGAAGTAGCGATCATGTAAGGTAAGTAAAGGAATGTTATGCAAATCCAATAACTGTAAGTAAGGTAGGGGCCCGTGTGCCGCCGAGCCCGGTGCGTCAGATGTAGGGCCGGGTTATTCTCCCAAAGCATTGCTTTAATGTACATTATAAATCCGCTAAAAGGCGAGGCCGTACGCGCCGTCAACACACGTCGCTAGAACGCGCATTGAATTGATGCTCCATAAGACTACCTACAGTCTATATTAAAAAGTCAGAATCACAGTTTATTTTTAAAATGTATTTATCTTAGTTTTTAATCTTAAATAACTATGATAATCTTTACAACTATAAGTAATCATTCGACCCAGTATTCATGAGTTTTCCATTACCTACCGTAATGACCTAAGCGAATCGAATTTAGTACAAATAGATTCGGTATTTACAGAATTTAAATTAGTCTAGACCTAGTCGCTTAAAACAAAATAACAATTTACACTAACAATAAAAATGCTCGATGAGTGTCGCTCATCCAAACGAAACCCGAAATTATTATATATTTTTTTATCAACTGACTTTGCCATTAATTATTTTTAATATTTTTATAAATTTAAACTCCGAATATCGTCGAACCCAGTCGACCATAACAAAAGTAATTTACAAATAAGCTTATTCTTACAACTAGAACTTACATAGAAGACGGGCCACTTACAAGCTAGGTGAGAGTTTACATCGCAGCAGCGGGCCGGCCGCCCGCGGCCCGAGCGCGTCCCGATAACAATCAATAATTCTGGTGTCGTATCACTACCTCGATAGTTCACTTTCGCAGAGGTATTACAGTTCAATTCCTGCATTATTTTCATAGTTCCGTCGTTTAAACTCGACAGTCGACGATCCCTACCAGGTCGATCGATCTACTGATAAAAATAAAGATTTCAAAAAAGTTTCACAACCTGGCCTTATTTACAACGCCTTACAATAATAAATGAGTTAGGGTCGGAGCCGTGTTCGTGTTCGTCAGTTACCGCAGGTGTCGTGCGCGTGCGTCAGACGGTGGCGATCACTATGAGGAGATGGGCGATGTCGGCCACGCGGTGCATTAGGTCGGGAGCGATGCGCGTCAGGTTCTCGTTGGCGAAGTCGCACGACGGGAACACGTGCACGGTGAACATCGCCTGCAATCAATACACAATACGCACTTAACCACCGCACGAAACAAACGAAAAATCATTTATTTTGGTAGGACCTCCAGGATCACTAAGTTCCATCTTACTTAAATAAATAAATAAACTAGACATCCCACACAACCTCATCTAATCTCAAGCTAAGCAATTTTTTTTTGTGTTATGGTAACCAGATGACTGATAAACTATTAGATACCTTTTTTTTATTATGCTTGGAATATCTCTACGAGACAAAGTCAGCTACAGCACTATCCGAGAGCGCACCAAAGTGGTAGACGTAGGATACCGCTTTGCTAAACTAAAGTGGGCTTGGGCCAGACATGTGGACATGACGCGGAGACGGCAGAAAATGGAGCAAATCCGTGCTAGAGTGGAGATCGGGCTCGGTAAGAGGAGCGCTGGCAGACCATCCACCCGATGGATGGTCTGATGATATTAAAGCCCATACCGGGACAGACTAGACTAGAAAGACCAGTGTGGAGAAAAATTGGAGAGGCATACTTTACGCCCACAGTGGGAAAATATATGCTTGAGAAGACCTTTTTTTTGTAAATACATATAGAAAACATCCAGACTCGAGACAAATATTTGCAGATCATGCAAAAATTTATCCCGTAGCGGGGATCGAACCCGGTGCGGGCCCACTGCGCCACAGAGGTCGTCATGTTTTTTTTTATATTCTTGGACATTCCACAAAGCGTCACCCAAGCTAAGCAACTTAATGATTGTGTTAAGGTAATCAGATGACTGATATACTACTTTTTTATATTTTTTTTTGTAATACATACATATTATAGATAGAAAAACATCCAGACCCGGAACAAATATCTGTAGAACATACAAACATTTGTCCCGCGGCGGGGATCGAACCCGCAACCTCCGCATCTCAGTCGGGCCTTCACCCAACTGAGGTGGTCAAATGTGTCATGATGTTGTTACCTGTTGGTGTCCTGGCGGCGCGATGTTGACGATGCCGGCGGCCTGCTTGTGCTGCAGGTAGGTGATGAAGCCGTTGCTGAGGTTGGTGGACTGCAGCAGCACGTCCATGTGGTCGCGGCCGCACGGCAGAGCGAGAAGGATGCAGTGCTCGTTCTCCATCTACGTGACCAAGCACACGAGTTAGCTTCTTTTAATATGAATGGATGAATGATTCCCATCGAGTTACTATACTAAAGAGTCACAATCTAATAGCTGACAACACTCAAAAAATGTCCGAGCAAATTCAATGTTCTACAATGACATTTGACATTTAAATATAGACGTTATGTCGTTTGTTTTAATGTTCAATGTCGCTTGTACGCAAAAAAGTAAAACTCGGCGCACTGCGTAGCGTGCGCCGAGTTTTGGCGTTTACATTTTATTTGTCTGATTGTGGCTATAATACATGTCAATGGCGATAGTACACACCATCATCTTCCGATGCACGCCCTCTAGCTGCGCGGGCTCCAGGCGCATGCGCTGTGCGATGCGCAGCATGGGCGTGCCGGCGTCGGCGCGCGCCAGCGTGTCGCCCGCCACGCCGGGGCTGCCGCCCACGAAGTGCATCTGCACCGCGGCCGAGTCGTTCTTCAGCGCGAGCAGCCCTTGCCACATCACCGGGTAACGCTGACGATACACAATACATTATTGACACGTTCCCTGGATCAGCAGCTGCGGTGCAAGGTCTACTTATGTCAAAGTATGGAGGATGCGGCATCACTGAAAACCAGCGCTGTAGTTGCTGCTTCAGCTTCCACAGCGAATGCTGAGTGGTGACCGATTTGCTTTACTCATATTTCCTACATAAATATTTTAATTGTACCTGTACTGTAATGTGTGCGAGTGATGTAAATAAATGTTTTTCTATTCTATGTTACCTATATAGAAAATATCCCTATAATGAATGTAAAGTTCGCGAGAACACCTGGATAAAACACATTTTAGGGATACAGGGTTCCAGGTGCTGTTGCTAGCGAACAACTTCGACCTGCGCTAATTTGAGACCTTTGTCCGTACTGTAGTATAAACAGGCTGTTAGTCTGCCTCGCACGGCACTTGCCGACACAAAATTTAGCGTACAACTACGATAGAGTAGAAACTCTGTTGGTATTATCTCAAGTGGTCGGTACTCACTCTAAGTAGCATCTGCAGTGAGTCAGCCTCGCGAGGCACCTGCGAGGCGTGCGGCGGGCCGGGCGGGGGGAGCGGCAGGGAGCCGGTCGCGCGCGCCACGCCCGACGTGTGGGCCGGCGGCGGCGACCGACCGCAACCTGACCCGTACACTGCAACAACACACATTCTAATAATGACAGTCCAGATAGCTGATTGGCTAACTTGTTGCGAGACCGTTTGTCGCAGAAAGTTGTAGCAGAGCTATGGCGTTATCGTTGCTTTTAGTACTTCACCAATCCGATAGAAAGAAAGAAAGGAAAAAAAGTTGGTAGGAACGTTTATTTTGGTAGGACTTCAACTTCGTTGTATATGCTAGATGATTCTAATGCCTGTTCCAACGCGACTCCCTACACCACTCAGAGGCACTGTGACATGTTTTCATACATTACCTGTCAAATAACTATACGTTAGCGCGTATAGATTGATTGCTACTGGAATGTCATGGAAACTTTAAACTGATCACACCGCGAATGTGCGGGACTGACGAGGAGTTGCGGATTTTTTGTCTCACAGATATATGAATAAATCCGTATGAAAAAATGTATGTCTCTACATAACATTATTTGGGAAGCGCTCGTGGCGAAGCTTGCTAAGACGTTCTTGATAGATCGCCGAAGTTAAGCAACGTTCTGAGCGGTCACAACTTGGATGGGTGACCGCAAGTGGCATTTATATCTGAGCGCTTCCGTGCTGCGGAGGGCACGTTATATTGTCGGTCCCGGCTTTTAAAGTCGTTAAGCCATGACGGAGGCCTTAATGCGGCCTAAAAACTCCATCACCAGAGTTGGCCACTTGCTCATACGAACTTACTTTACTTTATTTTCTTTTATATCCTATCCATAATCACAAATTCATTTATAAATTCAAGATGATGTTTATTTAAATTACTCTAACATTTGCATGCTAAATTAAGTAGAACATAATTGATACTGAATACTGTTAACAATTAACATCTATGTGACCTACATTGTGTTCAAGCAAATAAACTATCTTTATCTTTAACTTTATTTGGGTAAAATAGAATAGTGTGAAGCGTATAATGATTGTGTACTCACTGATAAGTCTGTCCGCAGTGGAGGGCGAGTGCGCCGGGCGCGGCACGCGCGCGCCCGGCGGCCGGCGCAGCTCCCCGGCCGGCTGCGGCGCCTCGGAGCCCTCCGCCTCGAGCGTCCTGCACCACACTCATACGTTAGTTTATACTCTCTACTTATATACTCTACTTATATACTTACTCTACTTATATACTTGGGTGGCTTCGGGTAATTCCGAAAGTCGGGATATTCCGATAATTAAGATCTACATTAGCCCGCATTAGTTGTCACTGACAATAGTAACTAATGCGGGGAGCGATGAACTTGGCGGCTAAATGAATGTTGCCAGTGCGGAAAATAGTGCCGTGTTTGGGTGTAGATCTTAATTATCGGAATATCCCGACTATCGGAATTACCCGAAGCCACTGTACTCTACTTATATACTTACTCTACTTATAAAGAAAGAAAGAAAGAAAAATCATTTATTCTTGTAGGACCTCAAGGATCACTTAAGTTTCGTTTTACATGCTAGGTGATTCTAATGCCTGTTCCAACGACGACGTACCAGGGAAAGAATCAGGCAAGAACCTGGTGGTGTGGGCCTAGCTTTTTTTTTAAAAGCGATCCCTTAACAATCTAAAATAATCTAAATAGTCAAGTTTATAACTCGAATCAAATGCCTGTTTTGCGATTCATGGATGGAAAACTTTTGACATTTTAACATCAGCAGGGGTATTGCCTAACTTGTTGCAAAACGAAATATATCGCCATCACGAAAAAAATACAGTAATCGCGTGTCATATTTGACAGTTTAGTCGTCGTTTTGGGATCAAAAATGCAAAGTAATGTGACCACCCAGTAAGAAAAGGCACTTGTCTAACTTTGGATCAACATCCTTGCCTCTCTATTTGCGACTTATCTAAGATAGATAGAGAGTATTGATTTGTTACCTGGTAAATGGCGATTGAGTTGCCCTGGATTCATGCTGCGTGGCGCGGAAGTGATGTTGGTACATCTGGTAGTGTTGATGCGAGAAGTGTGGGTACATTCCGTCGTTCTAAAACAACCATACATATTGGTATTAGTTTTATTGCAACATTCATATTCTGTCCAACCAAGTTAACTACACTACAGTGTAATATTATATTATGATCTGTGCTACTTACTGTTCAATATTTTAACTAAATATTACTTTTTTGTGAAAAAACACTACTAAATAAACCAGTCGAACTTATATTTAATATACGGATATTTAGCTATTCTATAAAATATTAGAATATCACACAAATGTTTTTCTACCATTGAGGTACAATCTATAGAGCCACAATTAGACAAATAAAATGTCCGCGCCAAAACTCGGCGCACGCTACGTAGTGCGCTGAGTTTACTTTTTGCGTAGAAGCGACATTGAACATTAAAACAAACGACATAGCGTCTACATTCAAATGTCAAATGTCATTGTAGAACATTGAATTTGCTTGGACATTTTTTGAGTGTTGTTAGCTATTAGATTGTGACTCTTTAGTATACAGAATACAGAATACAGAATACAGAATTTATTGATAACTCCATAGTTACATGTCAAAATAAAAATAGGTTACGTACTATGAGTTGATTATACTATAGTATAATACGAGTTCATTCATAGACAAATAATTATATAAAAATTGTGTAAATTATAAGTACCTATTCAATTCAATTAAATAACAGGCAATTCGTAAAATTCATTGATTTCGTAAAAAACAGAGTTAATTAGCCATTTCTTTAGTCTTGTTTTAAATATGGGTGTGGAAGCTGCGTCACGAATCGTCACTGGAAGTCTATTATATACCGAGGGCCCCATCACATAAACGCAACGCTCGGATTTTTTTAGCTTGTGGGTCGGCGCAATGAGGCGGTAGGAGTGCTTGTTGCTGCGCATGGCTCGGGCCGCGTTCACGCCGCGACGCTGGAACAAGTCTACATGTGTATGGGTAAACAGAGCTACTTGGTAGATAAGTTCGCCTGTTACCGTCATGATGTTCAGCTCCTTAAACAACTCTCTACAGGAGACGTCACTCGGTGCCCCTACGATGGCGCGTACCGCTCGCTTCTGCATTACAAATGCACGTTGCCATTCGGCAGATCGCGCCCACAGCTCAGTCCCGTACGATAATGTGCCATGTACTGTGGCGTAATAGCACGATTTCACGACGTCACGGTGAGCTGTGCTCGCCAGTCTCCGAAGCGCGAAGCAGGCGCTGCCCAACTTCGCGCATAGACTGTCTATGTGGGTTTCCCATGTGAGAGAGCTGTCCAAGTGAAAGCCAAGTAGTTTGATGTTCTGTACTTGTTCAAGCGCCGCGTCACCAGCAGTAACCCTCAACGCGTGTCGGCGGCGTTTCCCGTTCAGGCAGAATCCTAAGAGGCAGGTTTTTTCTCGGTTTAGCGCTAGACCGTTAGCCCGGAACCAAGCCTCTAATTCATGAACGACTCTGTTCAGTCTGTGCTCCAATTCTTCCCTAGATGGCGCTGACACTACTGCGGCCACGTCATCCGCGTACATATAGATTTCTGCGTCGTTTATTGAGCCCGGTAGGTCGTTGAGGAGCAGACTGAACAGGGTGTTCGACAAGCAGGACCCTTGCGGAACTCCTATCAGGTTCTCCAGGTCGGATGACCTGACGCGTCCACTGTCACCCACGACCACCTGTGTTCTCCCGGACATGAATGAAGTTAGAAGAGAAAGTGCAGGGCCGCGGATCCCGTAAAACTGGAGTTTATGCCTAATGAGTTCGTGGTTAGCGGTATCGAACGCGCGTGAGAGGTCGCAGCTGAGTAGTGCTACGTGCTGAGCAGCCTCACGCGCTTTCAGCACCCTCCAGACCACCTCACGCACCAAATCTGTCGTGGCTCTGCCCGGTCTATAAGCGTATTGTCTTGGTGATAGTGTGTTTAGATCTACAATAAAGCTTAATAGTCGATTATTGAGCCCAACCTCTAGTATTTTGCTTACAGTAGGCACTATTGATATCGGGCGATATGATGAGGTATTGTTTTTTTTACCCTTGCCTTTATATAGTGGGCTTATTTTAACTTTTTTCAGGCCGGCTGGGTAGGTACCTTGCCGTAGACAGCAGTTATATAGAATGCTTAACATAAAAGCTAACGGATTCGCTGCTAGTTTTAACGTTTTTGATGAGATTCCGTAAATGTCTTGGCTGGTCTTTGGAGCTATGCCGATATTGATAATTTTTTGAATCTCATATGGCGTGAAAGCTTTCAGTCGGAGGGACATGTTGCACGCTGTAGATTCGACCCCCAATACAGCGATAGCGCAGGTAATGTTCGCCGCAGGAGCGCCGCACCTACTCGCCGCTGTGGTAAACTCAACATTAAGCGCGTCCGCCACGTCCTTTTTGGTTGGGAATGGTAACCCGTTTGAGTCCGTTATGACATCGGTAAAATCGGTGCGATCCCGCCTGTTCCGACTTAGTTCTAAATTAATCACCTGCCACATCCGCTTAGACTTGTTCATATCGTTCTTTATCAGTGTGGAGTAAAACTCTGTTCGCTTGTGTTTAAGCATGGTGTTGTACCTACTAGATAATCCATCTATTAAATTGGCTACTGTTTCGTTTTCTGGGAATACGGTTTTCAAGTGTAATGTATCGTACAGCAGGTGTTTAAGGTTTAACACATCGGAATCCACCCAATGCTTGGCTTTTGAAACGATCGGACGTTTTTTTATCGGAAAACAATTATCTATTTTACCGGCTAAGACCGCTAAAATGGCCTCTGTCAGCAGGTTGCAGTCGTGGCCTGCGACATCTAAAATATCGTCCCAGTCAACGGATTCTAGGGCTGATATAAAGTTAATTTTATTCAATGTGCTAAAACTACGCGTCTGCACAAGGGCTGGGGGGCGCGGGGTATAGTAACTCAATGTTTTCTACAGAGAAAATAAATATACCGCTGTCACTGGTGATGTCTGTTGATGAGCAGGCGGCGGACTTCTGACTAAATCCGCGGACTGCATGCAGCGTGAACAAAAACATTGCGTTTAGAATCGTAACATGTTTACAATTTTACATAAATAATAAAAATTTTACTCACCAGCGGCATTTGACCTTGGGGACTGATCGCCGGTATACTCGTTATTCTTGAAACAGCACCTAAGAATTTTTTTATAGGTTAGTTTCATAAAATTAATATATCGAACAAAATAAAAAAACTATTAATTATAAAAAAAAACTTTTAGATTTGAAATCACACTAATCACACTCTAATATAAAGGTGAAAAATTGTGTGTGTAAGTATGTAAGTGTGTTTGTTACTCTTTCACGGTCAAACAGCTGGACGGATTTGAATGAAATTTGGTACCAGGATTGCTTATACTCTGGATTAAAAAATAGGCTACTTTTGATCCCGGTATTCCCACGGGAACGGGAACTATTCACCGCGGGGCGCAGCTAGTGTATGATAATTAAATGTAAATAGAGATCATCTTCATGACGACAAATACGCATCAGGTATTTTCAGTCGCGAACAGTTGGAAAGTCGCGTATTGCTGTAGGCACATGCCTTAGAAGTTGTATGTACTAGCAAACGCACGCAACTTCGTTCGAGTCGAGTGAATGTCGCCTTAGTAAACAAAATTAGGCTCTCAGGGGTGGAATTTCAAAAATTACTTTCTTAGTGCACCCCATACTATAAGAGGAATGTATCCTCCAAGTTTCATATTTCTAGTATTTTCGGTTTAGGCTGTGCGTGAATATACAACGTGATTCATAATTGGTATGTTATCCCGGAAGGGGGATTTTGTGACCATGAAAATGAACAGTTGTGTAGGTGCAAATCTTGTGAATTATAAATTTCAGTTTTTCATAAAAACTTTTATGGTAAATCTATCATCTATCAATATTTTCATCGCCCGCCCCCCTCGTACATCACACGGGCCACTGGCCAGTGGTTAGGGTCACCGGCAAAGTTCATGGATCAGCTGATTATTATAGGGTTGCTCTGTGTTTACTTCTGAAAGAAACTTTGCTAGTCATTTCTTCAATGAAAAACATCGAAATTCAAAAAGTCGTAGAACAAATGTTGTTCACACTGATGAGGTGAATGACCCCTTTTCGGGATAACATACCTACCAATTATTAATCACGTTGTATATCAGTCAGTCAGTAACGGAAGCCTTATAATATATGAGATGACTGACCGGGATGGTGGTGGTGCAGCACTGGTGGGACGGGCGCGTGGTGGTGCGGGTCGGGGGGCGGGTGGTGAGCGCCGCGCGGCAGCGATGCGGCGCCGCAGCTGGCGCCCAGCGCGCGGTACCGCGCCGCGCTCGCACCGCCGCCCGCCGCCGCTGCCGCGCCCACCGCGTTAGGCTCCGCCTCGCCGACCCGGATGAGGATGGGCGTGGCGCGGCCGGGCAAGCGCACGCGGTGCGGCAGCGCGGGCGACTGTACGCGCGCGTCCGTGGCCTCGGTGGCGCCGACCGGCATCATGGCGCCGGGCATGCAGTCCATGGGGCGGCGCGCGTCGCCGGCGTGCGCGTCGCCGGTGGCGGGCGCGGCGGGCGAGCCGTCGCGCGCCGGCTCCGGGGACGCGCGATGCTGCGCCGCCGCCTCTATGGCGTGGGCGAGCTTCGCGCTGATCTCCGATATCATCTTCTTCGGGGGCTTCGTGATCGGGGTGGGGATCGCGGGAAGGACGGGGACCGGCGCGATCGAGATCACCGGCGGGGTGAGTAGCGGAGCGGCCGGCGGCGTGGCGGGCGGTGCTGTGGGAACTCCGGGGGCGGGCGCGGCAGGGAGCGAGGCGGTGGCGGGCACTGCCGGCGGCGCCACCGGAAGTGCCGACGCGCCGACGTGCGAGACCTGAGGCGCCGCTGGAGGGATGTAGGGCAGCGACGCCGGTCGCGCCGGCACCGCGGGCTCGGCTTCCGCCTGCGTGAGGCGCTCGTCGAGCCGTGCGAATTTCGGGTCGCGAGTTGTCTCGTCTTTCTTAACGTCCCCGTCCGCGCTTTCGATTGAGGCGTTCGACAGACTCCTGTCTCTGGTTCTTTTGTTTCCTCTGGGAGATTTTCTAGTGTCCGTCGTCGAGGCCGCTGGTTTTTCGTTGACGTTGGCAGCCTTCCCGACGGCCTGCCTGGTTGGCCTTCGCTTGGCAGGGCGAGCGTCGTCTCCAAGTTCGTCGGCGACATTGCGATGAACATCCTTCTCCAGAAGCCGTCTTGATTTTCTTGTATTCGTTGATGGCGACACGAAATCTTCCATCTTTTCTTCTTTGGTAATTTTTTCTGCATTTTTTTCTGTAACTTTTTCTGCAACTTTGTTCTGCTCCTTCTGAGTGATACTCAGAGTAGATGTGGCCGTTACTCCGACTTGACCTGAGAGTGGGCTTTTTATTGTAAGAATCAAACGAGGCCTGGCTTCTGTTTTTGATGTTTCATCTCCAGAATCTTCGTGGAAATCGTAAATGTCGCCGGGTATTGTATTTACGCTGCTGTTAGCTAGATTTTTTATTTTCTTGTCTGTCTTTGCTCTGCCTCTACCTCGCTTTGCAGTTCCTCCTCCTCTGGGTGTCTTAGATATTTGACGAGTCTGTACTCTATCTTGGCCTGCTTGTCCCTTCTTACCCCTGACACTACGTCCGCCTCTTTTGCCAGACGCATTAAAGATTTTATCTACGTTTATATCTTCATCAACCTTTTTTACATTATTATCAGCGTTTATTGTTGCTCCCTGTATTGTTGCTCCCTGTTCTGAAAAATGTTTATTGGGAGATATATCGGCTACTTTATCTGTTGTAATATCTGGTATGTTTTCAATCTTTCTTTCTTCTTCATTAGTCTGAACAAAATCAATGGGGTCGTTACAAAGAGAATCAACTTTTTTTATGACTGATTCGATATTCAAGTCTTTAACATTCCATGTATCCTCGTCCAAACTTCGCAATTGAGTATCAATGTCATCTGATGGTTTGATTGTTTCTTTTTTAGGATCTTCGTTATTAAGACTTTTTAGGTAATCAAAAGGCTTTAGTTCTTCCTTTTCACTTGGACTTACTATTTTGGTAACTATATTGGAGTTGATGTTACTTTCATCTTGTCTGTTCTCTGATGTTTTTATGGATGTATCTTTAGATTCGGCCAAAGGAAGGGCAGCAGTACTATTAGATGTCATTATAGTAATGGTGTTTCTTGTTAACTCGTTTGTTGAAACATTATCGTCTTTTCGAGGTGGAATTATATGTTCTGGTACGACACGATCTGAAGTTAAAAAATCCGGACGTTTGCTTGAATTGTTCTCAGATATTTTAAGAATTGGTTTTTCTGGTTGGATGTGCGGAATTGTTGTTATTAGTGTTGTAGTTTTTCCAACATTCACTTCCAGCTTCTTTTCCGGATTATTGGACACCTTTATTTCATTCGTATTATCTTTGAGCAATTCTTCAAAATCTGTCTCGCACTTTGAAATACTTTCTTGGGTGTTAAATTTTGGTAACGAAGGTTTCAGCAGTAAACTACTTTGTTCAATCACAGGGGTTTTTAACAGGATAGGATCGTTCTTCTCTGAAAATTTGGACTCACTGACAATAGGATTAGATTCCATCATGTTGTTATCTCTGTCTGTAGGTTTGGTATTTATTCTTATATTATTGATCGGCTGTAATAATACTGGCGACACGTTTGGTGAATGTGAGTGAGTTGAACTACTGACTGCTGTAATGCCTGGCGTTTCTAATTTAGTCAACACTGTGGCAGGCCGCATAGTTGCCATCGACAAAACTGACGGAGTCATTTTTGATTTATCAATTTGAATAACATTGTTTTTGGACACAGGTGCCATTAGTCTTTGTGAATTCAAAGTATGAATCACGTTAGCACCTTGTTGTCCTCTGTTGAGTTCTTGTACATTGCACATAATTGATTTAACACCACTTTGAATAATGGATGAAGGAGATACCGCATGGCTTGTTGCAACATGTATTATCGGAGGAGACCCAAATGGAGAATGATTTACATGGTCTGTAGGTTTAGACATTTGGTTTTCCCTTTTATCAGGAAGTGCGTTCATCTTGTTTATAACAACTTTGTTCCCCAGATGTAAAGTTGAATTTATGTTACCCAAATGTACAGCATTCTGCATAGTTATCAAGCGGTTCTGTGCCATGACGGTAGGGTTGGTACTATGCTGTAGGCTTGTTGGAGATAAAATTATTTTTGCATTTTCGTTTTTATTTCCAATGATGTTACCATGTTCGCTTTTTCTATTTTCAACAGTCATGTTTTTGTGCTGAGTCATTAGCGGGGTAGATGCAACTCCCACAGTTTTATTTTGAAGTAAAGTATTATTCACACTTATTTGCTTCGATATTGGCGTCAGAACGGGAGTGACTGGAAGCCGATTAAAGTGTAATGGCGTCCCCTGCACTAAAACCGAATTAGGTCTGTTTGGAGACATCATGGCTCTTGGACCATGAACACCGTGCAACGTTTGGATGGGACTAAGCGGTGGTTGTTGCATTCGGACAACAGTAACTTGACCAGGAGATCTTTGTAGTTTCGAAGTTGGTGACATAATTCCCGCTGAGTTGAAACTTTGAGGGGTAGAGGTAATAATAGTCATGTTAGTAAGTCTCGGCGAAGTAATGCTTTCAGCTTGTGGGCTTGATTTTGGACTTTGCATTCGAGGATCGTTGGGTAATCGAGGTGAAATGACTATACCCTGCGGTTGCTTTTGGTACAAAATATGAGGTTCCGGTATCTTGATCGTCGGAGGCTGCATGTTAGACGTCTGAGGTCGTGGCTGCATAATAGATGCCTGTGATCGTGGAGGCAAGTTGGGTATCTGAGCTCGTGGTTGCATTGTTGTTGTCTGAGCTCGAGGCTGCATAGTAGTTAATTGAGCTCGTGGAGGCATGTTGCTTGGCTGAGGTCGAACTATCTGATTTATAACTTGATATGGAGCACTAGATCTTACATGTGTCATAATAGGTTTAACTAAATTATTGCTTTGTATGTTTTGAGCCTGAGGAGACTTGATTTGAACGATATTTGTTGTCATATGTGATGGTTTACAATCGCTTCGATTTTTATTAGACAGGTTTGATTGTATATTCATGACATGCTGAGGTTCTTGTGCTTTATTGTTTGTCAACGTCCAAGATGTGATAACAGGTGTCGCTGTGGACGTTATTATTTGAACATTTTCTCGTCGTGCTAGTTTTATTTTCACGTCATTGTTTGTTTCAGACTGCGTTGTTTTTACAAGATCTGGTAAAACAGGTGGTTTTTCGACCTTTGTTTTTAAGTTAGGAACCTCAACACTAGGCTCTTCAGCACTCTTTTCTATTTCACTGTTATTGTTTAAGGGCTGACTAGCCAAAGAGGTGTTTGCCTTCTCTACTGAATCTTGCGTGTCGTCAGTTTCTTCGGTATCCGTATCGATTAATAAAAGATCACTATCGGACACAGGAGTATCAGGTTTCATTTCCATTTCACACGCATTCAAATTTTGTACAGCTTGTCTCATTTCTTCAGCATCTTCCTCCGGAATGTTTTCATTACTTATCGTCGTACTTTCTATGTCTGTCTGATGCGTAGTACTGCTTTCGGTCTCTTCATAACTCGAAAAAGTATTTATTTTGCCCCCAAAACTTTCTCCTAACAGAGCGGCAACCGCGTCTTCAGTTTCCTCCTGTGAAATTATAGCTCTTGGTTTTTCTTCCGGTTTCTTTTCTGTCTTCGATGAGGTCGGATCTATCTTTTCAACTGGTTTCTCTGCTATGGTTTCGGTTTCAGTTTCATTTGTAGATATATTCATGACTGCGTCTTCGCTAGTGTCAGAGTCACTAGTAAGTATAGATTTCAATTCGTTTGTTTTTTCTTCAACAATAGCTGCTATTGGTAGCGCTGGGGCAGGTTCTGCAGGTAAAGGAACTTCACTAATGTCTTGAACTATATTTTCAAATGGAGGTGGCATAGGTATTTGTTCAATTTCTATGTCTTTGCCATCAACAATAAATTCGCTATTATCGTCACCACTTAAAACAGTGTTAGAAATGCTTGAAATGGTGCTTTTAATGTCAGCATCTTGGCTTGATTCAATGAGAATAGGCGGACTTTCTGTAAGTCTTGGTAGACTGGGGGATTGTGAAAGAGACTTGCTATCATCAATCTTATCATCTGCCGTATTGATGTCATTCGGCAGAGGTATGTCTAACAACATGGCATTAGAAACTGCGTCGATGATAGGAGATTCGATAATATCATGATCCGATTTATCCAAAGAGTCTGGATGGTAGAGATAATGGTGGTCTTTACGACCTAAACGCTCTTCTCTGCTTCTTTTCTTCTTTTTCCTTTTCTCTTTACTATCTCTTTTTAGTTTTTCATATTTACTGTTTGTCTTGATATCTTTGACTATATTGCCATCAATGTATTTTATTTCAGTGCTACCTCTAACAAGGTCGTCTGTTATAGTTAAAAGATTGGCCTCAATCGCTTTTCCAACGGCGTCAACATCCAAACTATTATCATCATCACGAAACCACCGCTTTTCTTTCCTTCTTTTCTCTTTTTTGCGTTTCATATCTTTTTCATTGGAATTCATTGGAATTTCACTAATCCCAAAATTGGAGTCATATTCAAGGGAAGAAAAGTCTGATTTATTGTTTTGGTTTTTGGTGTCATTGTCAGACTCATCCGATAGAGGCCCAAAAATGTCTTCCATTTTACCATCCCTTTTCGTGTTGTTCGTGACTACGTCATTTCCATAGTCATTATGAGCATTTTCAGGAGACTTTTTATCCCTTTTCATTTTAATTTTATCGTCACGGCCTTCATCTGTGTCATTGCTTTCACGAATTCTTTCCTTGCGTTTATCTTTCTTACTACTATGCCTACGCTGCTTTATAGATTTTTTGTGTTTTATTTCAGAATCTAAAGCTCCTGTATCACTCGTTTCGATTTTATTTTCTTCGTCTGAATATGTAGGCTTGTGTTTTCTCTGCTTCTTTTTATGCTTTTTACGTACATCTGCATTTCTATTAGATGATACAGATTCACATTCTGAAGACAAGTCATTGCAAAATGATTTGATATTCATGGATTTGTAGCTGTTATCATTTTCAAGGCTAGATTTTATTTTGCTATCATCACTGTCACTTTTGCCAAATAAGTTAAACAATGAATTCTTGGTATGCTTGTCACCGCAGTAACTATTAGAGTTTTCAGCTTTAGTCGATAGGGATTCGGAATCAGAGGCATTAAATTTTTTAGATTCTCTCATAAAGTTAGGAGACTTATTTTTAGAAGAATCATCGTCCGACGTGTCCGACATAATACGTGTTCGTGAATTTTTACGTGTCAATTTATTACCACGATCTTCATCATGCGGCGTGCTGAAGTAGTCTTCAGTTTTATTTTCATCAAACTCTATGTTAGAGCACTGCATTTTATCACGTTTGGTATTTTGGGTAGTTATGCTATCGTCATCATCAGAAGAATCTAGAGACGACTTCTTTCTAGGTGCATCTTGGTCAGTATCACTGTCTTCATCCCAACTTGACCGTTTCTTTTCTTCACGTTTTGCACGACTTTGTTTGAGTTGACTGAATTTAGCTTTAATTTTTTCTTGTCTTTTTTCTTCCTCTTGTTTTTGCATGTTTTTACATGAACGAGCTTTTACTTTGTCATACATTGATATATACGTCGGACCATCATCGATGATATCAAATATTGAATGTTTTTTGGGTTCGTCAGAATCAGAGGTGTCACTGCTCTGTAGTTGTTTACGGTTTCTGCGTTTGCTGCTATCACCTTTATCTTCGCGGCTCTTGCGTTCCGTTGACATGCGTTTTTCTCGGACTCTCTCTATATCCCTTTTCTTATCGTCAGTTTTGATCTTTTTATCATCTTTCATTTTGCCTAGCATTTCTACTTCTTGTTGCATTTGAAGTTCCTGAATTTGTTGCAGCTGTTGTATACGTTTCTTTTCTTTCATTTCTTTTCTAAGTGCCTTTTGTTTCTCATCTTCTTCACTTGATCGGAGCTCTAATAGAGCCAAAAAGTCTAAATTGTTATGAATGTCATCATTATGATCATTTGTTGTATAATCAAAGCTTTCTTCTTTAGGGCTTTTCTTTATGTTAGCCAAGGTTTCTTCTTTGATTTCAATCCTTATCTCTCCAAATATCTCATCTGGAGGTTTCACTAGATTTTTCTTATCATCTTTTGTCTTGCTTTCAATGATTTTAGCGAAATGTCCTTTGCTAAACTTTGTAGTCTTGTGCTTGTCTCCACTTCGCGAGTCCTTAGATTCCCGTCGTTCAGGTTTATCTTTGGGTTCGTTTTTTATTTTCTTTGATTCATCACATAACAAATCGAAAGTATCTTGGGAAGATACTCTCCTCTTAAGCCCTATGTTGGATGGAAGACTAGAACATGAATTTAACCGTTCTTTTCTTTTAGAATCGATGCTCGGGGAATCTACAGAATGGTGTCTTTGTTTGTCGATTATATCGGCCTTTGGTTTAGAAGCATGCTCATTTGATACGCTCTGTGTATTATTAGTATTGTATGTAACATTTTTTTCATTCTCTTGTTTAATTTTCGGAAAACAGTCTTTGTTGTTGTTAGGAAACCCTTTGCTTTTTTCAATTTTCACAAATAAGTCCGTCAGCTTGACTTTGGGTTTCATGTCTTCTTTTAAATCATGCACATCAAGGTCTTTTACTTTTGGCTCGTGAGAATTTCTAGATGTTGATGAATCTGTTGAATCTTTTCGATTTATTTCCCTTGAAGATTCGTCTCTTGAAGATTTTCGACTTTTCACAGATTCAGACTCTCTTTTGGCGTCACGTTTAGAATCACTTTCTTTCTTAGTCTTGTCTGATTTATGTTTGTCTTCTTTTTTTAATTTTATGTGAGCAGAGTCCTCTGAATCTTTTCTCTTATCTTTATCAGATTTGCTATCTCTTCTATGGTGCATATGACGTGGTTTATCATCAGAGTGACGAGTTTTTTCGCTGTCACGATCACTCTTTTCTTTCGCATTTTTGTCTATACTTTTTGAGTTGTCAGCTCTATCGAAATTATGTTTATCAGAAGATTGATGATCATCTTTACCTTTTTTGTCTTTTTCATTTTTTTCAAAACTTTTTTCAGTTCTCATATTTTTTAATTTATCCTTGTCGGCCTCGTGTTTTTCTTTTGATTTACTGTGTCTTATCCTTTCCCTGTCACTTCGTAGCCGATCATCATTATTTTTTTCACTTTCATGATGTTGGTTCTTGTAGCTAGCTGATAAGATATCGACAGTGGTTAATATGCTGCTACTATGATTACCTTTTTCGAAAGGTTTCTCAGTTTGAATATTTTCTTTTTCAAATTGAGTGTTGCGAAACATTTGGGAACTTGAATTACTTCTTAGATCTTTTTCATTCATTTTACTACTACTACTACTCTCTGAATGGTTTGTGTCAGATTTTTCTTTGTTTGGTTTTATATTTATTGATTCATTAATATGGTTTTGAAGCTCGTGCTCGATAGATTTTACGGTCATAGATTCGTTAATATGATTTTGTAGCTCATGCTCAATCAATTCTTTAATATCAAACATCTGATTTTTAGTACAATCTAACTTTTTTAACTTCTCCATATTACCAAACTTAATCTCACTTTCTAGAGACACTTTATGCTCTTCATCCTTTCGGAACTCATATTTGCTTAATTTTCTAGTAGTCTCTAGAGTTGCATCGAATTTTTGGCCATTTTCAACTTTTTTCAATATCATGTCCATAACATCCCGAGCGCAATTCTCATCCGAATAAAGATTCTGAGATCCCTCCGAACGCTTATCTTCGTCGCTTCCATCGCTAGAATTCTTCGACAGCGGCATCGGGATATTTTCCACACCCTCACTTTTAATCGTCAAAAGACTATCAGAAGCGGAGGAATTTGCTCGTTCTCTTCGATTATACAGGCCGGGTTCCTTCTCGTCGGGATCGAACGACGATTTGCTCTCCGCATCACACGTCCCGGAAACGGAATCACGACTCCTGGACTCGAGATCGGCATCGACGAGCGCAGTCGGCGACCTGCGATCGCAGGACACGTAGTGCGAGCGATCCGTGTCGGGCGTTCTCGGCCGTCCCCTGAGCTCCTGGTAGTCTGCGTCCACCCGTGCGTACCGTTCGAGGCGGCGCAGCCGGGGGTCTAGCTCGGTAGTCAGGTCGGGCGTGGAGGCGCTGGTGTGCGACGGCGCGCCGTAGCGCGGGGTACCGCCGCCTGCCGACGAGCGCGAGCGTGGCGTGTCGGGCGGGCTGGGCGCGCGCGCCGACACCTCCAGCCGCTCCGAGTCCTCGTCGAACACGGAGCGCTTGGCGAGCAGCGAGCGCACCACCTCCGAGGGCTTCACCTCGTTGATGTCCACCTCGAGCAGACGGTGCCGCGGCCGCGTGCGGTCCGGTGCCTCGGGCTGCGCGCGCGACCCGCTCCACTTCTCGTACTTCTCGTCGAGGCTGCGGATGCGCTCCTCGAGCGAGGGCGAGTGCGGCGCGGAGCCGGCGCTCGAGGAGGAGGCGGAGGGAGGACGCGGCGGCGAATCGGGGGCGGGCGGCGGCGCGGGACGCGGGGCGGGCGGTGCGGCGCGCGGGATCTGCGCCGCGAACTTGGGCAGCGGCAGGCACATGGGCAGCGCGGGGCGGTCGCGCGGCGGACGGCGGGGCTCGGCGGGCGGCGCGTCCAGTTCGTCCCGCAGTGGGGTGCCGGCGCGCGAGCCGGAGCCCTCGCGGCGGTGCCTTCGCCGACGCCGCGCGCGCTGCCGCTCGCGCCCGCCACGCCCTACGGACCGGGGCACGCTCTGCAGCCTCTCCTGGAACGAGCGACCGTTCAATGCGAGGTCCGTGCGGCACGAGTCGAGGTTTTGGCTCGTCGCCGGTGCGATCGTTACCTTCGAATGTTTTCTGTCCTCGGGGCTGGAATCCCTTCGGTGCCGCCTGGCGCGATGAGGGGAAGCGACGACCGACTGCAGCCTGTCTTCGAATGGAACAGCGTCGTCAGGGGGCGGGCTGACTCCAGGTTCATCGTATACCCTGAGAATGTATAGATCGTTAGAAGGGTAGATAACTTGAATTTAAAATTCATCAGTATGAAGTTTAAGCTTGTAGAAAGTACCTGTAACGGCGATCGGCGGCGTAATCTACGGGATCGTAAGGCTCGACCGCAGAGTAGCGCGGCGTTCTTGAACAGGATCGGCCAAAGCTTGAGGCACGTGACCGAGAACCCTCGAATCTAAATACAACCAACATTTTTATTTATTGTATTCCTTACCATATTTTAAATCTAAATAGTGGTATAAATTGGGTATAGGTTCGTAGGAGAATTTATTTAATACATGTTATAAAGAAAGCCACACGAACCTCAAGGAGTCATGTCGCGTGGACGGAAGATATCGGCCGGTGAGCTCACTGCTGAGTCTCTCAGATCCTGCCAAAGCTGCAGAGCCGCCGTGCTTCTCCAGCTGTTCATAGAACGCATCCTGTTGACAAACATTACTTTATATTGTATGGATAGTGTACGAAAAGAGACAACGGAATTCAGTTTTTGTGACTGTATAAACGTAAAATTACAAGACGATATAAAATTTTGTGTTTTTGGGTTGTTTGGGTACCATCAAGGTGGTCCAAGTTATATCAAGTATCTATCACGCGGTTCGATGATAGACATAGATACGAGTGTGGGTTAGGGCTAAGTTTAGGATTTGAGAAAGACAAGTACCCACCCATGCGGGTAGTGCGGTGGGTACAATTTCAGTCACTCACATTCGCGCGAATACGCGACCTGCATCCGGTGCTTCAAATCGTTCTTTATATTCGCACGAATTCAAATCTTTCTTCATACGTCAGAAATGGTTATCACCAGTGATCGGAGTAGGTAGATTGATTTGTCGTACTATTTGCATGATTATATCATAACATGGACATGCAATTTTTCCGGAAATGATAACAGCTTTTCAATAAAGTGTAATCGTACCTACTACCTACCAATGAAAATTCCAGAAAATTTATCATAATCATTTCCGGAAACTCTCGAGGCGTATCCACATTAACATAATATTATATGTTTGACGTAAATTACCTCAAATCAATCTTTCTACTCCGATCAATAGTTATGTATGATATCCTGCATCTGAGTGGCCAGGTATGTCACATTAGTCCGAACGCGCGAACTCGTATCCGTTCGTAAAATGTAGGAAAAGGTTATAACGCATATGTGTAGACTAGGCAAGTTCACGAAGTGAACGAGGTGTTGTAAAGTATAACGGTGGGTTGATGTTACGCATGCGGGTATGTGCGGTGGGTTACCGGTTATTCACATTCGCACGAACACGCGAACCCGTATAAGTCCCGAATAGTCCCGATGTTACATCGGGACTATAGGATAACGTCATTACGGAGGTAAGCTGACGCGTGAGAGCGGACGAGGTAAGTATAACGGTGGGTTGCGGATGTGTGCAGGTGGTGGTGGGGTCAGGTGTTACCTGGCACTCGCGCGAGGCGTAGTCGACGCAGAGTCTCGGCAGGTCGGGCTCGGCGGCGGAGGCGGCGCCGGCCACGCGGCGCAGCTCGCGCACGGCCGCGCCGGCCGCCGCCGCCTGCTCGAAGTGCACCAGCGCCGCGCCCGCCGCGCGGTCCACGCACACAGACGTCGCCGCGCCGCAGCGCGACACCGCGCCCAGCACCTGCACACACCCCATCGCTTAGCACCCCACCGCGACCCAATTACACCCACCCCACCCGACCCTGCCGTATATCTTACCACCCATACTGTTCGATGAACGCATCATCGGCAGTTTGGCCTAAGTGGGTCGCTCGCGGCGCGAACGCGGCCGGGCGATCCACGTAAGTCAGTGCATCAGCATCATCCACACGGACCGCGCTCATATAAGCATTTTACATTGAGTTTATACAAATCATGCGTATTGTTAAAGTGACCTCGGTAGTATCAAATAATTAGCATCCCGAGGAGTTCTCACACGATTTCCTACGTGGTTCTTCGATTCGGATACACAATTCACAAATACAATATTGTTTACCACTCTCTCCTCAACAGACAACTCATTCGCACTGCAAAGCGCGAACCTATTTAACACCACGAAGCTAATATAACCCATTTCCGGCCTGGAAAGAGGTCGTTTCCGAAGGGGAGGACCGTTGAGACGTAAGACGAGACGTTAGAGGACTTTGCCGGTATTCTGTAGCACGCCACACAATTTGCACAGTAGATGCCGGCAGAAAAAGAATATAACCACTAAGTTCCGGCAGACTGGCGAGAAATCCCAACAAGTTCGAACTCGACGGTTGATCGGCCGTTTTCAGTCGTCATCGGTCGATGACGATCGTGTTTGTGTACGCGCTGACTTCCTTTTACAAGTATTTGATTGATTCAATCGTCCGAGGTCGGCCGTCGTCGCCCGAGCAAACTTCGGCCGATGACGGTTTAGGTGTACGCGAGCCGTAACGTATTCTCGCACGTAGATTTTTCGCTAACCTACTATAGGTCGCGTCAAGCTGCGCATAGGTGATTTATTTTCAAAATACCATCACACACAAAAGTTTTTGATTACGAAATCATCTATTCTACCACCTGGCACCTATACTGTTTTGTACAGTTCATAAGAGTTATAAGGATTATATACCTGCTTCTCAGTATGCTCGGTAAGTCCATCGACCCAGACGCACGCTGTGGCGACAGGCTTGCCGAAGCCGAGTTTGACCCTTGAACCACCGACGTACTCCCCGTCCATGGCTCGGATTGCCTCGACGACGCTTGAAATAGACGCGTACTGGCAGAACGCATAGCCCGCACCGCCCCCGCTGCCTTTCTTAATGTCGATCTCAATGATCCGCCCGAAATGCTTGAACTTATCCCGCAGTTGTTGTTGCGTAACATCTTTCTCTAAGTTACCGATGAATAGCGTTCTTGTAGCCTGGAAAAACACACATATCTAAAAATTACAGTTTATTTAATTAGTTAGTGTAAAAAGGCAGTTTAACAAACGGCAATCAAACAATAATATACACTTATTAATACTTCCAGATAAATCGAGGACCATCTCGCAAAAAAATACTTCTTCTCCTTTAATTTTCTATGGCTTTCGTTACTGACTGACTGACATATCCACGCACAGCCTATACCATAAGTCCTAGAAACTTGGAGGGTACATTCCTCTTATAATGTTGGGAGGGGTGCACTAAGAAAGGAATTTTGGAAATTCAACCCCTTAGGAGATGATTAGGGCTAAAAACGTTTGTATGAAAAATCTTATTCCTTGAACTTACAAACTTGAAACTTAGTTTTAATTTTCTTGAACACATTAAATAACAGTTTATGACATTATATTTTCAAAACTACCTACGACACGGGATGCAGGGGTTGTTTAATTTTGTATCGGAATTTTTCAACAGGTTGTCCTGCTTGAAACTCAGTATGTATTTAATGTTTAGCAGTACAAATAAAATAAAGCTATGTTATCATTTTCTGAAAAAATACCCTTCATAGGGGTGTTCAAGTTGGTATTAGAACTTCTTAACAGATGGTTCGATTTGCTAAAAGATTGTATGTGTTCTCATAAAAAGATGTGGGTTGCTTGGGATTTTACAAATTCCACCCCTAAGAAGTTAAAAAGGGGTAAAAAGTTTCTATGCCAAATTATATTTCTTGAACTTACAAACTTAAAAGCTTATTATAAATATTTAATTATTATTAAGTATAATAATAGACTATATAAGTAATAATAATATAATAAAAGCAGTGTTGGTCAAGTGGATTAGTACCTCGACTTTCGATCCGAAGGTCGTGGGTTCGAATCCGGCCGTGCATCAATGAACTTTTCGCATCGAAAAATTTATATGCGATTTAACACGAGCTTATAACGGTGAAGGAAAACATCGTGAGGAAACCAGTAAGCTCTCTAATAGCGTCGATGGGCTTGCAACCTGTCACGTATGAAAAGTTAGCTTCTGCAAAAAGTGGGTATGTACCAAATATGTATGTATTTGGACATACCTCTGACTACCCCCTTAGACATCTTCAAAAAGATCTAAAAATTGCCTAATGATCTGAAAGAAATGTCTACCGCTCCCGGGATACAGTCGTGATCATATTTCATTTTTTTTATTTTATAATAGACTATAAGTTTGTAGTACTATTCAATATTCAGCTTCCTTTAGACTACTTGGACGAAATTCACAAGAAAGAAGTCGTGGGCGGTCGCTTGTCTACACATAAAAATGTTAGAGTTGGGAGTCCGGGACTTGAGTCAACAAATGTATAGGGGAAGTTAGATTGGACATTGCGTTGTGACGACGGCCTCTTTTATGATTTGATTCTTAATACATTTTAAGAAACAACCCTCCTCTTTTCGTGTCGTTTGTTAAATTGCATCGCAATAAGTGTAAAAAGAAAAAACAAATTACGAATGTAAGGTGTATCCTTGATTTCCCTAATACCTTTGGATGGTATTCGTCGATGTCGGTTTCGTATGGTTTTGCTGACTCTGCATCGTCATCTCCACTTTGGTGAGGGGCAACTGAGATCTTGCATCCAAAAAAAAGCTTGTCTTGTGAAACTTCTAAAGCTTTCTCCACATCGGACGGTTTTTTGAAACGAACGACAGCGTATCGGTCAGCGTTCTGACCGACCACCTTCACCCATACTACTTTTCCGTGCTTTTTGTATTCGTGGTAGAGACCATCCTTGAGTGAGCTGTCGGTGGACCTCGTCGGTAGATTTCTCACACATATTGCCAAAGGTCTACCGCCCGCTGTCGACGCCCACTGTCAAATTACAAATAGTTTGTTTAGTTGTTTAGTTTTCACTGACGCACTCTGGTGGCAATTGGATTAGTCGGAAGCCAAACAAATAATATGCGTAGGATCAGGTGTGACGTTACCTGGTGAGGGAGTGATGTTGGTGTTCGATGGTTGTTATGATGTGAGAGAGGCGGTTGCGTGGGAGGCGTGGAGGCTCGCGAGGTGTCACTGGGCTCTGGGGAGCTGGAATCGGAGCGCGAGGACGCGGAGCCCGAGTTGCGTCTCCGGCGGCCGCTCTCCGTGCCTCCGCCGGGCGTGCTGGGCGTGCTCTCGCCGCCCGTCGCTCCCGCCCTTTCGCTGCTTGCATACCAGCGATTGTGAGGTGTTGTTCTAAAACATTACAATAAACTACGTAAATCGGGACTTCATCTCACTCAATAAACACAAGAATGTTTCGTCTGTGGTACGTGGATACCACAAATAAAACATTCTTTCTTTAAAACAGCGAGGTTGAGGAAGTCTAGGAGTCGTCAAAATATAGAATACATTACATAAACATACCTTTTGCTATTTGGCCAATGGCATTTGAAGATAAATTAGCTATACTAAAATTCGTATAGAACTTTACTTAGTTTACAAGCGTGTCTTTGATTACCATTTTAACTGAAAACTATAGAATGGAAGTCATGATAGAAAAAAATGTGTGAACTTGTTTAATTGCTCATTAAGTCATTACAGAAACGGGTTTATGAATAGATTTAATTTGCAAAATATGTTCCAAAGCGAACGTAATGAAAACACGTGCCGAATGTGTGTCGTCATCGGCACGTTACAGTGGTGACCGTAGCAACAATCCAAGGTCACATCGACTAGGTACTTAAATGCTAGCTAGTCATTAGAACATTTTTGATAAAACCTAAGTAGGTATTAATGTGAGCAAGGCACAGTTGTTTTCCGGAATTATTATTATAAGATGCCTGCACAAAAACATTATATTTACAGAATTTATAGTTTTAGTTTTGTTAAATGAAATTGGCGTGTTGATGAAACACAATGATTGCGCTTGTTAGAAGATAACAAACAATGGACAAAGTAGAAATTCAACTTATTAGTCAATTCAAGTTAGTAAACGATGTATGGATATGTTGCTCGTTAGTTTAGGTATTCTACCCTTATACGAGTGTAGGTTTACCTTTCAACATTAGAAGGTGGCGTAGAAAAGGGTGCAGTAGAGTTATTTCGCTGATACCTGCCGTACGTAGCGGGCGTGTTACCACGTCGGCAGTATTCCGTAGCGCTGTCGTTGGTACCGCGCCAGTTGGCCGGGGCAGCAGCAGATGCCGCTATCGGACACGTTGTAGCACCAGAGCTGTCTTCACCACCTCTGAAACGAACAAATATAACAATTAAATATAAATACATAATAGTTGAATTGATTAATCAGTTTTCATCGTTATTTGCTTTTTAATAGGACGATAAATCAGATCAAAATATAATAAATTACAATTAACCTAAGTAAATATAATTGTTGTCTGAAAATTTTGTGTCCTTTCTTAAAGTGTTTACGTTAATAATTATGGTTTACGTTAATAATTATGGTTTGTTATGCATATTTTGGAACATTTGACAATCCTAGGATTAGGTATCCCGGGATTCCGGGATGCTTTTGGTTAATCCCGGGATCGGAAAAATGGCAGGGGATTAGATTCCCTACTCGCAACTCAGTTTTTCTACCGTAAAAAGTTGTGAGATCCATGAATACCAATTGTGTTAATTATTCAGGAACCATCTGTCTAAAGTTATCACGTAATTAGCTAACCTAACAACATCTTGGTGACCATCATAATGTGTAGGTACACAAGTATGTGAGATACATTGTGTTTTCTTAATTGTAATGACAAAATAAAGATTTTTCTTTCTTTCTTTCTTTCTTGTTTTCATGCGATAGCCAAGTCAATCTATTTATTCTAAACATAAAAGATTTTTATTATTGATATGATAGGTAGGTATGCCATTCTGAAAGTTGTTTATTCAAAACATAGTAAAGTACAAAGATGACATAAATCTAGTTAGGAGTTAATCTCGTATTTGAACAATTTCTTGCATAATCCTCTGAGTGTAAAATAAAAATACGTAAGACAATTTGTGTCAGTTTCTTTCTAGTAAAGTGCAATAAAAATAAAATTTCTGCCATTTCAGTTTTCATAAAGATACTATCTAAAATTTATTTCATGCTTTAAAAGAGGGCATCTAAGTTGAGTTTTTTTTTAGTTTGAACAGTCTCTAGACACACGACATGGCTAAGATCACTCTCGATCAAGTCATCAACAATAAAAACTAAATTCATTGCTTCATCCGTTTGGGAGCTACGATGCCACGAGACACACAGACACACACACACAGCCCTCTTTTTGGTCAGGGCTTTAAAATGATGAAATGGAACAAATGCGTGCGTTCAAGGGGATTTCCTATCAACAATATCTATGGAGCTACCAGACTTATCACAGTGCTGTACCTGCTCTACCCGCTCCCTTTTGTATCCTTTCTTAAACCTTATTTATCCGCAACAAGAAATTAGTTCCGCTTAAATATGCACGCACATTTAAGGGTTCCGAAGTTATAAGGTATAGCTTAGTTATTATTTTCAAGCCACACAGTTCAATGCTATCTAGGTGCAATTTCCAACAGCACAAGTATCCAGCAATACGTATAATACAAAATGTCACGTAATCGTTCGTTCGTTCGTAATAAAAAAGTTATAGGTATTTGAGAAGGAACGCACCGTTTTCTCACATAGCCGCACTAAGCAAGCTACATACAGATATACAGGGTGTAAAAAGACTACTACCGAAAACTTTAGGGGGTGAAAGTACCCATCAATATGAACAACTTTTTCTAAGAAACCAACACTGTGAACGCGAAAAAAAAAACAGCTGTTCCATACATAAGTTCAATACCTACTTGGCTAAAGTGTATGAAACAGCTGTTTTTTTTTTCGCGTTCACAGTGTTGGTTTCTTAGAAAAAGTTGTTCATATTGATGGGTACTTTCACCCCCTAAAGTTTTCGGTAGTAGTCTTTTTACACCCTGTATATTAGATAGGTAAGAATACAACTCTATGTATTTGATTTTTTTTGTTTGAGTAGTCTTTCCTCCAGGTAGCCTGGATAACAAATATTTTTATTACCAACGTGTCACTTGGCGACCTCTACTCATAGTCTGCGCTTAAAGAGTGCTTACCCATTCGCGTTCGACCCAAGACTTTTCTACCCAATAGGTATTTTTTCTCCGGGCGACCCAAAAACATTTAATTAAAGTTACCCGTTGTACCCACACTTACTTATTCCTAATTTTTATTGTTTGAATTCAAATAAATAACACAGTGAAACACTAAAGAACAAGGGTCAGCAGACAAAAAATGCAGAATTTTATATCATCAAGTTCGATTTCTTGTAAATATCACGTTTCTGTTCTATTTAGAACACACTGTGACTCAGATTTTTGCTTTGGGTAGAACGGAACATATGTTTTGGGTTGAACGGGTAAAAATAATATTGGGTAGAAAAATCTTAGATTGAACTGGTAAGCACTCTGCTTAAAATCCCTCTGATAGAGGACAGATGATGGACTAGTTTGTCTTTTAGTTATCGCAAATCTAATAACAACTAACTTCCATATTATTTAAGACTCTTCATAGACTAACCCAAATAATAACTTTTTAAACACGGGAAATATGAAAATATGTATACCTACTGTTTATAAAGAGGACACTAATGAGCATAAAATTAGTTAAACAAAGTTTCCAACCTTTTGCGCTGCAGTAAGTAACTGTCTGCAGAAAATAAATAGAAGTCAATTTATGAAGCGTGCAGTTGAAGATATGAATTAATGAATGAATGAATGAAAATACTTTATTGCACACTTACAGAAAGGAACTTATGAACTAGTAATAATTGTAAACAGAAAAAACTTATCAAAAAATTAAATTTCTAATTTCCACTAATTTGTTTGGTCCCCAACCTGTTAACTAACGGCTAATTCCGTCGAATTCGAAAATTCGATATTTCGAATCTGAATCGGTTAAAAAAGCGATTACCTAAAACTTAAAAAGTCATAGAAAATTAAAATTAAAAATTAAAAATTAAAAATTAAAAATTAAAAATTAAAAATTAAAAATTAAAAATTAAAAATTAAAAATTAAAAATTAAAAATTAAAAATTAAAAATTAAAAATTAAAAATTAAAAATTAAAAATTAAAAATTAAAAATTAAAAATTAAAAATTAAAAATTAAAAATTAAAAATTAAAAATTAAAATTAAATTAAAATTTTTAATTTTAAATATTTAATTTTAACTTTCTGTAAAAGGTACCAACGACCCCGGGGTCTTTCCGCCGGTTGACAGGTTAGCATTACATTACCAGGATTTTCTAGGGAAACGCATTTTCTTAGGTTGAGTTTTAAAGAAATGTGATGTGGTAGGGTCAATTATTACACCCTGCTCATTTTGTTTGGTGTAATTTTTTCCTGCAGTTTAACGCTGCCCTGTTTCTCAGTAGCTGTAGACACTTATTTGTGCAGAGCATGCCCGAGGTAGACGTGCGCAATTGCATATAGGGTAATTATGACCCTTTTTTCACATCTTGGAAAATTTGATGGGCTCGATGTAGTACCAAGTCGGCGTTTGGGGCATTCCATAGTGACTGGTGGGACAGTTTACTCCAGAATTCATAATGTTTAGACCTGTATGTTTTAATTTGTATCTAATAATTATATTGATGAAATAGATATTTGGCAATAGATTATGAACCAACTTTATTAACAATACAAAAATGTGTAACGTTTGTAATGTTAATCGTTGTAATCTTTGACTATGCTATTAAATAACTAGTAGTTCGTCCCGAACGAGATCTCACGCACCGTTGGTTGGTGGTTTATTTTGTACCTACTTGCTTCGACTACCTACCATTTACTTCACTGTTGAGTTGACTAATTGATTGTTTACGGAATCTGGCTGCTAGATCTCTACGTTCATCGAGTCCTTAGGCCCAGAACACACGGTGAAACGCAACTGCAACGAAACCCTTTTGAAATTATTGATTTGAAACCAGTTTCAACCATTTTCCACACACGCTGCAACCACAATCATTTCGGTTTTCTTTGAGAACAGACGTCTGCAAAATGAGTTCTTCGAGTGACGAAGAAATTGTGGTTATGCAAGGATACTTTTCCACTTCTAACACAAATGTAATGTTTTTTTGTTCGTCGTCAGCCATTTTGGACAAAAGAAGCCAATTCCGATGAATGAAACGCAACGCGAGTTTCCTGCACGACGGTTTCAATGCGACTGATTTGCAACGCGTTTCAAACCGGTTTCAAACTGGTCGCGTCATGTGTGGTCTCTCAACGGAATCTATGGTAGAAACTTAGATGCAACTCAAAAATAACTAGAAACCGAGTGTTCTGGGCCTTATTTAAAGTTAAATCTCAATTCTTAAATTAAAAATACCAGTGGTCGTATTTTGATACGCAACCATGCAAAAATAATTAAATTATTTCATTAAACATTTAGTAACGTAAACACGTTAGTCGGGAATCAGTGGATGAGACTCGCAAGGGATCGGAGAGAGTGGCGTGATAAAGAGGAGGACTATACTCAGCAGTGGGTGGAAATGGGCTGAAATGATGATGATGATGATTAAACATTTAATTTCATAAAACCAAAGACGATTAATATCTAGAAGACAGACAAAGGCCATACACAAAATCGTAACCCTATCCCGCAGTACCAGATAGCCTGAGAACTTTAAAACATCAATTTTATCCAAGAAATTTCAATACTTAGTAGTAGGTAGCAACAATATTCAATATTTAAACATTTTTAACTAGAAAGTAATTGAAATTTCTTGGATAAAATTGATGTTTTAGAGTTTTCAGGCTATTTTTTAGGGTTACGATTTTGTGTATGGCCATTGTCTGTCTTCTAGATATTAATCGTCTTTGATAAAACATAGATTCTGATTAAAAACTCGATGCTTAGGCTATAAACCTATTTTTATGGTATATTACTGATGTTTGTTGACACTTGAAATGCATGAAGTATGCTGCTGTCATGTCATGCCACAACCACAACCGTTTTTCAAAGCCAGAAGTGTTGCACACGCAGTTATTTGAAATATTGTCAAAAATCATTTTGATTTAATTTATATTTATTTAGAAAAATATTTGATAAGTTTTTTTTAATATAGTTTCTGTGAGGGTGGTGTTTCGACACACGACAACATTTTGGTTTGAATTATTTTGGCAGGCAAAAATTTTTTTTGTAGCAGGTATTTGTTTGTTGTTTTTATAAATAAATAAATAAATATCCTTGGACATTCCACACGGCGTCATCTAATCCCAAGCTAAGCAATTTAATGCTTGTGTTATGGTAACCAGATTACTGATAAACTACATAGATACAGACAGAAAAGACGTAAGGCGAAGACGCGGCGCGGACAGGGCGGAGACGTGACACGGACGCGACTTTTGAAATTACATATTTAAAGAGACGGGGCGCGGACGCGACGCAGTGCGAGCGTGCGAGCGTGCGTGACGCGCCCGGCAGGCATGCCACCCCGCGCCTCGTCCTCGCCCTCGCCACGTCCGTGCCCCGTTTCTTCTGTGTGTTTTGAACAAAAGGCCCAGACGTAAAAGCGTCGCGCCCGCGCCCCGTCTCTTCTGTATGTTTTGCGTCGTGACGCTTCTATACATTTTGTATGAAAGGGACGCGGAAGAGACAAATGTCCGCGCCCCGTCTTCGTCTTACGTCTTTTCTGTCTGTCCCGCGCCTGACGAAGTTGTTTGTACTCGTAGTGTAGTCATATCGATACTTTCAAGTGTTTTTATTTTCTTTGGATACTTTATAAAATTCAGAAAAACCTTTTTTCCATTAAAAATTCGTTAGATTTCTCGAGATGAAACACTTTAGGTTGGAACCACTGACAAAATAATAGATTTTACATTTACCTATCGATGTATTTAAAAAACTTTAGGTACATGGTACATCTTAGAATAAAAAGAAATACCATTTTGGAATGTACAAAACAGAACCCTTTCATATGCCACCTCACTCAATAACTTTTATTTTTTTTCACCCCCTTGTGATCCCCATATCTTTAAAACCCCTTGACCGATCATGCTCATTAGGTGAGCCGGAAAATCCCGTATATCAGGAGGATTGGATTAACGGTTCGTCAGTCCGCGACCTCTATTCTGAGGCCGCGACATACAAACATACAAATACAACGCAAAATCGCCCAAGTTACCACTAATATCTTTGTTCGCTTCGCTCACTCGATCGATTATTGCGTCTCATTTAAATAAAAGACTAATAACCATTCCATTTTCAATCAAAAAAAACCAGGTGAGTCTTTTTCAGGGCTACTGAGGCGAAGTCCGAAACCGTGAAAGTTATCGAAAAGTTATGTTAGGACCTCAGAATAGAGAAAAAACTAGAAGTAGCAATCGCGCCTAAAACTGAAGCCACAAAAACTACTCTAAAAGAGAGTAGTTTTACGCGCAGCCGATCAATTGCTTTTTGAACGTCGTAATTATATTATGCCGTCTTGTGTCGTTCCCACCTGCAAAAACGCAGCGGGGCAAAACAAGAAACAGGATGGGATTACATTTCACGTGTAAGTAGCGCATTTACCTAACATCTTATTGAATAAATTGTTTCGTTTGTAATTGTCATAGAGAATGCGTCCATCTTGTTAATGTTGCCAGTATAAGAATTTTGATTTTCCCTTCATTTTATTATTAGGTAGGTATACAGAAATGTAAGAATTATAACATTCATAATAGGTATTCTATACTAATATTATAAAGAGGTAAAGTTGGTTTGTTTGTATGTTTGGGGTAATCTCCGAAACTACTCATCCGATTTCAAAAATTCTTTCACTGATCGTTTTGACACCGATTTGCTACAGCGAGATGCATATGGCATGGACTTTCCGAATGAACATAGGCTATATTTTACCAAGGTAGGTACCACGCGAGATAAACCGCGGGCGAGTAAGCTTGTAGTCTATAATATATTTGTGATGTGTGTGAGAGAGGAACAGGGAGGGGTGTATGAAATTATGTTAAAACTGTAGCTTCCCTGTAAAATATATTTCGTCCAATTTTAATCTGTCTATACTCATTTAATCACATCATAAACCGTGTTTCTTTTACTTAAAGAACTTCTCTATTAATTACCTACTTAAGATTATCAGGTACCCATACAGGGTGAATTTTTGAGACGGGACAGTAAGGGCAGGTACCTTAAACGTTATAGTTACAGGAAAACGTTTTTAGGAGACTATCCATTAATTTTTAAAATATTCTGAACTGCATTTACAGATTTTGGAAAAAATGTACGATAATGTTGCGATTTCTGACATTTCTAGTACTCAAACCTCAGTCGGTCTAGTAGAGACTTTTGATCCTTATAAGAAACAGGATCGATTGGCATCAAAAAAAGTTTTTGTGTAAAATGACCATTTTCTTGCTGACTGTACATTTTTTCAAAAATCTGTAAATGCAGTTCAGAATATTTTCAAAATTAATGGATAGTCTCCTAAAAACGTTTTCCTGTAACTATAACGTTTAAGGTACCTGCCCTTACTGTCCCGTCTCAAAAATTCACCCTGTATATGTAAATACATAAATATAGAAAAGGGCGATTTAGATTTTAATATTATTTATTATCATAATAACACACTTCCAAATTCCAATATTATAAATGTTTACCCCAAAAACGGGCAAATTATGTCTAAGCTAGCCACATTACGCGGGTGGGAAGTGAGGTGGGCGGGGGGTGCTTCTTTTGTATTTGGACTCAGCGTGCGTCTTGCAATGAGTTGTTTACTCCTTCTGGTTTTTTCTATATTCTGCTGAGGTTAGGACTTACGTGCTTAATTTTAAAAATAATAAGTACAATCTATAGAGCCACAGTCAGACAAATAAAATGTCCGCGCCAAAACTCGGCGCACGCTACGTAGTGCGCCGAGTTTTACTTTTTTGCGTACAAGCGACATTGAACATTAAAACAAACGACATAACGTCTACAGTCAAATGTCATTGTAGAACATTGAATTTGCTAGTCATTAGATTGTGACTCTAGTATAGTAACTCAATGGTTGTAAGTTAAAAAAAATCTATCGTTACTGTTTGTGAAAAAGTGAGTTTTTGAAAATATATAAGTTTTTTTCTTTTGAGGCTTTGTTTGATCTTTTTTTGATAATCTATAATGCAGTCGAAACTCGATTAGAATACTATCTCAGCATTTTGTCTTTGTCTCTCCACGCATCGTCCAGTATGTTTGTCCTGCTCGCGCGCTAAATCTTCGCTGGATTTTACGCTCAATTTTATACCTATTTTGTCATTACAGCGAAAATATTGCCTTTTTTATAAAACTAAAATTTTGACAATCTGCTTCTTAGTCATTTACGTCATTTGACAAAGTTTCATGATCTAATTTAATGTATTTATTAAATGCTAAGGTTTTTAAAGTTTTTTTGGACCTAACTTTAAGATTTTTTTCTATCGAAAAAATTTTAAGGAATCGTGTTTTCGAATTTAGAATGCTTAGTATGAATCCTTAACTTAACAGTGTATTTTTTTCAAAGTGAAATAATACAGTATTGTAGATATTGTAGAGGATAATCAGAAGCACTCCGACGCCTTCTGACATAAGTACTATAGGCTCTTAAGAGAAAACTTTATTAGAGAGAGTATATAATTGTGGGGTCCCTACAAGTTCACAGATGTGCAAGTTTTTGAAGATGAAGCGCTTGTTTTATTGTAGGTTATTGTTTAATTATTTTAGCTGTTTTTAAGCAATAATTTACAATTTCCCACTCATTGCTTTTTATATCTTCAGAAAAATGTTGATTCCTTAATAGGGTATGAATAATCTTGATATGTTTTTATACTGCACAGTTGGGAGATGTTCAAAGTAAGTAATCATTAAAACAACTCAAAACACTTTAATATTTAGGATTAATTAATATTTTCGTAAAATAAATACGTGAAATATTACCCAGCTGGTATCACGCACGTGACGTTGAACACCAATGAGAAATTAGGACTTCACGGCCTAGCAAATCCTATACCGTAGCATAAAACAGCGTAATAGAAATTTTGTCGAAACTGAGTCAATATGCAGTTAAATCAAAAATTTGTAATTTCTAGTTTTCCGAATTTTGATTATAGTAAGTCGTATTGTTATGTATATTTGTATTACGTTAAAGGTTTTTTATCTTATATTTCGAACTGCATATTTACCTCATCTTCGCCAAAATGTTCCTTACGCTAGGTGATGCTTCTAATATCGATATCATAAAAGTCGCCATGACAGGAACTTATTTATATTTCGATAAAAAAAAGGTGCGAAAAAAAATATAAATAAGTTCCTAGAAATGCAAAATAAACCATTTAAAATTTAAACGTTCGATCTTTACTGAAATATATAATGTATTACCAAGGTTTTATTTGACTGCAAGACACACTATAAACTACTTTCTGAAAAATCGAGAACTAGCCTATAATAGGAATATTTGTCTTACTATGTAGGAGTTTTTAAATTCATTTTTAAAATGAGGTTTGTTTTTAGTTCTCAAAACTTAATTTTATCAATTTGGGTATTTATTTTTACATTATAGATAATATTTTTTAGATCTTTTAGAGCTTTACAACTTTCCTTAAAAAAAGCAATTAAATCTGGGGGCACGGCATCGGCAGTGCGCCTGCCAAGTCGAGCAAAAAAGCGGCACAGCCGTACTATCCTTTTCTCGAGGCCGTTCAGTCCATTTTCGACCCCCCTACAACATCGTTGTGAATAAAACTAGAAACTTGAATTTTCAATAACCAAGCAGGCAGGGAATCAGTGGATGAGACTCGCAAGGGATCGGAGAGAGTGGCGTGATAAAGAGGAAGCCTATACCCAGCAGTGGGTGGAAATGGGCTGAAATGATGATGATGATAATGAAGCAGGCATTGTATAAACACGGTATTATTTAAAATTTCATTCAATTTGATAATTATAAGTTTCTTAATTTTGTTACTCACTCACTTCAAGCCTCTGACCCATCATCAAAACTCTAAGGGCGTTTGTGCACTACACGGAATTTTACTGTTTTCCGGTCCGGAATGTCAGTGTCAAATGTCTTGTCTCCTTATTTTCTATAAGTAAGAAGAGGACAAAGATATTTTCCGGTCCGGAAAAAAGTAAAATTCCGTGTAGTGCACTGCACAAACACCCTAACGGCTCGCGTGCACCTTTATCCGTCATCGGCCGAAGTTTGCTCGCGCGACGACCGACGGCCGAACTCGAACGATTGAATCGAACCTACTTGTAAAAGAAAGAGAGCGGGCACACAAACACGACCGTCATGAGTCATGACTGTCACGACCGAAGCCCGAAAACGGCCGATCAAACGTCGAGTCCGAACTTGTTGGGATTTCTCGCCAGTTTGCCGGCATCTACAGTCTAAATTTAGTGCCGTGCTACAGGATACTGGCAGGATACTGGCAACGTCCAATGTCGGCACAAGTGGTTCACTGTTGCGAATTGTTTCTCGTGGCCAAACTATTTCGCCTAACTGATTTGGCTACGAGGACAAACATTTCCTCGAGGCCGAACTCGTGTCAAAATATGCAAAGTACACTCGCCACCGCAGAGGATAGGTAGGTACTTACTAATTAATTACTTATGATTAAATTCTTATTGTTGACAATCATGTGCAATCTCTTAGGTCACAATTCAACAACTACTTTTTAATGGAATAATGACAGCGTCAATTTATATAGTGATGATGTTTTCTTGATTTCATTTCGACGTTTGATAAAATGGATGACTTAGAATTTATTAAGCGTAAAAATGGTCAAGTTCTGCTTTTCGATGGGCATCAGTATCACAAATTACGTACTATAAAAATAGTAATCAATATATATTATATAAAACAATAAGCATTTTTCTGGAATCAACGCACAGACCAAACCGCTGAAGCTATGAAGCTGAAATTTGGAAGGTAGCTTCCTTTTAAAACAAAACTGAGCACTAAGAAGGGATTTTTCGAAATTCCACCCCTAAAGGGTTGAAAAGGGGTGAAAACCGTTGTATGCAACTTTTTAATGCGTGAAGCGATTTTCTTCAAACTCAGTATAAATATTGTAAATGATAAATAAATTTACATATTATTCAGGAATTTAAAAAAAACGCCTGAAAAGAGGTAAGATGTGGTGTCAAAGTTTGTATGGGAACTTTTTAATGGGTAGTTCAATTTGCTTGAAACTCAGTTACAACACTAACAATGCAAAATAAATATATACGTGTTTTAGGGTTTTTCGAAAAAAACCCTTTAAAAGGGTGAAATGCAGTGTCAAAGTTTGTAGTGAAACGTATTGAAGGGAGGTGCGATTGGCTTGAAACTCGGTTTGGATACTATGAATACAAAATAATTGGTCACGTGTTTCAGGAATTAAAAAAAAAGCCAAAAATTGGGTAAAAAGTACAATTGATTCAGCCTTTTTTAGGTTATGAAGAAATTCACGTGAACGAAGTCGCGGGCGTCTGCTAGTGGTATATGGAACTGCAGTCGCGTCAGAAAAGAAAAATGTCATGGTTCAATTACCCTGGCAGTAAGTAGAAAATTTTACGACCTATTTGTAATTATTCATAATTTAGTAGGTACATCTCGGCGAAAGTACATACAGGGTGAATTTTTGAGACGGGACATTAAGGGCAGGTACCATAAACGTTATAGTTACAGGAAAACGTTTTTAGGAGACTATCCATAAATTTTTAAAATTTTCTGAACTGCATTTACAGATTTTAGAAAAAATGTACAGTCAGCAAGAAAATGGTCATTTTACACAAAAACTTTTTTTGATGCCAATCGATCCGGTTTCTTATAAGGATCAAAAGTCTCTACAGGACCGACTGAGGTTTGAGTACTAGAAATGTCAGAAATCGCAAAAAACTTTTTTCGATTGTACGGTTTATACGGAAATACGCATATGATAATAAGTGAGAGTCCTAATGGCGAGTGTCTAGCTGGCCTCGTGGCTTACTGTACCTAGAACTAGAAGCAAAAGCGCATACCTAAGTAGAAAATCACGCCTTTACTGTCCCGTCTCAAAAATTCACCTGTATATAACTAAGATCAACTAAACTAACTAACTAACTAAGCAGTGTATGTAAGAAGCACATACACACACTTCCGAGTTATTCGGCCGGGCGGGTAGTTTTGTCTGCCATCGGCCGACAAAATCGATTATGGTGTACGCGAGTCGTACAGCCTAGTGACTAGGCTGTACGACTCGCGTACACCAGGCCTAGTCTAGGCCCTAGTCAATCTATTAAGTAAGAGGAAAGAGAGACCTGAGACTTTTGAAATATCGGAATTTGAATAAAATGTTCCTGTCTCGCTGCATGCTGCCAAAAAACAAACAGCAAGAAAGGGACAACTGCAGCTCAGACCGTTTTAGGTACACAATTATTGACCAAAACAGCATTTCGTAGTCCCTTATTTACTCCCTCAAAACGAGACCAATCGGTTTTTTTTTTACATATATTTTCAAAACCTTCAGCTGCTCTGCTACGTTCTAATTTTTTTGTAAATAGGCGTAATTTTTGTTATACCCGGAGTCTTTACTCTTAATTTAACCGACTTGCAGCCGGTTCCTCGAACGCAGATCATCTCCAAAACAAACTTATCAATGGTCTTCTTCTTTTCGTGTCAATGATACATAATATTTATGGTTAATACATATATTTTAAACAGTGTGCTCCCAGAATTTAGCCACTTTTATGGCGTTTTCAGAGGCAGTGTAGAGCTCGCTCAAAGTGCAGGTGTCAGGGCACAGTGAGCACGACAGCAGATGAAGCATACTTTGCGGGTCAACGCCACACCCACAGCATGTTGCTGTCCCTGAGATGTACCCCCATTTGCTCATGTTGAGCTTACAACGTCCCACTTGGGTTCGAAGGCGATTTAGTGATTTCCAAGTGGGCCAGGGGAGTTTATAACCTGCGGGGGGTTGTTCGTCAGGCTCGATAAAGCTTTCAGGTGGGGGGTTTATCTTAAGCCAGAGCTCGCGACGTGCCTCGTGTGCGTTGGTGGTTTCTAGAGCTTTGGTCTTCGCAAGAAAGCTTTGATGGCTTTTTAGGCGTTTCTTGGGTGTTTGTTTGTACGCCGAAAAGTAGGTGTCTGGCGTCGGATTCTTGCTTCGACTTCTCTACAGCGCAAGCTACACCTCTACGAACTCGAGGAGGGGCTATGCCAGCAGTTGGAAACAGCATGTTAAGCGGGGTCGATTTGAGGCAGCCTGTTATGGTTCGACATGTTTCGTTTAATGCTGTGTCCACTTCTTTAGCGTGTGCGGATTGATGCCACACTGGACATGCATATTCGCCAGCAGATCAATGGTCAAATCACGTGACAAGTGTCAAATCTCTCTACATATAATAAAACTGTAACACGTCGATGTCTCTACATTTGAGAATATGAATAAAAAACTAATATCTTCATTAGAGCAACAAAAGCAAAAAAAATGGTATTTAAAATTTTTGTCTGTCTGTCTATCTATCTATATGGATGTTTGTTCCCCGCACGCATCACGCAAAAACTACTGAATGGAATTGTTATGGAGTAATATTATATGTTAGTATAATGGAGTTTTAACCGATGCATTGCCTAACCTATTGTACCTAATGAATTGGTCTAACTTAAAAAATAGGCGCCATTTTACCGCAGGTTTATCCCTTAGAGTTGCAATGGGGTGTAAAAGTTTATATAGGAAAGAACGTTTTAAAGGAAAGTGCAATTAGATAGAAACTCGGGGTGTCAAAGTTTTTATGGATAGTAGCGTGTACACGCAAGCGAAGCCGCGCGGGTCTACTAAGAATAAAATTCGACACTGTCACGTGATTTATCATTGATTATCGGAGATGATCTGCATTCGAGAAACCGGCGGTTGGTATTACATGGATCTCACAACTTTTTACGGTAGAAGAACTGAGTTGCGGGACTTTTTTACGTGTTATGTTTTTGATGGCATCTTACCGTTTAACAAAAACATGTGGGAACTATCGGAAAGTAGCACTTCTCATGCTAGTAAGGCCACGCTCTACTCTACCTTACAATCTTATTTAAAAGACAGAAACCAAGTAAAAGGCTGGTTTCGTTAAAGGGCCGGAGGCACCAGGAGTAAACTGCAAACGTCGGACAATTGATAGAGAAAACAGAGAGTTTACTGTCCTATGCTTCTGTGTTTCATTGACTACTCTAAGGCATTCGACTGTGTTAAATGGGTGGAACTGTCTGTGGACAATCCTCCAAGAAATCGGTTTGCATTGCAACTGCTCTGCACTTAATTTCTTTAATCGCAAATCTATGTGAAGACGTAGAGTCAATGGTTAGGGTGAATGACGTAATGTCAGGACCTTTCAAACCCCAAAAAAAAGTTCGATAGGGATGTATTTTTTCTCCACTTTTTATTAACATTAATGGCGACTTTATCATGAGGACAGCCTTGGACGAGTAGGGGAGTCTCGGATGGAAACAATGGGATTAGTAACCTACGATACGCGGACACTACTTTGTTTGCTGCATCGGAGCGGGAACTGACAGATTTATTTGTAAGAGTGCAACAAGCAAGTGAGATGGTGGGATTGTCGGTCAACAAGTCGAAGACTAAAGTCATGGTCATTGATCGAGCTGGAGTTGTAGTACGCACTGGAGAACTCGTTGATCTGGAGTTCGTCAGCGAATTTGGGCGTACCTGGGGTTTCTGATCAGCGACCAAGGAGGCTGTGAAAAGGACATCCGAAGACGCATACAGATAGCCAAAGCAGAAATGAGCATTATGACCAGAATTTGGCAAGATAGAAAAGTCTCTAATAGCACCAAGACGAGGATCGTACGGTCCTCCTTCGTGTCCTCCAATTTGTAGTAGGAAAGGTAGAGGGAACAAGATCTCGGGGGAGTTCACCTACACGCTGGTCAGACCAAATCAGAACAATAACGGGACTCACTATTCTCTCTGCCCTGAGATAAGCCCAGGATAGAGCTATGTGGAAGAAGCTTGTCAACGTTTCCGTCAAGGGGTTTCAGGATGGGCACGACCTTCAGTAATGAAGATTACAATTACAACATAACATAACAGAAGACCGTTAAGGCAGTGTTTGTAAAAAACACATTCTTTCGTTGACTTCAAAATTCCAATTTAAAAAAAGGAGGACGTTCTATGTTCCATTGTATGAATTTTTATTTTTTGTTTTTTATGTAGTATTTTTATCGTAAACCGATTTTGAAAAATTCGAGGAGCTGATAAAGATCTTTGAAGTTATAAACAGAAATGCACCTTGAAAATGCAGATCTGCTTTCTTACGAAATTGATGTCAGTTTCATATTTTTTTAAATTTTGCTCTTGTATTTTATTTTTATTTGTTATTATAAGCCCGATGTTTCCCACTGCAGGGCAAAGGCCTCCCTTCCCTCTTTCTGATCTCGGTTCCGCGCATCCTGGCGCCATTTTTTGTTGTAGAAGTCAAGCTCGTCACGCCATCGTCGCCTGGGTCTTCCACATGGCCGTCGTTGTTGAGGCAACCAATCAGTGGTTGTCTTCGCCCATTGTTGCTGGCACATGCGGCTCACGTGTCCTGCCCAGTCCCACTTGAGCTGGCCTGCTTTTTGAGCTACATCAGCTATTTGTGTTTTTGAGCGCAGTACCGTGTTCCTTACGCGGTCCGTGAGTTTGACACCCAGGATACTGCGCTCCATAGCTCGTTGGCATACCCCGAGGCGGGACTTTTGGCAATTAGTGAGTGACCAAGTTTGGGCACCGTACGTGAGGATGGGGAGAATGCACATGTCCATAAGTTTCATTTTTAAGGATAGAGGAAGAGGTCCTTTCATTATTTCCTTCATGGACCAAAAGCTTCTCCAGGCGTTCTCAATGCGTCTTCTTATTTCTTGATCTTATCTCGCCTGGAAGGAAACTATTTGGCCCAAATAGATATATTCATGGACATGTTCAATCTTCACACCCCCGACTTTAATTTTCCTCTGCGTGCTGTTGGTCATCACTTTTGTCTTCACCATATTCATTCGGAGTCCCACCTCGAGGCTTGCTGTGCTCAGTTGTTCGAGCATGAGCTGTAGCTCTGAGGCCGACGATGAAAACAAAACTATGTCGTCGCGTCGGCAAACCGGAGATTGGATAACCTCTTCGAACCGACAACAATGCCTTTCTCCCTCCAGTCGGTAGCTAGACTTCAAAAAATATAGCCTACGTTATGTTCATTCTACATACAAGATCGGGCAATATTTTGATTCCTTAAGGGTAGGTTAGGGTAGGTTCTTTTGAAGAACAGCTAGTTTTGACGTTAGACAATCGTTTTTTTTTTATTTAAAGAAAATAATATTTTTATCTTTTTTTAAAGTAGGTAACTAACTACTAGGTAGCCCAAAAAATTTACTTTGTAAACTTTATTTTTTCTCAACAGGAATACTTTTCCCAAAGTAACTTATCAAATCAAATCGCAAGTTTTTGCAACTATTAGAAAAACTCATTCCCAGACATTTTCTATGAAAGACCGAGTAGGTATGAGAAAAATACGGTATCTTTAAATGTTCTTCATTTAAATTTGTTCTATTTCAGTAAAATATGTACTATATTGAATTTATAATGAATTTATAAAGCCGTCTGCTTTTGTTTAAGGCCCAGAAGAACACACGGTGAAACGCAACTGCAACGAAACTGCAACTTCTAGTTACTTTTGAGTTGCATCTAAGTTTCTACCATAGATTCCGTTGAGAGACCACACATGACGCGACCAGTATGAAACCGGTTTGAAACGCATTGCAGATCAGTCGCATTGAAACCGTCGTGCTGGAAACTCGCGTTGCGTTTCATTTATCGGAATTGGCTTCTTTTGTCCAAAATGGCTGACGACGAACAAAAAAACATTACATTTGTGTTAGAAGTGGAAAAGTATCCTTGCTTGTATAATACCACACTATCAAGCTACTCTCGCAAGACTGAGGCCTGTATTCAGAGACCTGACTCAAGCGTCGATTTGAACTCGGTTCAGTCGAACTCTGCTTGAGCGTTGATTCGTTGCTTAAGTATCGTTTGTATTCAAGAACGTTGCTTGAGTAAATGCTCAGCTGAATCGAGTCTCAAGCGTCGATTCCTTTTTGTTTATGAATTTAGTCTGTTCTCATTTACATTTTTAATTTATTTTGTACTTCCATTCCGTTATACGCAGAAATTCAAAATGCCTGGATGAAAAATTAATGGGTCGTCTCTCGAAAGTGAAGTAAAAATAACGTGTAACGGAACGACTTTAGAAAACTGACAAATTCATTCATTCATACGTCAAGCCAGTTTGCGTCAAGCAAGTCAGTCAATCAAACTTCAACAATCTCCAAATCGCGGGATGTAAATGTGAAATCAATTAATTTATTTTTACGCTTTGACCAAAGACAGATAATACTGCTTGGCTATCGGCGTTAGTGCTTCTTGCCCTGATGCATTATGTATAGGGCATGTAAACCGATTAATCGATTAACCGAAAAACCGATTAACCGACTGAATTTACGTCGGTTTTTCACCGGTTTTTTTATGGCAAAATAACCGGGTTTTCGATTTTTTTATGAGTATTAATAAATGACAAAGCTAGCTCTTGACGGCGACGGAGTTTGATTTGAAATAATCAGCATCATACTTAAATAAAAAACTGTTACTGTACCTACTGTTTTCAACCTTATTTGAGTAAAAGAGAGTCGAATACTACTTTACTTAAGTAAGAAAAAGAGAGAGTTTTAATACTATAACAAATGAAAGTGAATAAAAACTGAGGCTTTTACATCTTTACTAGATTATAATAATAATAATAACTTAGGCCTTTTACATCTTTACTAGATGATTTATACAGAGTCAGGAGGCAATCTTTCAAATTCAAATTCAACATAGAATTTACATAGAATAGGCTTGCCCAGCACCTAAACCATCCTCTCAGCTGTCGGCCATATCCACAGGAAAGACAATGGTCAATACGTGTGGGGCTGACTAGCCGCGGGTTTCCTCACGATGTTTTTCCTTCACCGTTTAAAGCTCGTGTTAAAGTGCATATACATTTTTCGACACGAAAAGTCCATTGATGTACGGCCGGATTCGAACCCACGACCTTCGGATCGAAAGTCGAAGTACTTATCCACTTGGCCAACACGGTTTCTGATTTCACACGGTTTGAGATTATAATAAATAATAATAAATATCCTTGGATGGAAATTCCACACAGCGTCATCTAGTCCCAAGCTAAGCAATTTAGATGACTGATAATTATACAACTTCGATACATTTTTTTGTAAATAGGTAGATATCAATAAATAGGTAGATATAAGGTTCATATAAATCACCCAGACTGCAGACAAATATTTGCAGATCATACAAACATTTGTCCCGTAGCGGCAAAGAGCATGTAATAGCGTAGCGGGATCAAGCCCGCAACTTCCGCGTCTCAGACGGGCTTTCACCGACTGCGCCACAAAGGTCGTCTGATGATTTATACAGAGCCTGACTCTCTCGTTAAGTGTAGGCAAGCTTTGCCTACACTTAACGAAATACTTTAGTGCCTGGGACATTGTTGAGATGAAATAGGCTTGCCCAGCACCTAAACCATCCTCTCAGCTTAGCCATATCCACAGGCATGACAATGGAAAAACATCGTGAGGAAACCCGCGGCTAGTCAGCCCTACACCGTGTAGGGCTGACTAGCCGCGGGTTTCCTCACGATGTTTTTCTTCACCGTTTAAAGCTTGAAGTGCATAATAATATTTTCGACATTAAAAGTCCATTGATGCCGGATTCGAACTCACGACCTTCGGATCAAAAGTCGAAGTATTTATCCACTTGGGCAACACGGCTTTTTTAATAAAAACTAGTTATGGAATGAATCTTGGTAACTATTAGAACTCATCATGTTGTATTTTATTACTTTATTCGAGTCAAAGTGAGTCATTAAAATATTTAAACTTCAATAATTTAATTTAAGCGGTGCTTCCTAATTAAAATATTAAGCTATTTTTATTAAAATGTATGGTTTTATATTGTTCTAAGCCACCCATTTAAAAAAATCAAAATAACCGAAAAACCGGTTTTTAGCCGGTTATTAAAAAATAAAAATCGAAAAACCGGTTTTTATAAACAACCCGGTTTTTACACGCCCTAAATGTAGTGTTTGTAGACACAAACATTGTGGAAGATAGCACCAGCACTCGTTGAAGATGACGAGACACGAAGGATCTCTCTCAACAAGCTTAGCCTGGATGGACATGATCTCGAGCTGTTTCCCGTGATCCCTTAATTACTTTATTGAATATGTTTTATTATGTGTAAAATATTTAATAAAAACATTATGGTAGTTTTGTAAACATACTTATTTTTTATTTTACCACATTCAAAGCAAAGGTGTTTAGTTAGGTTATGTACATAGGTAGAATTTTCGAAATAATAAAATAATCCTTATAAGTACCAAGACTAGACTGATACTAACTATAAATTCACAAGTCCTTATAATAGGTTAGGTACTATGTTCTGTATGAAACAGAAACAAGGTCCCCATGCATATTTTGAAGTCTTGTCTTGTGTGTCCGTTATTCTAGCATGCATGCTTAGATGACCTCTAAAATACAACGAATTGAATATACTATCCATTTTAACTGAAAACAAAACAAAAATGCTATCTGAGTAAATGCTCAAGCGTGGTCCAGCCAGACCACTCTCAAGCATTTACTCAGATTCCTTTGAAAAATGTCAAACTCAAGCATCGATTTCACCTGATTGACGTTTTTGAATAAGGAATTACTTAGCGAAACTCGACTCAGCTGAACTCTGATCAGCTAAACTACTCTCAAGCAACGTTCTTGAATAAGAAACGCTACTCGAGTCGACTCTCAAGCACAGATCGACGCTTGAGTAAGGTCTCTGAATACAGGCCTGAGACTGATAAAGCATGGGCAGAAATGGAAAAAAATCTTCTTCTTTGCCGAAGATACAAATACATAACCACAATTTCTTCGTCACTCGAAGAACTCATTTTGCAGACGTCTGTTCTCAAAGAAAACCGAAATGATTGTGGTTGCAACGTGTGTGGAAAATGGTTGAAACTGGTTTCAAATCAATAATTTCAAAAGGGTTTAGTTGCAGTTGCGTTTCACCGTGTGTTCTGGGCCTTAATGTTTTGTTACTTGTGTCTGTTTTAATGAACGCGTAAAGTCCGTCACACACGTAGCTATAATATATATTACTATAAATTATAGCAAGGCATATTACGATATATTTTCTATACAAATATTCAATTGACCGCACACGCAGCTATAATATATTATATATTATAATATATTATTATATATTATAGCTGCTTAAATATTTGTATAGAAAATATATCGTAATATGCCTTGCTATAATTTAAAGCATATATATTATAGCTACGTGTGTGACGGGCTTTAATCTCTAGAAATAACAGTCGGATTTGAAAAATTATTTCTTCATTGATAGGTCATTTCTTTAGGTAGGTTTCACCCGCAAGATATATTATATACTTATTGTGAAAAAAATAACTTTAATCGATTAAGTATTGTTGTAACTTTTGAGCACGTTCGAAAGCATCGATATTAATGTAATACTACGTACTACGGAATATAATTCTATGTTATTAATAGTTCTATATTTTTTGTTCCTGTGTGTTTCTTTGTTTGTTAAATAAATAATTTCATTCTATGATCGAAATATTGTTTGTTTTATGTAATGAACTATGAATTGCTTGGTTTGTTTTGAACTATAATTCGTTTTTTCTTTCTTGGTTCAGTAATCGTTTTGTGTACCCCTACACCCACCGGTGGGTGAAGCTAGTGGGTGCACGGGTCGCGGGACTCGCGGGTCGCCGAAAGTACGAAGGGAAATCAATCACTTTCTGGTAGAAGTGTTGCACGCAGCTATTTCAAAATATGTTCAAAATTCATTTTGTTACAATTTATATTTCTTTAGATAAATATTTGATGGTTTTTGTAAAAATATAGTTTCTGTGAGGGTGTCAATTAAAACAAAAATGTTTTAAGAAACATTTAGGTTTTTCGGCAGTAAAAAAATTTTTGTTGGTGTTTGTTCGTTGTTGTTGGTAGATGACTCCACCGAACCAATGAAGTTGTTTGTAGTGTAGTCACATGATACTTTATAAAATTCAGAAAAATCTCTTTTCGTTTAATAATTCGTTAAATTTGTCGAGATGAAACACTTTAGGTTGGGAACCACTAAAAAATAATAGATTTTACATTTAAATCGATGTATTTTAAAAACTTTACATCTTTGAATGAAAAGTAATACCATTTTAGAATGTACAAACAGAACACTTTCATATGACACCCCCCTCAAAGTCTATGGATAACTTTTATTTTTTTTCACCCCCTTGTGATCCTCATATTTTTACAACCCCTTGACCTATCATACTCATTAGGTGAGCCGGGAAATCCCGTATCACTACCTCGTTTATATTTACCAAGAATCATGAAGATTGGATTAACGGTTCGTCGACAGTTATGCCGCGACATACAAACATACAACGCAAAATTGACCAAGTTACCACTAAGATCTTAGTTCGCTTCGCTCACTCAATCGATTTAAAAAAAAATTCGATATAGGGTATGCCTTGCTTTGCCTTTAATATTTCTTAAGAACCGATACTACAGAAATATCTACCTACATTTTGTACCTACCTACATCTGTGTATTATGTGCCTATGAGCCACATTTCACCCGAGCAAAGCCGGGTTTTCATCTAGTATACTATAAAAAATGGGTTTATAGCCTAAGCTCTAAATTCATCGAGTTTTTATGAAATAATAACTAGTAGTTCGCCCCGAACGAGATCTCGTGCACCGTTAGTTGGTGGTTTATTTTGTACCTACTTGCTTCGACTATAGGTCGCGCCACGTAAAAAGAGCGCTGGCTGACAAGCTGCGCAGTAGTCGATTTTTAGGTCCGATTGGTGGTGTGGAATGCGGCGCGGGGTGAAGGGGTAACGCAGCGCACTTCATACCATAGATTCGGCGCGTGCTATTGGTTCGTCTCGTCAGTAGTCCTTTGCTTCCCGCGCAGTGACTACGTCACATTCGTTCGCAAAATATCATCGGGTACAAAATTTTTCGATTACGAAATGGTTTTACATAGGAACGTTAGAAAAATAATTTATGACGTAGGTACATTGTTTTATGAAGAGAGGCTGCTAAAAATGCTGTTGATGATTTAAAACAATGTATCAACAATACCTTAATTTTGTAGGTACCTACTTACTTAATTAAATTAAAAAATTAACACTGACTAAAACATGTTTTTTTAATAATAATTCCAATAATTATATTCATCTAAGTCATTTATTTATTTTATTCATGAAAGACGTGACATAAATGTTGAAATGAGTAGAATATTTATTACACACACATAATATTAACTGTCAACAGTTGATCTGACAAAAGTAGTATCTAATGCTTATTAGGTGAGCCGGGAAATCCCGTATCACTACCTATATATACTTGCCAAGTATCATGAGGAATGAATTAACGGTTCGACAGTCGTGCCGCGCGCAACATACAAACTTACAACGCAAAATCGCCCAAGTTACCACTAAGATCTTCGTTCGCTTCGCTCACTCGATCGATAAGGATTTCGAATTGACTTTGCATATTATTATGGCACACTCTTAACTGGTGGTTCGATTTCTGAATCAGATGGTGGTTTGTTGGGATTTAACAAATTATTTAGCCTCCTTTAGATTACGACGAAATTCACGCGAACGAAGTCGCGGGCGTCTGCTAGTCCAGTCTAAAAGCGTTCGCCTTCGCGGTTAACGGCGCGAGCCACGCACGGCGTGAACCGCGCGCGAGTGTGGAGGAAGGGCTAACAGAGATTTGACAATATTGTTCGTGTTTCTTTGTCGCGGGACAAAAAATCTTCTTAGCAAAAAACCGACAATGACAAACGGGAACAAGGCGCGGAATGCGCGAACCGCGAGTCGACGAATGTGCGAATGGGATCCACATTCCTTTGTCGGTCGCGGGTTGCTCGCGGCTTGAGTGGCTTTAAAAACATAAAAGATCTGTCGTGATTTCAAATCATCGTTTCTGACCACTTGAATAGACGTAACGATTGACAATTGTAAAAAATCTGATAGAATTGATAGGTCAAATAATCGTAATTCTGGTAGGCCTCGACCATTTTGTGGATAACATAACCCTCACCACACATGGGCTTCAACTTGGTTCCAACATTAGAATGGCCAAATCAATGGCAATGCTCCGTTTTTTCGACACAAACGGAGCTTTGCCATTGGCCATTCTAATGTTGGGACCAAGTTGAAGCCAACGTGTGGTGCCGGCATCAAAATTGGCTGACTTTAAATGTTTGAAAATATTTCAACTTTAAAATGGCTTCAGTCAATATAGTCTTTGCAGTGATTATGGTTGCTATTGCTACGTTATATTTTTTCATGAAAAATAAAAATAATTGGTAGGAAGCTAGGTTAACTAGATCATCGATCGAGTGAGCGAAGCGAACGACGGTGCACGAGATCTCGTTCGGGGCGAGCTACTACTAAAAATAGTAGTTTATGCAACAAGGGCTTAAAGTAGTGTATTGGGAGGGATTCTAGGAGCGAGGGAGTTATGGCTAGAATCCTGAGTACGAGGGGTTCAAGATCGCCCAAGACAAATACACATTTAAGCCAGTGATGCATACACTACTTTATATACTTTCTGCGAGGCAATTGAAACCAATGACTGTTATAAAGAAAGTACATAAAGGTGGTTGTATGCGTCAAACTGTTTAGATGCAATGAGATTTTATTCTGAGTTTTTCTGTATGTTATCATTTTCGTTGCACTGCCTACAAATTAAAAAAAATATAAACACGAAATTTTTTTACGAAATTCATTATCAAGAATTTATTCGAATGTCGAACTAACCACTACAGATTATTATTCTAACTTTAAACAAATCCTTCTTGGCGCGCGCGTGAAAATGATGTTCGTAAAAAGTTTTCATGTTTTCTTTTTTATTATTTGTAGGCAGTGCAAAGAAAATGATAATTATACAACCTAAATCAGAATAAAATCTCATTCCATCTAAACTTTTTTGAAACCAACCTCGATCAAGCACCACTACATGGGTTGAATTCCAAATTCAAATCACTTTATTCTCTAGGGGAAGAAAGATATTCCATACAACATTATGTGCCTGCTAGACCAAAGAGCTGTAATGACTTACTTTAGGAAAGGTTTGCATGACACATAATATGCCATTGACGAGCAGGTAGTATAAAAAAATTATTATTAAATCTCTATGCTAGCTGACTCTATTGTTATATTTATATTTATAGTCTTTCCAATCGTTTATTTAACTTTTGACAGATCACGCACATAAAGTTTTATAATAATTTTTGATACAATGTACTAAGGGAATACTGTACTTCATAGACGGGCTCCGCCCACTTAGAGATGTGTCATTCGTAATTAATGACCACAGACTTTAGTTTTGAAATAAATCGATTATCGATTATATTAATACAACATACAATAAAATTATTGTGATTATTTTATATCAAATCACGTAAAAACCTTTATTATTTTGCATTAAAATGCCTTAGATGTCTCTGTTTTAATGCATAAATAATTTGCGTAATAAAAACAGTTCCATCGTACTCGTACCTAGTAATGGGATCGCTGAAAATTAATTAAAATAATCGTTTAGACTTACTGTACTTGGCTCAAATAACGGTACCGGCTCGGTCTGTGCCAACTGTACTACCGAATGGAACGAATAATATTCGGTAAACTCTGCATTTGTTTTGAATAACATCACGCACGTGCCTAGCGCCTCCATTGGCGGAGATAACTAGTAGTTTGTCCCATTTGAACGAGATCTCGCGCAACGTAGTTTTGTACCACCGTAGTTTGGTGGCTCACATCTGTACTTCCTTCTGACTGTGACGCGCGCGCGTTCCTTGAAGCGCTCGTGGCAAAGCTTGCTAAGCTAACACGTTCTTGATAGATCGTCGAAGTTAAGCAACGTTCTGAGCGGTCATAACTTGGATGGGTGACCGCAAGTGGCATTATCAGCTGAGCGCTATATTTTGGTGGCTTATATTTGATGGTTTTTGTAAAAATATAGTTTCTGTGAGGGGTGTCAATTAAAACAAAAATGTTTTAAGAAACATTTAGGTTTTTCGGCAGTAAACAAATTTTCGTTGGTGTTTGTTCGTTGTTTTTGGTAGATGACTGCACCGACCGAACCAACGAAGTTGTTTGTAGTGTAGTCACATGATACTTTATAATATTCAGAAAAAACTCTTTTCGTTTAAAAATTCGTTAGATTTGTCGAGATGAAACACTTTAGGTTGGAACCACTGAAAAATATTAGATTTTACATTTATCGATGTATTTTAAAAACTTTACATCTTTGAATAAAAAGTAATACCATTTTAGAATGTACAAACAGAACTCTTTCATATGACACACCCCCCTTAAAGTCTATGGATTACTTTTTTTTTTTACCGCTTGTGATCCTCTTATCTTAACAACCCCTTGACCGATCATGCTCATTAGGTGAGCCGGGAAATCCCGTATCACTACTTATATACTTACCAAGTATCATGAAGATTGGATTAACGGTTCGACAGTTATGCCGCGACTTACAAACATAAACGCAAAATCGCCCAAATTACCTACCACTAAGATCTTTGTTCGCTTCGCTCACTCGATCGATTAATGCCTACTGCGCTAGATCACATGGAAAAATGTCCTGTGCAAAACGTTATATCGTTTCTGAAGAACTGCAAATTGCAATGGTAGAGCTATCTAACAAACTAGTCTAACCTAAACTACGAAAACGTTTAAACTTTTCCAATTGAGAGCTCAGGTTACAGCGGTTTCTTGATTTTACAACACTTATCGTCGGATTTCATAAACTAACCTTCATCATCATTCTCCTGCCCTTCATCATCTTCCTTCCTGCCCTTATCCCACCCTACGTGGGGTCGGCACAACATGTATTCTTCTTCCATTTCCCTCTATCAGCCGCCATCTCAACATTCACCCCTTTCTTACTCATGTCAACTTTCACACAGTCCATCCATCTTTTCCTTGGTCTACCTCTCCCCTTATATCCATCCACATGCATATCAAGCACTCTTCTATTTACATGCCATTCTTCTCTTCTCATAACATGGCCATACCATGCCAACCTGTTACTCCTCATTTTTTCATTTATTGGTGCTACTTTCAGACTTTCTCTTATATACTCATTCCTTATCTTGTTCATTCGCGTCACTCCACACATCCATCTCAGCATTCGCATCTCAGCCACATGTATCTTTCGTTCATCCATCCCTTTTACTGCCCAATACTCAGATCCATACAATACGACAGGTCTTACGATCGACTTGTAAATTTTCCCCTTCAACTTGATTCTCCTGCCCTTATCCCACGCTAAGTGGGGTCGGCACAACATGTTTTCTTCTTCCACTCACTCCTATCACTCGTCAACTCTGAATCTACTCCTCTAACATTCATATCCTCTTTCACACAGTCAAACCACTTTTTCTTCGGCCTTCCTCTACTTGCATGCCCATCCACACTCATACTTATAGCACGTTTGGTCACATGTTGTTCATCCCTCCTCATAACGTGTCCATCCATACCATGATAATCTTGCACTCCGCACCTTTTCGGTAATGGGCGCCACTTTCAAACTTCCCTTTACATACTCATTCCTTACTTTATCCAAACGTGTCACCCCCCCCACACATCCATCTTAACATTCGCATCTCAGTAGCATGCACTCTCCTTTCATTCGTCTTCTTCATTGCCCAACACTCTGATCCATACATAGCTACAGGTCTGATTATGGTCTTGTAAATCTTACCCTTAAGTTTGAGGGGCATTTTCGGGTCACAAATCGTCCCTGAGACTTGTCGCCACTTCATCCATCCCCCATTCATTCTGTTATTTACGTCTCGGTCAATATTTCCATCGTTTTGGAGAAGCGAACCAAGGTACTTAAAATCGGAGCAGACTGGTAGGTTTACACCATCTAAGGCAATATGGGAGAAACTAGAGTAGCTACTAAAGTTGCAAAACAGATGCTCTGTTTTTGTGCGGCTGAAAAGTAATACCATTTTAGAGTGTACAAACAAAACCCTTTCATAATTATGACACCCCAAACCAAGTATATGGATAACCCCAAACCAAGTATATGGATAACTTTTTTCTTTTTCACCCCCTTCTGTCGCTTCGCTCACTCGATCGATAATAAATTGGCCTAGTGCGGTGCGTGTCGTGTCACGCTCAATATAGGGTTTCAATGAGAAAAAAATCCCAGTAGTTCTGTCAACAGAACTACTCAAAAGAACAGGTGGGAGTAAACACCGTAGTTGGCTAATATGAAGGTATTTCAACGTGTTTATATGTATAGTCAATGATGTTTTAAGGTTCGAGCATATTATGCCGGGCCGCAGCGTGCTGGGGCGGAGCGCAGCACAGCGCAAAATGCTTACTTGGCACATTAGTGACGGGCCGGGTCGCAGCGCATTGATGGATTTTGAGTACAGTGTACTGCCAGTATTTGCATGCAACTGTACGTTATGGATAGCTCTGACGAAGAACTTACTTTTTTTTTTGCCTGTTGTTTGAAGAAGTTAATGACATTAATTACATAAAATTAATTACAACATGGTAAGAATACAAAAATGGCCGTTGGACACTTTGAGGACGTGTTTGACGTCGTAAAATGAACACGTGCGGTCCAATCCAGGTTCAATTCCCGAGCTGAGTACAAGTTTTTTTTTTTAATGTTTTTTTATTACTAAAATCGATGACATGGTTAAAAAAGAGATTACGTATGTCTTAAAGTTTCAGGCTTTCCCATACTGACCGATCTAAATGTGCCACCCTGTATACTCTGCGTCAGTAGTCTTTGTATTCATTTGAAAAACACGAATAAAAATTTTAAACTAGGTTTGTCATTATTGATTAAACTTGTTACTGTGCCACCAAAACTCAAAAATTACAGAAAAGCGATGCCAAAGTGTATGACGATTCACGCTATTTTTTTTTATCGTCGAAATAGAACAAAGTCTGTTGTTCTCTAGTCTGTACCTACTAAAACTATTTGGCTCTGATGAAGGGTAAGTCCCCCTGTGAACCGTGATTTAAATATATATTTACTGTGGTTGTGTAATTTATGTTATATTATGTGTAAGCAAACAACGATAACAGAGATGTTATCGATAAAATAGAGCAAGAGAAAAGCGACATCAATTCAAATAATATCTAGACAGCGGGGCGGGGCGCGGCAGGGTGACAGCGATTTTGAGCGTTCCGCAACTAAATGACTTGCGTTAACAGATTACCTACTATACTACCAAAGATAATTTTTGTCTTTGCTACTACTAAAGTTGAAGAGATACGGTGGTAGGTACGGTAAGATTTGCTGTAAATGGAATAAAAAATAAACTGTCTATACTGCCAGCAGCTAGTTCTAAACGCGTTCAGTGCCTATGACGCACGTGGCCTAATTGCGAGCACTTGGCCACGGCCCTGCCTTTACGGCCCTACCGTAGCTGGGCCGGGAATGGGTTGAATGAAACGTATGTATGAGAGACTTCGGATGGAATGAAACATAATACCTCGGTAAATCGTTAAAAATTCAAATCTCGCACACTCACACAAATTCACACAATACAATACAAAGGCCAGCCTAAAAAATAAGGCCTTTACATCTTTTATTAGATGATTTATACAGAGTCAGGAGGCAAGCTATGCCTACACTTAACGGGACACTGTAGTGCCTGGGACATTGTTGTTTATTTATTTGAGTCTCCAACATTGTAAACACCAATACAAAACATTTAAAATAGACAAACAAAAGAAACATGCCAAGTATCACAATAATTGTTGAGATGGAATAGGCTTGCCCAGCACCTATACCATCCTCTCAGCTAAGTCGGCCATATCCACAGGAAAGACAATGATCAATACGTGTGGGGCTGAGTAAGCTGAGGGCCGCGGCCGGCCTATACATTAGCTTTTATCTGTTTTTGCGATTTTATGATACATGGTGTATCATAAAATCGCAAAATTTATATCATCGTAAAAGAGCTTTCTAAACTAAAATGTTTCTTGGCATTATTATTATGAAAAATAACATAGTGATAATTTCCATAACAATTACAACAGCTTTTTAGCGGAACTGCGGAACGCTCTCCAATCTGAGAGACTGACGACCATGCTATGAAGTATTCCCATTTGAGCACCAATTTTTTGAGCACCTATGCATTGAGCATCCAGGTATCTCGCACTCCAAAAGTGTCATGGTAATTATTGTGAGATACAATTTTAGAGACGTGAAGGGACGAAAGTAATCGTTTCTCTATAACACATTTACGATGTCAGAATTATTCTGTGCTTTGCCATGATCTCTATAAACATGTTTTATTTTTAAGATAACGATACAGATATGTAGGTATTAAATATTTTTAATATTAGAAAACTTATATGAGAAGATGAAGATAACTGATATAGGAGAAAAACGTTTGTTTTCTCGAATAATTTATGTATCGATCGATTCCGTCCTCCTATCATCGGGTAATTTACACGGTAAGGTGATTATCATAAGAATCAAATTTGCTAGTCAATGTTACTCGTAGTATCGTCGCGATGAAATCGCCGTGTGGAGACACGTTCATAGAGTGTATAGAAATACGTGGCACGACGATAATATCGCCGCGATTCTCACGCTCGTGGAGACGTCCCATAGTGAGGGCGTTTGGGCACTACTCACTACACGGAATTTTATTGTTTTCCGGTTCAGAATGACAGTTTAAATGTCTTTTCTCTTTATTTCCGATAAGTTACAAAGACATGTTTCGGACCGGAAATAACCTAAATTCCGTGTAGTGCCACAAACGCCCTTAGACTTTGTTGTGAAATATAACGACATCTCAGAAACCTAATTTCAATAGTTTAATTAAACTGAAGGAGAAGGTTCGCTCTTAACAAGTCTGTTTAAATGGTTCTCTCTTAACCAGTGAAAATGTATTATTTTCTTGTTTTTTTTTTTGTAGGAATAATCATTTCCTTAGTCAGAAGCAAAGACGATCTAGGTCAGAAGTAATATCACTACTTACTATTGGTTTATTCATAACGTCAATCAATTTAAATGCCAAATGCCAACCTACCACTTACAGCCGGTTTCTCGAACGGTCAAATCACGTGACAGTGTCGATTTTGTTCCTAATTTGTCACTTGTCACGTGATTTGATCATTGTTTGATCATAATTTTGGACCCTGTGTATATATATAATACCTACCTTGTAGAATCAAAATAAATTTTGGAATGTAAAAACAAAGCCCTTTCATAATGATACCCCACTCAAAATATATTTGCATAACTTAATTTTTTTTTAACTTTGGGAAAATCTTTACAACCTCTTCACCGATTTTTATTACCGAGCTTTTATTACACGTAAATTCTTAGCACTACCTATGAAGGTGCATTTCAATCATAGTATCAATCAGTAAGCGTGAGGCCCCACTAGTGCGTTGCACACTGCACTGCATTGCGTCGCGTCGCGTCGTCTCCAAACGATTCAACTAATGCGAGACGACGCGAAGCAGCAACGCAGCGCATCGCACTAGTAGGGCCTCACATAAGCCTAAATAGGATTGTTCCTAGAAGATTAGGTACTTGTTTATACTATCAAAAAACTGTTATTTTGACGAAATAGTAAAATGGAAGATAGATTTGTGCGCGGGCTGTCTGATAAATTACCATAATGAAAAGTGGTTATTCAAAGCAAGTTTCCAAAAATACTACCTCTTAATTTTGCTTATTTAATTATGTAGAAACTAGGTAGAGACGATTTCGGGACTGGTCAACGTGATTCGTGATTCTAAATCAAATGTAGAAACGTGTTTCATGCAATACAATGCAAACGTAATTTAGCCTTTAACGCATTGTTTTTTTCTCTCTATGATTACATGTTCTTCATATTGTTGTACATTTTAACATGGTTGTAAATAATACCAAGTTATGTACCTAAAGCTAAAAAAACTGTACCTAAACTAAACTAACCGGCGCTGGCGCCGTCGTCAACGACAGTCACCCTATTTATGCAAAGAAGTCATTTGCAAACCGTTTTGTGACTTGTAGTCTTATTTTATACTTGTTTCCCAATGTCTTATCTGTATTATGCGGGCACCACACATTGGCTTCATCTTGGTTCCACGAATAGAATGGCCAATGGCAATGCTCCGTTTGTGTCCAATAACCGTCCAAGATCGATCCCCACATTGGGAGTGTCGAAATCAACAGGTTCCAATACTCGAATGTTTGGTGCCCGCATTAAGTTTTACAAAGCTTGATTTAGTAGACTATACATCATTATTATAACTCAAGCTTTAATATTATTGAGAACTTTTTATTAAATGTAGTTATTAGCATACGTAATTATACCTTTACGTTGTTGGCAAGTGATAATTATATCGATCAAATGGAACTTACAATCCCAGGTCGCAGGCTCAATTCCATCCAGTTTTTCGGTTCGGAAAAATAATATAATGCATTAACACGAGCTCAAAGCGGACAAGGAAAACATTGAAATGAGAACTGAGAAGATGGTATCTATTGCTAGAAATGATACTATTGTATAAAGCTTATTTGATAAGATCCAATAAAGAATCTAGTTCATATGCATACCAATTAACTTACAAATGAGTAGGTACTACTTGAATCTCCAGTTAATTTCAGCAGTCTCTGATCTCAAAAATAAGCTCTAGATTAAAGTACCCAATTTGTCAATTCATACATAAAAACAATATTTAACCATTCCATACACCCGTTTACCCAAATATCAAGGCAAGGATATTCTTAAAAGTACAAAAACACACAGAGTTAATAACAAGGTGCATAATTTAAAATGTTTAGGGGCCGCCGCCAGCCACAGTGATTGTAGCTTTAGGATAGTTTTCATCAATAATATCACTGCACTCCTTCACTTGTTACACTGTTACACAATTTTGCACTGGCACATAAACACTGTTCGGATGGGATCCAACACTGCAATCCAAATAAATCACTGCAATCCATTGCTGTTGAGACTGACGTTTCACTGCGATAGGGCGGCGGCGGCACCGACTATGGGTGTATGTAACATGCTGTATCACAGGATTAAAAGACAACACCAAAAAGCGGTTCAAAGCCATCGTATCGTAGTATATTATTTAATAAGGATTTGTCACTTTATTTAGATATCATAAGAGACTTCCTATCTTGAAGTTGTGTTAATGGGCAACCTGGACATTGATTTTGTTATTGAGAGAAAATATTAAACTAGAAGTTTGGTGTATAATAGGGCATTGCCCATTTTAGTTCGAGTAAGTTCTCTTTTGTTCATTTCTGTTTTACGTTTTACGTTTTACATACAAATGTAATATGATTATTCCGTTAACAAGTCGTTGTCTAGTAGGGCATGCTACAGAGTTTTGTTCTTAAGGGCTTAAAAGGCAGATGTACTAGGTCTTTGAACATTACAATTATTTTACATAACCACGATACGATGACTACACCATTGGACATAACTTAAATGGATGAATAACGCATATTATTGGTGATATTTGTTACTACATTAGAACAAAAACACACATAAAAATAGAATTTATAATAATTGATTATGTTTAGCTTTTTAGCAGTTTAAACGTATAATTAATTAAATCATTTTAATATATTGCGTGTTATCATTGATATGATAACTGGTGATAAGGATAAATAAACTCTAAGGCGTACATTTTTCTATATCATCAAAATATGACAAAATCGCCAACTGTAGTTCACCAAGTGAAATTATGGTGTCGTTATTCGTCCATTTGTGCTTAAGCAAAATAAATAGAATACTTACGAGAGATGGTACCGAGGAGCAGAAGATGGCGCAGGAACGGAATTCACGGAGGACGAAGAGCCTGAGTAGCCAGAGCCTGCAGGTGAGGAGCCGGCTGAAGGTGCGCCCGCCGTCGATGGTATCGCGGCTGGCTCATAGTACTCCGTAGTGAGCGTGCGTTCATCCAGAACGTGCTCGGTGTTGTGAGCTTTGGATGCGGATTTGATATCCATGAAGGCGACAGTTGCACAGATCCCGCTAGCACCGTTTGCGCCAACGCCTGCACTGGCACTTTCTGTTCGCCCCAATAATTTGACATTCTGGACTCGGCCATAGCTGCGAAAGAAAGTTATGTCATTCGTGGAAAACTTGATTGACTAATTGGAAAACTGAATACAGCTCTCCTATACATTACATACTAATGTAAGAAATCTTGACAAAAGACTACAAAACTGTTGTTTCATTGTAATTTTAAAATAGCAGACGCGGATTCCTACCCCTTATTACTAAGCTATAAATAAAGGGTGGGCAACATTTTTAGTCCTTAAAGGGTGTTCATTTTAGTTAGTAGTTAGAAAGTTTTTATGTCAGACAATCTTTGTTTTATTTAGAAGAAAAAAAATTTTGCATTTTTAGACTTTAAAAAAAAAATAAGATTAGGCCAAATAATTTTATTGTCACAAAAAACAAGTAGATCTTAATAGACTCTATTTCCTATCAGGAAAACTTTTAACAAAGTAACTTACCAAATCAAATTGTAAGTTTTTTGCAATAATAAAAAAAAACATTCCCATACATTTTCTATGAAAAAACCAGTACCTATGTGAAAAATACGATATCACCTATTATATGGTTCTTAATTTTAATTCCTGATTACTTCAGCAAGCTGGCAGGCTATTGAAGACCAAAACTCCACCAAACCAGCACCTCAGTCTCGCAATAAAATCCATGCATACCATTCGAACACCTGCAGGGAATCACTTTGTTCTTTATTTCAAATAGATACGGCTTACAGCCAGTTTCTCGAACGCAGGTCATATCCAAAATTAACTAATCAATGGTCAAATCACGTGACAGTGTCGAATTTGTTCCTAATTTAACACTTGTCACGTGATTTGACCATTAATGATTTATTTTTGGAATAGATCTGGCGTGCTAATCACCCGGATAGACTATAAATATTTCAAGTTTCAGCCAAATCCGTTCAGTAGTTTTTGCGTGAAAGAGTAACAAACATCCAACCATTCATCAATCCATCCTTACATAAATGTTATTAAACCAAAATGCAGCTTATAATTTATCCCTTTCATTTTTAGTATTTATATTGTATTACATTACATAAGCGTTTATATGTGATTTAGTTTTGGAAACTAAATTAATACGATAATTACTGAGCTTTGTGCTGGTACATACATGTATTATCGGTATAATATATCGTACGCTTTATCTTTTCATAGCAATGAACTTTGCTGTATTGTTCTGACCCCAGTCAGTGGTAGTGGTAGAAACAAAAGTAGATGATAAAGGTCTATCTTTTCATAAAATATGTGCGATACTTTGCACCTATCAAGTAATGTAAGTAATAAGTTATCAAAGCATGATCAACAGACGTAGTGTGTGTGCATGGCTTCAAAGGAACAACAAAATGATTGTTGAAAAAAAAATACAGAATAAGGTAGAAAGCATGGCATCAAATCCATCAGAACGTAGTCCAATGTTGCTTTTAATTTCATGTTTTCAAAAAGTCTCATAATTATGGATCACAATAAATAATCTTGCTAGAAACACACACACGTATCACGTTTTATTAGTTTTTCGTGGTATTCATGATGATAACAAAGATAAAAATAAACAGGTGTTTCTTTATGTATTGTTTGAGCTTTACTGTACATTCGCTCATTTTCACGGTCTGAATCACCTGACTTCTATTTAGTGACTAAATAACAATACTTTATACTTGGAATGTCCAAGGATATTTATTTATTATACTAATAATCTGATTATTAAACGCTCTTCCGATCTAGTTATTTGTGTAGTATCTCCAGCCAGTTCAGTTGAAAGATGTATTTTCTGTATTTTTTAGGGTTCCGTAGTCAACCAGGAACCCTTTAAGTTTCGCCATGTACGTCTGACCGCGGCTTTGCTCAGAGACCATTGATACTAGAAATCTGTGATTCTGATTTGACAAAACACATTGATTATTTAATACATTTAATGCCATAATTATTTTCTAGTACTTCTCAGCTATGCCGCCCTATAAAACACGAGCACACGCTAGGCGTGTCGCTGGCATTGAATGTGTGAAACCCTTAATCTGGTTAAGTACCTAGTGTACCTACTCAGTGTTATGGCACAAATAAATAAAACACATGAAAATAAAAATAAACGTAGGTAACGTAAACAACTACAGAATGTGTAAAACCACTTCAAAGAGAACAATTTATGTGTAGGTTAGGTAGGTACTTGCTCAAGTATTAATAGCATTTTTCGCGTTGCTTTACTTCTTTTATCATTTCCAACAAGTAAACTGCTGGTTTGTTTCACTCGATTTAGTTTTGCGCACAATATCATCTGACTGATAGATTCTTTGGAATCTCGAAGCCTCGAATATGGTGAAACCACATCCTGCTTGGCATTACCATTTGCTTCATTAATTTCCTAATAATTGATCTCTCTTCAAGAGTAGAAGTAATGATTCTAACAGAATCGAATTACTAGCAGATACTAAAATTACAATATTTTGTGATTGATTAAACAACTGTGTTTTGGATGCGCCTGCTATAACCTAACCTATTGCTATACCTAATTACCTAATTGAATCTAGTGTATCTCTTTATAAATAGAAAATGCATCCACTGATACAGCTGACCGTAATTCTAATAAGTAGGTATTTCAATATTATCTCTACGTTTTACATACCCCATCATTTACTCGTACATTTCCATTGGTAATGCGCGTATTGTTATTAGTTACCGTTACGTTACGTTCCTATGAGTTATTTAAAAAGAACACAATTATGTGTTAGGCCCATAGAATAAAATACCCGTAAAGTCATCTGTAAGAGTCAATAAGCTAGGTCCACACCATTTCGGTTAAAAAGCGAAACATAAAAATTTTACTCCTTTATTCACGATGATGACGTCATCACATCACATAGCCAGCGCGGGTTTCCTCGCCCTCTTTTCCCCTCGCAAGTCGACTCGCAACGCATAATGTCGTCGGTTATTCCGCCGAGCAGAGTAGTCAGCCGCGCGGCTAGGCCGCGGCCATGGCGCCCAAGTCCCCCCTCACCCCGCCTCGTCTCCGAAGCCCACCAGCCAGTTAGACCACCTCAAACACACGCGCACTCGCGCAGTTTGCTCAGTCGAGTTTCACACGGAAACCGGGTGCGGTGAGCGGAGCCATGTTGTAAGACCGTAAAGCTGGCAACGTCGCGCCAGACATCGACCGATTTAATCGACGCTCGTTATTATTGTATGCTAGCGCTGAGTTTTCTCGTGTCGCATGTCGAATTATTTATGTGATGTGGTTATCTATTTAAGACTCTCGTGTAAATAGACCTACATAAGCAATTACTTATAAACGTAATGAATAATCATCATTTGACTATATTCAATTTCTGCCACTTATTCAAATCCTGTCTTTTTTTGTGAGTAAAGAATTATGTGAAATTGTTTTACCGACCAACCAACCATTTTATGGGTTAGTTGGCATGGCACATTAAGATAAACAAATAAATTTAGAATGTGTCAGTTCACTAATGTTATTATTAGAATAGTAAGTCTGTTATTTCATACCCATTGTCGGACAAAAGCCATATATTTTCTAGATGAAAATTAAAAATGATCACGACTGTATCCCGGGAGCGGTAGACTGACTAGAAGGTATAAATAATACTTTAAAGTTTCCGATCTAGGTTGAATTGGAATGTCAGTTGAGAAAGAAGGGGTCTGATTATTTTCATGTGACGTCGTAAATAAGGAACATGATATGTATGTTATTATAAACATATATTATTATCGACTGCTATGCCTGTTTGATAGGCTTACAGCCAAAAATACAGTAGGTACTACCATTACCCTTCTAGTGAGTTCCCAGAATATGTGTATTTAACGTAAACATTATGAGGGGTCTTCTATATTTTTCTATCTAACTTAACTACACAATAGTGGCAATTCTGGATGTCGCCAAAACTTAACTAAACCAAATTGACAGCACTAAAATTGATACCATCCTTTTTATTTCGATCGTTATGAAAGGGACAGCAACATTTTTAGTGTTGTCAAATTGGTTTAGTTAACTTTTGGTGACATCCAGAATTGCCACTAATGTTTCAATATGAATTAAATATCAATATCTACCCTACAAAGAGGAGTTTTTAAATTTTAATGTACCTATACATGCATTTAAAATGTAAAGACATGACATTGTAAGCAATACGGACCTGGTCTATACAATATAGGTAGGTACATTATTATATCAGCTTAGTCGAAGTCGGGGCAGGTCACAGGTTTAAAATAAAGATAGGCAGCAATGACGACACGTAATTAAGGAAAATTAATTAAAATGATGTTTCATAATATTCTATGTTTTTTTACACATTGAATCCACTTTTTACAAAAACATTGATGAAATTTCATAGTGATTCGTTTGATTCGTTTCTATAAAAATGATGGTCCCTATCCCTACGTCTTTATCAAAACGAAGATTATTGTAAACTGATTTCGACGTTACTGCTTCAACTAGACTTCCCATTATGCTCAACGCATCTTACATACAGTGTATGTTACGTTATGTCTGATATGATTATTATGCCCAAGGTATTGTATATTAAAGCCAGCCAGCACACGGAATTAATCCCGAGAAGTCCCGTTGGTGCAGTCGGCATAAACAATAACTGGCTCAGGCTTACCGTTAATGAACGACCATTGCGGTACTTCATGAGCGAGAAAAGATATATTTGTTATTTTTTGCAGATTACTCTTTTAATCAGCTATTAATGGCTGGGCTATTGGTCATTATACTATACACTGTTTTAAGTTTTAAGTAAGTGCATGTTACTGTGCTTCAATTTAGTAAACATCATCGTGTACGTAGTATCTACATACGAGTAAGTAAAGCGTGGCCCGACACGAATTTGGGCGGTTTTCTACTCTTATCACCACTTCTCTCAGACTGAAAAATAACTCAATATCAGCAATAAGAATATTATTCTTGAGTTTATGTAATAGGTTAGGTACCAAACCTACACAGGCACTTATAATATATTGTTATAGTTGGATGGAGATTCGAGTTGGGTGGTAGTGGGAGCGGATCGGTCACCGAGCGGGCGGGCGCGTCGAGTAGCTTGCGCAGGTCGATAGAGCGAGGAGCGTGGGTGGGGCCGTCCATACACTATGCAGGGAGTTTGCCCCCTCTGAGGATATAAAACTCCCTGCATAGCCTGATAACCCTCGCCTCACCCTAAACTCCCTGCATACCCGAGCCCGGTCACAGTTTTTATAGCAATACATTAGACTGTAGGTAGATAGTAGCTATTCTCCGTTATGCTTTAAAAGTACCTATAACCCCACCCAGGCTCCCAGGGTTTCGACTCGAGTACATAGTAAGATTATAGTTGCGTTATTCAGCAATTTATACTATGTTACTTCGTTTCTCATCAACAGGTAAAAATACAGTCTAATCATCTAACGTATATTCACAGGTTTATACTTTCATATTTCCTTGCATTTATTTTCCTAAAGTTTATAGCTTTATAATTTGTTGTGATTTTTCGTTTAACAATATCGTCTTTAGTAGACGATAACGACCCAACGAATACTGAAACGCTAATTTAATATTTAGGAGCGTATTAACCGTCACTCTCACCTGTCAGATTTGTAGGATAAACGTTAAATAATATCATAGTGAGGCATGATAAGACATAATAAGTAGCGTTTCAGTATTTGGGCATATATATATATACTATATATATATATATATATATATATATATATTATAAATCACATAGTAAGGTAGGACGTAGGAGTGTTAATCTTGTTCAACATGCAGGACTTTTTCTCGAGATCCTCCTATTTTTAGGATAATTATTCAAAAATACACTTTTTGGAAATCTAGATGAGAGTAGTAGGTACTTAATATTAATAATGGTTCCGGTCTGTAAAATATGGACTGCATTTTATTAGTTCTAATCTCGGTTTGAACAAATCTTATAATAAACTTTTCCCAAAATGATATTATAATATTAACACAACGGGAAATTACTCATGTAAAAATATCGACGATTTTGGATAACGACAATATTTAAATTCTTCCGGAGAATCTTCATCTGGGGTAGGAGTATGGTCACTCCTCGCGGTCGCGTCTCACACATAATTTCCCGTTGTGTTACAATAATGTACAACTCACGATAGTTTTGAAAGTGAAATACTAATAGTATTGTTTTTACGGCCAGTCTCCTTGATAGACTTATGAACAGACATCAAAAATGTACTTAATGATTTTAATAATAGTTATTCATATCAAAATAATTATACCTACTGGGGAATTAAGGCCCTCCAGAAAGTTATTGACATAAAATTTCAAGGACGAGTTTATCTATGCATTTTTTTATTATTTAAAAAAGTTTTATAGTTAACGGCTATCCTAACAATAGTTTCATTACAACCGGAGTCGAGTAGGGCCTATGAGGCAAATAAAGGGCTTTTCCATCAATTTACAATCATATTTCAACATTACGAGAAGTCTACATTTCATGCATTATGGGATCCAGGCAGGGTCGGAAGGGCGGACTGGTTGAGTTCATCGGAAGTGAGTACCTACAATGGTTAAAGGATTTCTTGTCGATGGAAACCTTCGAAAATTTAATAAACTGGAAATAAATAATAATTGAATATATTTAATAGACTATAATGTGGATAGAATAGACCGCAAATATAATATTCATTATAATAAAAAAAACAGGTCAGACATATTACTTACAGACAACATCAATTTTATCACTTATTTACAACAACTTAGCGTGCAGGTATTACAGTTACAGGGAGGTAGATAGCTAGAAAAAAACAATCAACAAATTACACATTTGACTAAGCAAACATGCACATAATACCTTGGATCCGGTAAATGAAAACGTTTCGAATTCTGACATTGGATAATTTCCATTAGCTGATGTTTACAGCTTTGAAACAACTCGGCGACGTTATTCTCTCTGCGACTGCAGTCGTTAACTTACAAAATGAATAAACATAAATGAGACTAGCAGAGGCAGAGCACACCGCTCTCCCCCCGGTATGTCGGCGCAATAATGCTGTGCGCAACCCTCCCGCCTCGCCCCGCACACCCCGCGGCGGGCTGACATCGATCGAAGTTGACTGCGCTCTACCTCCCATCGGCACCGTAACTACCTAGCAAACTCTTTTGAATTTTTATGCTTCCAGCTCCTACAGTTTTCTGTAGCTTAATGATTTCTATAAATTATGAGTTTTGAGGAAATTTTACTCTATTGAATTTTTTTTTAATAAGATGAAAATAACTAGTAGTTCGTCCCGAACGAGATCTCGTGCACCAATGGTTGGTGGTTTATTTTGTACCTACTTGCTTCGACTACCCCATATAAGTCACTGTTGAGTTGACTAATTGATGGTTTATGAAATCTGGCTGCTAGATCTCTATGTACGATTCAATCAAGTCTTTATTCAAAGTCTAATCTCAATTATCAAATTAAAAATATCAATGGTCGTATTTTAATACGCAACCATGTAAATATAATAATTATTTCGTAAAACATAGATTCTGATTAAAAACTCAATGAATTTACCTTTTTTTATGGTATAATACTGATGTTTGTTGACACTTCAGAGTTGCTAATTTCATGTCAGCTGCGTGCAACACTTCTTTGAAATAAGGTAGTGTACCTTATTTCAAAGAAGTGTTGCACGCAGCTATTTAAAAATATGTTAATTCATTTTGTTACAATTTATATTTTTTAAGATAATATTTGATTGTTTTTGTAAAAATATAGTTTTTGTGAGGGTGTTAATTAAAACAAAAATGTTTTAAGAAACATTTATGTTTTTCGGCAGTAAAAATATTTATGTTGATGTTTGTTCGTTGCTGTTGGTAGATGACTGCACCAAACCAACGAAGTTGTTTTGTAGTGTAGTCACATAATACTTTATAAAATTCAGAAAAATCTCTTTTCGTTTAAAAATTCGTTAGATTTGTCGAGATAAAACACTTTAGGTTGGAACCACTGAAAAATAATGGATTTTACCTGAGGATTTTACATTTATCGATGTATTTTAAAAACTTGATAAAACTAAAAAAAAAAAATCTTTGAATGAAAAGTACCTAATACCATTTTAGAATGTACAAACAGAACGCTTTCATATGACACCCCCCTCAAAGTCTATGGATAACTTTTAGTAGCGAAGTTGCCCTGGCCACCAAACTCTGTTTTCACTACTCTTCCTAAACTAAGTATACAAAATAAAACTATTACGGAGATCGTACAAAAAAGAGCTTATGATATGATTTGATTAGATTATAAGTAATTTATAAAAAAAGTATTATTTAGTACCTGGATGACAGAGATTTGCTCGTTATATTTTTTTTGTCATTGCCTGAAAACACGGATTAAATTACCTTTTCTAAAAATGAATCTTAGCTACATCTATTTATTGCCCCCGAAAACCCCTGCATACTAAATTTCATGAAAATCGTTGAAGCCTTTCCGAGATTCAGATTATTAAAATAATTTAAGAATTGCCTTTTGTAGTTTAATAATGCATATTTTCATTTTTTTACGTTATTGCGTAATAAAAATATAAGTCGTTATGCTAAATAGCTAGGTAGCAAGTAGCAACAACGTCATGCATTCAGTTTTTGTTTTGGCCTTGAATATAACTACCTACCTAACGTAACGACTAACACAACACACAGCGTCAAACCAATTTGATATCAAACAATGACAAATCGAATAAATCAATACTAAAATACTACTTAATGGTTGAGAAAATTAAACCCTGTATTTATTATCTAACTAGCAGTGCCTCGCGGTTTCACCTGCGTAGTTCCCGTTCCAATGGGAAAATCGAGATAAAATAATTAGCCTATGTTACTCAGTGATAATGCAGCTTTCTAATGGTGAAAGAACTTTTGAAATCGGTTTTTGAGTTTATTCGTTACATACAAATCCTTCCTCTTTATAATATTAGTACTTATAGATAAAAACAAACTCGTTGACATGAGAGACTGTAACCTCAATCGCAGACTACAGTAGACCTACTCTCAAATATTGTAATACAGATCGTTTTAAGAAGTAACAGGATATTCGTATACCCAAATGAGAATAAAAACACTACGTTGTATGTATACCAATTTTGCTTTTATGAACCAACTTCAAAAACAAAGGAGGTTTCTACATTTGACCGTATTATTTTTTCTTATTTTTTTTTTGTTTGTTTGCCGATTACTTCGTCGTTTATGGACGTCGTTTAATTTGATGATTATTTTTTGTTGGTAAGAAGATTTTCCAAGGGTGGTCCCATAAAAAAATTTAAAGACCAGATGAGAATCTTCAGAGTTATGCACAGAAATGCACCTGAGAGTGCAGGCAATTGCTCTATTCTTACAAAATTAAAGTCGGTTTTAATAAAAATATAAATTTTACCACTTGTTAAATAAACATTTCTTCAAATCAATATTATTGAATTAATGATAATATAAAATTATCTACGAGTAGGTAAGTACAAAGACTGACTTCAAGAAAGAACTGAAACGTGTAACGACTCGATAATACCTAAGTACCTACCTACCTAAAGTAAAAATACGAACAAGATAATGAAACATTCTCGGTTGGTTCGACCGACCGAGCGAGCCACGTACAGGCACAAAGCATGATTGCGACGTTGCCAGATTTCTCGCCCGGCCACGCTCCCCCTCCCCCCTTGCCTCACCTACCCGCGCGCTCCGCAACGCGCCATGTTGTCGATCGCACGCTCTCTGCCTGCCACTTCACCGACTATAATACATCCATCTATCTAGCTAGCTGGCAAAAGAGCCCGCTCGTTTATAACGAGAATATTTACAGAGTTGTGCATATAAAAAGGCAAAGACGTACAAAGTAGAAATAACGTGGAAAATTTGTACACGAATAAGTTTCATCATGCGAGTAGGTGGTTTGTAACTAGTTTACCCAGTAAAGTCTTAGCAGGAATTTGGAGATACATAAGTACTTAAAACAACACGCACATATAAATTACATTACATAGTTAAATCCCTGCCTCCTCTATAATACGATACATCATAAAGGATAGGCAGGGATCTTTAACAGACCCAGACAAATGGTACGTTTATATAAGTACTTAGGCAGTTAGATGATACTATACATAACATCATAGTATTGTGCTTGCTTATACGTTTCACATATAACTAACGTAATCGAAGTCAGTTCGGTCGAAGCAGAAATCTAAGATAATGCTTATTGCTGTTACTGATTGGGAAGTAGAAAAGTAAGTAATATTATGTTTAGTTTATGTTTAAAGAATTTATTCTCAAAAAGACATTTGTCACTTACATGAGAAAAATAATCTATAAGTATGTAAGTTTATAAGTAAGTAAAGTAATCTAATGTCACGGAAATTATGTAACATCAATTTTATAATAATATTAAGTAAGTAGAGGTAGGTACTCGTTCAAAGCATTCAAACCAAGTTACTTATAAGTTTTAAAAGAAATTTGTAGTAACATGTTGTTGTAGTTTTGATTTGAATACATTGAATGAGCTAATATTTGTTATCAGTGCGGGTAGCTGGTTATAAAGCTGCGCGCCTTCAAAGGTAAACATTTTTTTACCATAGTTGGTGCGGATCTTTGGTACAACCAGAAAGCTAGCACGGCGAGTATTTCGTTTTGTTATGTGGTAAAGGATAGGCTGGTATGGAGATAATTCTTAGTAATAGGTGTAGGTAAGTACCTAACTAACATGAATGTGTTTTTAACACTACTTTCGAAATTCCTTCGTGTTTAATTTTTTATCTATGAAATAAGTAGGTACTTAGATTAAAAAATATTTCAGAGAACAACTTGATTTTATGTTTATTGCATTTTGATTCGTAAATCTATACTATCTATACTTCTATACTAATATTATTAAGAAGTAAAGTTGATTTGTTTGTTTGGGGTAATCTCCGAAACTACTCATCCGATTCCAAAATTTCTTTCACCAATGTGTAGTATGGACTTTCCGAATGAACATAGGCTATATTTTATCAAGGTAGGTACCACGCGAGCGAAGCCGCGGGCGAGTAAGGTAGTAAATAATAAACAAAGAATGCAACATTTCATATAATTTTATTAAGTATTCTTACATTATTTCTATATCTTTTTATAATGTCGTCTACCTTTCTGCTTGTCTATATATATTTTAATATTTATTTGTGGAAACTTGTAATTGGCCTTAGCAATTTATTCCATATAATATTGTCATTGTATAGCTGTAAGTTTTCCAAAAATTTCAAAATAAAATAAAACAACAGGACCGTAGCGTGGCTCGGCACGCCCTGTTTAGTTTGCCTTGCCAGAGTACCTACCTAGTTATAGATAGTAGTACCTATTGTTAACAATGAATTTCTAAATGTTGACGTCAAACAGAACGAGTCTGAGAACCGCGGCTCACTGGTCAGTGGTCAGGTAAATTTATTTAATGAAACTTTAAATGTATTATTGTCTGGGCGCCATCTTCAGTATTTAGTTATTTAGTTTAGTAACTATCACACTAATATTACTAGTAGTTCGCCTCGAACGAGATCTCGTGCACCGTTGGTTGGTGGTTTATTTTGTACCTACCTACTTGCTTCGACTACCCCATATAAGTCACTGTTGAGTTGACTAATTGATTGTTGATGAAATCTGGCTGCTAGATCTCTACGATTCAATCAAGTCTTTATTCAAAGTCTAATCTCAATTATCAAATTAAAAATATCAATGGTCGTATTTTAATACGCAATCGGACAGTGACAATTAAAACAAAAATATTTTAAGAAACATTAGGTTTTTCGGCAGTAAAAAAATATTGTTGGTGTTTGTTCGTTGTTTTTGGTTGATGACTGCACCGAACCGACGAAGTTGTTTGTTTGTAGTGTCACATGATACTTTATAAAATTCAAAAAATCTCTTTTCCAAAAAAAAAATCGTTAGATTTGTCGAGATGAAACACCACTCAAAAATAATAGATTTTACATTTATCGATGTATTTTTAAAACTTTACATCTTTGAATGGAAAGTAATACTATTTTAAAATGTACAAACAGAACCCTTTCATATGACACCCCCCTCAAAGTATATGGATAACTTTTATTTTTTTTCACCCCCTTGTGATCCTCATATCTTTACAACCCTTTGACCGATCATGCTCATTAGGTGAGCCGGGAAATCCCGTATCACTACCTATATACACTACCTATATACAGCGTTGTAGCAGTGAATGCTGTTACAACATTTACTGAGTAACGACCATTTTTGTTGTCATGATTACAATTTAAGAACTATTCTCACTTAATTTAAAACTTCATTTTATAATTTTTCGTTAAGTATGTATATCCTGTATTATTATGTTTGTGGCACAAAATAAACTATTTTATTATTATTATACTATATAATTATATAATATACTTACCAAGTATCATGAAGATTGGATTAACGGTTCGACAGTTATGCCGCGACATACAAACATACAACGCAAAATCGCCCAAGTTACCACTAAGATCTTTGTTCGCTTCGCTCACTCGATCGAAATGTGAGAGTTTGTGTGTGTGTGTGTAAGTGTGTTTGTTACTTTTTCACGCTCAAACAGCTGGACGGATTTGAATAAAATTTGGTAAACAAGTACCAGGATTGCTTATACATACCCTGGATTAAAAAATAGGCTATTTTTGATCCCGGTATTCCCACGGGAACTATTCACCGCGAGTAACACCGAGGGGCGCAGCCAGTTGTATAATAATTACAACAAACAGTGGTGGGTGACTGATGTTTCTGTAATGCACAGACTGTTAACTAAAGGGGCTCATTCACTTTGGGCCCAAAAGTCAATCAAAGCCATCAATTTACGACCAGGAATCAAACCTACAATCTTCAGATCGACAGGAAAATGCAAATTAATTATACTAAATGTTTAAAAAAAATGTAAATAGACACAGCAGCTTTAGATAGCGTCTGTGATGGTTGGTTATTTTAGTGCGCGACGAGTTCAACGACCTAGCGGTCCCGCCCGCCCTCGCACTCGGTGTTGCTTTTGCTTCGAAAGCCCGCAACACCACAGAATGATGGTACGACCAACAACAATAAACTACCAAGTATGAATATCTGTTTATTTACATGCTGCGCCCCGCGGTGTTACCCGCGATGAATAGTAACAGTTCCTGTGGAAATACCGGGATCAAAAGTAGCCTATTTTCTAAATCAAGGGTATAAGCAATTCTGTTACTAAATTTCCGTCCAGCCGTTTGAGCGTGAAAGAGTAACAAACATACTTACACACACACAAACTTTCACCTTTACAATATTAGTAGGATTAGTAGGAAGTAGGATACTAACTACAAGAAAAAGATCTTCCGGAAACATAGTTAATATAGGTACGAGTACGAAATCGGGTCAGGTATTGGGGTAACTGTCGATTCGGACAAAATATTATATTGGGTCCTAATTTTAACATAAAATATTATAATTTTTTATAATGTGCTGGTTCTGTATTAAACTTTCGTATGCTTTTTATACCTATTGTTAGAGATAATGTTCTACCGACTTCATACAATTTTGACTTCACGGATATCTCACACGCATTGCACAGAAGTAAGCCTTGTTGTAGTAGAAAAAAGTAGATTTTTTATCGATGAAGTGAGCGAAGATCATAGTGGCAACTTCGGAGATTTTGCGTTGTATGTTTTATAGGTAGTGTGCTAAGTAAATTTACGGCTCATCAATGAGCTTAACCAGTGAAAGAGTCGTAAATAGGGCATTGGAACCGGGAATTCCAGCTTTATACCAAGTTTCGTACAGATTGGTTGTTAAAATGCGATATGCAGAGGAGTATCAACAAACTGACAGTCGAAAGCAAAATAATAATAGCCGACTTGAAGCAGACGCTCTCGCTCAGTCTAATATTTGGGATTTAGCACTGGGCATGAAAGTTCGTCGTTAATAAAGTTAGAGACTTAGAAATGTTGGTGTTTGTGCTCATAGAAAAGGCTGTCAGCTGGTCGATTCCAATTCCATGTTCTGACACAGTACAATTTGCTTGCAGTTTGTGTTTCAGTGTTTCGAAACCGGTTGGCGTTGGCACTGGGAACCCAGATAAGCCTACTTACATATAGGTTGGTAGAAATGAAACAAATATTTACGACTACCCCTCTCCATTTACTGTCAAACATTTTTGACTTTTTCACTCTCCTCTACAGACCGCGATGCGGCGCGGCGTTACTGCGTCTATTATCATGACGCGATTCGCGTTCATAAAAAGTCGCTTGAAACCAAGAAGCAGTACTTCTAGAACACTGCGATACTAGACGCTCTTCTCGCTCCAGTTGACTTTCTGTAAATCTTCTCAATCGTGCTCTTGGCTTTAGTTAGACGAACTTAGACCGTTTTTGGGAAGGTATTATACACTTTTTCACAGAGTGAGTAAACACTCCTTTATATTTTAATTAAACACAGTACGTGTACCTACGTACTCGAAGTCTCGAATATTTGGTTTGTTATGACTTGATTTTGATAGTGTCATTGTTATTGAACCTATTAATAAAACTAACAAGACGATTTCTCGAACGCAGATCATCCCCAAATTAGCTAATCAATGGTCAAATCGTTTGACAACTATGACATGTGTCAAATTAGGAACAAATATGACACTTGTCACGTAATTTGACCATTGATTAGTTAATTTCGACGATGATGTATAATGTGCGTTCGAGAAACTGGCAGTCAGCAGATTGTACTTGAGAAAGTAAGTAGGTAAGTATTTAGCAAAATTGGCACAGGGATTATTCAAATACTGCATTCCCAGGTTAGGCAATACTTATCGAGTGAGCGAGCGAAGCGAGTGAAGATCTTAGTGGTATGTTGGGCTATTTTGCTTTTGATGTAGGTATGTATGTTTCACTTTGTGCTCGCAAACCTATCGAACCTTTATCCAATCTGCATGAAACTTGGTAGGTACATATTTAGTAAGTAGTACTATAGCAGTTTGCTGGTAATCTAATACTTGAGCTTAATCAGAGAATGGATTGTAAATATATTAGGTTCCTAAGGGTAAAAAGTTATGCAAATACACATATTTTGAATCAATGAAAAGATCAGAATTAAATTTCTTTTATTTTAATTCTAAGAGGTGTTGTTTATGAAGTACGACGGTAAATGTAAATCAAGGCACTATTGTAGCCTGAGCTTTCAAATATTCGGATGTCTTCGTAGTTCAGGTTAAACTGGTAGATAGCGGCGCTATCTACTGGCGCAACTTACAGTGATTTAGGGACAATAATTTAACGTTTAGCATTTTCCATTGTGAGCTAGCGTAGTAAACACTCGTAAACTGAACAGTAATAGTTCGAGTCCTAGGATCGTATTCAGTCAGATCGATTTTTTTAGTCCCTATAAATAAATAAACGGAAACTGAGTGATGGATCACCGCTTGTGACACGAGTATGGACTCTGAATACGATTCTAAGTGATCCTAAGTCTAGACTACCTTTATAGGTAGTAGCGGCGATCTCCCACCACTCCTAGTAAGCAGTTAAGTTAGGTACCTAAATAATAAACAGATGAATGTAGGTATTGTTTGTATCAATGACGTTTCAATGACTCAGCCCCTCTACTCTACAAACCGAAAACGATATATCGTGTCAATAATCGCAGGTCAGCTTATGTTGGTGTAAACTGAATTCGAAATAATAACAACATAAAATGAAATATTATTTGTATTTTGAAAAATAGTGCTTTCGTAGAGACTTCGTAGGAAGGTGTTTTGGTTTAGTTTTATTTACGACACATTTAGGAACCTGGATTTATATAAGTATATTCTTTTGTTTCTGGGTAAATAAAATACATCGTGCTGAGGCTGTCTCGCTCGTGTAAAAACGTAGGTCAGGACAAAATTAAATAAAGGTAGTCGCGGTAACCTACCTGTAAATATAGGTAAGTAAGTATGTTTTCTATCTACCAATACGATTTTCAAAAACTTATAATATATCTTTGCTCAGTTAGTCCACGATATACCTAGGCTCGCTTAACGTAGGTACGTTGGACATCAGTAGGTAGGAATTGTGTATGAATCAATAAACCTATCTTGGCAAGTCATAACTCTTAGTTTATAATCATATCCAGTAGTAAGGTTACCTGCCTAAATATGCGAATCTAAGAATAAATCAGTAGGTCTACTCTACAAACCGAAAACGATGCATCGTGCCAATAATCGCAGGTCAGCACCTGTCAACCGGCGGAACGACCCAGGGGTCGTTGGTACGTTAACTAACGGCTAATTCTGTCGAATTCGAAAATTCGATATTTCGAATCTGAATCGGTTAAAAAGCGATTACCTAAAACTTAAAAAGTCATAGAAAGTTAAAACTAAAAATTAAAAATTAAAATTTTTAATTTTGAATATTTAATTTTAACTTTCTGTAAAAGGTACCAACGACCCCGGGGTCGTTCCGCTGGTTGACAGAATTAGCCGTTAATTGACAGGTAAATGTTAGTGGAAACTGAATTACCTAACATAAAGCTGACTTGCGATGATTGTCACGATGTATCGTTTTTGCCTTATAGAGTAGGAGGGGCAGTAGGTATACCTCCACGAAAATACCTATATTTTACGAAAGTGTCTATCACCTACATACGGTAAAAATAATGGTCAATATTTTACACAAACATGATAGTTCTGACTAAATACCTACTTAGCTCATTTCGACCTGACTAAAATGTTTTTGATATAATACCTACCTATACCGAAAAGGTACGTTAATACAAGGACGATATAGATACCTTGGTACATAGGTAGATAGACACATTATGTAGCGGTTTCTATAGAGGGTTCAGACGATATAGATACCTTGGTACATAGGTAGATAGACACATTATGTAGCGGTTTCTATAGAGGGTTCAGTAGGTACCTATAGAGTAGACAACTTGAGGTTTCGTAGTGACTTGTTTTCTTTAGTACCTACCTACTAACATATAATTATGTATGTACCTCTAATACGTAGGTAGGTACATGTAGCTTACGTATAGGTAGGTAGATTAGGTACCTACCTACCCTCCAACTCTTTTCGTCAACAAGATCTCTTGATTAATGTTCTTTCAAGCTGAATTTGTTTGACTTACCAAACTAGCAGATAGTCAACAAAAATAGAGTAGGTAAACCTTCTTTACTGCTTTTTATATCGTATACTTACTCTAACTAAACTAAACAAATGAATGAAACTATGTTTTACCGTTTGAAGTGCTCCCTTATTCGATCTTCACGAATGTTATCGGGTAAGTTTCCAACCCACAAATGCCGAGTCTCTCTAACCATCTTGTTTCAAACTCCACATTAGGAATCATTACCCGTTCGCGTCACTACGTGGCAAAAATCAATTTTGCACACAATTGTGTGTAAAACATTTTGTTATTTCACTCAATTATTAACTCAAACATTGTTCTAATCACAATGAGTTGCACTTTTTTTGACAAAAACAACACTATCTTTCACTTCACGCACGACATTCGATAATCTCTTCACAAAATCCACACTTCACAATAAACACACCACGTAATAGACGCGAGCGTACTCTTCGCAGCTCTCGAATTGACAGTGAAGTCAGCCTCGACGCGAGTTTGCCGATAAGCTCCGCCTTCTGACCGCTGCCGCGCAAAGTGGAGTAGGGATCCCAACTCGTAACACCATTTCCCCATATGAAATACTTTTGTACGATTATAATTAAATTATATACCTATTATAATGTTTTTATATTTATTTATTAGGGATACTAATTTATAAGTAACAAGCTTCTGCTCGCGCCTTTGATCGCTTGGCACTTACCCGGATAAAAAGTAGCCTATGTGTTAATGCAGGTCATAAACTATTTATACATACTTAATATGAAGCCGTGTCGGAGTGGGATATACCACGACTTTCAATCCGCAGGTCATGGGTTCGAATCCCGGTCAAAATTGCAATGCACTTTTAGTTTAAACTACCTATGTATTCCAAATTTCAACCAAATCCCTTTGTGTGAAACATCCTTTATATATATACATCCATACAAACTGTCGCGTTTATAATATTAGTAGGAAGGTTTGTTGAATAATAAATTGTGCCACTTTTTCTCTCCTGTACAGGTGTGGTGCCATCAAACCTACTTCATTACCTCATCTTTATATTTACAAGAAAACATTTAAGTATATAACAATGCAGAAGGCTGCTATTCTTAATACTTGTGTAGGATAGGACTGTTAGCAAGTTCTTACAGGACGACCCCAATTCACCAGTAACAAATGATTCACACTTGGCCTAAGCCCGTGAGTTTCATTCAATACCGAAATATTCTATATTTCGAGAAAGAAAACGTAAAAGTGATAAGTAATAATAATAACAAAAACAATATTATAAGAATAAGTTAGAGTAAGTAAGTATCTAAAAAGATAGTTAACTTACTTATAAAAGAAGTAATTATTTTATCAAATGGCATCACACACAATGGATTACGTTACGTTATGTATGTTGTTAAGATTTCGCAACCAACTTAAATCATAAAACTTAACTTAGCCCAACCAGGGAATATACTTACCTAACTTAAAATCGATTTAAGTAAATCCTTAAGAAAAAAAATATAGTAAGTAGGTAGGTAGGTAAGGTACCTTACCTACATAATTTAACCAATCATTATAATTACACCACAAAACAAAAATTATACTTAACCTAAAAGCTTAAAAACAATAGAAAAAAACTAGGTAGGTACCTATCATCATAACACAGTCATTTTCAGGTCATCCACCCTAGTCAAACAGCACTTATCAACTGATCGTTGCGTTGGTTGTTACAATTACAAAACCCCCTATTTGAGTTGTTGGAATATTAACACTTTAGACAGGTAGGTACCCTTAAACTAGCCATAGCATAATAACCTAACTCATGTAATAATGCAGGTCGGTAGGTGGTTAAATAATATTTTTAGACGTTAAACCTAAAGCAACCTAAACAAAAACCAAAATTAGGTCTAGGCACCTAAGAGTAGGTATATTTTTGTATGAGGTTATTGTGTGAATTGATAAAAAAAAACAAGGTAAAATTATTTCACGTCGATTCGTTCGACTTACACAGCGTCGGCCGTGGAAGTGGGAAGGGAAACGAAAAATAATTCACCGTTCGGTAAATTTGTGTACATATCATTGAGGTCCGCTGGCCAGCTTACCCTACATAAGTCTGTCTCTGTCTTTGTACAATAAGTCCTTTTCACTCTAGCTAGTGTAATTTGGTACCAGTGTTGCAGTGTATAACAAACAAAGGAAACGTAATGGTACAACATTGTTTAGTTAAAGAAAATTAAATAAATTTTAGATTAAAAAAAAATGAAATGAAATATGATCACGACCCGGGAGCGGTAGACATTTCTTTCAGATCATTAGGCAATTTTTAGATCTTTTCGAAGATGTCTAAGGCTGGCCTCACACAGCCGGAAAACCTATCTGAATTAAGAATCTTAATTCAGACTCTTAATTCCGGCTCCCTCAACTCACATTATCTTAAAAATTGAGATAGATCAGTAGTCTCTTGTTTCACGACACACGCAAACGTCTCGAAATGGAGGAGGAATTAATACTAATCGCATTGCTATTGGCTCAATACAGAAAAATTCATAATCTGAATTCAATATGTGTGTGTTGCTCTATGCAAATGTATAGGATTACGTGCGTTATGAAGTCATAATCTTAAATATTCAGACCAGGAATTCCGGATGCACATCAGAATCATTCTTACAGGTCGATCTGAGAAATTCATAATCTGAAAAAATCAGAATGTATGTGGATCATAACGACTTTGTATGGGATTCCGGCCTTTCTTAATTAATAATATGAATTCAGATTATGAATTCAGAGAAGAATTCCGGCTGTGTGAGGCCGGCCTAAGGGGGTAGTCAGAGGGGCACTTGTCAGACAACCTTCTCGTGTGCCCAAGGCTGCTTGTCCCTTATGGATATGAGGGATCCGGGGGGAACGGCAGCCGAGGGCCGGTGTGCCCTGTTAAGTCCGACAATAACTTTCCCCATGGCTGCTACCTAGGGGGATCTTGTTGTCGAATGAACTGATGGTCTGACGGGGGGGGTGAGCTTCTCCGCGCGTCCCTCTGAATAGCAGAGGGCGCAGTGGATGAAGCCGGGACGTACCGGCTTGGCGTGCTTCCTCACGGCCGCCGAGCAGGCACCGGAAGAAGTGTTCTTCCGCCAACGTCCCGAGCTCGGAACTCCGCAGGGTCCCTAGGGCCTTGTGGAACTGAGGGCCTTCGGGCTGCGAGGAAGACAACCTCTCTAAAAAATTACCCTGGCGGACCCCTCTGGCGGTTCTGGGATGTGGGTGGCTTGGCGACTAGGTCATAAGCAGGCTTACTTGCCTTGCCACCAGTCTCTTACTGTCGGAGGTAGAAGCTGCTGAGTGAGACCAGGGTGAGGCTGGTTTTCTCTCTAGCGGCCCCGTGAAAGGGCAAGTCGTGTCGCACGCCCGTGAAAGGGATGTGTGGCATGAACAAGCCTGTGGGCTGCATGAGGAAGAAAACCTCTTTAAAAAATTACTTCTGGTGGTGGAGTTTTCCGACGGTTTTGGGATGTGGGTAGCTTGGCGACTCGGTCGTGGTTCTTTAGGTCGACTGACTTGCCTTGCTACCAGTCCCTTAACTGTCTGGGAGAGGAAACTGCTGAGCGAGGAAGAAAACCTCTTTAAAAAATTACATCAGGCGGTGGAACACCGAAAGGTGGGAAGCCGCTGAGTGGGTTCGGAGCGAGGCCGAACCTGCTCGGGATGGAGGCGGCAACGGGTCGTTGGCAACATCGGCCCTATCCGCCTGCCCCGTAAGGGGCGGAGTGGTACCCCCTGCCAAACAGGGGGCTTTTCGGATTCGCGGGTGGTTGGGGTGAGGGCTCTGGCTGCCCATCATGCGGGTCTCGGGAGGGCGGCGATACCAGGGAGACTCGGTGTCGTCGTGAGCTCCGCGCACGTGGTGTAACAGCCATGTGCGCGGGTTTCGGTCGTGGCTATGGGTGCCATTATCGGGACTGTGCTCTGTGCAAACTGCGGAGGGTCACTGGTGCGTTCCAATTGGAGATCCCAGAGTCCCTCATATGCAGTGAGGAGGGTCACCGGTCGGTTTTAGTGAGTCGTCGAGTGCTCTTCAAGTGCTCGATAAACCTCACATACCTCCAGTTACGTTCCCTCGACGTAACTGGAAAGTCTGTATGCAGATTTCCGCCCGTCAAAAAAAAAAAAAAAAAAGGGGGTAGTCAGAGGTAAGGTGCGTTCTGGTAAGATCGGACTATTTTTTAGAAAACCTCAAGAGTGTTAGAAAATATTTTTTTGTATCACCTCTGGTTATTCTTTTCTTACGCAACAGCGTCTAAACTAAAGTAAAAATACAGAGGTTTCATTTCATAGTTAAAGTGTTTCGATAAACACAACGGTTGATGTTTTATGAATGATAGAACCGAGCATAATTTTTCAGAATGGCAAGGATAAGATCGGACCTTGTTGAGGTAAGACCGTACTGTCTAATAAAACCACCTCTGTCACAGCTAGAATAAGCTCTATCTCAAGAAAATATTCGGACTTACCTAAGTAAAAACATATTAAAAAATGAATTGAATCTGTTGTCAAAATTGAGTTGTAGCTACGATTTAATATATTTTTTTACCCTTTATGTCCGATCTTACCCCGCATGCATAAAACTCAGATTTTTGTGTTTCTCAAACTTTTACGACTATATTTATATATAATGTGCTTATTAAAACCTATGCAATATTCTTAGCAATTTTATGTTTTTTTTATTCAGTTACTAACGAAAGCTAAGCTACGAAGGAGTAGAAGCTATTCTGTTGTATAGCAGTCAGGCAATTAGTTAAATATAAGTCAGTTTTAAAACTTGCAGTTTCAAACTCAAATAATAACAAAAAATATAAATCAATCAACTTTATTCGCTCCGTTTATTTAATATCGTTTAGAATCATTTTTGAACTTATGCCTAATTATTTTATTTTTTTAAGTACCTACAATAAGAACTACATATTAGGAGCCGTTGCTCGCTGTGATGTTTTGGGCATGGCGAATCTGTAAAGTGTAATAAATTTAGAACAAATCCTCACATCTTAACAGGTTAGCTGTCCGATGAGGCACATGTGCCTCATGGGTGATTGCACTGGTACGTCCATGAGGCATATGTGCCTCATGTTAGCTGTCATTATTTACTACGAGGACGTGTACAAAGAAGATCGAAACTTGCTTCGGGACAGCTAACCTGTTAATCATAATAAATACTATACTTAATGCGAAAATGGATTTGCTACGCTAACGTGCCTTAACTAAAAAAAAACCATTTAAAAAAAGTTTGAGATTCACTGTGAAAGAAAAGACCGGCTGATTATAGTCCGAACTTCACCTATTGAAATTTCCGAGGCTAAAGATCGGATCTCTGTTTACAAACGCCTTAGACACGATTGTATAATAATATCAATCAATGCATTTTACAACGCGCATAGTGATAAAACAGCTAAACTTCAAAAATAAACAAAAATGACTTACCAAATTGCTCGTAAAAGTCTGAGGTAAAAGATCGGATCATCTCCTTTTTGCACTTTTGGTCCATCCTTCACAAGAACGACGATAACACACATCTGGGTGGTCGTAGAGTTAGATGCAGGCTAATGGGAGGGGCATAACAAAATTGCGCATAAGGCGATTTTGCCATAATTGAAAAATATCGGCTAATTACGTAGTTACATGACGTATCCGGACTTACTACTTGTCCGATCTTACCAGAAGGCACCTTATTATTTATGTCCAAATACCTACATAAGTACCTACATATTTGGTAGGTACCTACATGCCCACTTTTTGCAGAAGTTAACTTTCCATACGTGACAGGTTGCAAGCCCATCGACGCTATTAGAGAGCTAACTGGTTATTGAGACTAGCCGTTAGAGATGACTGTCATTGTCATCATTTTTTTATCTTTTTTTACCACTATTGTTTTCTTTCACCGTTTGTAGCTTGTGTATAGTCCGCGCCACGTAAAAAGAGCGCTGGAAAAAAGTGGAGGGGGTATGGTTGCGCATGGCTACACTCGCGCACGAAAGTACTAATCCTATTGTATTATTGTAGCCGGGCGGCTCGGCTCGCGCAAGCTAGTATACTTACACCGTTTTAACACCCTGATAAAGACTACTTTTGTCAGTTCAACTGTTGACAATAAATATTATGTGTGCGTAATAAATATTTTACTCATTTCAACATTTATGTCACTGTCTTTCATGAATAAAAATAATGACTTGACTTCAGTGTGTGCCATAACGCCGAGGAATGAGCGGGAGAGCGAATAATGTTTTTACTCGTGAGTGAGAAGCGCAGAACGATAGACACGCAACATAATTTATAGCGAAAAAACAGTTTTTATTTAATTACAAGTTAATTAAACAAGCAATCGAAAAATTAAAAAACCAGAACTAAATGAATACTTCTAGGCTATTTGTCAAAACATAAAACCAACAAAAATAGCGTGCTGTTCCTGAGATAAATAGCAAACTGTGTGAAAAACATGTATTTTTCAAAAAAATATATGATCGAGAAAACTTTTACCAATCGTGTTTCTAAAAAACCACAACGCAAGATAAAAGTTCAAAGTTTAATTTCTCCAAACATTATAAGGTGGTATCTTTCACGGATTTTGAGATCTAATACGATTCAAACCACATATTTGCTACCTACGGCCTCTTCACTAACTTGAATTATAATGACATGGAAGTGCGTGGTAGGCTAAGCAAAAGCCGGCGAAGCCAAAATAAAGAAGAAGAAGAAATTACTTAGATGAATATCATTCATGGAATTATTATTAAAAACATGTTTTAGTCAGTGTTCATTGTTAAATTGAATTAAGTAAGTAGGTACTTACCTACAAAATTCAGGTATTTTTGATACATTGTTTTATTATCATCAACAGGATTTTTAGCAGCCTCTCTCTTTATAAAACTATGTACGTACGTCATAAATCATTTTTCTGATATTTCTATGTAAAACCATTTCGTAAGCGAAAACTTTTGTACGCGATGATATTTTGCAAACGAATTTGACGTAGTGACAGCGCGGGAAGCTAAGGACTGCTGACGAACCAATAGCATGCGCCGAATCAATGACAGCGTTACCCCTTCATTCACCCCGCGCCGCAGTCCACACCACCAATCGGACCTAAAAATCGACTCTGCGCAGCTTGTCAGCCAGCGCTCTTTTTACGTGGCGCGACCTATACCTACCTATGTAGGTAAGTACCTATGTGTTCGAATTTTCGAAATTTCCGTTTCGAATTACAAAGTATTATGTGGTTCAAACTAGGAACAAGGATTGTTTTTATCCTTGTTCTTAGGGTTCGAACTAGGAAGATTGATGGACACAAAGAGAATAAAAACACTACGTTTAGATGGACATTTCCTAGGGTTCGAACGAAAGTAAACAAGCATAAAATTAAAATTATATTTGATGGACAGCAAGTTTGGCAGATAATTTAAAATTTAAATTAGATATTGATATGAAAAAGGAGTCAGTGTCGACTGTCAAGCAAGCTGTCTGTCATTTATTTATTGTCATGTCAGGTCAGAAATGTCAAATAAAAAGAACTAGCATAGCCTAAAACCTAAAAAAAATATTTTAAAATGAACATGATAAAATTAGCAATTCGCTGATTGATTGTTGTTCTACAAATTATTCTTAGGTAAACTGCGTCTTTCTTTGTTTCCGTTGAAGAAAATTGCTACACTACACCACAGATAAAAGAATACTACACTGAGAATATTAGGTACAACATACCTATACCTACGTTAGCGAGAAGAACTGATCAAGTTATCAGAAGAGACTGTAAGCCAAAGAGTAAAATAATACTACGGGAATACTACGGGGCTGTAAGCCAAGAAAAAGAAAGACCTAAAGTAATACAATACAGAATGTTTTGCAGCTTTAGGCTTCTAAGGTCTTTTGAAAAATCAATGACCTTGTCAAAATATAAATATTTCCTAAGAAACTGTAAGTATTCTACAGTGAAAACAGAGACTTCAGATGCTATTAATGATTTAGTTATCAGCGATACCTGTGCGCAGAAGCTGAAGCGACTATGTGAGGGAAATGATAAGTTCTTGAGATTGTGCGTGGAAAGTGGTGGATGCTCAGGATTTCAATATAAATTTGATCTGGATAGTAAAATGGCTGATGATGACAGGTATTTATTAAATTTAATTTGTTTAGAATACTATACATAATACTATATATTTCGGGACTTGGCTTTTTAGCTTGGGACTTGATGACGCTGTGTGAAATGTCCTAGGATATTTATTTGATGTGATCGAAACATCCAATAATAATTTTAGGTCTGGGCTTACACCACAAAAGAACAGGAAAGATTTCCTGAAAGCATTGTTTTAATGTGAGGTTACTATAGGAAGACTTTTTGAAAGCTTATGAGTAAATATTGGTATAAGTTTAATTGGTTTACTACAGCTTAGCAGCCTGGTGTAACACAGACAGAAAACTTCTCAAAAATAAAAATATACTTATTTCAGTTAATTTTATAGGGATTTATCAGCAATATATAGGTATATAATCTTTTAGAAGAAAATTTTTGTATTATCTCTCACTGTGAATGAGATTTTTAATTTTTCCAGGGTATTTGAAAAAGATGGAGCAAAGGTTGTCATAGATGAAACATCACTAGAGTACATAAAAGGCGCAACAGTGGACTATCATACGGAGTTGATCCGCTCTGCATTCAGAGTGGTACATAATCCAAATGCAGACTTGGGGTGTTCTTGTGGTGCAAGCTTTTCTATTAAAATTGACTGAGAGAGAGTGTATCAATGAATCATAGGCAACCCATGAGGTTATACATAGTTCTATTGTTTACCAGAAATGAGTGAGGTATCTTATATGGAAAATTCACCAATGATAGAGCACAAGTGTTTTTTTAACTTATTTCTGGTGCAAATGCAACCTCATTTAGAACCACAACCATATTCAAACTACTACAATATTTTAGTCATAGTAACCATGTTTTCTTTCTCAATCGATAAAAGACCACCTTTAAGTCTAAATGCGGAAAAGGGAGTCCCCATACATACATACATACACATACTTTCTCAATTGATGACCTCGTGGTGCAGTGGATGTAAGCCCGCCTAAGACGCAGAGGTTGCGATTCAGATCCCTGCTGTGAGAATTTTTTTTGCATGATCAGCAAATATTTGTCTTAAGTCTGGGTGTTTTCTAAATATAATATGTATGTATTTACGAAAAAAAATAATCTATGTATCAGTCTGGTTACCATATCACAAGCATTAAATTGCTCAGCTTGGGACTAGATGACACTGTGTAATGTCCACCAAGGATATTTATTTATTTACTACTAGTACTTATTACTTTATGATGGCAAGAGTTTTATTGGGTTTAAAAGGTTCTTGCTTATCCTTTTAATAAGTGGTAGATGTCCAATCCATTGATCCAAATGGAGCATGTAGAATTTATAGTATCATTTCCAAAACATAACAACACTGGGGGCAATTCTGAGTGTTGCAAAAGCTAAACTAAACTAACTAAAATTATTGCCATCCTTTTTATTTCCATCGCTATGAAAGGGACGGCAACAATTTTAGTTAGCTTAGTTTAGCTTTTGCAACACTCAGAATTGCCACTATTGATTTAGTAAACTTAAATGTCTGATCTAAATCAGTAGGTATATTATTTTATTTTCCCAAATTTTTTTACATTATATGAGAATAGACATAAATTGAATCTAATGTAGATACCCTACCTCGAAACAGATTCAGATTCCTCACCGATATGACAAGATTTTAATTTGTAAATGTTTTAACTGGTAGAAAACAGCTGTACCTAACCTAGTTTGTGTTTATTTGAATTAGTGCTGTGATAATGTAGTTATTTAAAATTTTCAATATTTAATAAATTATTTATGATATGTTGACAATTATTTTGTTACCTGAAAATGAACACATAAATACCTACTCGATAAATTGAATCAGGCAGTGTGAAAGAAACCAACAATCACTTGCAATATGAAATCCATATTTTTAATTTTCACAATATAGTTTCAAGTAATTTACTTAGCATTAAATGTCAAAATCATGACTAAGTATGAATGTATTTGAATTTTCAATGAGTTATTATTTCAATGTGACTGAGATACATTCATGGCAGCCCAGACATTGTCGAGGTTTGCTGAGGGCAGGCTGATCAAGGTGTCATTCTTGGTTCCTGTGTTTGCTGGGGGCCTGAAATAAAATACAATGGGAATTTAGGAAACACGTTTTTTTCTCATTTATCTATAAGATAGCTTGCAAATACAAGAACCTACATCATTAGTTTACGAATCCTACTGATATTATAAATGCCTAATGCCCAAATACTGAAACGTTGACTCTTACGCTGAAACAAAACATCTATTATCACTTTCAAATCTTAATTTTCCTTGCTTCCAATGCTATACATACATAACGTCACATCCCAATATTTGAAACTTTTTGAGACTACTAACCATTTGACGATCTTGTCAGATTTGTAATAAATTTGCATTTAGGTACCTACTAACCACCGCTTACAAGAAGTAGGTACATAGAGTTTCAGTATTCGGGCACAAGTTTGTAAGGATGGATGGATGTTCGTGAATCTTTTACGCAGAAACCGTTGTTAGCGTCAGGTTGGCAGGTTGTCTGAAGCGTATGGAACTAAGAGTATATCCAAGAATTGCTACCAAATTGCTACTATTTGCTACTTTATTCAAAAAATTGCTACCTGTTACAGATTTTGAGATATTCAATAATTTTTTTGACCAGCCATTCAGACATCAGGTTCTCAGGTGGCCTCTCTGTTCGGCAATAAGGACACCGACTTTCTGAAAGTGGGATGAACAAAAAATTGCTACCTAATTGCTACTTCCCTGATTTGAACTTTAAATAGCGTAACATACATTGATTTTGAAAATATAAGCATTTTAAATATTTGTATGAAGGAAATCGCCTGATAAATTGACATAGCAATCATTGTCTATGAGATTTCATACCTACTTTGTGCAGGTGTTCATTTTCATAGAAAAGTAACAATTGTTTAGAGATAATTAACAATTCCTTTATTTGCAATACTAAAAGGTTGATACAATTATGTAGGAATATTCTAATAAAGAATGGCTTACACAGCCGAAACGTCGGGAAATAATGAAAGGTAAATTACCTACGCGATAAAATTCTGTAAATTTCAATTTAAAAGCATGAATTGTGATCGCGAAAGTTTAAGAAAGATTATCATACCTAGGTAGATAAATGATTTTCAAGATTTTATTTAGGTAAGTAGGTAGGTGCATACTACTTAGATACTTTCTACTTTCCGTTAGTAAGTAGGTACTTATATTTGAAATGAAAAGCAGTGTTTATAATGGATCAAAGACCTTTTAAATATTATGTAAGTAAGTAGGTACTTAAGTACCTACCTACCTACTCTAACTTTTGGCTAATCATACCTAACTACCTTAACCATCTCGTAGGTACTTTTAGGTAGGTATTAAGTACCTAGCACATCATATAATACTATTCTGATTTAGTAGGTAGGTACCTACTAGGTATTAGGTAGGTAACTTTTTAACTTTGTATTGCTATATCTACTAGGTAGGTACCTACCTACTATAAAACCACTACAGATTTTTAAGAAACTTAAATATATAATATACCTATATTAAGTATACTTACCTACTATAAATACTTAGATGTATAGTATAGGTATACTTAAGTACTTACATGTCACACATTACTTACTCATAATACTTATTACGAAATCCTCGTTGTTTAAATTTGACGCCTGCACATGTAGTGTACGTACGGTCTGCCTACTATACCTACTGTTCATAGGTTCAGACCTTTGGAAGCCCAACCGAGTACAGAAAAAGCTCAAACTTCAGTGATATATCATATAGGTAGGTAACTAAACTAACAGTTCTGAAACACAGTTGCGTTGCGCAGCACTTAATTAGCTCGCTCGCACGCTCAAGTAGGTAGATACTTACTCGGCCGCGCGCGCTACCTACTTAACGCAGTGACAAGCGCATGATTTTTTTTCATTTGCGACCTCTGTGGCGCAGTGGGTGAAAGTCCATCTGAGACGCATAGGTTGCGGGTCCGATCACCGCCGCAAGACAAATGTTTGTATGCTTTGCAAATACCTACCTATTTGTTATTGTTTTACGATTCTTATCGACTCGACTCATACAAGTCGGTAATTACTTAATGAGCACGGGCCTAAGCCAAGTGCACATCATGTGCTACAACTGAGGTTGATTGCTATGGGGTTTGATGGCTGCACATCGCTGACGAGGTCGCTTTGTAAAAATTTACGCACAATCCTACACAGGTGTTTAAAATTACTGCTTTTTGAAGTAGGTAATGCAAAAGTAGGTATGCTTCGGTAAATCGAGCGCCTCTCAACTCAAGTGACTGGAAGAGTTGGGTAGTAAGTATAAGTAGTACTTAACAGTATAGGGATAACGCCGGTAGAAGATAATGCTATGGGTAAGTACCTACTATGCAGACTTTTTCTAGATTCTAGGTATTTATAGTACGGGGTTGGTCTTTGTAGGTGGTGTTTCTATTAGGTTGTATTTTGCCGCTAGTCGTTGGTGTAGGTATAATGTTGGCTACCTGATCATGCCTAAATTTTGAGTACCTAAGTACCTACGTTTGAGCGATCGATTTACAAGCCCCTGTTATTATGAAATCAGAATTTAGAAATCAGATGCTGGATAGTTTTGGAAGAACTATTGCAATTATTAATAGACTAGCTGTGCCCCGCGGTGTTACCCGCGGTGAATAAGTTAATACATTTTTTTTACGACTCCAAAAAAGGAGGAGGTTCTCAATTCGTCGACTAGGTGAACCGATTTTGATGATTCTTTTTTTGGTCTGATGAGGATCGTCAGAGACATGAATAAAAATGCACCTCGAGAGTGCAAAAAAAATACTCTCTTCTTACGTAATCGAAAAAGTTTTCATAAAATTTTTAATTTTGCTCCTTGTTTAAGACCAAGGCGTCATTGTGTCACTTGATTTTGGTGCTCATAGAAAAGGATGACTGCTGGTCGGTTACTATTCTATGGTCTAACACAATTTATTTTGCTTGCAAAATATTCAAGAAGCTACCATGCGAGCGAAGCGAGCTTCGAACCAAGCGAGCGCAGCGAGCCGAAATTTTTAAGACAAATTCGTCATGTGACACTTGATTTTGCTTAAGGTGCTCATAGAAAAGGCTGACTGTTGGTCGGTCCCTATTCTATGGTCTGACATAGATCAATTTGCCAGCAAAATATTCAAGAAGCTACCGTGCGAGCGCAGCGAGCTTCGAACCAAGCGAGCGCAGCGAGCCGAAATTTTTAAGACAAATTCGTCATGTGACACTTGATTTTGCTTAAGGTGCTCATAGAAAAGGTTAACTGTTGGTCGATCCCTATTCTAATGTCTGACATAGATCAATTTGCCAGCAAAATATTCAAGAAGTTACCATGCGAGCGAAGCGAGTGGGAATTTTTATAAACAAATGCGTCCTGACGTGATACTTGATTTTGCTTATGGAGCTCATAGAAAAGGCTGACTGTTGGTCGGTTCCTATTATATGGTCTGACATAGTTCAATTTGCTAGCAAAATATTTATGAAGCTACCGTGCGAGCGAAGCGAGCTTCGTACTAAGCGAGCGCAGCGAGCGTCTTAAACTCGCGAAGCGAGCGGAAATTTTTAAAAACAAATGCGTCCTGACGTGATACTTGATTTTGCTTATGGAGCTCATATACCTAAAAGGCTGACTGTTTGTCAGTTCCTATTATATTGTCTGACATAGTTCAATTTGCTAGCAAAATATATAAGAAGCTACCGTGCGAGCAAAGCGAGCTTCGAACTAAGCAAGCGCATCGAGTCTCTTAGACTCAAATTTTTAAGACAAATTCGTCATGACTGACACTTGTGTTTGCTTATGATGCTCAAAGATAAGGCACTGGTCGGTTCCTATTCTATGGTCTGACAGAGTTCAATTTGCTTGCAAAAGATTGAAAAAGCTACATGCGAGCAAAGCGAGCGCTGCGAGGATTTTAGACTCGAAGCGAGCCGAAACTGTGGGAAATTTAATAAAATAGCGACGATGAGGTGCTGTAGAATTTTAATTGAAGACACAAATATAAACTTTGTTCAAATGGTTTATGTTGAGCCAGAAATCTTTTTATCGGGGATTTATCTGCGTACATAAGTCCCAATTCCGTGAGATTATCGGGACAAAAAAAAACAATATTTGAAATTCGTTAAGCCGTTTGAGTTTCAAGAAGCATAATTTAGGTATTTTGATAATCTCACGGGAACAATACGCTTTTAAGGGATTTAAGGTAGCCTAAGACATGACGTGTTATCCAGGATATCAACTGTCCTGGTACCAAATTTCATTCAAAACCGTCCAGCCGTTTGAGTGTGAAGGAGTTATAACTTTGCCTGTGCTGCCATCTATTAACATTATTTTGACTTACAGTTACGTTATCACGGCCAAACTATTTTGATGAATAATTTGGTTTATAATCCCACGGAACCATTCCTTTTTTCAGGAATTTAAGGTAGCCTATTTGTTTATCCTGCTACCAAATTTAATTCAAATTCATCCAGCCGTTTGAGCGTGAAGGAATAATAACTTTGTCAGTGCTGCCATCTATTGAAATTATTTTGTTACTTTTTCACGGCCAAACTATTTTGTATAAACTATTTTCATGAATTTGATTAATAATCCCACGGAATCAATGCACTTTTCAGGAATTTTAAGTTGCGTATATTTTAATCCAGGGTATAAGCAATCCTGCTACCAAATTTCATTCAAATCCGTCCAGCCGTTTGAGCGTGAAAGAGTTATATTTTTGCTTGTGCTGCCATCTATGAAGTTATTTTGTCTGACAGCTGGCTTTTGCACGGCCAAACTACCGAAACTATTTTGATGAATAGTAATAATAATTTATCCCACGGGAACACTGCACTTTTCAGGAATTTAAAGTAGCCTATTTGTTAATCCAGGGTATAAGCAATCCTGATACAAAATATCATTCAAATCCGTTCAGCCGTTTAAGCGTGAAAGAGTAACAAACACACTTACATACTTACACACACACACACAAACTTTCACCTTTATAATATTATTATAGTGGGATTATGTAATCAAAGACATTAAACAAACGATAACCTAAAGATAAATAATCTTTTATTTTAGTGTTACAATCTAAAGAACATTTACTTAACACAAAACAATATGAAGGTTTGAAAATCCGTTTATATTAGGTAGGTACTTTTATTATGCTCTATTATCATAGATGTTTACATCTAGATAGGCGCGGCAAGTGGGTAAGTATCTTCTGGTAAGTATGTCTATAATTTTACACTTTACCAGCCATTCTTTATTAGAATGGCTGGTAAAGTGGACTCCTACATAATTGTATCAACCTTTTAGTATTGCAAATAAAGGAATTGTTAATTATCTCTAAACAATTGTTACTTTTCTATGAAAATGAACACCTGCACAAAGTAGGTATGAAATCTCATAGACAATGATTGCTATGTCAATTTATCAGGCGATTTCCTTCATACAAATATTTAAAATGCTTATATTTTCAAAATCAATGTATGTTACGCTATTTAAACTTCAAATCAGGGAAGTAGCAATTAGGTAGCAATTTTTTGTTCATCCCACTTTCAGAAAGTCGGTGTCCTTATTGCCGAACAGAGAGGCCACCTGAGAACCTGATGTCTGAATGGCTGGTCAAAAAAATTATTGAATATCTCAAAATCTGTAACAGGTAGCAATTTTTTGAATAAAGTAGCAAATAGTAGCAATTTGGTAGCAATTCTTGGATATACTCTTAGTTCCATACGCTTCAGACAACCTGCCAATCTGACGCTAACAAACCGTTGAACTATAAGTACCTATATAAAATGTATGATACAAAAATATTTGCTCCAGTGTAATTATCCAGGGAGGAAACAAGGGACTTCGTTTGTATGGAGAAAGAAAGACTATCCTCTTAAATCCGTTGAAATGGCTGAAACTGGGAAATATCACGGTAGCGAAGCCGCGTTCGTATAATTATCAAAAAGGACAAAATAATACAGATTGACGCTATTTATATTTTTTGTTAAAACAGGACCAAATGTAGGTCCTTGCCTGACCCCTACTCTAAAATCAATTTGCGGGCCGAACTACTAGTTTTAATAAACCTGACACAAAGCAAGCCAAGCATTACAATTATCTGTAATGATAAGTCAACAGAAACAGATTTAACAGTAAAGTTGAATGGGGCTTCAAGAGACTTCTCACTACTCAGTAGTAACATACCAAACTTACTTTAGGTACCTACTGCAATGTACAGGGAGTTTTCGAAATTTTTATTACTTCCTAATTATTATCAAGGAGAGGAAAATACTTACTGCTGGAGCTCCCCAGCAGAGGAAGTACTGGCATCGTTGACTTTTTTTACGTTGTGCGGCGAATAGCGGTTGTACAGACCCCAGATGCTGTTCATTAGCTTGCTGTTATACTTCAGCGGGGATAGCTCCTTTACTGAAAAATATACGGGATAATGGTAGTGTAGCGTAGGATCTAGTAATAGTAGGTATAGTATTATACATTACAGACCTACTACATAGATAGTGGGGGCAATTCGGAGTGTCGCAAAAGCTAAACTAAACTAACTAAAAATATTGCCATCCTTTTTATTCCCATCGCTATGAAAGGGACGGCAACAATTTTAGTTAGCTTAGTTTAGCTTTTGCGACACTCAGAATTGCCACTAGTAGTGTTAGGAATTGTCATAGGTTCTTATATTTCTCGATTCCTGGATTCACGAAGGAATTAAGTCTCACTGTTGGTACAGTAGGTATAGGTAGATACGCGAACTTACCATTTCCGGCGTCCGTTTCGGTGCGGATGGCATAGTACCTAAACATTGGTAGGTAGGTACCTACCTACAGGTTAGATACCTAGGTACCTACAGTACCTAACAATGAATATTTCTTTTAGGTCAGGGACCTGACCTAATAAATTTAAATATGAAAGTAAAATTACATAAAGTGGTGAAGAATTTCCCCGATTCCGAGCCCTTTGGGGTGTTGGTGAGCTTCATGTCTCGTTTATCCTGCTGAGTTTGGCGAATGCGACCAGCTGAGAAGGCAGACGGCGGGATTGAAGCCATGGTGCTCAGCTGACAGGCTGGAAAATATAATGGGGAATATAAACATAAGTACCTACAGATAGCATTTTTCGATTCATAAATAACGTCAGATTATCTAGACTTTAGATTCTAAATGTAGATTTTAAGTATAGGTACATGGTATATTGTGTGTGGTGTGGGTGTGAGTGATGTATAATGTTTAGCAAAGTCGCAGTCGAGTTGGCAAAATAATACTGCGGCTGACAGCTACCAGTTAGATACTCAAGATAGACCAGGAGTTCAAGAAAGGTATAAAAGACGCAACCATCGCAACGTACCTATCACGAGGAGCACATTTATACTAAGCTCTGTAAAATGTCAATGGAATGAGACTTAAACGCCACCTGTGTGTGTTGACCTTAATTTGAATGTTGAGTAAGGTAGGTACTTCTGTTGCAGATAGGTACCTACTGTTTCTGCAAACAAGATGTCGCATAAAAGTTTTTTAAAACATCCTAATCTATCAACAAATCTAACACGCAATACCAGAGTGCTCTTGTTCGCATTCTGTGATTTTCCAGTGAACGTGCTATAACTCGCTGCTGATATATCCAATAAATGAAGTATCTTAAAATAACGATAACGTACCTTTACACAGTTTGAAGAATATGTTACCGAGCGTGAGGTTGTTGATATCAATTTTGAAGCCGCTCTCTGGGCCTCTGCAAACGCCGACTGCGCTGGTCAAGTTAGTGCCAAGTAGCACCATCAAATCTCAATAAAGGCTTCAATAATAAAAGAAATAGGAGCAGGGAGGCAGCGAAGACGCGGGTGTCACGGAGTCCGAGAAACCACTGATCAAAATGGCTGCAAACGAAACATGACCCCTGGTGGAGTTATCAGTTGGCGACGGGGACGTAATGTGTAATGACTACATTTGAGAGATAATGACTGCTAAGTCTTAGTAAGTAGCTACAACGAATTGGGAGCATCTACAAAAGTTACTAATTACGGTTGATACCAATTAAATTATATAGGCAATAACTTTAGGAGTAAGGTAGTACTTAGGTACCCCCGCCTAGTAGGGGGTTACGCTTAAGCTAGGCTGCTTATTATTCATACATGTCGATTGGCATTATAAAAGTGTAAGGGGTGTTCATTTTTTTACATTTACTTACTCAGTTCGATTCCCAAAAAAAGCACACAATTGTAAAAAAATCTTTAAATGCAGTTTTACTCAGGTACCTACTTACACCTACTTTTAAAAATAAATTAGGTACTTACTGAAGTGTTTTATTTCACAAAAATATGTTGGGACACTTGTAAAATAAACCTAATAGAACAGAGCCTAACTAGACAGAATAGTTATTGGACATGCAGACAGTTGTCTCGCCTCGGAGCGGGGGGCGGCGGTAGAATCAATCAATCAACACCTCGATTCTCAATATACCTATAGATTGACTACCCTATCTACCTACATTATAAACTCAAGATTGAGTTTATAATGTAGGTAAAAAGAAAACCTAAGTATCTACATTATAAACTCAAGTATCTTGAGTTTAACAAAACCTACAACACGTGCATACTAATACACGTGTTGTAGGTTTACTTACTACTCAAGATTATTGAGTTTATAATGTAGGTAGATACAACGTGCAAGTTAACTTGAATTCACGCTGTGACGTCATCGTTATAGTATGCACGTGTTGTAGGTTTTGTTAAACTCAAGATACTTGAGTTTATAATGAAGATAGGTTTTCTTTTTAAATTGTTTCAATCGATATACCTAGCGGTCGGTAGGTATATTGCACGACGAGCAAGCGAATTTTTTAAATAGATTCAAGGCAAGGTTTAAAGGTATTGGAAACGTAAGAAACTGCCAAGTGCCAACAATATCTTTCTTAGAATATAAACAACCAAAGAGCATTAATAAACAACTTGCATCTGAAGTTGGGCTCTGAAAATGATACCATGTTTTTTTTTAATTAAAATTGAATTTGCGTTTGAGCTGAAACAATTTTACTTTGACTGTTAAGGTACCTAATTTATGGAATATTCAGCTTGTATACCAAGTTTCAATAAGCACTATAAATAAAACAACAAGGGCTGGATAATTTTCATATAATCTCTATCCTTATCCTTAAAACCTATATACAAATGTTGTACATTTTATTTACGATTTCATTTATTTTGTTGTTAATACTGAAAACAATTTCAAAATTTACAAAACATTATAATACTTACAGCGTATTACTTTATGCAGTATTAAAATTTATAAGAAAGTAATATAATATCATAAAACTTGTTTTGAGGTTTATTCGGATTCGTTATTCACTACACTGAAATGTTTGTGACCATTGTGACTTACGTTTTAAGTTATTACTTTTGTATGGTCCAACATCAAGATAATTAATTTTACTACAGAAGCCAGGTAATTTTAAAATTAAGTACTTCGTCGGTGCTGCTGGCCTTTATAACGTCTAAAATCATAATAAATGCTGTAATTCATCTAAAATAACAATTACACTACGTATACAGTTCATCCATGATTAAAATTATCAACAATAGAACAATGGTAACATTTCTGGCACTATTTTATTCACTACAACAACATTTGTTCAGTTCACCACTTTGAACTGTCAAAGTGTAACAGATTTTTTGAATACCCTATTGATAATGTAAAACGTGTTTCATTAGGAACGTTAAAGTGGAACAGGTTATGGGTTTCACAAAAAAATGAGAGTATTCTTGTAAATTGTTACGCTTAAATCAGGCTAGACTAAAATTAAATGATATAAATAGTGGCGGCAAATGAACAGTAAGCTGGCCGTGCGCTGTTTCAACACTATCATCAGCTCAGTCAGCACCCATGATGAGGATGATATTGTGAAACCTGGAACAGTTAATACAATTTTATTCTATAGGTATAGACTTCCTATAAGTAGCTGCTATGTTTTTTCTTATTTCGGTTCATTAGTAATTTTATCCACATAACACGTGTCAAGAATACTAAAGATTTAAGTACCTACATAGTTATGATCATCACATCAGCTTCACCTATATTATTAATCACACATCAGCTCGCTGTCGTGAAATATTAAAGCATTGTCACGGTGAACCAATAAGTGCACTGAATTCAAATCAAAGTTTTTCAAATCTCGGCTCGCAAGACACATTCATATTCATTGTTAGGCGTAGGCAGATATATTTATACCCTTGTGACGTCACACGGGGGGCGGGGTCTTACAAATATGACCAGCTGTGACAAGGGGAGTCACAAAAAATCATGAAATTCATGTGACGTACTTTATAAATGGACTAGCTTACTCGCCCGCAGCTTCGCTCGCGTTGTAGCTATCTTGATAAAATATAACCTATGTTCATTCGGAAAGTCCATGCTATACATCGGTGAAAGAATTTTTGAAATCGGATGAGTAGTTTCGGAGATTATACCCCAAACATACAAACAAACAAACCAACTTTACCTCTTTATAATATTAGTATAGAAGTATAGATAGTTAAAGATTAGTATAGATATAGAGGTATATTTAAATGATTTTTCATCGTTAACCAGACCAGCTGCCCTAGCCATATTACATTTCGACAATCGCTTTCGATTAGAAACAAGAAAAAATGTATAGGAATTGACATTCGATGACGAAAACTCGAGATCTGAGGGCCTAGCCAACCGGCATTCGCTATGAAGCGATTCGATTTCTATCATCGCTACACCTTTGATTTTTCTGATCGCTCGAGTTTTCGTCATCGAATGTCAATTCCTATACATTTTTTTTAGTTTCTAATCGAAAGCGATTGTCGAAATGTAACATGGCTAGGGCCTCAGAAATGTCAAATCAAAGGTGTAGCGATAATAGAAAGAGAATAGATACGAAACATTTGTCACTTGTCTACGCACCCTGGTCTAGTAGGTTCTGATGACGGGCGGCACAGTCTTGCACTCAGCCTGGTCGAGCGTCTCGTCGATGACGGGCCGGTAGGAGAGCTTGGTGGCGCCGGTCTCGGGCTCCGTCTCTACCATCGTGTGCTTTCTCCAGTGCTGTTCGAACGACAGCTTTGTCTACGAAACATACAATGCATAATAGATATAGGTCGCGCCACGTAAAAAGAGCGCTGGCTGTCAAACTGCGCAGTGACCGATAATTGGTGGAGGAACGCGGCGATTGATTTAGCGAGTGCTATTGATTCGCCAGCGAGTGAACACAGGCGCAAACATACATATACCCTACATAATACCCCCGCTACTTCCCCTCAGTGCTCTTTTTACGTGGTACAAATATGAGTACCTATAGGTACTCAAATTTGTACGATCTCTTAAAACATTAAAAAGTAGACAGGTTTTTATGGCGTTTTAGCTGGTTGGAAGTTTGAATATTATTTGTATCTATTGAAACAGATGTGACAGATCTAACTGTTAATTTACTTCTTTGATTCTGTGTTTGTGGCTGAGACATTTACAAATTCAGGAATAATGAGTTTGTAGAAAACACGCTAATGTAACTTTAAATAATTCAACATCGGAAGATAAACGTATTGGGCTGAAAAAGCCAATCTGATGTAATTGGCCATTATAAAAGTACACGGGAAATTACTCACGTAAAATTATCGTCGATTTAGATACCGACAATGTTTCGATTCTTCCGGAGAATCTTCATCTGGGTATGAGTGTGGTCACTCCTCGCGGTCGCGTCTCACACTGCGTGCGAAGTATCGCTCGGCGCGGGACGAAGGTCGCGGAGGAGGAGGCGGGGGGGCGCGCGCTGTTGTTGGCGCTGGCGTCGGCGTCGGCGTCGTCCGGGGAATCAGTGCTGGGTCTTCATCCTCACTTGTCCTTTCTTCAGTGTCTCGGATATTCAGACACGCAACACTGATTGTATCTCTACCAGGCTCCAATGCACTATTATAATTGTTAGTTCCGTGGAGACAAGGTTTCCAGGCCGGAGCTAATGCCCAACCTCTGTCTCGGTTAAAATTCGGAACTCGACTTATTTCGATTGCTTCTCGAATCTTACGCGGAACAAAGAACTTCTCTCGCGAAAGAACCTGAGCTTTATCAAAACGAATATAATGTGCAGAACCTAACGTCAATGCGTGCTCTGCAATAGCTGACTTTTCTATGTCAGCATTTTTCATTGCACGAATATGTTCCGCAAGCCTGGTAGAGATATTCCTCTTCGTTTCACCCACGTATGAAGTACCACAATCACACGGAATTTTGTAGACGCCTGGTACACTTAGATGGTCTCTATCCTTCGGAGAGCGTATAAAATGTCTAAGTTGAGAGAGGGGCCGGAATATTGTCTTGATGCAATATTTTCGTCGTAACAAGTGTCCAATTTTATCCGTGAGTAATTTCCCGTGTACTTTTATAATGTCTAATACAACTGATGTAATTGATTTCCAATCTAACTTTTTTTTTTTTTTTTTAATATTTTATCACTTACCTACATTTTTTTACAATAAAACTTAAATAATTATAGCATCAAAAAATCACTAAGGTTTTTATGCTACAAGAAAGATGAGTCTTCTAAATTAAATACTTAGGTGTAGGTAAAAGAAAAATAACATTTATAGTTAAAGTTCTAAATTATCTAAAAAATATGATTCCAATTTTACTTTGATATTTTTTTGCGTAATACTATCGCATAATTCAGCGGGTAGATCATTAATTAGCCTAGGAACAATATGCCTACTAGGATTGAACTCACAACCTTCGGATTGAAAGTCGCGTCACTACCAACTGCACCATGACACCTCCTACCATCCCTGCGAAATTACCTGTCCGTCCAAAGGTTTGGAGTAATCGTATTCATCACGACGCGTCTTGAAGTCCTCCCTAGCGTGCGCACCGCGTGACTCCTCCCTTGCCAATGCACCTTCGACGATCTGAACAGAGTTGATGAGTAAATTCTGAAGCTCCAAGGTCTCCACCAGATCGCTGTTCCAGATGAGGGAGCGGTCGGAGACTTTCACGTCCTTGATCTGTTTGTAGATCTCGTGGATTTGCTTGTGGCCTGGAATGGTGAATTGTTTGAGTATTGTTGGCAAAGTAAACCTGATTTTACTTTACTTTTTATTCTGGAGAATTATGGCTCCCCCCTCTTACCTAAATAAATAGTAATAATAATAATGATAAATTCACAAAGGTAATACCTATTCATAGAGATAAATAACATAAAGATTTTTCAGTAGGTATCTATATCAAAGATATTATTGTGATAAAAACTGTTTTTTTTTATCAAACAGGTGAAAAATACTTAAAACAAAACAAGCAACACACACTATAAGCTTATCTATTTACATAAATACTTCTGTATATAAACTGACCTTCTTCTAGCGTGCTCTTCTGCCGGAAGACGGCGGCGTTGGTCTGCATGCACTTCTGCATGCGCAGGCGCAGGTCGGCGGTGGGCTGCGAGCCGTTCGCGTGGCGCACATTGTCGAGGTTCGCCACGCTCGCCTCGCCTGTCGACTGGACAAAATACGCGACTGTATAATTATAATGTTACTAGAATTCACGGTAAGACAGCTTGAAGTAGATTCCAAATTAATTCGTGTTATGGGCTACGTATAATAAGTATCTTCCCTTTACATTTCAATACCAATACAGTAGTAATTTGGGTATGAATGAATGAATGAAAATTCTTTATTGTACACTCAAATAAGATACAATTCACAACTTATGAAAAAACTAAGTACCTAACAATGTACAATGGGCGGCCTTATCGCTAAGAAGCGATCTCTTCCAGGCAACCTTTGATTTGGGTATGAATTGTTGTATAATTTTGGGGATAAGAGACCTTGATTTTTTTTAAACTAAAATGAGGGTAGTTACATCTTTAAGCGGCGTCTGTGCATCACCCGGGCGGCTGGTCTCGGCCACAGTGAGCGCGCAGGCGCGGCCGAACACCACGATGTCCAGCAAGGAGTTGGCTCCGAGGCGGTTGGCGCCGTGCACGGAGGCACACGAGGCCTCACCGGCGGCGAGGAGGCCGGGGACTACGGTGTCTTTGCCGTTGTGGTAGGCGATAACCTGCGAACAAGTGTTCATAAGTCATTGTCAACAAGTGTTCAAGGTACAATCTATAGAGCCACAATCAGATAAATAAAATGACCTAGCCAAAACGCGGCGCACGCTACGGTGGCGGTGCGCCGAGTTTTAGTTTTTGCGTACAAGCGACATTGCACAATAAAACAAACGACATAACGTCTACATTCGAGCAAATGTCATTGAACGCATGGCCTACTAGATTTAATTGTTATGACATTGCGTACAAGCGACATTGAACATTAAAACAAACGATATAACGTCTACATTCGAGCAAATGTCATTGTAAAGGTATGTAGAACGTTGCTCGGACATTTTTTGAGTGTTGTCAGCTATTATATTGTGACTCTTTACTTTAGTATTAGTAACTCAATGTCATAAGTATATTTTTTCACCTCTGTGGCGCAATGGGCGAACGCCCTGGGACCGCCGCGGTTACGTATTCAATCGCTTTTAATAAAAGCTAGGCCCACACCACCAGGTTCTTGCCTGATTCTTTCCCTGGTGTAGGGAGCTGCGTTGGAACAGACATTAGAATCACATAGCATGTAAGATGAAACTGAAGTGATCCTTGTGGTCCTAAGATAATAAATGATTTTTCTTTCTTTCTTTCCCCGCAACAGGACAAAATGTTTGTGTGAACTAAAAATATTTGTCTTGAGTCTGGGTGTTTTCTATGCATAATATTGTATTTACAAAAATGTAATAAAGTAGTATATCAGTCATCTGATTACCATACACAATAATTAAGTTGCTTAGCTTGGTCTTGGATGACGCTGTGTGAAATGTCAAAGGGTATTTATATATTTATCTTTCGTGTTTGCTTACAGTGATGTAAGAGACAACAATGATGAATAAACTGACTGGGGCAGTTTATTACATTGTAAGTCATGACATGAATGACGAACAGATAAAAAGGAGTTCAGAAGAATACGAGCTAAAATAGATATACACATATTTGCAAATAGTCAAATTACGGAAGAAAAAACAACTTGACTACTACTACAGATTAAATAATAGTCGCTATATGTAAGTAACTCATTCAATCCTACTATCCTATCCTACTAATATTATAAAGGTGAAAGTTTGTGTGTGTGTAAGTGTGTTTGTGACTCTATCACGCTCAAAAGGCTGGACGGATTTGAATGAAATTTGGTAAGTACCAGAATTGATTATGCCCTGTAAAAATAGGCTACTTTTAATCCCGATATACCCACTAGAACGGGAACTATTCACCACGAATAACACCGCGGGGCGCAGGTAGTTGTTAATAATTTCGCAATGCTCTAAATAACATTGTTTTGTTATCATCCTAAAATCAAAGATGAGGAACAACAACAAAATTGAATGTAGCTGTCACACGAGATTAACAAATCCTGAAATTACATTGAGAGTAACACATCAGCACAGCAAGTGCATTACATAAGTATAGGTCGCGCCACGTAAAAAGAGCGCTGAGGGGAATAGCGGGGGTATGTTTGCGCCTGTGTTCACTCGCTGACGAACCAATAGCACTCGCTAAATCAATGGTATGAAGTGCGCAGCGTTACCTCTCCACCAATCATCGACCACTGCGCAGTTTGACAGCCAGCGCTCTTTTTACGTGGCGCGGCCTATACTATGTAACACCAAAGACGATTAATATCTAGAAGACAGACAAAGGCCATACACAAAATCGTAACCCTAAAAAATAGCCTGAAAGCTCTAAAACATCAATTTTATCCAAGAAATTTCAATTACTTTCTAGTTAAAAATGTTTAAATATTGAATATTGTTGCTACCTACTACTAAGTATTGAAATTTCTTGGATAAAATTGATGTTTTAAAGTTTTCAGGTTATCTGGTACTGCGGGATCGGGTTACGATTTTGTGTATGGCCTTTGTCTGTCTTCTAGACATTAATCGTCTTTGGTAACACTAACCTCTCCACGGAAGTTAGTGGGTGTACCGCCCATGTTGTAATGCACAGTGGGCAGCACAGGTATGGGCTCCTTCGTGACGTCAACGCCCGCGAAGATCATGGCCGTCTCCGAGATGCCGGGCAGGCGCTGCTTCAGCTGGTCGAGCGGTAGGTGGTGCAGTTGGAGGTGGACATGGTCCTTTTCTGGGCCACAACCCCGACCTGTGCACATAAACAATATGAGTAAAACCATGTTAGATTCAAAGAGAATGAATGAATGAGAATGAATAAAATAGACCTGTGGCTACAAAAGTGGAGAATCAAGCCCAATGTAACCAAATCTACACAAATAACATTCACACTCCGGAAAGGCGTCTGTCCACCAGTTTGTATGGAAACCAAAACACTACCAACCAACAACACTGTAAGGTATCTAGGACTACATCTAGACAGAAGACTGACGTGGGCTAACCATATAAAAGCCAAAAGAATCGAAGCTAACTTACAATTTAAGGGGTTCTCCTGGTTACTTGGCCGCCAATCCCAGCTTTCACTCAGCAACAAACTAATAGTCTACAAGTCCATAATAAAACCTATTTGGACATATGGCATTGAACTCTGGGGTACAGCCAGCAACTCCAACATTGAAATCCTTCAAAGATTCCAAAATCTAGCTCTTAGAAACATCTCCAAAGCACACTGGTTTGTAAGAAACAACGAAATACATGAACACCTCGAAATACCAACCGTCAAAGAAGAAGTTTGCAAATATGCCAAGAAATACAAAGAAAGACTTAGAACTCACACGAACACACTAGCCCAGAACCTCCTGGATTCCAGAGAGAGTGTAAACCGCTTAAAGAGATGGCAGGTGCTTGACCTGGACACGAGAAGCTGAAATGCTAATGCTAACGCAGAATCAGAGTGGTGCCATTCAGTGGAAAGGTGCCTTAAAACAAACCCTCTCAAGAACGGATCTGATTATGGCTACACAGCCGATCGCAGATAAATTGGAAAAAAAAAAAAAAAAAAAAAAAAAAAAGATTCAAAGAGGAAAGAATTCCAATACTTACTTAATTTCTAAAGAAAATTACTTTTTAAAAATATTACGAAAAGTTTCTGCAATCTTTTTTTTTTTATGACCATTTACTATTTTAATTCCATATTCTTAACGAGTTAATCTAGCTAGATACTATAAAACTAACTACCCTAGTTTTTTTTTTAACCTTTATTGTCCCACTGCTAGCAAAGGCCTCCCCCGAACTTTTCCAACCATCTCGATCTTTAGCTGCGTCCCACCATCCATCATCGAAGATGACGGACGAATTCGTCCTTCCAATTACACCTTACATATACAATTTTCAGATTAGTAGAACTCTAGTATGATCTACCTTCCATAATCTCGACAGTCATAGACCGGGACACGACATCACGACTGGCCAAGTCCTTGGCGACGGGCGCGTAACGCTCCATGAATCGTTCTCCCTTCGCGTTCACCAAGAATCCACCTTCGCCACGACACCCCTCCGTTATCAGACACCCCGCGCCGTAGATACCTGGGGATATAAACAACTAAGTAAGTTCGTATGAAGAAGTGGCCAACTCTGGACGGAGTTTATAGGCCGCCTAAAGGCCTCCGTCATGGCTTAACTACTTCTTAGCATTTTAAAGTTATTCAGATTATCTTTTAGTGGTCTTATTAATAAGGATTTGTCAATTTAATATAGATTTAAAGAATGTTTTTTCTTGTTAGAAAAAAACATTCTCAAAATCTATATTCAATATCTTATGTCAATGAAAAGAGATAGCAACAGATTTAATATTCGTTTTAGCTAAAACAGGTTTACTAAACCAATATGCAGGAGGGTAGATTCTTTCGGTGGCTTATATTTCCCGAAAATTACGAAAAGAGTCACTTTAACTTGATCACCGCGGTTTATCAGGATAACAGTGTCGTTTTCTTTCTCAAATATATTTAAAATAATGCTTTGGAATCTTTAAAGTTGTAATATCTACATCGAATTTCATTAGCTTTCCATATTTACAAGAAATAAAATGTCAACAACTAAAAAAAATACTAAAAACATCAAAAATTTATATAAGGACTTTCATTATCTTCCGTTGTGTTTTATTGTGATAAACAAAAACTTTTGTTTATAACAATAAAACTATTTTCCTTATAAATAATTTGATTACCTAAATCTAAATTGTAATTGGTATAAAATGATTGATGTACAAACAGTAAGATAACCAGTGACCTTTAGTCCCGATGTGTTACCTTTTTGATTATTCATCTATTTTTGTATGAGATGTCGTCAAGGCCTATTGGAGATTATAACATTTATATTTCTTGTGTCAATGACTCTTTAATGCATATTAATATATTTGAAATTAACATTAATTGTATCATTTACTTTAGAAAGGTAAAGGAAAATAGATACCTCCTTTCTAGAAAATACTCTTACAATAACAAAATAATAATAGTAATAATAATTGTATCCGAAAAAATTATGTTGGTGTGTAAAATAATAAACAAATTGATAGTTAGTATGTCAGCCCTAAAAACTTATTTATTTGGAAATGAGCGAGAAGATTCAAAGAAGACGTCTTTGTTATCTTTATGATAAACATGTTTTTATAAGTGAATTGGTACACGGTCATAATGGTCAGCGCATTGTTGTTTAAAACTTCCTCATTGACGTCACTGAGGCTGCGGGTACCATACTTGGCTTGGTGCTTGGCATAGTAACATTATTTCGAAGTCGTGACGCAGAATACGCGTAAGTTTTTATTATAAAAACATATTCCTCTATCTATTTTATAATAACTGGCCAAGTGCGAGTAGGACTCGCGCACGTAGGGTTCAGTACAATATTACAATATTAGACAGACACTATAATATAACAAGCAAAAAACGGCAAAAAATCACGTTTGTTGTATGGGATTTCCCCCCTTTTATATTAGTTTTTTTAGTATTTATGTTGATATAGCGGCAATGCATCATCTGTGAAAAGTTCAAATGTATAACTATCACGGTTCATGAGATACAGCCTGGTGACAGACGGACAGCGGAGTCTTAGTAATAGGGTCCCGTTTTCACCCTTTATGTGCGGAACCTTAAAAACGAATCCCTATTTCCCTTGCATCACTCGTGAACGACTGGAGAGATTTCGTTAATTCTATTTTTGTGTTTCTTATCCGTAGGAGGTTCTTATGAAAGATAAAATTAAGGAAGTTGCGCGGAAAATTTCAGAAGAAGACGAAAAACCGAGGACGATGTCGCGGGCGGCCGCTAGTTTGTTATATTTTTTTTAGATTTAACTTTTTTCCTAAGATGAGTTTCTAGGGGCATCTTATTGGGTCAGTGACCTCGTAATGACTATCCTGGGGAAACGTGGGCGTTATGAACTTCAGAAACTGGTGTCAATTCAGATGTCCCAAAAACTAACTAAACTAATTTGACAGCACTTGCTCTTACAATTTGATCAGGCGGTATAATACCAATTTGAATTAGAAATACTAGCGGCTATATTTCGATGCAAAAATATTTTCCCCCATTCATAATTTATCCAATGATCGCAGTAGATTCAAATAATAACATGAAGCTATAGATAGGGTATATATAGAGTAGGGCTTCGTTACCAATTTAGTATTATTACGTTTTTACGATTTGTTCCAGTCAATGATGATAATTATCATAACATGGACAATATGGACTGGAAATTGTCATTTTCCGATAAATAAAAATAAACGAGTAAAAATTTTAGATGAACTCCGGGATTGGTGTCCCGGGTATTTAGTATCACGCACCAGTAGGATGGAACTGCACAAACTCCATATCCTCGTTCTGGAGACCAGCGCGCGCCGCCATGGCCGTGCCGTCGCCCGTGCAAGTGTGCGCTGACGTACAACTGAAGTAGGAGCGACCAGTGCCGCCCGTGGCTAGGATTGTGTTCTTGGCTTGGAATCTATAACAAACAAGTTACAAAATTAACAAGTGGCAAACAGTCTGGTAAAATTACGAAGGTCCCACTGACGAGTTAAAAAAGAAGTAGCAAAGATAACATTTTTATTCAACCGACTTCAATTTTGTGCAATTTCACGCACTCTTGAGGTGCATTTCAGTTTATTACTACGAAGATCCTCATCAGATCTTCAAAATGTTTTAATGGGTGCGCATCGGGAGTATACTATTCAAAACAAAAATATTTTTAAAATCGACTATCTTTTATAATCGGACTACCTATTGACGAATATAATCGGACTATTGACGAAATAATCGGTGAACATACATAAAATTCACAAATACCGTAACAATAAAACAGTTTTCTGTTTTTCGCGAATTTACCATTTTTAAATGGAAAACTCTATTTTATTCGTTCGGATTACAGTAGGTATGTATTACATTTAAAAATCCAAATCGATAATTCTTTCAAGTAAGGTCTTTATTCGGAGTATTATCTACCTACAGTCTAAGATATCAAACAAATAGGTACCTGTGCAGTGTTCCATCTTCAAGATTGAGAGCGATGCATCCCTTGCAAACGCCATCTTCCATTAGCAAGTCTAGTGCGAAGTACTCAATGAAATATTCACAGTCATAACGAAGAGATTGACCGTACAGCGTGTGCAGAAGGGAATGGCCGGTTCTAAGAGGAAAATAAACCATTAACCTTCAGTCATCTGGTTACCATATCACAAGCATTAAGTTGCTTAGCTTGGGACTAGATGACGCCGTGTGAAATGTCCAAGGATATTTATATTTATATTATTATGTAGGTATTTAAAAAAAAATTGTATCTAAGAATTAAATCAGTCATCAGTGGTTACCATATCACAAGCATTAAGTTGCTTAGCTTGGGGCTAGATGACACCGTGTAAAATGTCCAAGGATATTTATTTATTATTGATGTTAAAATAAATTGTTGCCAGGTACTGTGCGAGTGAAACTGCGGACAGTAAGTTGATTATAATTTAATCACCTGACAAAAGCTGGCTGGTCATTAGAAAAATGTCTAACAGCGCATGACTATCTATTTAGGTCGTAATTTGCAAACCAATAACTAGTTTGCTCGAATACGTTATCTGTTTTAATTTATGACCTGACTTTTACCTGACGTTTATCTATTAACTTATTTGTCCCACGACAGAACTTCTATATGTACTTACTTACTTATTTAGATTGAGATACATTATAAGGAACACTCAAAAATAACCTAAGGCTTCTCTATTGTAATAGGTCGCGCCACGTAAAAAGAGCGCTGAGGGGAAGTAGTGGGGGTATGTTTGTGCCTGTGTTCAATCGCTGACGAACCAATAGCACTCGCTAAATCAATGGGATGAAGTGCGCCGCGTTACCTCTTCACCAATCATCGACCACTGCGCAGTTTGACAGCCAGCGCTCTTTTTACGTGGCGCGCGCGACCTATAGCTGACTTGAGAATTTACATTTAAAGATGGCTGAATAAATTCTCATTTGATTACATTAGTCGGAATTATAGATACCTATCAGCGACGGCACAGCAACGATGCGCTTGCCCACCCTTTCCGAACTTGAGCGACTGTCCACCGAAGGCACGTTGGTAGATCCGGCCTTCTGGAGTTCGAGAGAATGGCATGCCGTAGTTGTCTAATTCAATGACGGCGTGAGGTGCCTCTCTGGTCATGTAGTGGATTGCGTCCTGCAAAAGATAAAGTTATGTTTAAGCCCGTCACACACCTAGCTATAATATATATTCATATGCCTTGCTATATCTATACAAATACACACGCAGCTATAATATATATTATAGCTGCGTGTGCGGTCACTTGAATATTTGTATAGAAAATATATCGTAATATGCCTTGCTATAATTTATATTACTATATATTATAACTACGTTTGTGACGGGCTTTACTTTCCATTTGCTTGTCAATGGGGCTTTAGGGATTCTTTATTGTGATCTGAATATTATCTAATAACGTTTATATTTTGCGTCTTATTAAATAGCCGTCAATCCACAAAGGCGTAAATTTTCTTGGAAAGTAGAAAAACTAATTTCAGTAACATTAAATAGAAGTATTAACTCGTAGGTAAGTTGGAGTGAAGAGCCTTGAAATTCAAACAAACATGAATCACGCACTACTATTACCATGGACGAAATTTCGTCTATGCTATTATGAATTCCTGCCATATCGAAACAACTGTGCAAATACGTGACAAGTAAAATGAAAGTTCATTTTTTCAAAAATAATTAAGATTGTCCTTATCAAGGCAAATTGTAATGTTCTGTAGCAGTTTATCTTGCACTCCTAACTGTCAATATAATAATTATCGGTTAAGACGGCCCAAAATTTTGTCCCACCCACACAGCTTTACCTTTTTTTTTGTCACTTCGTTTTATTTTAAACAAAAATATTGCCATTAATAGATTTTAGAAAAATGTATGGGAATAATACATATAAAACAATCGGAAAGAAAGGAACTCTGAAATTTTGGAATAGTAGACATTCATGTGTTATTTTTATCCGCAGATTATCATATCACTTTAAGTGACTAGCCGGATGGAATCCAAGAAAGACAATGCATTATACTAATATTATGTATTGTAGGACAATGTTTACCTACCGAGCCAGCTAGCTATTATATTATTTAATTTGAATAGGTTATGGAAACTTACTTGATCTCCGAGCCAATCTGAGCCTTTCACTGTGTCGTACATGTGCCATAACCAGTTGTCATCTTCCATGTTTCCTGTCAATAAAAAAATTAGAATTTATTAACAGCCATATTCAAGCGAAAGTATGTTCTTGGTACTGGCAATTCAGGTGAAGTTTCAAGGCTAGTCAGTATGTTAATATATATCTATAATAGGATGATCGCTTGTATCAACCCAATATCAATAATCGGCATTTGAACCCTGCTGGAATTGAAACTTATAAAGATTTTCATTTATAGTATGTTTATATACAACTACCTGACAAATAATACAGATACTAAGTAAGTAAGTTCGTACAAGCAAGGGGCCAACTCTGGTAACGGAGTTTTAGGTCGCTTTAATGCCTCCGTGATGCTGATGACTTAACGACTTGATAGACTTATACTTAGTAGATGCTGGTAAAATATTATAATTGAGGGGCTGCCTTACCAAGCGCGGCATTGATGCCGCCCTGGGCTGCGACAGTATGAGACCTGGTGGGGAACAATTTAGTGACCACAGCTGTCTTAAATCCTTCCTGTACGAGCCCAAACGCCGCGCGGAGCCCTGCTCCGCCAGCACCGATAACCAATGCATCATGCTTGTGGTCTATGATCTGGTAGGCCTTGGTCATGTTGTCGTTAGCTGAGCCATCTTTGACGGGTCCCGCACCTCCTACTGACAGGTGAAGGTTTCTGTAGAGGTATGAAGCCTGGAACAAAGAGAAGATTCATCAGATGTTCAAATGAAAAATTCATATAAGTTAAAGCCGCCATATTGTCCATATTGAATTTTCAGGAACAGGAAGGGTTAATCTTAGATGTTGTAAGGCAGGGGTGGCCAACTTGATTAGACCTGACTGTCCATCCGTTCATATGAGCAAATGGACCAAGTTATAATATTAGACCCCAGATCTTACTTTTATCCAGATAATTACCAGAACGAGGTCACAGTCAAGTGCTAGTATCAACTTTTAATAATGGTTTTATTATCTGGAATTTTTATTATAATACTTACTGGAGGAATCTTCTCGAAATCTTAGTTAGGGGCAGTACCTGGCAGTAGTGCACTTCAACTGATAAACAGCTGTTGACATTGGGTTTGGAAAAACATTAACCAGCATTTAGTAGGTACATTAGGGGAATTTTGGTAGCAGTTACTTAGGCCCACACATGTACATTGTACGTACTAGCTAGATGATTTAGACTAGGTATGTCAGGAGGCAATCTTTGCCTACACTTAACGGTACACTATCCGTATTGCCTAGCTTAGCTAGGCCATTGTTGAGAGGGATAAGGCTTGCCCTGCACCTAAACCTGTCTAAGTGATAGCAGTGTTTATGTGATAGCATTTGGAGGCTTTTGCCTCCAAATAAAATTCGGCGCAGCAACGTAGTAAATAGTAAAAACAAAACCACAAACGGTGCCGATGCCGATTACATAACTATAAAAATACTAAGGCAGTGCTAAGGCGGTGTTGTTAAAATTACCAAAGACGCAGGGCTTCGCGAAACTGCTACTTTCATTATTGCACTCATGATGGAACTCTCTATCCGCACCCAGAGTACAATTTCAGGAAATATCAAAAATTACATTCACACGCAACACTCGATTCTCGATCGGTCGGATTTTTTTTACTTTTTTTTTTCGTACCTTAGTACGGCACCCCAGTACGGCACGTTTCACACGTCACGAGTCACGTCAGTAAATCAAGACAAGATCTGTCAATCAGTATGAACAGTATGCCAAATATGGCAATGTCAGCAGTCAGTATGTAGTGTCACAAAACAGTCACTGTCAAGTGTCAGCCTCAACTTAACTATCAATGTCAAGGATTATTTAGTTAGACATCTTTGCTTTGTTGTTGTTTTTTTGAAATTTCTCATTTTCAAAAGTTGGATTGTTGGATCGGAAAGAGAAATTTGAAATGGCTGAAAATCCGAGTAGCGATGGCTTGTCTGAAGCCGAAAGGCTGAGAGGTAAGAAAAACCAACCTATAACAAGCTGTTTCTGGTGGGTAACCTATTCAGCCTATAGCTTACCTTTGCTATTTCAGAGGAAGAGTTAGCCAGAGAACTTGAACACAGTGACTCCAACGAAGATGATTCACAAGAAATATCTCTCGAAATCGAGGAAAAATTATTAAAAGATGAACCTGAATGTAAGCCCAGAACTTTATATAGATAAATACAATACAATGCATCTTACCTGAAACTAATTTATTTTAATTACAGATACTACATTGGTGAATTATGGGGAAAGTGGCCCAGGTACTAATCTGGAGAGCGAAATCATTGATGTCTATTCAGACAGCTCTCAAAATGTTGAGATGGTTCACAAAGCCGATGAACTAGGTAACATATACACAGACAACTCAGATGCATTCGGCTCACAGCCAGACGTGCTCACTGATGTAACAGATAATTACGAATCTTATTTGAATGATTACTCTTTTGGTAACACTAATATTGTGGACCAAGCTCAATCGGAAAGTATTGATAAGTTTGCCCCAGCAGATGACGCTAAGGATATAGGGCCTAACATAAGTGAGTTTCAGCAGAGTGAGGCAGCAGATGAATCTCTCAATGATCAAAATTATGGTGAAACTCATATGACAGAGGAGATGCTGATGAATGAAAGAGAAAGAGAGAAGAAAAGCAAAAAGGAGCTAGAAGAAGAGGAACGAGAAAAGATGCAGTAAGATTCAATTTCCTAACTTAGAGGTCTTCTCTGGTAATAGTGTGTTGAGCCATGCTCCATGCATGATGGATGCCCTTAAACTCAAATCACCATAGTTGGCCAGTATCTCAAAATAATTTATTTTAAGGGATTGATTTGAACTAACATTTTGAGAATGATGCCATAAATCAAACCAAATACACCCGGAATGAATTGGACAGAGCCAGGGGTTGAATTACACACTGTACAGAAGTTCAGAACAAAAATAATTTATTTAACTAAGCTTTGCTTAGTTTGGTGCTAGATGGTACTGTGTGAAATGTCCAGTAAATATTTATCTCATAATCCTCTTTTCCAGAGTTCTAGTCTCAAACTTTACAGAAGAGCAATTGGACCGTTATGAAATGTACCGCCGCGCGGCGTTTCCGAAGGCAGCTGTCAAACGTCTCATGCAGACCATAACGGGCTGCTCTGTCGGACAAAATGTTGTTATTGCCATGTCTGGCATTGCTAAGGTCTTTGTTGGCGAAGTCGTGGAAGAAGGTAGTTTTTTTTATTTTATTGTCATTTGCAATATTTCTGTTTTAAGTTGGACATTACTTATTAACTTAATAGTACACTATCGTGCGAATTTCGATCCGAAAGTCGTGATTCCGGCCATGCAACAATGGATTTTCGTTTCGTAAGACTTTCAGGGAAGTTTACTCTTCACTTTGTTATAGTTTTAACACCATACGCAAATGGAAATCATTGTAATGAAACCAGCTTCCTATTAGCTGCAATAGACATGGAACCTGTCACTTAGGGATATATATATATATATATCTGGAAATATATCTGACTACCCCCTTAGAACTAAAATCTCTTATCCATCTGCTCCGAAAAATATACTTGCTGCTATGCTCTGCGGTGCCCTCTGAAAACTGAAAGGCCTGTGCAGACGAGGTACTGTCCCTCAGGTACTTTTTTTGTCCATCAATATAGATCTCTTTTAAGTATTGAATAACACACACAAAAAACTTAAAGTACCCCATACAAAAAGTCCCCCAAATTACCATGGACACTGATCGAGAGACTGGACTGGACAAAAGTGAGGGAGTCCCCGAAAAAATAGAACTAACCTATCTAGGCGTAACAAAGCACACAAGGAACTTTAGTCTGCATTAAGAGCTCGATAGTGACGTATGTATAATATCCATAAATAAAGGGATGGACCCAGTATTTTATTTTTCAACTTCATGTAAAATATGAAGCGCTCGTGGCGAAGATTGCTACCGTGTTCCGGAGGGCACGTTAAATTGTCGGTCCCGGCTTTTAAAGTCGTTAAGCCGTGACGGAGGCCTTTTTTTGAGATTTTTAAAAACTTTTTGGTTTTCAGCTCTAGAAGTGCTGGATAAATCAGGAGAACCAGGTCCCTTACAACCCAAACATCTCCGCGAGGCATTACGCAGGCTCCGAGTGAGAGGGGCCCTGCCACCACGGAAGGGGTTTAGACCTTCACTGAGGCTGTAATTATAAGTATTGTTTAGGTGTAGATTACTAATGCTTGAATTTGTGTACATATTAACTTTAGAAAGTAAGTTTAGACTTTTTTATTATAGTTTGTAATTTTGTATATACTATTGTGTGGTTCTATGTAATGTTGTGTAGGTATAGACATAATAATACCACTGAATATTAAAATGTTAATTTATTACATGATAAAATTGTTATTATTAAAAAAACAATATACAACAGTAACTAAGGATTATTCATAGTTCGAAAACTTTGAAATTAAATCAGTCTTGTTAAAATGGCCAACTATGACAACAGAATCAGATGTTAAGGAAATCCTTGGAAGAGTCATTAAAATTAATAAAAACATCATTTAGATAATTTTTGCAATACACATTTTTGCAAAACACAAAATAAAAACACGTAAAACTTGTTTCAAAACACAAAAAACATAAATTGTCACCTAGATAAGTTCATTAAAAAATCTATGAAGACATTTTCTTCAACCAAAGGTTCATTTTATTACTATCACAGATTTAGTTGATTTCCAAGGCTTTGGCCAGTTTTGCCATTATGATCTGAGATTGAGATTTTGAAATTAATAATGCACAAATCAAAAGTTATAAAATAGCGGTTTGGTAACATTTGTATAGTATTGTATTTTACAGCAAAATATAAATATTTTTGGGGTAAATGCTTAGATGCTTACAATATTTAATTTTATTCTATACTCAATGGTCCATTGGTTTATTGGTTTGTGCGAAAGGGTGTATCTTATAGATATATTCCTAGTTGAGCCTTCTAGATAAGTTTAAGGCATTTGGATAAATTAAAAATTAGGTAAATTATCTTTGTTCATAATTTTATAATGTTAATAAATTAAAATTATTCACATGCAATGTCTACATTATTTGTAACAGACAATACATCATTTTAAATCGCAAGCAAAACAAACTTCATAGTACCATAATTCCATTGAATCTGTTCACAATCAAGTAAGTACTTAATATTTCAAAAAATCCATATATTAATAGTTCGTCATACTATTTGATCATAGAACAGAAGTAAATTAGTTACAAGATAAGGCCACATCAGAGCTCACAGAGCTACCGTGAACTAAATGCTAATCACCGTTGTACATATTCACCAGAGCGATTCTGGTATGTTTGGTTACTCTTGCTTGGTGATGCTTAGACTAGATATCTCACATGGGTTAGATGACGAGCCTTTTGACGCCGCATTCGATGCAGAACTTGGCAGTTTCGACTGAGAACCGTGTTCCGCATTCGTGGCAGAAGCGGGAGAGTCGTTGGGCGGGGGCGGATTCCCTCCGGCCTGGGGCGGATTCCCTCCGGCCGGAGTGCAAGGACGCTTCTGAACAGCTGGAACTCAGCTCACCGTGACCTCGCCACGTGGGACTGCGCCGCGAAGATGCGCGGGAACTTACACGTTTCTCTGTCAAATAGAACAACGTAATATAAAGTATTTGAATGAATTAACAAGCAGCATCTCGTGATTTTACCTGCGGTTACCTGAGTATTTTATAAATGTTGAAAAAATTCAATTATGATTACGACTGTATTCCCAAGGTGCGGTAGAAAATTCTAATCTAAGGGGTAGTCAGAGGTAGGTATGTCCAAATACATTTTTGGTACATACCCACATTTTGCAGAAGTTAACATTCTATAGGTAGGTATGTGACAGACCAATCAATCGAGCCTATAGGTATATCACACCATTTCAAATTCCAAATGGATAAACTTACCGTTGATAGAAATGCTTTCTTCCTTGAAGGGAGGATGTATGTCCGGCTGCGCCAAGGGTTCAAGTTCGGCGGAGCGCTCCATCGCCAGGAACTCCTCGCTGGAGACGGAGCGGGCGTCTTCCTTGTGACTGCTGGTGTCGGATACAACGGGCGCTGCCTCCAATGTCGGCAGACCGTTCGGCTCTTTAGACGTGCACAGGGAAAGCTTTGATGGTGATATTCTGTTCAGGCTGAAATTAACACAATACCTATAATGAAATAAAAATTAAACTAAAAATTTTATGAAAAACTCCTTTCATCAACTAGAAGAGCTGATGATCTTTGAACGGCTGAGCATATTTTCTACTAAGAACAACAACTCTCTAGAAACTATTCCAAAAAAAAACTAAATAATTAAAATCGGCTTATCCATTCAGGAGTTACGTTGTTTATGTTATGTATGAATGACAGACACACAGTTAGACAATAATAAACCACATAGGGGTTGAAGGACAAAATTGTTAGGTTAATATAGAAGTAAGTAATTACCTGACTAACCTGCTATATGCGGAGTCATTGCTGGCTTTCCCGTTCGGCGTGAAGTTGCCATTCGATGCGTCGTCCTTCTTGAGCTTCCGCTCAGGTTTGGCGCGGGAGTCTCGCCTCGCAGTTCCGTTGCGAGTAATCCCGTTGTATTTGATGGACTCTTTACTCGAATGATGATCCTTTTCAGAAGCATACATCTTGTCGAAATCCTTCAGAGATTGCATCAAGTCTTGTTCGAGCTGATCGACTTTGTGACGCTGTTTCGTGTTGTCCACCTTCTGCGTACTCTTCTTTTGAATAGAATCGAGGAGGGAAGTGGATCGTTTCACACAGGAAGGGAAAAGGTTTTCATTCACGATATTGTTACTGCTAAAAGTAAGAGACATCGACTTATTAACCGGATGCATGCCGTTCATCGTTTTGGGAGTGGAACTCGCGCTGTTAAATTCAGAATTCCTATTGCTGTCTATGAGTTCGGATTGTTTGACTACTCTAGTGGTCGAACTACATGTGCGTTTGTTTTCTAACTTGTGTTTTACTATTTCTTCGTCAAAAGTTGTCATGAACTCCTCGAGATCAAAATCTTCGCAGAGCGACTCGTCGTCTCTGACGGAAGTTTTTGAAGTCAAGCTTTGCCCAAACGAAGACATGATTTTGTCATAATGTGTGCTGAGATTTGTTACTGGAGCGGCTTTATTGTTGAGATTGTTATTGTTTTCAAGTTTGTTTAACTTGTGATTAGAATCAATAAATCCGTTACGATTTTTAATGTTATTATTAAGATTGCTAGAACTAAAAGATTCGAATTTAGCTGGTAAGTTTTCAGTAGTAAGTAGAGACTCCATGCTACTTATAATGTCAGGGTTATTGAGAATAGTATTAACGTTAATGGGTAAATTATCATTTTCGTTTATTAGTCTTGGGTCGATGTAGTTACTGTCTGTCATTGATGAATTATCATTAGCAAGAATAACATCGAGACTTACGAAATCTTTTTTCTCGTCATCTCTTTTTATCTTATCTAATTTGACTGGTTGTTTTATAGTCGTGCGTTGAAAACTATGGTACAAGGATGTGGCTATTTTTGGAATTTTATCTTTTGGTTTGGGTGTGCTGTAACTAGATGCTGTGTAACTCGAGAATGATCTATTCAAATTACTATTTCGGTTGAAGTAACTTTTATTGTCTAGTGTGCTAATGTTTTCTTTGCTGGACTTTGTAAAGGTCGTGTTAAGTTTCTGACTAGATTTTTGTTTCTCATTGCGGACTCGGAACGAACTGCACCTGCCACCGAAAGAATTGTTGTTGTCGTTGTTGGTGCTGCCAAACGACTTCATTCTTTGCAGGGTCGGAGTTTTTTGGTACGATTTATTTAACGTATCTTTCATCATTTTAGTATTGTTTGATAGAGAACTTTTTTCTTTGTTTGGGCGTAGGATGGGAAGTGTTCGGCTAAGGTCTTTGGACGAGTGGGAATTCTTTTTAGACATGTTTGAGTCTGTTGACATTAGTTCCTTCATTTGCCTAGCAGCTGACGCGAAAGGATCGTAGTTCTCGTCAAGTCTGTAAAATTGTAAAAAAATATATGCATACGAATAATACGAAAATCTAATATCGTACAAACCACACCCCATTTTTACAAGAAGCTGGAAAAAAGAGTTATAGGAACAAGGAAGGGATAAAATAAAGTAATCTAACCTTTTCTTAGATTCAATACGCGGGAGTTTTAAAGGCGGCGCTTCTGAAGTTATCGACTGACCATCGCTATTGTCTTCAGCATGAACAATAAAGGTTTTATATTCCTCGCTGCTACGGTTCTTTTCCCCCAACAATTTGTACTTTTTATTAGGCTTGTATATTTTTTGCATCCTTTTCTTATTGCAAACTGCTTTTGTTTCAGGCTTGTTGGTTTCTTCGATCGACGGTAACTTGAATTCTTGAGATTCTTTTAATTTAAACGTTTTATCAGGCAAAGCTTTTTTCTCGAAGAATTTTAGTTCGTACACAGTGATATGCTCCATATCACTAACGTTTTTATTGGCATCATCTTCTGCTGATTCACTAGCCATTGTTTTTTCTAAAACAACGTTATCACCAGCACAATCAATTAATTGTTTGAAATTACTTTTCAAATCTTCAAATGTATCAGAAAAATTGTACTTTTCCTTAGTTGAATCTTCGAAGTTGTCCTCTTCTAAGCTGTCTTTGGCTATTGTCTCCAAAGAATTGGTTTTAGGAGTGTGTAAGTTCCTGATATCTGGTTCCATTTCATATTTTTCTTCATCTTTCGTCATTAATTTATCGGTCAAAGTCATAAATTCTTCTAAATCTTCTGGATTTTCCGTGAATTTAGTGTAGGTCTCGCCACTTCCATAGCGGCTCTCAATTTCATTACTCGGTTCTTCAGTCACTGGATCCAAAGATTTTTCTTCAATGGAATCATAAAGTTCATTACTGACATCGAGTTCATTATTATCTTCAAAATTTTCTGCAGATAATTCATCCGTTTCTTCACTTTTGTAATCCTTTTCAGATTTAGCATCATCCTGTTTAATTTCGGTAATTTCGATCTTCTTCAAACTTTCTGTACTTGGCTGACTCGGTTTACTTTTAAAGGCTTGTGACAAATTGCTAGTGGATTCTACGTTATCCGAAGTGAAGTTTTCGGAATTGCTAATAGTTGTCAAGGAATTTTTTGAGATGGAAACAGAAAGGTATTCTTTCGAGTCCGTTGATTCATAGGTTTCCCTAATACGCGTGTCACAGGATTTTGGTACCATAGTTGGATTTTGGTATAAAAGTTCAACAGACAGCTCAGGTTCAATTTCTTTACTGACAGTAATATCTTTTGTTTTTGCTTTTCTACTGCTTTTTGGTTCTGTATAGTCGTGGATAACACAAGGGACACAGAGCAGTTCTGTATTGATGCCAACAGACTGACAGTTTCTGCTAGAGTTGGGCGATATGTCGTCTAGACTGTCTAAGCTCATGCTGGTTTCTTTAACTATCTTTTTGGTTTCTTTTTCTTTGCGTTTTTTCTTGTCTCTTTCTGGCATTACAATTGTATTTGATTTTGCTGGAACATCGCGCCTGCTTATAGGGACTCTGTTTTTAAGGGTGTTTGATCTTCGAGATTTCGATGTCTCTGGTTGTTCATTGCTCTCGATAAGATTCTTACTTACGAGGCTTTCAGATATTTTAGTTTTAGTATTTTTGGCTATTCGTGGTATTGTATTTTCTACTTTAGGTGGGCTTACGACTTCTATACCATCTTCATTAACAGGAATTTCTTCTGAGATATCATTTATACCTTTCTTAGGAATAGGTATTAAGCTTTTTTCGCGCTTAGCTGATCTAGCAGACGGTTTAATCTCCTCACGTTTTTCTTTAGCTCTTTCGTTAAATTTTGTAGCAATTTCTTCGAGCTTTTTCAATTGTTGTTGCTTTTTGATGCTCTGTCTCTTTTTTTGTTTTAGTGGTTCGGTCTTATTGATTTTTGGGTCGGTATTACTTTGTTGGAGGAGGGATGGATCAGGTTCTTGGGCAGCGCTAGGAGAGGGGAAAGGAAGGATGCTTTAGATTTTGGACACTTGTAACAAACAAGGAGACAGGAACGATAAATCCTTCAAACTCAACAAAATTAAAACAAAAAAGTCCTTCCTTTCCCCTTATTTGCTATGGGACTATGCAAAGTTTGGAACACATTTATATAATTACAGTAGTTTCAAGTGAACATACCTGGTGCTGCTTAGGTCTCTGGCAAGTCTTGCTTGTCTGGCCCTGACATTAGCATCGCCAGATGAGTTGCTTAGTGAATTCCTTGTGTTTCTGATGACTGGCACATGAGGGGAAGTCTCTTCGTGATCGTTGCTTGATACTGATTCTGAAACATTTATTCTTTATTCTTTATTGTACACAATAAAATAATACATTAAAAATACAGATAGTAAGGGCATGTACAAAGGCGAGCTTAACCCTAAAAAGAGTTTTCTTCCAGCAAACCTTGAGGCTAGAGAGAGACCGTTAAAAGCACAGGGTCATAGTGTACACAAGAAAATAATAATTAGATAGTAGGTAACTTAGATTTATATTAATTTTAAAACTAATTTATAAATATATAAAAATATACCTATGTATATATATTAAGTACTTACAGTATAATATAATACATATAAAATAAGTACGTATAATAAATAGATACCTACATATTTTATACTACCGCAATATAAAGATGATATACCTACATAAATACTTACCTATAAACATATACATACAATTTAACATTTATTGAGATGTGATAGTGCTCTTTAACTTTGCTCTTGAATATGTTTAATGATTTAGATTCACGTATAGTGTGAGGAAGGGCATTCCAAAGCCTTAAACAGTGAAAGAGTCACCGTAGCGACTCGAGGAGTGAGAAGGAGTTCTAAGAAGAAGTGATTTGGAGGGCCTACAAGGTTCCCCACGTGGAACTAGAAAATCAAATCGTTCACGCAGGTACGATGGAGAAAGAGGACTATGAAGAATATTGTAAAGGAGAGTCACTACGTGAAGGTCACGACGACGACGGATAGGGAGCCACTTAAGTTGTGATCTGAACTCAGAGACATGATCAAATTTGCGCAGTCCAAAAATAAAACGGATGCACAAGTTTTGAAGACGCTCGAGTTTGTTCAGGAGTTCTTCAGTAGCATCTAGAAAACAGACATCGGCATAGTCCAGATGAGGCAACATCAAAGCCTGAGCAAGGGTTATTTTATTTGTTTGTTAACCTAGAACTAGAAGCATAAGATTACCCCGACTGGTGGCACTAAGGTATTCGTCAAGGTGGAATTAATTTTCCTCGTACCTGACCAATCAGACTATGATTCTATAGGTAGGTCTACAAGCCTGCACCGAATTTAAAACCATTAATTCCTATCAGTAAGCTGTTTTACTGTTTATTTAAATACTAGTTGCACCCCGGTGAATAAGTTAATACAATTTAAATACCTCCCGTTCCCGTAGGAATACTGGGATCAAAAGTAGTCTATGTGTTAATCCAGGATATAAAGCTATCCTGGCACCAAATTTCATTCAAATCCGTCGAGCCGTTTGAGCGTGAAGGAGTAACAAACATACACACACACACACACTTACACTTTTATAATATTAGTGTAATTTAGCTTTTATTCGATTTTGATCGAACATGGAGCATAAAGAAGTATACCCCACAGGTATTTTCTTATTATACCCAGTACATTAGTATTACCTGAAGCCCTAGTGCGGCCCTGTCTGTAATCTCCATACTCCGTTGGCGGCGACACGCCTCGCGTCGACTCCACCGAGGCCGATCGACTGTTGGACGATTTGTCGCGCGTCTGGGACGACCTTTAACAAACGACAATCAATAACCACTCAGCATTCGAAATACTTCAGACTCTAGTTTTAGTATTTGCTAGATGGTTGCTCAATCAGTTTCGTAAATCGATTTGCGTGTGTGAAATCTTTAGTCGCGAAGTTGTCTTCACGCTTCGATTAGTTATGATGACTGTAATTTCAGTTCCTGTCTATGCTCTTACTAGAATTGAACATTAACGAACCTAAAAACCTTTACAAAAACGATCAAATATCATTCACTTGCAAGGAAGGAAAGGCATAACTACAAACCTGCGACCTCTCACAGGCGGAGCCTTATATTGCGTGCGTGCATTTAATCGTTGTTTAGCATCAGCGATATGTTGCGGAGGCTGCAGCGGTGCAGTTGGTAGGATCTTAGCCTTATCCGCGCACCATTCCACGTGGCGTTCGAAAGCGCGTACGCCAAAATTGCGACTGCAATGCGGACATTTTTGAAGCTCTGCTATTGGCTGAAAAAAGTACTAAAATCAGCATCGTAACAAAAGTAATTATCATCAGCTATAAGCATCTTGTCACGACGCATGTCCGACAACTTGAGGGGAGATCTATAGCATTTCTAGAGGTGGCTTCACGGCGAATGGCGGAATGAACTGGACATTCGAGTTGACATTAAACCGTAATAGCAGGCAGCAATGAGAAAGCGTTTGCCCTATGGGACGATGGACGAAACAAAAGCAACTTGTAGGCTAGGTGGCAGACCTACTGTCTTTCGAATGTGGTGATTGGTGGGTGTCGCGTGCTTTCGGACGGTAACTTTCTGCTGAAAGTAGATAAAACAAGAATAGTTACAGCCAATGAGAAAAGTAACTTTATAGTCGGTGAGGGGACGGCCTGGAAAATAGAAAATCACAATACCTAGCATTGAAAGCTGTCGTATTATTTATAAATAAGTAGGTACAATTACGAGTTCGAGCAAGTACCCACAGATTAAAGTTTTTATTTGTATTTCTATTTCTTTAAATATACTAGACACATTACTTTAACAACATTATTTTATTGTTGTCTAAATGACATTTTTGATCATGATCACGGCTTTTTTATAAGGGGCTCAACTGGCTCTAATTGTATTTTGTACAGATATGTAAATAAAAACATGTAGTAGTTTAGTTTCTGCAAACAATGTTCATATAGTTAAAAGGGCTGTTTCTATAAGTTATATCTCCTCTCGTGAGTAGGTAGATACAGAAACTGAATGACGAAACATACTTTGTAGGTAGGTACTGTATTAATGAGGTAGTTTACGAAAGCGATATATCCCACACAACACATTTGAATTATAAAGATTCAAAAACGGAGTGGTATGTTAACGACAGTAAAATTAACATTACAAAATACACAAACAATAAGATCAGCATCAGACTGATGGACAGTCGTGACATGGCTCGACGAGGTTTATGTTGAGTTGTAGGTAGTTTAGATTATTCTTCTGCTTCCTTGCAGTGATGTCTAACACGAGCGGCCTACTTCTGAACATCATACAACAGACAAACAATTCCTGGTTATTATTAACCGTTAAGTACCTACTACCAACGTATAAGCTAATAGCTATTTGTGTTTCAGTTGTGAAGGCATAGCACAACCAGAGGAAGGAGGAGTCTTTGAAGGATTTTTGTACAATTTTGTAATGCATCTAGCTGCCCAGTTTATAACTCAAAATGGATCACAGTGACAAGGACACACATATTTATTTGAACGTAGATTTAACCTTGACACTGAATTGTATTGTGGGAAGTTATGTAGTGTTCATATCCGCAACAGATGTTTCATAGATGTCTTTAGAAAGGAGATTTTAAGTAATTTTGATGTTATTCCTGCTAAAGTGCTGACATAGATATTTTTATAAGTACTTTTGGCATAATTAAACAATGAGATTTGGAACTAATTCGATACCTACCCTACCACCCATTATAAAGGCAGTACCTAAATAAATAGTGAAAGCGGATTAATTAGGTATGGGATAAATCTGAAGATAAGATGATGTTCTTTTAAGGTACACAGCTAGTATGTAGTTTAAGCTTTCTCCCATAGATTCTTGTCTGTTTTGACTTTAGTCCTATTAGCAGACGTACGAAGTTTTACCTATCACGACTAAATTACACGGAGAAAGTTTCCTAGTTAGTGTAGTTACTCCTACTCTAGCAAGGGATGTGAAGTTTAGCTTGAAAGTTCATATAATGTACCTAAATATGGTTGCCAACCATAAAGGATCCTTCGTTTTGTGAATCTAAACTTTTTAGCAAACTAAGGACACCTTCTTACGGTGGAAACACACTACACAATTACTAATTACTACACTGATATAATCATATTAGTCTCTCGCAGAGTCGCAAAAAAGCTTTATTATACTTAGGTGGATTTAATGAAGCTTTCTCGTAAACTGCTAGAAACGAACCTTATTAAAACCTTATATATTTTTATTAAAAAAACAAGGTTTGCTTGTATTATAATTAAATACATTTGATCTCACCTTGGTGATAGCATTGCGTACTGATTGTACTTTGGGTTTCGGCGTGGGCTTGGCTGTGGGCGGCGGACTCTTCTCAAGAAAGGGACTGTTCTCAGGAAGACCAAAGTTCTTTGGCAAATACTGTTCCAAATCAGTACCTGGAATAGATGCAATGCCGTCAGATTTTACGTGATCGCTTCAAATTTAAGATTCAATAAGAAAGTGTAGGTACGAAAAATTCAGAGTATTTTCAAAGAATAGATTTCAGAATGAAATAGATCAATACTGTTTTTAATTTTCCTTGATAGTTAACCTTTACTAAATTTTAAATACCAGGCTCTACTTGTTAGTAGAGCCTTCGCATATTTATGCAATTTCAACACATTGCTCTACAAAGACGCAACTCTAGTCTACACAAAACAAACAAGATCAAACCAACAACTCCAACAAGACGCACATGCGAGATGCCAAGCAAACAACAAGCCATTTTAAACTTAATTATAATTAGTGACAGCACCATAGTGTTTGACAGCACCATAGTGTTCAATGTGTTCATTTAATGTCGCATAATAAGGCGATGTTGACATTGTGTCAGGGTCGTGTCTAGGTGCATAGATAAAGGATCAGGATTCCCTTCTAATTCTATACATGCTTGAAGTTCTAACAATTAGCTGCACAAGTCTTCAGGTATTGCGGGAATTGCGTGTTCTTCTAAGCCATTCAAGTGCAAGTAAAAGTAAATTATCGTCTATGCTCAGATCAAACTAGCAAAGAGTCCCGTAGGTACTCCTACGTAACGATAAATCCATCTCTAACACCCTGTTTCTCGAACGCAGATTATCTCTAAAATTAACTAATCAATCTATCGATTGTTATCTAGCAGAATACGCAAAGTACGACAAGGAATCATTATGATTTTAAATTAAAATTTTATCTCTTTATAAGAGGTTCACACTTGCCCCTGGGTAAATCCTGGATACGAACCTGCAAAAAGCGTGGGCGTTTATTGCTAAATGCACACATGTATTATGCCAAGTTAAATAACCTATGCAAAACACTTTATGAGCGTTTTACTTGCCACTTGAAGTAGAACGCAGACATTGTCATTTGAATTGTTTGAAGATGTAGTTTTAAACAAAGTGTTGGCCAGTTCCTTTGTTATTGTTTATTTGTGTCGAATCTATTATTACGTATGTAGGTACCTATAATACTATAAGCAGTTTTTATGAAGTGTACTAGATTTCCAGAAAATCTGAGAAATACTTTGCAATCTCACGTCACTTAATGATCGAAACATGCTTGTTTTACAGTCGTATCTTATAAACAACATTACATTTCACTGTAAGAGGATAATTTGTCATGTTTGTAACCTATTAAGATAAGATATGATAAGAATACTACCTATGCTTTCTCTTATTTTAGACTATCTATTTGCAAACACACTTCACTCGAATGTTATTTCTAAATATTGCGACTATACATTTATTAAGTGTTAGATTTTCATTCGCATACAAACATAATAGTTATGGAAATGAATGGCTGTGTCATGTATGTGGATTGATACTTTCACCCACTCACCGGAATTAGCACCGTTCGCCGCGATCAGCCCTTTATACCCGCAAAAACATAATTTTATCATTTTACATAAATAAATCATGCTAATAATAGTCTAGAAAACCAAAAATACGCTACTGTTTAAAACTATTTACAATTTAAAACCACTAGGTACTATAAAAGCCCCTTTATAAAACAGGGGGCACGCAGGAATACTGTGGTAACTGCTAAATAAAATAAGCATCAAGGTAATAAAAGCGAAATCAAATCTTAACGGCCCGATTAGTATGGAAACTCAATCTCGGATTCCACCGCCAACCATGTTTACAAGCATCAAAATCAGAAATAGATCTAAATAAACCTTTTATGGGCAATAAGTCCCGATGGAGATAGTAAATAGGGATAATTACCTTCTCGCCTCTGTCTGGAGGAATCGAAAGTTTTTCGTTTCTTGACAGTCATTTTCTCGCATATTTTGATGTGTTTTGCGAGGGAAGGTGGTAGGAAGGTGCGGCCGCAGACGAGGCATGGCATCAAGGGCTGTGGACCCGAGGGTTCAGGGGCCACAGGGGCCTTGGGGTGAGTGGGCACTGGAGGGGAGGGAGGAGGGCCGGCGCGGGTCGGCGGAGGAGTTCTGATAAGGGGCCGGAAATCGTCATGGCAGGGAGAAGCGTCCCCGGCCGGCTCCGGGGACGCTGAGCGCGAAGACTTTGATGATTGCTGTTGTTGGTGATGTTTCTTGCCTGTGAAAGAAGAAATTGCTTTTACTTATTGATTCACTAATTCGACAACACGAAGGATCTTGATTATAATAATAGTTGCATAAACAAATTATTATCTAACAAGTATGAAATTACATATTCTCTACCTCTTTTGAATATAGATATTGTTCTGGAAAAGGTACACAATGTGGCTTGTATTCATAATCATCGGTTTAGCCATTATCGTATATGATGTTTTTATAAAAACCCATTAACGACCACAATTTTCGTACAAAATAAACGTTGATCACGCGCGCTGCAAACCAGTTCGCTAAACTTAGACACGAAGAAACTAGATTCCTCTTCGGACATCGGACCGTTACGAACCTATTTCTTAAGCGCATTTTTAAGTTTCCTAGAACATTGCTACATAAAATAACTTTTGTGAATGTTAAAGGAACGATACTATTTTAATGCCATTCAGAGTCAAACCATACGCAAGGGCGCTGGCGAGTAAACACGCTGACGTAAGCTCATAACCTCCGTATCGATTAGTAAAATTATGGTCTAGGTCACGCGATCTGAGACTAAATGGCGAAAATATCATAGGAGCATAAACCGTCTAGTCCTTGGTGAAAATCACTAGAATGTTGTTGAAATGTGGCGTGCTTTTTAATGTTTTATCAATCTATCCCTGAATAATGAACTTATAAGCTTGCTGATTAAACGGCTAAGTACTAAATCTAATTTTAATTAGAGCGACCAGAAAAAAACCCATTCCAAAACCTTTCTAAAAACAATCGTTCGTATGAGCAAAGACGATTAATATCTAGAAGACAGACAAAGGCCATACACAAAATCGTAACCCGATCCCGCAGTACCAGATAGCCTGAAAACTTTAAAACATCAATTTTATCCAAGAAATTTCAATACTTAGTAGTAGGTAGCAACAATATTCAATATTTAAACATTTTTAACTAGAAAGTAATTGAAATTTCTTGGATAAAATTGATGTTTTAGAGCTTTCAGGCTATTTTTTAGGGTTACGATTTTGTGTATGGCCTTTGTCTGTCTTCTAGATATTAATCGTCTTTGGTATGAGCAAGTGGCCAACTCTGGCTGCTGATTACTAATAATAATAGGATATCGAAGTTACATACTCTACTTAGATAGATACTTATTCTGTAATGTGTTATTTCGCACTTGTAAAAGACATGATCTCGCCATAAATTAATTGAATTTGACAAAGACGAATTGAAAGATGCGTGGGCCGCAAAAGACCGACTGTTCTGAAGTAGATTTGAGCTCAGCCGTAAAACGAATGCCTTGATTATAGATAGTCTACAATAATTGACTTTATAAAATGCTAGGCAAACTATGGTCAACTTTGAAGGTCTTCTTTCCTGACCTGCTAATTAATAGTAAATGAACGTGGACCGCTTCCTTTTCAAATCCATAGGTACTTGTTAGCCATTAATAATCCGGTTATATTACTATACAAATATTTTAAAGCTATGCGTACGTACGATATGATGTTATTTAATGAGGTAAATCCGCAATTCCAACTCTGCGAAACCTGCTTTGCGACCTTGAATACCTTTACATATAAAGCATACAACTCGTATTTACATTGATTCTTAGCGATAGGAGCGCGGCATGGTTTGTTTTTTATGCTTGGGATAGGACTAAGCTGGGTTTATAGGATAATAAATAATCAGTTATAAACCCGGAGTTCCCGAAGAGCGGGTGGCTGAACTCAGAGCTGCTCAGGCGATCCCGATCGAGGGCATTCGAGTGGTGCATGACTCGACTACTAATTGACTTTAGTTGGACAGGGTGAAACGGTTTAAAATGGGAACATCTTGATATTTTATAGTAGCAATTGACACAATTTCGAGTATGGATTGGCGTGAGGTTACATTATCTATTTTAACGTTCGTTGTACCCACATACATTATGCCGAGCAAGTTCAAGTGCGATTTTTTTTTAATCCTTAATTTTAAAATTGTCACGTATTAAGAAAGTCCTCTAAGACGCCTTACCAAAACCCACTTAAAATTCAGCACTTGGTTGAGATGCGGAACGCGTCTCAGGATTTTACCAATTTTATTCTTTGCGTTTGGAAGATGTTTGTCGTTCCCAATGTCGAGGAGCATTCATCTCGTATGCAGTGCACGGTACATCGCTCACGTGGCTCGAACACAAATTGCTACAGGTTTTGTTTAACATGTTGTGGCTGTTAACAAGCAGGCCGCTGTCTGCTGGCATCGGCAGACGGAGACGGAGCACATCAAAGGATGCAACACAAGTGACGAGCGGAAAGCTACTAATGGGCCAGCCGAGATGTTACAAAGATTATGTCTCTAAAGATGATAGATAACATTGAGGACCGGAAGGTGACTGCAGAAAATAGATATTTTTACAAAGGATTTATTACACAAAAATCTGTACGGTCGAGTACCTAGTAAAAACGCATAACACTAAAGTACTGCAACGCAATACTTTGTTAAACAAGTATATGGAAACCATATAAGTACCAATGACGCAAGTCAATACAAAACAGCAGGTTTTATTTACTTCAAAACCGCTCATGCCTTGTGCATCAAACATTTTTTAATTGCAGCCGCAAGCAACTCGAGCCGACCTGAATATTTTCCACCACATATCTCGCGAGGAACAAGACCTGATAATTGTACCGGTTGTGATTTATCTGTTACCTGATAGATTTAACACGATTCACTATACTGCAAGATTATCATTGAGGATTTCAGTGACATCCTCATTGAGTAAAATATATTTAAACTTTATAGGCGGCCTAGGAAATAAATCAAGAAATCAGATTTAAATAAACAAAGTGTTATAGGCGCAAGGGCACATTTATAGGAGGGGTACAGGAAGGACAGCGTATCAGGTGAAAAGTCCCGAAGGGTGAGGGTGACAGTGCTTGTCCGTTCCTGGTACTGCAAAATGCTTAAGGTGTTGCGAGGGGAAACTTTCTTGAACAACGGATGCCAACATAAATAAAATAACTCGATAAGAATGAAATCAGATTCTTGGCTTAAATGTTATGAAAAGTAAGCCGTATGTGAAAATACTACGTTGCGTGGAATAAGGCACAGATGAGCAGAACTATACCAAAGTTCATTATTTACCTATGCTGCCTATATGCTTTTATTATTATTCATTTATTTATTTACCTATGCTTCCGAGAACTGTGATCTTGTGTATAGGATTAAGTACCGCCACAAAAGCAGATTGTTTCCCTTTATGGTTCAGAAACACACACAAGAATATAAATGATGAAGATAATGTTGATAGAGGATCAATCTATTAATATTCTACGGGTATCCATTACACCGGATAAAGTCGACGGAAGAAACACTCCTCTCGAAACTTATAGAAGCTATTTCGTTACCAAACAAATCATAATCCTTGTAAGTAGTAGTACCAAGTAGTACTTCAGTAGCCGAATTGAGCAATGCAATAATTTTCAGTAGAGAAGAAAGCGTATCTTTATTAGAAGTTTAATTATGCACTACGATTCGCGTGAAGAATGTAATAACCACGAAATTACTTCCTATTTGAGCAAATATTGATGACGAAGATTACATAGAGATACTTTTTCTAATAACCATTTAGGCAGCTGTAGGTAAGGCCGTCCAATGCTGATGACCCGCTACAAGCGAGACGAATTGATGGGTCATGTGAAAACTCTCACTATAATTCCATATCTTTAATGAAAAGCCTCTCGATTTCCATTGAAAGGTATGGTGTGAAAATATGACTGATGATGATAAGACAGAGTGAGTAAGCCCCTGTTTCATAATCATTGTTGTAAAATAAAGACAAGACGTTGGGACAGTCGTCTGGTCTGACAGTATCAGATGCAGTTTGGTTGACATAACGTCAATCATGCATGACCGTTGTTTGTTTTAGTCACGAAGTTGTTTAGAAGGTTTTTATGTAGCAGTCTTCTGATGAAATAATAAATTAATCTCAGACCGATCTAGACAGTATCTCACACTTTCATACAAAGGTTAGGTGAAGCAATGTGTCCGTGAGAACTCGTATGCAAACAACTGATAGGTATGCTTATTCGAGAGTTTGCTCACTTTGTTCACGCCTTTGAAGTGAATAGGTCACTTCGAAACGCAAGAAATGCATCTTGTGAAAACATGTTTGTTTACACTTTACATGCATTTATCTAGTGTTTTAATCAATGTATAGGCAATAGGTATCCGTAATCTTTACTTTAAAATATAAAACACTTTAATTAGTTACCTTTAGCAATTAAAACTTAATTATAACAGTGAAAGTAAAACAGATCACATTTCGAAAGGTCTCGCGCCAGTAAACAAATAGAAAATGCTTGCATAGCAAGATGCCGATGAAATCCAATATCAATATCTCGGATATCTTCCGGGAGGCAGGCAAACATAAGTCTCTAACAATACGCTTTCTTTTAAGCTGGACAATGATGAATACGCCAAGCTGGCATGCCTAATTTATATCAAGTGGAAAGAAAATTACGTTGATCAAGATATCTTACTTTGAACACATGCTAGCTTTAAATTTTAAAATTTTAGTTTATGTAGGTAGTATATTCGAAAACAATGATTGATAACTCAAGGACAAGTAGGTACCTACGATGTGGCGTACCTACTGACTACTGAGGCTTATAGATATTTTTAAAGACAACAATGAAGTCAACCTGACATTTAACCCGCATGTTCATAAAACAATAATGATAAAAACAATACAGTCATTAAACCGACAAGCTGTCATTACCACAGATACACCGCAAACTAATAGTTAGGCGGTAGGTGGTTATTATTGTACATTTCAGACAGATTTCTCTATTAAAAGCATTAAAAAAACGTATCAAAAAGATAATAAACGACGTAAGAAGTCAAATAAAACAAACAACATATCATTTTAAGAGTCACGTCAGCGATTATATCAGGTGTATAAAAACACGATTTTTTTTCCCACGGATAAAGTATGACATACTCGTACTATTATGAAATTCGGGTAATTTGTATAGTGCTAGTGTCAGTGATAGATGGTGAAGAAAATGAAGGAGACTCATCAAGAACAAAGGTTAATGATGACAGCGACATCTTAGTTAGATGCGTTATATAAAAGTTAATGGATTAATACATTAGTAAGACCTATGAGAAAATATGAAACGAAATGCCTCATAAAGTTCAGAGTGGAATAATCACCTTTCTTACAACCAATCCGTAAACCGCAAAACATTGTTAAAATTAACAATTTTAAACTTCAACTGAAAACCACTTGCTTGGAGAGCACTTGCTTACGCACTGACTGAACTGAAAAGTAATATGTACCTATAAGTAACACTGATAACTTAACATATTCGCCTGGTAGAGTTCAAGCCATATGCTTATCAGTCGTGCCTATTGTTACTAAGCTATACAAATACTATACTAGGTTCGTTCGTTCGTTCGTCCGTATAAGCAAGTGGCCACTCTGGTGCTCTGATGACGGAGTTTTCAGGCCGCCCAGAGGCCTCCGTCATAGCTTAAATACTTTAAAAGTCAATTTAACGTGCCCTCCGAAGCACGGAAGCGCTCAGGTGTTAATTCCACTTGCGGTCACCCATCCTAGTTGTGACCGCTCAGGACGATGCTTAACTTCGACGATCTATCAAGAACGTCTTAGCAAGCTTCGCCACGAGCGCTTCGAACTTTACTAGGTAACTTTATGCTACACATAGGTTTGGATCTAGAGGTTTGGTAACACAAACCTCAACTATTGTCATTTTATGTATTCGAGTTATTGTCATCTAATGCCATTTACAGCGCTGTTTTTTAATAGACGTTTTGTTTTAAAATGCTATTGTATGTAATGAATGCTTTCTTCGCACATAATTTTATTGGTTACTTTTGGTTTTTGTTCACAACGTTGACGATTGCCATTGTTTTGGTGTTTCAATGAATGCATAAAGTGTTTTGCTGGAATTGCTACCGGTTTTTGCTATAATGATTGTAAATGTCATACGATATTTATTTAAATTTACAAAGAAATGATAAGACTAAACAGTAGTGTTAAATCATTAGGACCGCATTGAATACCTACTTAGTCAAAGTAACATAATTTTAATGCGGTGTACCTAATTTTCGAATTGTAAACCTACCTTCCTACATAGGTATTATAATGAAACGAAAAATAATTTAATTTACTATTCAAAACCTTTAACTTGACGATCAATAATAACAATATTTAAAGGTTTATACAAGCAATGAAGATTCTTAGAACCGGTTAAAATTTACATAATTTTGTACTATGTAACACTTCTTGTTTTCTGCCGTATATTATAGTAACAGTCACTTACATACAGGTATTAATACTACGTAATTTAAATTAAATGTGATTTGGAATTTGTTACGCTTTCAAGTCCTAACCTCAGACCTCTCCTCATATAGTAACATTAACGAGGCCCCAGGCTAAAGCTAGTTTTAAATAACATATTATGGTATTGGTGTCAATTCAGATATCGCAAAAACTAAACTAATTTGACAGCACTAAAATTCATACCATCCTTTCATTCCGATCGTTATGAAAGAGAAGGCACCATTTTTAGTGCTGTCAAATTAGTTTAGTTTAGTTTTTGCGACATCTAAATTGACACCATTGTCAGTGTAACCACCTTTTTATTTTGTAATCAATGTACGAAATCAACATGCATCTGCAGTCTGCAGTGCGCAACCTTTACAAACTTATTATAAAGCAACGCCCATCTTTCACCCTTCGAGAATTTATAGACCTTTTAAGATACTTCAAAGAAGTCCCGAGTGGAGCGAGCAGCTGTTCATCCGTTGCCAAGTGGGGTAACACAAAAAAAAATCCCATCATGAACTAGAATTTCTGACAAGCCACTTTTTACTTAAGATACACTTAGAAATGCCTGAAGCCTTTAACAACGGCTTCTTAGAGCGCTAGTTATTTCGAAAATTCATGCAGCAAAATTCCAAGTGACTGTAGGTAGAGAAAACATCCAATACGCTCATAATTGCAGTAAAGAGAGATTCGAATCAATTTAAGCTGCTGAATTAAGTATGAATGTTGAATTAATTACAATTTCAAATCAGAAAAGAAATCATCATGTTCAAGTTGAGGTAATGTATTCTGATAAATACAGGTCCTAAATAAATATAGAGCCAGAGGTTTAGAAAAACCCTAAAAGAAATCATTTCAGATAAAACAAATCAATATTATCAATATAAGCAGATTTTTAAATGTGGTGAAGCATCTGAAAATGTAAACTCCACTGTTACAAATACCAACATTGAAGTCGATTTATAATTTTTAAATGTATTCTCTGTATCTATTACAATTAATAAAATATATTTATTGTAACATACCCTTTTTAGAGCCAAAAATAGACTTGAGCCTAGAAATGGTGCTTTTCTTCATTTTTTTCATCAATATCCTGAATCACACAAGTGTAGAAGACATCCGTACACAAGAGACAGAAATACACTCGACACTACGTCCTCAAGTTTTTCAAGCGATCTCAGCTTTTTGCTCTTTTTGTCGTTCTTATTTCCGTGCTACGAAAATAGTCCAAACGCAACACTTGCACCGGCGCAGACACATCACTCATAAGTATTATTGCATTGAACACGAAATGAAACCTCACACTTTATGGTCCATGGAGCCTGAGCACTCAACAAGCGAGAAAAAACTAAAAATTATAAGCAAAACAAAAGTCATGAACACGCAGTATAATATCTGCAAACATACTAGCACTGGAGCCTAGTCAGTAACTTGGTATTATCTTCATTATCGCTGCGCAAACAAACGTCGAGGTGAAATTAAGTGTCCGAAAAAACACAATTACAAGCACAAGTTACCAGCAGACGATCAAAATGAATACTGAAGTCAAATATTTATGAATCAATCTACCAGCAAGATAACACGTTCGCGATAACTGTGACGAACTCAAAAAGGGCGCAAGCGGCGGTTACACAACATGCCGGCAGTTTATGATCAACAAGATTCCGAACGAGATGATCCTAAATCTATCAGGCGGGAACCATCTCACTGACGCCTATTCTTGGTCGTGCTGCGAACGCAACTAAACACGCAGCGGCGCACACGCAACGCACAGGAATAATAGAGAGTTGACCGGTATACGACGAACTGGCACAAAAATTGACACGAAACTGTGAACCCTCTCCCGTTAAAGTCCAGTTTCCGTCTGAACTTAATCAACCGTGAAAACTAATTGAACTTGTAAAAGTAACATTTGAACTACATCAGTGTCACAGGCGACAACTGACAACACCGGAGGCGCAGCATCCGTTGAATTCTTTTTAAAGATGGAATTTAACGTATGGCACTTTCGGAAAACGAGCCGATTCGAATGAGGATAATGGGCTCGGACTACGAATAAATCACTAGGGGTGCGAGAGAAATAGGAATATAAAAGTTCACCGAAGTATGGGGACGAAAGAGTAGGACAATGTAACTATGCAAAAAAATCACCCTTGATTTTAAAGATGTGTGAACTTTTTGTGGAATGCAGGATCGTGGGAATTTTAATACTAAAATAAGAGATAAATGTATATCTAATATGGAAAAGTTACTACATTTGCCAGTTCTCCTTTAATTACCAAATCTAATAAATTAGAGGCCGGCCGGCCGGCGCCGTTAACGGAAACATAACGCATCCTCTTCGCCGACAAAATTAGTCCTGTTGAAATGACTTCCTCAATTTATTTTAAGGTTTAACAACAAACACACTTAGATCAATTTGGTTTAGGTAAACTATTTTGGTGGCAAAATAATTATCATGATAAAGATCATTGGCAATTAAATGTTGAAATCAAAATGATCACGACTGGACCAAGATGCGGTAGACAAATTCTTTCCGATCTATTTAGTCATTTTAGACTTTGAAGTTTTAAGATGTATAAGGGGTCAGAGTATGTCCAATCCAAATACATATTTGGTAGATACCCACATTTTGCAGAAGTTAACATTTCCAAAAATGTATCAAAAAATGTCCCATCGAAACTATTAGAAAACTAACCTATGTTTCCTCACGACGTTTTCCTTCAACGTTTAGAGCTCGTATTAATGCTCATATAGGTACATTTTCCGAAACGAACAATTTATTGATGCACGACCGGATTCGAACCCCCGACCTTCAGATCGAAAAACGAGGTACTAATCCATTTGGGCAACACGGCTTTTTTATTAAATTTTACGAGAACAAAAAGCATCATACTATACCTGTTATTGGCAATTAGACTTAGGCAAGATGTAAAAGTCAACTAGAAGTGTTTATTTCGCAAACAACTAAAACCATGAAATAGGTTGTTATTGAATATGCCTTGTGTTGCCAGTTGTGACATTTACTGTTCCAAGTAGGTACCTAAATGTTATGTTTGTTGAGGTTTGTTTCATCATCTTAGAAGCAGCACTGATGAAACTATCGTTATCAATCAATCGGTAATACGGTGCGTTATCAATCAATCATGATATTTCTAACTGCTCTGCTATGATGAATAAGCACTGCATCAATTCGCAAAACACTTAAAAGTGATTGAAAAACAATTCAAATCTCTGGAATGAATAGTCTATTACTTCAAATGATCAATCTATCCAAACGCCAATGTAGATGCGAAGTTAACTGAGGTCAATGAGGAATATTAGTATCATATTGCAGCTGCATGGTTGCACAAAGAAAGGGTTAGCGAATAGAGATGCTGTGAGAGAGAAAAGGAGAGAGTAATGATATACATTTGTAATTTGCTTTGGTGCAGCATTGCAAGCAATGGCGCGCGACGGGCCGCTCTCCTGCATCATGCTCGGATGCACGTCCCGACACACGGCCTGGACAACTTATGTAAAAACATTTTACATATTGCACGCATCACTGCCGTATTCTATTACTGAGTCGTTGGCTCTCATCTGAGCATTCATAAGACATAAAAATCAAGTCATTTAAGGTAATTATATAAGGCTGTCCTACAAACGATGACAACAATATTTTCTTACTAGACACACTGTTCAGTTCAGTGTATCATTATGAGCAATATTGACTTTACATAATCTTGCTTTTATGATTTAGGAATATATTACATTGCCTGTAGGACCTATTATGCTTTATGTATTATAATTAAACAATCAGTTTACGTAAGTATTGATACGGAAACTTTACAGTGAACTTTAGCTTGACAGCTAAATTTGATCCATGATCATGGTGTAACATAATATAGATTTGTCAAAAAAATATGTCCGTACAATATTCGATTACCCACGGTTGAATTGCACCGCACTCTACTTTCCGTTATCGATATTCTAGTCAAGCAAGACACACTGACATGAGATAGAGACAGTTTGAGGACAAAGCCGTTGCATATCATTAAACTTGAAATCTATAACACGAATTTGCAACAAATCAATCAGTATGTAGACTGAATAAGAGATTTATTTCACAACATACTATTTTTTTGTTTAAAAGGTTTTTAGTAAATGAATAACCGATTGATAAACCTAAGTAAAGCATCATAGCTACTAAGAACTAAGTAGTACTAACAGTACTAAGAAAGGATTACGTCATAGAGGACCAGAAAAAAACGAACAATGGGCGATGTGAGACGCATTTTGCCAACGGCCAGTTCTGCCAGGCCAATTGCAAGTAAACAAACTTATCAAACCAAGAAACAAACGTACCTACGTGTTTATGCTCCAACTGAACCAACGGCTACGTTTATCCTATTATTTGTTGTGGTGGCACAAGGAAATGACGTAACGGTCACAGATCCAGGTCCTGGCAAATGAGACAATAGATTCAATTTCACTTTCAATGCACGCCGAGCGACGAACGAGGGAGCTTCCTTTCTTATCGAGTTACTAAAGGATGTCAGACAGAACGTATCGATTTTAATTGGCAATTTAACGGCAAATTGGTCGGGATGTAAATTTTATAAAGAGAATCAACTGATTTTCAATGTCAACGTTCATCTACTACACAAGCACTTTTGACCACAGGTGTTCGCTTCAATATTAATAACTTATTGTGGGCGTAGTAATGAAAGATAATCATCATATCGTAGTTAAAATAAATTTGATATGATCATGATATTACTGTTCCTAATTTTTTGAGTCCTATTTTGTTTAAGATATATAAGGTCTATAGCCACATTTTTTGCTACTTTGCAGTAAAATACAATAAATGTCCTGGGTGACGACAAACCATCTTCATAGAAAGCGTCAAATGAAATGATAGAAAATAAGCTACCAGATAAAAATAAATATAGTAAGTAACAGTAAATTTCCTCGCAGATGACTTGCCGTGCCGTACAGCAAATAATGAACAAGACGTGACTGTTACTTATTAAACGTAAAGCTTACCAGAGTTTTTACAAGGTATACAAACAGAAAGCCGTTAAATGGTTATTATGTAAAAGTTATGAATGAAATTGTAATCAAGGTCAAAGTTGACGAATAAACAATAATGAATGAATCGTAAACGATGAAATCGCAGATACGAAGCCTCAAACCCACGCGTATTACAAAAGCATATGCAAATAAAAGTAGACAGCCGATATACGGTACACTGGATAATGTAGTAAAAGCACGGATCACGATGGAAAAGAGGTCAAAAGAAGAATGTTTGATTGATGATGCCAATTTCCTATTGAGCGCTTATAAAGTATAAGTACGTGCAGGCCTATTTGCGTGTTTGTATTAGCGTTTGTTATGGAGGCCATTACGAAATATCTGGCAAAGTATCTAGGCAATTGCGTTCATTCAAAGAAAATAATTCGAAATGTTTTAACTCAGTTCATTAGGAACATATTTATTTCTATAAATAATAGCAAGAGTACAAGGACAAGATGTTTTCAATTTACAACTTTCAATAAAGAAGTCAATAAATGTTTATGTTATGGCACGCAGCTAGACGCAATCAGTTAAATCATTGTCCAACAAGCAGTACTTGTGTTTTAGAAACATTTAAGAAATGAATCGAGATACTTTGAACGTTTAAATCGAATGTTTGAAATAAATAAAGAAGGATTGTGAATCTGATGTGATAAGTTAAAACCATTTGATTTTAAGCTACAATCGAAAGATGACCACAACAACAAAGGAACATGTTATTAAAAGGCTTCGATATGACGCAGCACATCAGGTGGGCGACTAAACGATGCCCACACAAAAGTTCGTCGAACGAATATGCAATTCACACGGAACAAGATACAATCTTTGACGGAATTAGTAACACGATCTCAACATTCACAATGCACTCCTCACTGTGTGAATTGAAAGAATATCGTGATCACTTTCACGTAATGAATTACCGAATTAAAATTACGAAGTCATGTTTCAAATCTATTGCTATTTATTACTTGTAATTTCGAAATAACTATAGCTTTGTGGCCAATAAATCTGACAGAAGTTTACCGATAGCCGCAGATACAGATCTGTGCTTTTAAATTTCTAATAGCAGTATCACAACTCCGGTAATGAAAGTTTGTTGTACCTCTTAGATTGTTTGGTAAAATAAAAATAACAAAGTGAAATATTTATCTTACCTACTCATAGATGATAATACAGTAGTACACAATACTAACAAGTCAAGCGTTCTAAGAAAATAAGTAGGTAGGTACCCTACCAAAAGAAAGTTTCCTCTGCTATGGTATGAAAACTTAGATTCCATTCCCAATAGATATATCAGAATTTATAATAGACTTACGAGTTTACTTCAATAAAATAAAAATCGTCTGATTTTGAAAATTTTCTACTCAATTGCTTTAACCTAGGTAATAGAAACTAAAACAGATTTTTTCCTATTAAGCCCGGGTGACACGAGGCTAGTATTTTGAAGCTAGGATAGTAAGCTAGAAGGGGTCACTAGCTTGGTTTCTAGCTTACCTACTAGCCTGGATTGTAACCAAGCTAGTGCTGTCTACACGAAGCTAGGAAATTTCAAGCTAGTCAAGTCAGTAGTGAGTTGTGCTTAACCTGATAACACGTATACGTAAAAATGAACAGTGTGCGTAAGAGAAAAGCAATTCTTTATTTAGTATGTCGCGTATTTTTTCTAGTGACGAGTCTCGCATTTGCTTGTCCTTGTAAGATGGAATACTTGCATTCCACAAACATTCCTCTTCTCTGTACAATTGAACGAATTTTAAATTAATTTCGTCCGCTAATTTCGGCATTTTAACAAATTGCACGCACTCTCACCACGCTCTCCGACTGCACACTAGCTTAGGTTCGCTAGCTTCGCGGTTGACACGAAGCTAGTAACGAAGCCAGGATAGTAAAACGGGTGGTGGGGGGCGCCTACTAGCTTGAAAAATAGAACCCCAAGCTATTAAACTATCCTGGCTTGAGGCACTAGCTTGCTAGCTTCCACACTAGCTTACTAGCTTGTAAACGAAGCTAGTTCCGTCTACACGAAGCTAGTGTCACTAGCTTATTAGCTTGGCAGCACTAGCTTGGCTCACTAGCTTGATTTACTAGCCTCGTGTCACCCGGGCTTTATAGATGAGAGTACATCAGAGTAAAGTTATAGTAGAGTTTCTTACGGAATGAACGTACTAGTAGTACCTACTCTCATCTGCGGTAGCGCATTGAAAATAATCAAGATAAATTATCAAAGAAAACATTCTGCTGCAAGGTTTTATCACGATAACTCTACTTGAGCTTCTGAAAAAAGATTTTAATTTCAACTACACTGACTGCACAGGAAATATACTCGTATGACAAAACGTCCTATAAGCGATCTTTTATCATCAGCAGGAGTAGGTCGACTTAGGTCGTTGGTCTAAAATCCTCTGCTCTTTGTCGAACCAAGCAACCTGACCAGACCAGCAGGCCTAACATGTGCAACGTGAGATAAGTCACACGCGAGACGACAAATTTTGTCAGTCTCGACAATTTTCTCGTTTACCCTAACATGCACGCCGCGATCGAGATGTTTGTCGTCGTAGACTTGCTCTATCTCACGTCGAGAAACCAATAATACCCTATAAAGAAAAACAAAAAATCTTTGAAGATTTCTAATGTAGCAACACCGGCCTCGTTCATTCTATTTGTCTGATATCCTATGAACGCGACCTAAAAATGTCAAATATATTGATTTTTCAAAAGTCATCTCGTTGTCTTTGTCTTCTTCTTCTTTATTTTGGCTAAATTTACCAAATATTTAGACCACAATTCCGAGGGAAAGAAAAGAAAACAGCAAAAGTTAGAGGTTAGAGCGCGAAACGGCAAAAACCAATTTCGAAAACGAATTCGAATTTTGCATTTTCTAGAAAGATGAGCGCCACGAATAAAAGATTGTGAGTCCCAATGTTTTGATGCAATGGCTTGCTCAGTAAATAGATTTAACGCGAGTGTTTTGTGAAAACGGACTAAATATCTACCTAACTGCACTTTTCATTTCAGCGTTCGAAGCAATAAAGATCAAATAAACTTTTTATGTCAATATAATGACGTGACGACGCACCCAGAGTTCGCGGCAGGTGACTACCGGTCACCACTCGGGGCTCGCCAGAATGAAGAGGAGTGGGTCCGCTAAAATATTTTTGTAGAATTACTAGCAGTTCCTTGCGGTTTCACCTGCATAGTTTCCGTCGCCGTGGAAATACCGGAATCAATTATAGCCTAAGTTACTCAGTGATAATGTAGCTTTCTAATGGCAAAAGATTGAAAAGTTGGTAAACAACAGTTTTTGGTGCATAATTGGTTTGTTGATCTCAATGTTTTCTGTTTATCTTTGTGTCATATACCTACTTACTATTTTATAAAGAAAATCTTTTCAAATATACCTATTGGTTTCATTTAATTTTAATACATAAGTATGCTGTATAAGGATATACAATAGGTACAAACGATTTACAAGAGACCTACTATAAAAGTAAAAATAGCCAAAATTCTAATTAAAAAAAAATTTATTAATTTATTAGCAATCTACGAATTCAACTAGTCCATCAATGGACTGTAAACCGTCGACACGTTGATTGTACGTGGACTGTTGAATTAATTAGTTAATTCATTCAACGCACACCTCTACATCACATGGTGCACTTGCCAAATAATGCGTTAATTGAAGAGCTGCACAATTTCGGCTCGTCTAGCTTGGGCTATCCGAAGCAGTTCGGCTGCTTAAAATCAAAACATAGTAACTCCTTAAAACAAAAATGTTCAGGAGAGCCAAAAAACAGGTCGGCTACTTTGAGTCGTTAGCCCGAAGAAACTAGAAGAGATAGCGATTTGGATGTTTTGCGAAAAGTTGTGCTATATCGTTGACATTTTAGTTTGTAATACTGGTAATCGTTTTGGAGTTTAGTTGCACTTAAATCGCTCATACTTTATTTTTTTTTGTGAATTTACCCAAATATGACTGTAAAAACAATACAAAAACCTAGTAAGTCTATATAAAACTCCTAAGTGAGATAACACAATTCCCTCATTACAACAAATTTAATATTTTACAACAACATTATCAATAGCCAGTTAGTAGATAAGTTATAAACTTAACATTTTCAGTAAATTATCCACTGAAAATGTTAAATTAATAGCATAACAAACCATTAAAATAAGAAAATTCGGCTTTGGCACATTCATTACACGAAAGCTAGCACAACCCACTAGCTCTGTTAGCTTTTTTATGAAGATAATGCAAATAAAATTCATTTTTAAAATTATGTCACGTTTCTTACTAAAAAACTGCACTTACTAAGCGAAATTTCATTGATTTTACTATCGGCGCCAAATTATAAACATAGCAAGTTGGTATTTCAAATTCATAACTTAGTAAGTCGCTTGAGCTGCTAGGGTTTTAAAATTGTATTCATAGATACTAAGTTTTGAATTTGTACTTCAAGGAAATTTTCGTAATCATGCCAAATTGCTCAGATTTGCTAAATTATATCTTTAAATTTACGTATAAAACTGGGTGTTTTAAGGTCCACATCGTTTTGATACTGTCTAGTAGGTCGAAAAATGCCAAAAACCGTTTTTTTTTAAAAACATCTGTTACTATGTTTTGAATTTGGGCAGCCGAGATCAGCAGGTGTGTTGCTATCTTGTATGCTGTCATTTTTTAATTGGTCCCTTCGTCCAATGGCAACCTGTAATAAAATACAATTTTTTATACATTAAACAGTAAGATTGGGTGTAATACAGGTAAACGACGTACTTAAAAGGTTTCTTTTATTCAAAGTTTGTATGTACACAATATCATGCCTTACCCACAATATTGAGAGAAAACGGACAGGGACTTCCATTTGCTTTGGTCCTGACACTCCCTTTTCGACACATTCACCATTTACATTATTTACATAGATAGGTACCTACCTGAAATTCTTCACTAAATTATAAACTAAACTATGCAACTTGCATAGATAATTTTTAATGCTTTTTACTTATTTTACTTATTAGAGTAATCGAAAATAGAGTTTATTCATTTATAAATAGGTTGTCTAAGTAGGGTAGGTACTTACTTTTAAATGTGCCGGTAATCCCTGACTGTTAGGAGGCTCCAAGTCGGGCAGTAGTGCCTCTATAACATAAGCGCCATGGCCTTATTTATTCTCCAAATTCGTTGGAACTCCCGAGTCCCGGAGATCAAAGGGGTCGCACATATCTCTGATGGCTCTCCGCTGTATTTTTCTCGTCTCTCGGTCTCGGAAAACACTAGTTTATAATTGAAATATGGTACCGCCATTGTTACGTTTACTCTCTTGTCGTCTACTCGTCCTCAAAAAGTACGACGAGAAAATACAAGCGCTCTCTCGTGCAGAAGTGTCATAATTTAGTCGCACATGTTAGCGTTTGTCGACAAAAGAGACCACAGAAAAAAAATATACGCGTTTTGTCTACATTTGACAGAACGAGACGAGTTCTGTAAGCTGCCATGTTAGAGCATGTAGACATAACGAGATATCTCTATTTTAGACGACAAAACGCGACGAGAAGATTTTGTCACGTTGCACATGTTAGGCCTACAGGCCAGTACTTTCAAAAGTGACATGCACAATCACCATCATCATTGTAATGATTCATCTGACATATTAAAGAGGCACTCAGTGGTATTGTGTGATGATCATTAGCGCTCGTTTTAGATAGACCGTTGGCTATTTACCACACATTGAATAAAAAACGAAGAAAGAGCTGCATGAAAGACAGTATAACTTGTTGTATTTAAACTTAAGTTTAAAAGTTGTACCTATGGTTTAGATTTTTAGAAGTCTACTTTTTTCTGCCAAATAAAAATGTGAAATGTGGTATATCGTGTGCAGAAATTTTATATCAATGCTAAAGCACGATGTCTCGAAGGAAAGTTATAATAAAAAATAGAATAATAAATGATTAGGTAAACTAGGTAGGTAACTAATATGAGAAAACACGAACAAAGATGAACCATTTAGCTTTGGATAAGCGTTGTATAAGCTACTAGACTAAGTTTACGTAAACTGAGAAATTAAAATAACCCGTTGCATCTCATGTTGAAAAGAAGCTGAAGTGGATAAGATTGTAAGTTACAAGTTTTTAACGACTATTTTGTCGATTATGCTGTTGAAAACACGTAGAGAACGAACTGGAATACGTATTCCGTGATTGTATCGAGCACAATCTGTAACTGAAATTAATGAAACGTAGACAGGAGGTTGAGTGAGACTGTTAAACCGTTAAAATTTATAGAATTACATCCTTTTTAAGAAATAGCAAGCATTAACACAGAAAAGTTTCCTGAAACTTCAACAAATAAGTTCCAAAAGCAATCGTTAAATTTCTATCGTCTTTTAATTTCTTAGAAAAGCCTAATTTTCGACACATTCTATGATCGATGCGAACTTTCGCAAAAGCCGCAATCTCTTCTAATTTGCGCCAGATCTAGCACAGATTAGCTCATTGTTTTTATGGCCTAAGCTCTACGGTCGGTGTTTAATTAAATGACGTAATATTATTGCGCACCATTGCATAGATTCAACTAATTACTGTCCGCGTCTTTGTCCATCTAGCCTTAGCCTTTTTATGTTAAAAGATTTAAAATAACAGTGCAATTTAAATATTTAATCAATTTAGTTAAACCTTTATAGTGGTGTCAATTCAAATGTCGCCAAAACGAAACTGATTTAACAGCACTAAAAATGTTTAGAAAGGTCTGATTTTATAGGAAGTTATGTAGGTAGGTAAGTAGGTACTGGGAACCTTACTTAGGTACCTACCTACCTACTTATGTATTTATTTAGCAACTAGCTGCTCCCCGCGGTGTTAGGTACCCGCGGTGAATAGCTCCCGTTTCCGTTGAAATACTGGGATCAAAAGTAGCCTATTTTTTAATCCAGGGTAAATATACCTAAGCAATCCTGGTAAGTACCTACGTACCTACCTACCAAATTTCATTCAAATTCGTCCAGCTGTTTGAGCGTGAAATAGTAACAAACACGCCATGCACACACAAATTTTCACCTTTTTAATAATAAGTGTGCTATTGTGATAAACAACGTAGGTAGGTAGGTAAGGTAGGTACCTACCTTATAAATATAGGACACAATGGTTTCCAAAAAAATATACACCTAGGTACACAAGTATGTAGGTAAGTAGTAGGTAGGTACTAGGTACCAATAAGATAATCTATAGGTGCCTACCTACTTGATTGATTGATGTAAGTAGGTAAGTACTTATATTCAATATTTTTCTAGACTGGAGTTGACTAGGTACGGATATCTACGAAATCGTAATAAGTAAGTAGGTACATTTTAGTAATATTTTCTGAGAGCTTAGAAAGAAGTAAATCTGTTCTTGTTTTATAATTTAATCGCTTCAGTGAGTCATTTATGAATAACATTTCGTTTAGAAACTCAAAATGAATAGGAAAATAATACAAAAAATAGCTTACCTTCAATAATCTCCATGTCGATTCCGGCCAAAAAAGTTATAAAATTTCTTCCCAAATTACAACGTTTCTATGACGACGCATGACAGCAAAACTCTAATCCTCTAATCAGTGTTGCCAGTGGCAGGTAGTGAAATATAACAAGAGACAGGTCAAAAAGTAACATTTTCACTAGAAAAGTTACATTACCTTTAGTTTTGCATGACAAAGTTATATATTATTTAGAAAATATTTTGAAGATAAAAGCAACGTGGTTTTGCCTATGGTCGGTTTTTACATTGCGCGGAACGATGCGAGCGAAGCGTGCAAAATTTTTTTGAAGAAAAAAGCGACGTGACTGTTGGATATTGTGTATGGTTGGGTCGGTTAATAGTTTGCTAGAATCGATGCTAGCAAAGCGAGCAAAATTTTTTTGAAGATAAAAGCGACGTGTCTCTTGATATTGTGTATGGTGGGGTCGGACAATATTGCGCTAGAATCGGTGCGAGCGAAGCGAGCAAAATTTTTTGAAGAAAATTTGTTCGCAATGTACTAAAGCTGATAAAACGCGTGCTAATCGAGCTTTGAACCAAGCGAGCGGAGCGAAGAATTATAATAAATACAAATGACAACATTAAGAAAGTTATTAAACCGACTTCAATTTAGTAAAGTGGAGAGCAATGTTCTGCTCTCTTGAGGTACATTTTCTGCATTACTCTGAAGATCCTCATCAGATCCTCAAAATTTTTTGGGACTACCTCGACTACTTTTGTATTTCTTTGCTTGCCGCAATCGACTGGACTCATAGCAGCGATTGACTGGTCGATCGGGATCGACCACCCCTGCACTATAAGTACCTAACTACACTCCACTTAGATGCTTTTTAAAATCACAAAAACTAATACGTTTACATTTTATGGTTCATTGATTAAATTGACTGCAGGAAATCAGCACGTTAAAATATAAATACAATTGAGAACTTAGCTTCCTATTTAATTTTAACTGCGTTTACCTTTACTTTGTCATCAATAAATATGAAAAACGTCATCTTAATAATGAATGGAGACAGGGTAGCTAATTTGAACTGGTAGTTAAAGTTTATTTTGAATTACCTAAAAGTAACACAAAAGTAACATATTGAGTCGTGTAACATGGAGGTAACATGAGAGGGTCAAAAGTAACGTAAAATGTTACAAAAGTTACATTCTGGCAACGCTGCCTCTAATCGGATTCTCATTGGTTGATTAATATTTCTATCTATCAAATGTTTGAACTTCAAATTCAAGCCTTGCTGTCAATGTCATCTTACCACGCCTATCCAAAGACAAATTAGATAGTTTTGTTGATTCACATTACAACGATATTTTTCATTGTTACTTGCAACCATCCTAGTAGTCTGTGCTTGCAACCCTCAGTTACATACAACACAAATTTGGACAACACTCGTGATATAGTCCGCGCCACGTAAAAAGAGCGCTGGAAAAAAGTGGAGGGGGTATGTTTGCGCATGGCTACACTCGCGCACGAAAGTACTAATCATAATGTAGGTAGTGTTGTAGCTGGGCGGCCGGCTCGGGCAGGCTAGTATACACCGTTTTAACACCTATTTTTTATTGTCAACAGTTGATCTGACTACTTTTGTCAACACAATAAATATTATGTGTTTGTAATAAATATTTTACTCATTTCAAAATTTATGTCACTGTCTTTCATGAATAAAATAAATAAATTACTTACTTAGATGAATAACATTAATGGAATTATTATTAAAAACATGTTTTAGTCAGTTTTAATTGTTAAATTTAAATAAGTAAGTAAGTACTAACCTACAAAATTCAGGTATTGTTGATACATTGTTTTATTATCATCAACAGCATTTTTAACAGCCTCTCTCTTCATAAAACTATATACCTACGTCATAAATAATTTTTCAGATTTTTCTATGTAAAACCATTTCGTAAGCGAAAACTTTTGTACGCGATGATATTTTGCGAACGAATTTGACGTAGTGACAGCGCGGGAAGCTAAGGACTGCTGACGAACCAATAGCACGCGCCGAATCAATGACAGCGTTACCCCTTCACCCCGCGCCGCAGTCCACACCACCAATCTGACCTAAAAATCGACTCTGCGCAGCTTGTCAGCCAGCGCTCTTTTTACGTGGCGCGACCTATACCACATCAGCAAAAGCAGAGACAGAGTAAAAGTACATATTGATACTTCTATAGTGATTTTATTCTCTTTGGATACTTCGACAAACTAAACTGCCCATTTCCACTACTCACTGAGGAAAATTTGACAAAGCAATGATGGGCTCGCAATGGAATGCTAACTTCTGCAATTTAGCTCATTAAGTAGGTACCTATAGCCAGTTCGACGAATAGTTGGACAAGTTACTCGTCCAACTACCCATTACTATTACATATACCTACTTATATTATTATTAGTATTAAGTATATTATATAATTTACTTATAGTCTTACATTACATATAGGTAGGTACTATTACATGCTCTTGGCAACTACCTAGGTACTATCTTGAAAACTCAGATGCGAAGTGTTATTTTCTTGTTAAATTAAATTGTTTGTCGTATACCTACCTACAATTCTCATTCAACTCATTCAAGTCTCATTCAATAACCTACCTATCTTTGGTTTTGCTTAGCTGGAAAATATTTGACATACCTAACTTCCATACAAAAAATTACAAATATCTAACCACAGTAAGCAAAACCAAAGATAGGTAGGTTATTGAGACTGGCCGATAGGCAACAACAAAGAAACATTATTCTGGATAACCTAATAAAAATAAGAGTTATTAAAAATAAAGATTTGTAGTAGGTAATGGGAGTAAAAATACCATAGGTACTAACATAAAGTATTCAGGTACTCAGTACTCAGTAGGTACTCAGGATTCAGCCAGCGCAGAGCCTGTAGCAAATTCTGTAAAGAGGCCACAGAGTACTTTTGTATAACATGAAAAATGAGGCCCTCAGCCCTCCCTCAGTTTGCATTTGGTTTGCATTAGGATTTACTTACGTAATTAATTAGGTAAATAAAAGTTGCTGTTATCCGCGAAGGCTCTATGAAGGAGCGAAGGCAAAATCATTATGAAGCTTATTATTCGAGCAAAGCTAACGGATTTAACTAAGACAAATACAACACATAAATTACACTTGGTTTTGTTTACCGTATGTACCTATAGAAAAAACTGGCTGTTTGTCAATTATCTTTCTCATTGTGTGGTGAGACAGAACACATACCTAAGTTACTCTGCTTGCATGAGCACATGACATGACGCATGTTCTGAATCAGAACATGCGTCATGTCATGTGCGGAGAGTGGAGAGCGCCTCGTGGCCAACAACACGTAAGATCAGAAGTTCTGATCTTACGTTACGTGTTATTAGCCACGAGGCGCTCTCCTTCGAAGAGCACCGAAATGAGTGACTGACGGGGTTCCTTATAAATGCACACCAAACATTTCAAATCTTTGTACTGTGGAACAGATCAGATAAACTGGCAGCACTGAAATTCATAGACAAAAGTAAACGTTGTTGAGAGTTGACGTGCAATTTGTGCAGTCGTCAAGTTATTTCTTTGTATTTTGCTGTATATATTTTGTAGTTATCCTGTTTTGTGAAGTGATTTGATAAATCAAGCCTTCAACTATGGGTCTCACTATTTCAAGTGTCTTTACCAGGCTTTTTGGTAAAAAGCAAATGCGTATTCTTATGGGTGAGTATCGTAACATTGACAGCTCATCGTTCGTAGATTGCGTACATTTGATAATATTTTATTGTTATTGGGCTATTTTGTGAGTTGTTTAAAGATTGTGCCCGTTTATTTCGCAGTGGGCCTCGATGCCGCTGGGAAAACAACTATACTTTACAAGCTGAAGTTGGGAGAGATCGTAACAACGATACCGACTATCGGCTTCAATGTGGAAACTGTGGAGTACAAAAACATCAGTTTCACAGTGTGGGACGTTGGTGGCCAGGACAAGATTAGGCCCCTGTGGCGCCACTACTATCAAAACACCCAGGGACTTATATTTGTGGTTGATTCTAGTGACGTCAAAAGAATACAAGAAGCCGAAAATGAGTTGGCTAATATGGTATGTTTTGTGTTTAAAATGCTATTTATTCAAATCATAATCATTGTATATTTATTTATTTAGGCAAAGCCAACAGTACACATTGCTTAACTAGCTTCTGCCTGAAGCTAAGTTCTTGTGGTACAAGCAACAGAATAGACGTTTTATGCTGTTCCTACATTGTATTTCCGCCTGTCAAAAGTTATATTAAAATTGTAGTTCAAACATAGACATTCAGACATATCACAGTTGGCCACTTGCTCATACGAACTTACTTTTTACAGTTATTTAATTCTATATAACTTATTTTTAAATACCTAGTTAAAAAATAATCTCTTTGTGTTATAGCTAAAAGAAGACGAGCTCAATGATGCAGTTATATTGGTATTTGCCAACAAACAGGATATGCCTAATGCTATGTCTGCAGCTGAACTCACAAACGCACTGAATTTAAACAGTCTGAGAAATCGTCGTGTAAGTATGGAAAAAGGCTAACTTCCTTAGTATAGAAATAAAACATACTACTATTGAAACTATTAGAACTACCCCAGACTTTAAGCTGGGTTTACCACAGGTCATTTTCAGTAGCTAACATACACATCTCAATCAAAAGTACACATTAAGTATGCTACACATATTTTCATAGTAAGTTCAATAGACATACTGATGATTAGTTAAAGAATTGGCTTAATTGGTTAAACATCCAATAATCCGGCACCCTCCCCCGCGCCTCCCTAGACCCTCTTCTAGGCCGAGCACTATCATTGCACAACCGTACATCTTTACCTGCTGTTTTTCAAGTGAGAATAGTTAAAAAAACAAGTAATTGGAAACACAAGACTTACTTTGAATGACAAAATGGACATTTAAAAGAAGTTATGTAGTGGTGACAACGATTTTTTCTAGATTCCACTAATAGTTTTTTTGTTTTCAACTGCCAGTAAATATTTTTTTTAGATTATTTCCTCATTGGCCATAGCCTAAAAATTTTATGCTGTTTTGTAAACTAAATTTTTTTTCAGTGGTACATCCAAGCTACATGTGCAACACAAGGTAATGGACTCTATGAAGGTCTGGACTGGCTTTCCAATGAACTGGCAAAGAAATGAGGTGCAACAGAATCAAAGGTTGTTGGGAGAATATTCTATTACGTAAATGTATGAAAGCTTCCAACTGTGAATATTGTTCAACATGAACATAAAAGACTATAATTCTTTGTAATTTGACTATTGGTTTTAATTTTATTGTAATGTCTGCATCATACCTATTTCCCTGCACAAGTTTGGGTAAGTTTTTCTGGTAATTAGTTTTTTCTATAATTATCAGTGATATGAACCCTGACTTGGGCAAGGTACTAATTATGTGACAGGCATATTTCTAGTTAGCTTTTTCATATTGATCACTAGTGGTGGTATTTGCAGTTACTGTCAAAAGGCCCCAAGTAGAACATAATATATAGCACACTCATCTGACTAATTCTGCATTAACATGGTGTGTAAAAATTTAAAAAGATTTTTTTATTGCAAAAACATAGACTATCTCACCACTCACATGGCAAAAATTTGGTAATTTAGGTTACAAACTAATAAAAACACAATAGACTAACCTACTTCAATGTAAAACATATTAGATTACACTGTCATCTAAAACAATGGTAGATATATAATTACATACTTACTTGAAAACAACACATCCATGTACTTACAAAATTTTTTATATCTTGAAGAAGCTACACTGTATTTCATTTTCAAAAAATTTTAGATAGAAAATTGTTATATTTTAATAACTAAAATCAACTTATCTATTACTTGATTAGCAAAGCCATTTTAGTAAATCTATTTATTTGAACACCTCCAAGTAGTCAGCCCAGAATAGAGCAATGTGGAAAAAGCTTGTCAACATTTCCGTCAAGGCGTTTCAGGATGGCCACGACTCAGCAATGAAGATTACGACTTAGAAGTAATCAGCATTAGAATTAGTAGGAAAAGTCTTCCCAAACATATCTAATTATTGAATATGAATATTTTTTCAAAGACTTTCATTATCTATACTTACTACAAAGTCAGTTGATCATACTAATATTCTGATGCTACTCTGCTCTACTTGGAGCTGCTCAAATAATAATAATTACAAATAAGAATTACTTACGTGAAGGCATCTTCGATTGATTCATCGACAATCAATGTCTAGAAATTCGTTGATATTTTAAGTTTGTAATTCTCTCTGCAATCTAAACTGCAAACTTAATAACGCACTTGGAGTGGACTATCTTAAATTATTATTTTTATCATAGGTTAACCTATTTTTATTTATGTTTTCAAATTTATTTCTTCTTACCAAGTTTTTATGTGACTAACGACGAAGCTAACAAACATAATATTAAGTTTAGAAGTGTCTGATAATAACTTGGTGGGATAGGTCTTTAGTTTATAAGGTTATACTGCATTTCATTATGGATGATATTAATTATTCGCGTATTTATGTATTTAACTATTGTTTTTCCTAAATAAAATATGTAATCATTTATCCAACGGCGTTGTCTGTCTGTGGGTTGTATCAGTATGAAGAAGCACAAATGTTTGTCTCTTTGAATAAGCTGTTAATTGGTCTGTGTTTGTGAAGTTGGTCTGTAAATTGTACTGTATTTATCCAACATTGCCTTGAACACGTTTTTATGGATAGGATAAGTACCGTATATTACATTTAGTCAACATTATATTTAGTCACTTGAAAACATTCCTAGCTTTTCTACAGAATATTTTTAAGGACCACAGACTTTTTCAACATCATCGAGCGAGTGTTTATAATGTTAGATTTCGGCCAAAAATATGATATTCAATATAATTCTGTTTCTTATGCTAGAAAACTTCAACAAAACCATAATCTTGCAGCTTGGTTATTTGTAGTACCTATCGTACGCTTTGTTACAATTAATACTTGCTGAATCTGGTCAGGTTTATTTCTCAAAATAAACCTTTATCAAGAGCATTCAAATGTTTCTAGAAAATGGTTTGTAATAAATCTTGCGCTTTTTATTATTTTAGTGTTCCTTTTAATTGATGATGAAAAGAAAGATATCGGCATTGTGGTAACTGTGTGCTTCACATTCATGCTTCGCAAGGCATTTATTGATATATTTACGAATGATAGTGTCAAATAAAGTATAGGTGTAAATAAAACGACATTTTATTGAAAAATCCCTGTATTCAATCTTAAAATAGTTTTTGTGCAGTAAAACTGATAGCATGACTTATATTTATCGCTAGACCATTAGCAACACTTACTGATAACAATTTGAAATAAATATATAGGTAGGGGAAGCAGGGTAACGGTGGTTAACGGGGAGCAGAGGTTAATTGTAAATAACTAAGTCTGTGTTTAGGTCACACACACGCAAAATTAACAGAAGAGTGCCGCGCGATATACGGTTCGGTCAATCCAGTACACTCACTGATGTAACAGGAGGCGAAGGCGTCGTTGCGGTCTGAGCCTTTACTGAGTACCTCAGTAAATATTTACCACTTTTTGGAAAATGATTTTCGACTGTCTTTACTTGCTATTTAGAATTAAATACTGCAAAATAGGTATCAGCAACAATCGAATTTTGTATGTACCATATCCGTTCTCATAAATAGTACTAGAATGTCATAAATTTCGAAAAAACTTAAATTAACGGCCAATGGGGAAGGGTGATTAATTTTACATAGGGTAACGGTGGATCAGGGATTCCCAGTAAAAAACATAGGTAGGTATTACAAATATCTCGAATGGTTTACTATTTTTTATTTATATTTGAGTAGGTAGGTACAATGGCACTAACTAACGTTCTGAAACGTTGATAGAGCTGGTTATGAATCAAGTCCTCAAGCTGATTCAGGAAGACAAGATGCTCAATCGGCATCCAAACGCAAAAATACTGTATTTTTTCTTACTTCATTATTGTTTTTTTTTATTTTATTAGATGCGCCTTAACACGAGCTCTAAACGGTGAAGGAAAACATCGTGAGGAAACCAGTAAGCTTTCTAGCAGCGTCAATGGGCTTACAAGCTATCACGTAGATATGGAATGTTTACTTAAAATATGTATTTGGACATGCCTCTCACTACCCCTTAGACAATGACAGTTTCAAAATATCTAAAATAAAAAAAAACTAAAAGAATTGAATACGGTCGTGAATTATTTCATTAATTTTTATTAATGAATAGTGATGAGACAGATCTTATTGCATAAATATGTGATTTAAGAATAATAGTGTAGATAAATGCATTAATGTTTGTAACATATTAGATATAATAAGGTAACTCATACCACTTCACAATAAAATTATAAATTTAATTACCAAATACATTAAAATTATACATTTGTTTTCACTGTACCCCATATATTCACTCTACCCCGGCCTATGATCCAAGTTACCCCGGGCCTGTGGAACAGTGAATCATTTCCCATTTTTCTTTAAAAAGCCCATAAATCCTAAACTATAATAAATAGACTAAAAATTGCTTAGGACAATTATTAGCCAGATAATGTAGCTGTAGGATAAAACAATAATCAACCAGCTAGGTAAGATACAACCAGAGCTATGAGGTCTACAAACATTTGTGATCCACTGTTACCCTGCTTCCCCTACCTACCAGAATTTTTTGTATGAATTAGGTATGGTATCTTTTGATAGGTAGGTAGGTAGTAGGTACCTATATTTTTTATTTACTGCAACCTTAGGACCAATGCTATATATGTAGTGCCATTTTTGTAGAATTTAAAGGTGTAGGTACCTATCTATTTAATTGAAAATCTATAATAGATAGATCATAATAGCTGAATGCAGGTGTCGCAGGCCTAGACCCTACTCCCAAAACCGAAAACGCATTTAAAGGTACAGGCCAAAAATTTCCACAACCACACATACTAATGGGACTACGAGAAACAGTTCTCTTTCCCTCGTGGCAATTATTTCATATAGGCAACGCCGACACTTCGAAGGGTTAAACATTGTAAAAAAAACATTCTTATATCATCGCAGTTCAGTTTATGTTGGTTAATTATCTGAGGTAGGGCCCTAAACTAATAACAGTATTACTTGTGTCCCCAATCGGGTTTCCGTTTCTCAATAAAACTCCTTATTCCCTCCTGACCATCGCTCGAATTAATACAATCCACCATCACATCTTCACCTAGTTCATAAGCCTCGAACAAACTCAGATCTATTTGTTTATAGAAGAACTGTTTGCCTAACGAGACAATACTGCGGCTTTTGTATTTTATTTTGTCGACTATTTTCTCTACTTCAGCGTCTAATTTAGTCGCTGGCACTACTTTTGTGACTAGCCCGCTTTCGTACGCTTCTTTTGCGGTTAATGGTTCACCTGAAAACAATAAATAAATTATAAGTAGGTAAGTAATACTTTTGACGGAAGACAAACAAGCAAAGAGACATTGTTTATTCCGTGATCGTTGTAAATTGCTAAACTTTTTTATGGATATCGCACACTCTCTCTTTATTATAATAAGTTACTTTGGCTACCAGAATTAGATAGCGAAACTTACTATCGAAATGTTTGATGTTGACTTTGTTTAAAGTTACAGTTCTCGGCGTTTTATGTGGCACAGTAGTTCGAGACGATATTCAAATAAAATAGTAGAGCCCTCAACATCATCCCTAGGTATACCTGTAATATCAGCACTGATCTATGTACCTCTCTTAGAACTTATCTACCTACATACCTGTAAATAACATGTAAGTTGCTCTGGATTTAGGCACAGATCTTCCAACCGCTATTCCAGGAGTCGAGCAGAATACGCCAAAATTAGCTCTATAAAATAAAAATGTTACTTTACCATCAAATCATTGAAATAACAGAAGCAACGGAATGTCTATTATTTACCCAGGTGTTGAGAATTTGCTTGTCTCTGAGCACACGATCATGTCGCAAGTTGCTGCTAGCTGACAACCCGCAGCTGCCGCGAATCCATTTACCTACAAGATATTGTAATATTAGTTACTAAAGTATTAACTACTGAAATAACAAAGATTTTAAGGACGTACTTACGTCCGAAATTAATATTCAATCCGACGAACGATCGCAGATCTATTGCCATAGCAACGCCGTTATCTGTCAAAAAAATTGTGTTGTGTAACAAAGTTGCTATGGAGATAGATCAGCGATCGTTCGTCAGAGTGAAGTTCGTAAATAAATATTTAGGTAGGTACCTACTATTACCAAGGACGATAATCATAGTATACTTAGATAAACGATTTATCAACATCGACTCTACATCATCCTAGTAGGGTAGGTACGTACCTACCGTACCGGCTATAAATAAACTTGAAGCTAAGTTATCATCTACCAGCCCAGCCGAAACACATAGTCTAATCAAATTATTAAAAAAATACTCTTACCTTGGCTATTACAGGCACTGGACTCAGAACAATAGCTTTCATTAATTCCGTCGCTTTGTTAAATATTAACTTGTGGTGCTCGACACCAGTGCCTGATTGCTGAAATGAAAATGATACCTTTAAATATTTTACTTGAGAGGGTATTATTGTGACATCATGAAAAGTTTTACTTGGTTGTTTGAACATCTCATGATTCCTCTATTGTGGAATCATGATCGTAAATAGGTACCTTACCTACGCCCTACATTTAGGAAACATTTTTTTTAATCACGTGATCTTAACAGGATCTTACTAATTCTTTAAGGTTGTGACCAGCCGAAAAAACGTTTCCCTTCGCCGACAGGACTATAGTTCTCAGAGAGACATCGTCCTTGTCTTTACTAATCGCTTCTACTAAATGGTTCATCATGTCCAAAGACAGAGAATTTCTGAAACAATGTTAAAGATTTATTATTGAATTTTTATTTTGTCGGCTTAGCGCTTATTTAGAACTAGCTGCGTATAGCGCTACCTAAACATTATTTCTTCTAAGTTCATTTCTAGTAGGTACACTAGAAACCTACATTTTTAGTTGGAGATGATTGCTTCCACACGAAGTTTCTTACCTTACCAAAATAATTTGCCCTATTTAAAAAAATATATTAATTTTTATGTTCAGTTGGATGTCTTTAGTTAGCCACCATCCTAAGCATATTCGAAAGATTTGGCGATGTCTACTGTTAGGTTTAAAGAACTTTATTCTCATAAAAACACAATGGTTCACTTATAATGAGATACATGGAAATTTATATAAATAAGTTTTACCAACCTCTGGTACCTAGTGTTAGGTAGACTTATACTATTTATTATCTACTAAAATATAACTATAATTATTGGCTATTTACCATTACACTTATGTACCTACTTATCTTATGATCTGTTCCTGGTGATAACGTTATTTTAAGTGCCTGATTAAGTAAATTATTTAAAAGTACCTAGTCCAAAATTTGCTAACTTACTTTGTTTTCTCATGATTTAATGTTATTTCTCTTGTTCCATTTGTTTCTTTGGTGATCAAATATTGTGAACTAAGAGCGCGGTGCATAGACAACACCGGTCTTGCATATATTTTCTGAAACAAAACTTAATTTAGCCAAGTGTTCATAACTAACAACAATAAAATATACTTAACCCTATGGTTGTTACTTATCTCTTGGATCTGACTTACCGTAAAAGTCAATAACATTTTGTTTTTTAGCCTTTACACTTACACAAGCTTTTAAATTATAAACATGTAGTAGATACTAATCAATCTCTTCCTATAATATTATAACATTTAATTTTAGAAACACAATTGACTAGACTTATTAATCAGAAACGCCAAACAAAAATAAAATATATTATCTTTTAGTTAGATAAACTGACAGGCAGTGTTGCCATTACTTAAAAGCTACTAAGATGGTTATTTAATAAAACCACCAATTTGCGATGAGATCAATTTATTGGCAAATAACATTTATTAGACACATTTAATAACTAACTACTTAAAAATCGAGTACCTACTATGTTTATCACCTTAGCATAGAGATAGAAGTAAAATATGTAGGTATAATAAAAGCTGTTGATAATACTTTTGTGCTTAGCAATGTCACAATACTGAATCTAAAATAACCTAAAGATAAATTGTATGTATTTTAATGATATTAAGTGGAGATAAAGAAACAGAAAGGTACAGACAGGTAGATAAATTTGTAGAATTCGTATACAGCAATGGATTCATTTAGATTTTACATTCTACAAACACTAACGAATAGGTTTTTTTTTAATAATGATCAATTATGTAAATGTTGCCATTCTTATAAATCAAATTTCTAAAAGCCCCTGTAATTTACATCCCTTGGCCATTTTTCTGGGAGAAAATAGGTATTTCAAAAATATAATTGTTAAATAATAGCTAAATTAGATAAAGATAAGGTCAGTACTCACATACGGTATTAAGGTCAGTACTCACATACGGTATTACTCGATAGTTTTACTCGAAGTCGAGTAAATATCAACGTGTGGACCGCAAAACTCACAGCTAGAAGGCTCGCACCGAGCCGGCTCGATGGCTCGAACGGTTCGGTGAATACTGAACGGCGCGCCTCACTCGATAGATCAATGCTCAATGTGTGGACGAAAGCCCATGCCATGGCTTTACTCGTCAGTTTAGCTCGATCGAGTAATACTGTATGTGAGTACCGACCTTTAGACCATCTTGTATCACAAGCAACGGAAGATATCCTCCTTATTTTGGATCCCAACAGGGGACTTTCATGAATGATACATTAGCTGGAAATAATTTCCAGCTAATGTATCTTTACACTATCCAATAGTTTACGTACTTCTTTTTAACATAATCCATAATTAATTTGGAGATACTTTTGCCCAGCCAGCAGTAAGGAAACATGAATTAGAAAAAAAAACAATATCTATTGCGTGTATGTGTAGTGTGTACTGCTAACTTCTGCAAATTGTGGGCATATCTGTATTTGGACGTGCATCTGACTACCCACATCTTTAAAGAATTAAGAATGCCTAGAAAGATCAAAAACATTGTCTACCGCATCTTTGGGATAAAATCGTTCGTTCGTTAAAGATTCGAAAGAAAAAGGGTAGGTAGGTATTAAAGATTCGAAAAGAGAAGTCTTATGTCAGAAAATAATTATATCCAAGACTCGTATTTTGTAGTAATGGTATAAATTAGTACCATCTTCCAGAACCAGACTCCTCAGAACCTGATTGATCATCGTCTTCCAAGTAATCCGTCCTCGCGTCTTCGGCGGTGATCATACGTGTTACAGCACTGAAACAAAATTAATAATTCACTAGGGAACAACAGGAATCTTAGGTGTTAAGTACTTTGATGGTCTACGCCCTAGACCATCAAAGTACTTAACACCTAGGGCAGGGATGGCGAACCTTTACGTCTCGACGTGCCATTTTTCTAAAAAAAGTTTAAGTAGGTCATAGACGTGCCAAAGAATAATTTTGTCTAAACTAGTTCGCCCCGAACGACATCTCGTGCACCGTTGGTATATTTTGTACCTACTTGGTTCTACTACCCCATTTACGTCACTGTTGAGTTGACTAATTGACTTAACTCTCTTTTTAATTTGCCTGTTTCTTTATGTTCATGTTTTTTGAGATTTGTATCGTGTAGCATGTGGTGATGGTGAATATGTTTATGTAGGTACCTATATATAATTCACCTTAAAACCTGCTTTTCGAAGATGCTGCTTCTCTTCACCTCTCCCGTCGCCATGATCTTCATAGCGAGCACTTTGTCCAGTAAATTGCGTAGTTGGATCAACAGTACCGCAGTTTCTTTGTTGCAGCACACATTGATCGACTTTATGTCGATGACGCATTGATCAGCGTTGTCGCCTGCAAATATTTATTTTTAAGGAACATTGTTTTGTTTATACATCACTATTTTGTAACTACTTAAAAAAAATCAGTGCACTTAGGCCGGTATTCAGAGACCTGACTCAAGCGTCGATCTGTGCTTGAGCGTCGATTTAAGTATCGTTTCTTATTCAAGAACGTTACTTGAGAGTAGTTTTGCTGATCAGAGTTCAGCTGAGTCGAGTTCAGCTGAGTCGAGTTCACCTGAGTAATTCCTTATTCAAAAACCTCAATCAAATGAAATCGATGCTTGAGTTTGACATTTTTCAAAGGAATCTGAGTAAATGCTTGAGAGTGGTCTGGACCACGCTTGAGCATTTACTCAGATAGCATTTTTGTTTTGTTTTCAGTAAAAATGGATAATATATTCGATTCGTTGTATTTTCGAGGTCATCTAAGCATGCTAGAATAACGGACACACAAGACAAGACTTCAAAATATGCATGGGGACCTTGTTTCTGTTTCATACAGACAAATGTTATAAGGACTTGTGAATTTATAGTTAGTATTAGCACAGATAAAAGAATACTATTAGTTTAGTCTTGGTAGGTAGGTACTCATAAGGATTACTTACCTACTTTATTTATGTCGAAAACCTAAACACATTTGGTTTGGCTGGGGTAAAATAAAAAATAAATTGACAAAACTACCATAATGTTTTTATTATTTTACACACACTTATTTAAAACGTATTAAATAAAGTTTATAGAGTCACGGGAAACAGCTAATCGTTAGATCATGTCCAGGCTAAGCTTGTTGAGAGAGATCCTTCGTGTCTCGTCATCTTCAACGAGTGCTGGTGCTATCTTCCACAACGTTTGTGTCTACAAACACTACATAATGCATCAGACCAGGGCAAGAAGCACTACCGCCGATAACCAAGCAGTATTACCTGTCTTTGGTCAAAGCGTAAAAATAAATTCATTGATTTCACATTTTCATCCCGCGATTTGGCGATTGTTGAAATTTGATTGACTTGCTTGACGACTGACGTATGAATGAATGAATTTGTCAGTTTTCTAAAGTCGTTCCGTTACACGTTATTTTTACTTCACTTTCGAGAGTCGCCATTAATTTTTCATCCAGGCATTTTGAATTTCTGCGTATAACGGAATGGAAGTACAAAATAAATTAAAAATGTAAATGAGAACAGACTGAATTCATAAACAAAAAGGAATCGACACTTGAGACTCGATTTAGCTGAGCATTTACTCAAGCAACGTTCTTGAATACAAACGATACTTAAGCAACGAATCAATGCTTAAGCAGAGTTCCGCTGAACCGAGTTCAAATCGACGCTTGAGTCAGGTCTCTGAATACCGGCCTTAGTGTCTGTTACTGATTACATTTATAATATTAACATGTGTCACTCTCAAGACGCTTTACTAACTGCAATAACAAATGGCTCATGTAAAGAGCATAGTGCAATCGTTTAACTAGTGCGCTGTGCATCACTACGCATAATTATGTTCTGCTCACTCACTCGTCGTAACAAAAGTTACAAAAGCAGAAGTTTAGAGATTGATCCCTCTAAATAACTAGAGAAAGATAGAGACAGAAGTTACAGTTCAGTTAAATAAAATAATATTCTTTTTTAAACTTTCGAGATCAGAACACAATGATAAACGTCGGGATAAAATTAAATAAAGGTAAATAGCGATAAATACCTACCCGTAAATATATGTTTTATCAAATCAATAAATGTGTGACATTTCAATTGAGTGTTATGAAGTTCTTCTAAGTATTACCAAAGACGATTAATATCTAGAAGACAGACAAAGGCCATACACAAAATCGTAACCCGATCCCGCAGTACCAGATAGCCTGAAAACTTTAAAACATCAATTTTATCCAAGAAATTTCAATACTTAGTAGTAGGTAGCAACAATATTCAATATTTAAACATTTTTAACTAGAAAGTAATTGAAATTTCTTGGATAAAATTGATGTTTTAGAGTTTTCAGGCTATTTTTTAGGGTTACGATTTTGTGTATGGCCTTTGTCTGTCTTCTAGATATTAATCGTCTTTGGTATTACCTAGCGAAGTTATGTTAATATCGCCAAAGAACAGCAAAGGCAGAGTGTACACCAAAGTCACATCAATTAGGAAGAGTTTTGATGACTTTCGCTTCAGCCAATACACAAGCCAGTTTGCCCCGGGGTTGGAACAAAGAGGCATTGAATTCCTGCATGGGACGTGATGCGTGGTCATGACGCTGCTTGGATGAATGAAAACTCCAGGGTCTTCAGTGGTCTTTACGCTGATAAATGGATGCTTGTTGGGGTTTCTGTGGTGGAGGTTCTTCCATCTGGGAATCAAAAGTACTTATTAAGGTCATATTTGAAGGAATAGAATGAAAAAAACATTTATTTCAGTAGGACCTAAGGATCACTTCGAATCGTCTTACATGCTAGGTGATTCTATTGCCTGTTTAAACGCCAGGAATAATATGGATTGTGTGAGGGATGAAATAAGTAAGAAAGAAGTAAGTATAGTAATAATCCAGTCGCCTAAATGATGTGGATGATTTTCAATGTACTACAATTTATTGCTCATAGCGATAAGACCGCCCATTGTACTTCATTTTAATTATTCTTAATGTTTGTTATTTGATGTTATGTCCATGTGGTGTACAATAAAGTGTTTATCTATCTATCTATCTATCTATCTTGTCGATATAATAAGTATCGACAATAGTTTCATATTAACTTACCTCACAGTTGCAATATTAGGATACAGCGCAGCCGCCACAATAGCTTTGAACAGAGCCAGATTATTAAAGTTTCGATTCTCCCAAACGGAATTGATATTGCCAGATGGCAAGAAGCCCATTTGCTTCAAATTCTGTCCAAACTGATTCTTCATATCCGATAATAAGCCCAGCGTGTTGGATGAGAGGAAATACTCGTGTGCAAACGCGTCTTTTTCTGAACAAGTTTCGCAATTCTCCCATTGTATTATCGCTTCGGATATGGCAACATGGTCGCTCGGTTCCCCTAGTGCAAGGTTCTTTTTGGCTTCCTCCACTTCTCTTTCTTTACCTGCAATATGATAAACAAGTCATACCATTTGTTATACGAAATATTATAAAGATAGAAAACAATTATGTACCAAGTGAAGAAAGACCCTTGTGATACACCTCAATCAAGACAAAATAATGTACTTACATTTAGATTTTTTTATGAAAACTTTTAGAACAAATTTTATTTAAGTATTACCAAAGACGATTAATATCATCTTTGGTATTACTTGGTATTACTATGTTGATAATTTGAGTTATGTATCGGCATTTATCTAATTATCGTCTCTAATACAGACAAACAAAACTATGTAACATTCATGTGAGGTATAGGTCGCGCCACGTAAAGAGAGCGCTGGCTGTCAATCTGCGCAGTGGTCGATGATTGGTGGAGAGGTAACGCTGCGCACTTCATACCATTGATTTAGCGAGTGCTATTGGTTCGTCAGCGAGTGAACACAGGCGCAAACATACCCCCGCTACTTCTCAGCGCTCTTTTTACGTGGCGCGTCTTATATACGGAAAATTTTGAAAAGTTTTTTTTTTATTACAATTTTGTTAACTTGAGTTCTGTATCGGCATATCTTATTATCGTCTCTGATACAGACAAACAAGACAATTGTTTTTCTTTTATTTCCGCGATCAGAACACATTATAAAACAATACAAACGGGTATTTATCACGAATTTTACCTATAATATTGTGTACCGAATTTTAATGTGTACAATTCGATCGAAACGTCGGGCGAATATTAAAGGTAAAATTCGTGATAAATACCCGTTTGTATATGTTTTATAATCCAAGACAATGTATACACTGTGAGGTATAGTTACCAATAACAAGTTGGAAGGGGTCCTTGAACCCCCAGACGGCGGCGACGCAGGCGGCTCGCTCGAGGCAGCCGAAAAGAGCGCCCAGCAGGAGGAGCTTGCCCGCAGCCGGGTGGACCGGCAGCCGGGCCAGGTGCCAGCCCAGGGGGGTCAGCGTTTCACTGAGGTCTAGGGCTCCGCATCTATGCACACAGTTAATTCAATAATTCGACGACCTCTGTAGCGCAGTGGGCGAAAGCCCGCTTGAGACGCAGAGGTTGCGGGTTCGATCCCCGCTGCGGGACAAATGTTTGCATGATCTGCAAATATTTGTTTCGTGTCTGGGTGTTTTCTATGTATTATATGTATGTATTTAAAAAAAAAATGTATCTATGTAGCATATCAGTCATCTGGTTACCATTATATTAAGGTGCCTCTATGGGTAAAACTTTTTTTTTTTTTTTTTTTTTTTTTTTTTACAAAAAAAAAAAAAATTAATAATAATAATAATCGTAGATGCATGCTTAGTTTAGTAAGAAAATCTGTAAACAGTAGTAGAATAAAGGCTTTATTTATTTATTTATTTATTTATTATTTATGGGTAAAACTAGCGCCACCGCCGATTTTATTTTATTGTTACGTTGAACAAAGGAATTAAAAAAAACTGAATGTACAGTTTATGAAACCTATCATAAGCTTTTTTTAGCGCTAGTTTCACCCATAGAGGCACCTTAAGTTGCTCAGCTTGGATCTAGATGACGCTGTGTGGAATGTCCAAGGATATTTAATTATAAAAAGTCAAGAACAAGCATCAAAAACTCAACTCGTAAACTTACTGTATCAAATGTCTGATAGCTTTATCGACGGTTATCTTATCCGGCACGGCCGGCATATCAAAGAACGCCGCCCAGGCCGACCCCAGCCTCAGCCGTTTGATCTCCAGCAGTGGCTCCAGCAGGTCGTCTCGCTGCAACTCTGGCTGGATCCGCTCGGGCAGTTTGCTCGCGCGATACGACGTTACGAGGTGATAGCAGACCCCGGCTTGGCAGCGGCCGGCGCGACCGCGTCTGCGACAAATGTAAACATTTTTTGTAAACCAACATCAATTTCGCCCGTAGCTTCGCTCACGTGGTACCTACCTTGATAAAATATAGCCTATGTTCATTTGGAAAGTATAAGCTACAAATTGGTGAAAGAATTTTTGAAATCGGATGAGTAGTTTCGGAGTTTACCCCAAACATACAAACAAACCAACTTTACCTCTTTATAATATAATATATATATATATAGTAATCTCCGAAACTACTCATCCGATTTCAAAAATTCTTTCACCGATGTGTAGCATTGACTTTCCGAATGAACATACGCTATATTTTATCAAGGTAGGTACCACGCGAGCGAAGTCCCGGGCGAGTAGGCTAGTTATATATATAGATAGATAGATAGATGTATTCACAACATTCGTTTGACAGTTAAGTCAAAATCATTACCTTTGCCTCAAATTAGCTTGCGCGGCCCACTCAGTCTGCAGCGTACTATAATGGTCCTCTACATTCAGCCCCTTATACTTTATCTTCGCGCAATCCACCACATAAACAACATCATCTATAGTGATCGAAGTCTCAGCTATATTCGTCGCCACAATAATCTTCCTCACACCGTCAGGCGGCCGCTTAAAAATCTGATGCTGAGTTAAAGATGGCAGTTTTGAATGGAGCGGGTGAATTTGGAAATGCGAGTCCGGGAACTGTTGACTCTCTCTCATAACTCTGATCAGTTTGCTGATGTCTGCGATGCCGGGGAGGAAGACCAGGATTGCTCCCGGTTCCCTCGGGGTGATGCAGATCAGCAGTTCCAATATGAGATCCACGTCGAGGTGTTCGATGCGATGGTCTTGTAGCGTTTTGTAAACGTCAAGGTCTATTGTTTTCTTCATAGATTGGAGCCAGGGCCCTGGAGAAATAGATGTTTGTTACTCTTTCACGCTCAAACAGCTGGACGGACCACACGGTTCGATTAATCGAGCCAACTAAAAAAAAATTCACGTAGTTCGATTGATCGAACCATGCGGTCGAACCACGTGTCGAGAAGCGAATAAAACATGTTTGATAGAAACTTACCAATTTCAGCTTTATACTGAATATCCTTCTCCATTTCTCTCGAGGAATCCCCGAATCTCCTCTCTTTTGCATACTTCCTCCACGGCTTCTCTGGTCGTTTCTTGGTCTCCACAGGGGGCAGTTGATACCTTGTCATATGCAGTATTTCCTCCAGATATACATCTTGGACAGGGTAAGCCAGCCCTTCGATGTGAAACATAGGGCAATCGTCGAAATACGCGCATAGCGTTTCTGCGTCTATAGTCGCGCTCATGAGAATTAGCTTGAGGTCTTTGCGCTTTTGGAGGACCTGAACGAAAAACGTACTGGATATAACGTATTCATAAATCGACAACAAAGCATGGTTTAATAGGTGATCGCTTTCGTGCTTCCGAGAAAACGTTAAATTGATGGTCTCTTTTAAGTTATGCCAATTTGTTTTATGATACTGTTGTTAAGAAAATTAGAGAAAACTAATTTATATAGTTTGTTGTATCTTTAATTATTCTATTTTTTTTGTTACGTTGATAATAAAAAAGTCGCGGTTCGGTCAGTATATTGTAATTCTACTTTATCTCAACAAAGCTTCAGACACAACAGCATTGCTTGGTTCAAGCGAAAGGCACCTGCTACTTAAATAAATATCCTTGTACATTTTATACGGCATCATTTAGTCCCAATTAAGTCCCAAGTTGCTTAATTGGGACTAAATGATAATAAATGATGATTGGGACTATATCAGTCATATACTACTTAGATACATTTTTTTTGTAAGTACCAAAGACGATTAATATCTAGAAGACAGACAAAGGCCATACACAAAATCGTAACCCTAAAAAATAGCCTGAAAACTCTAAAACATCAATTTTATCCAAGAAATTTCAATTACTTTCTAGTTAAAAATGTTTAAATATTGAATATTGTTGCTACCTACTACTAAGTATTGAAATTTCTTGGATAAAATTGATGTTTTAAAGTTTTCAGGCTATCTGGTACTGCGGGATCGGGTTACGATTTTGTGTATGGCCTTTGTCTGTCTTCTAGATATTAATCGTCTTTGGTAAGTACGTATGACTATTATGTATGTTATAGAATGAGAAAAAAAAAATGGCCCGTAAAATTTTAACATACAATACAATACAAATTCATTTATTTTGGTACAACATAGGTACATTTAATTGACAGAAATAGGTTTGACGATAGAAGATAATTTAAATATTAAGATTTTTAACATAGTTATTTCCAAACATGAGGTCTAAGTTTTTCTTACCTTTTTCAGCATGAACATAGCGATGTCTACTTGGCAGTCCCTCTCGTGCACTTCGTCCAGTATGACGTGGCTGCAGTTGGTGAGGCTTTGGTTGGTCTCCAACTCACACAGGAGCACTCCCGTTGTGCAGAACATTATGCTTCCGCGCGGGCGAGAATCCACCCTGAAAGTTAGTTTTACTAAATCGGCACATTCTGGTTGTTACAGACATAAAATATTAGTAGGAATTCTTAGTTAACAGGTTGGCAACACGTAGTAGTAATTAAAAGTGATTAAGTTGGCAACACTGTGGTCCTGCGTCCTGCCTGTCGTCTTCAAATTGTTCTAGAAATACAAGGGCGGATCCAGCTTTGGTACCAGGGGGGGGTCACATAGTCGTGGTCAAGTCCCAAGAAGTTATAATTTTTTTTTAATCATACAATAAAGTAAAAAGTATGCAGTGTGAAACGACGCGAGCGAAGCGAGCAAATTTTTTTTTAAGATAAAAGCAACGTATCACATGAATTTGCTTACGGTCGGCTCTTACTCTGTGTGAAACGACGCGAGCGAAACGATCAAATTTTTTGTTAAAGATAAAAGTAACGTAGCACGTGAATTTGCTTACGGTCGGCTGTTATTCCGTGTGAAACGACGCGAGCGAAGGAGCAAAATTTTTTTTAAGATTGCAGCAACGTAACACTTGATTTTGCTCACGGTCGGCTCTTATTCAGCGTGAAACGACGCGAGCGAAGCGAGCAAATTTTTTTTTAGGATATAAGCAACGAATCACAAGAATTTGCTTACGGTCGGCTCTTACTCTGTGTGAAACGACGCGAGCGAAGCGAGCATATTTTTTTTAAAGATAAAAGCAACGTAGCACATGAATTTGCTTTACGGTCGGCTGTTAATCCGTGTGAAACGATGCGAACGAAGCGAGCAAATTTTTTTTTAGGATATAAGCAACGAATCACAAGAATTTGCTTACGGTCGGCTCTTACTCTGTGTGAAACGACGCGAGCGAAGCGAGCATATTTTTTTTAAAGATAAAAGCAACGTAGCACATGAATTTGCTTACGGTCGGCTGTTAATCCATGTGAAACGACGCGAGCGAAGCGAGCAAATTTTTTAAATGAAAAAAATTAAAATAATATTTTTTTTAAATAAAAGTATTTTGAAAGAAAAAAGCAACATGGCATTTCGATTCGCTTAGGGTCGATCTTTATTTTCCGAGAAACAACGCGAGCGAAGCGAGCAAAATTTTTTTTATGATTGCAGCAACGTAACACTTGATTTTGCTTACGATCGGCTCTTATTCAGTGTGAAACGACGCGAGCGAAGCGAGCAAATTTTTTTTAAAGATAAAAGCAACGTACCTACCATTTTTCTTACGGTCGGTTTTCATTCTGCGATAAGGAATTACATAGGTACTAAAATAAATTTTGTGTCGCGACGCCTATAAATATCTTGTATGAAAGGTACGTAAGAGACACTTTTCTGTGTGTCCTTTAGCTAAAGTGCATACAAGACTTACCTACAATAATAATTAATTTTTAAATAAACTTTTTTTTTAAGATAAAAGCAGCGTGGCACTTTGTTTTACTGAGGGTTTTATTTTCGCTTTTATTCTCGTCGTTAAAATTAAGTAGTAAAATTTTTTTTAAGAAAAAGCATCGTAGTTTTGGCAAAAGAATCCCCTAGTTTTAAGGAAATGCCGTTTCAAAGTGGTCTTTAAACGATCTTATTACTGAATAAACATATTTTGAGTTTGCTTGGTTTTGCTTTCGGTCTGCGCCTATTGAGTAAAAAACGACGCGAGCGAAGCGAGCAAAATTTTTTTAAGGTAAAAGCAACCTAGCGCTTGATTTTGCTTACGGCCGGTTCTTATTCAGCGGTGGAATAAGAAGTTCGGTGGCGGATGACGCCGCGGCGTCCGCATTGTCTTGGCGCCTGTGTGCACCGCACACTTCGCACACAGGGGTGGCGTGGAGAAGTGCCAGTCCGGTTAGACGTTCTTCAACCATTGAAGCTCTTAGCCACGATTTGATTCTTCGTAACGTAGAGAAAGATCTTTCCGCTGTCGCTACACATACTTTCTTATATTCGGATACCTACATCTTACTGTCGCAATTTACAATAAACTCTGAAATCGACTGCGGTCTGTCCTAACTCCTCTGCCACTTCACCATCCAGAGCCGATATTCGGCTTCACCTATAATATTCTTCACCATCCACAGGCGCGGTAAAATTCAAATTTTCGATGCGTTAGTTCCCGAATAATGCGTTTGCCATCATACAAAATATTAATTTATAATAAATTGATTAAATATTGAAGGTATTTACTTAAGTATATAAAATCTCAATTGTGACGAAAAAATATAAGTATCCTTACTTAAAACCATTACCTATGTCTAACAATTTTAAATAGTGGTCCACGGAGGACCCAGCCCAGGGGGGGGTCATGACCCCCATGACCCCCCCCCTGGATCCGCCCTTGTAGAAATATCATAATTTCTTACAAATAAATTATTTTGTTATACAATTATTGTGTTTAACATTGTCTAATACACAGAGAAAGTAAACACTACGTTTGTCTAATAGAGTTAGGCTCAAATCGGCTGCAGTTTCAGTGTCATCTAATTTTAAACTTTATCTTCAATACTATAATAATGTGCTCTCGGCGCCTCTTGCGGTCGCTTGTGGCCGCTTGCTTTTCAAGTTTCTCAAGCGATACTATGTATAATATACTAATAAGGAAAAAGTTTAAAATTGCAGGACGCTTAAACTGTATGTTGCTGGTTTGAGGTGCGACAAATCAAATCAATTCCAAGTAAACACGAATGGTCTTTATTTGTCAATATATGGATTTAAATAATGTCTTTTTCTTGTTACTCATGTCAATGAAAAGTAATAGCAACAGATTTAATATCCGTTTTAGCTAAAGTAGGTTTGCTAAACCAATATGCATAAGGGGGTAATTGTATTGTAAATGAAAACGTACTTTTCAAGCCTGACAGCGTATCCAACGGACTTGCCCATATTTTCTGCTCTTTCTTCGGCTACCCTCATCGCTAAAGATGACGCGGCGATGCGCCTTGGCTCTGTCACTAATATCTTTACATTTGCTCCTCTTTTGTTCCTTATCGCATCATCCAGAATTATCTGTGGGACCTAAGTAAAATAAAGGTGTTTTAAATTTTAATATACGTGTAGACCGAGTGGGATGTACCTTGACTTTCGATCCGAAGGTCGTGGGTTCAAATCCCGGCCGTGTATAAATAGATTTTTCGTGTCGAAAAAAATTATATGCGCATTAACACGAGCTCTAAACGGTAAAGTAAGTTTGTATGAGCAAGTGGCCAACTCTGGTGACGGAGTTTTTAGGCCGCCTTAGGCCTACGTCATGGCTTAACGACTTTAAAAGCCGGGAACGACAATTTAACGTGCCCTTCAAAGCACGGAAGCGCTCAGATATTAATGCCACTTGCGGTCACCCATCCAAGTAGTGACCGCTCAGAACGTTGCTTATCTTCGATAATCTATCATGAGCGTCTTAGCTTCGCTACAAGCGCTTTTTTATTCTAACTAAATGGTGAAAGAAAATATTGTAAAGAAACCTGCATCTTAATCAGCCACATGTATTGACCATTGCCTTTCCTGTGGATATGGCCGGCTAAGCTGAGAGGATGGTTTAAGTGTTGGGCAAGCCTATTCCATCTCAACAATGTCAACATCATCTAGTTAAGATGTAAAGGCCTGAGTTCTAGTAAGTATTACAATTTGAGAGCAATAATTATGTTTGTAAAGTCTTACCTGTGTAGATTTTCCGCATCCAGTTTCTCCACTGATAACAACAACCGGATTATTATTTATTACATTTAGTAAATCCTCTGCCTTCTTGTATGTTGGCAGTATCTTTCGGAACTCTTCCATTTTTTGGTATTTCTGCTCCTCCTTCATCATGATGTGTTCCTTTAACAACTCTTCGCTCAGCTGATCTGTTGTACTATTCCTTATGTTCACAGCTATGCCTTTAGCAAGACTCTCATCCAGCTTTTGCTCAAATGTTGTTTTAATTATATCGTAATATCCATATTTGTAACATCCATCTTTAGTTAAAAGTTCAGAAGGTGCATTTTCCTTTGATCCTGAGTCAGATTTCATTGATTGTTCATCAAGAGCAATAGTGTCTTTTGAACTAGATTCTCTAGGTTCTAGTTCATTTTTAACTCTCATTTGTGCATTATGCAATGGATTATTCATTTTAGTATCCATTATTTCAGCTTCTTGTGACATGTCTTTTTTAAGATTCACCTCTGTGTTGTTAACCTTTACATTACTGTCAATATCTATCTTTACATCTGCATTTTTCTTAAATTTGGCTTCAATATCATCATGTGGTATACTCAAATTATCATAAGATATCACCATTGCCTCTGTTCCCTCAGTTTTCACAGTAGCGTGAATATGCATCGGTATTTTGTCAGGCACTTTAGGATCTTTAGAAATTAAATTGTTATATGTTAATTTTTCAAGTTTCTCATCCGCCAAATGCATCATGTCAGCAACATTATTGGTATTATGACCATCAGGTTCTACCTTCAACTTTAGGTTTCTCACTTGATCTATATTAATATTTTCTTTTTCAGCAATGCTCTTGATAGATTCTATATGTTCATGCAATGCGGCCAGTACAGCCTCTGGAATTTCTAAGCGTAACTGGAACAACAGATTATTATAGGTACTTTACAATGAAATAGCAAAAATATACTTAAGTTCTTACTAAATGACAACCTCTGTGGCGCAGTTGGGTAAAGGTCTGACTGAGATGCGGAGGTCGTGGGTTCGATCCCTGCCGCAGAACAAATGTTTGTATTTTCTACAGATATTTGTTCCGGGTCTGGATGTTTTTCTATCTATAAAATGTATGTATTTAAAAAAATATATATCTAAGTAGTATATCAGTCATCTGGATACCATAACACAAGCATTAAGTTGCTTAGCTTGGGACTAGATGACGCTGTGTTGTGTGGAATGTCCAAGAATATTTATTTATTTATTATTTAATTAAATAAAAATAAAATGTTATAAAAATAAATAACAATATGTACCTAGTTATGCAATACTTAAAATTTATTTTGTATTTTATTCATCATTAACTGCAGACTGGTCGTTGCTGGCAATACCTATAATTTATTGTTACCAAATGTAGTATTCAATTAGGAATTTCCAGAGACACTACAGATTATAGATAGAAGGCAGCAAGGAGGGACTCGGGATGAGAAATTTGTGAGAATATGAGCATGAGATGAGATAGATTTTTTTTTAAATTATTATTATGCGCCGTGATGATCCCACCGCTGGGCAAAGGCCTTCCCCCACTCGAGATAGATTTATGAAAAAAAATTAAAGCCTTTACCTATCTTAAACATGCAAGAAGATTGCAAATAGAAGCTGGTTTACCTAAAAAAACATTTCTTTACCATATTATTTTTCGTCTTGTTCCTCTCAATCTGTATGTTTCTGTAGTGAAGTCCTATTTCTTTGCCTCGCAAACCTTTTGGCCGACCATGTCTCTCATTGTAGTTAGGCCTTTTCCAATTTCCTCTATTTCCTCGATTCCCTCGATGCATGACCAAGTCCTTTTTCCAAGCGTCAATAAAGTTTAGATGCTGAAAACGTAAATAGCTAAAAGACAAATTCACGTAGTAGAAAATCACGAAGGTACGAAATCACAAAACAGTAAAATGGAAGGAAAAAAAATTATAGCCAAAGAGCTAAGGTTGGTTGGTTACAAACACACAGACCAAAGAGTAAAATAATACTACGGGAAGAGACTGACACCAATGCTCTTTGACTGACACTTTCCTGACAAAAGTACTCTGTGACTGACACTAGGCATGGGTAAACTGAATCAGAGGCATTAAAAAGAATCGTTTCACTACGGTGACGCGTTAGCTTAACTATTCCCTCTAAACCTTAACGATTCACTGATTCACCGATTCATCGAGTATCCGCCGAGTGCTGAAGTGCTGAAGTAAAGTATATTTGGTCTGTTGTGATTGAAATACTGACTATATTTTAAAGCAGCTAAATACAAAGGAATCCCTAAATCAGACCACATTTCAGAATCGCTAAGGAGTATTATTAAATCTCATTCAGCGAGTCAGTCAGCGTCAGCAACTAAATACTTTAAATCTGAATTACAAGCTATTAGTGAATAGTTAAGGTGAATAGAGAATACTTAAGGTGAATTAATTCAGTCTAGTGAATCAGACTCAGTGAATCGTTTCGGACAACTGAATCAAGATTACCCATGTCTAACTGACACAGACGTAAACGTAGTGTTTATATTCTCTTTGCTACTAGGATGCTCTAATATCGCATGTTACAAAGTTGGCTATCAAAGAGCATGTTGGCTATGGCAAGCAAAGAGCATGTAATAGTAATGGCCAAGAGCATGTAATAGTAAGGCAATTGGTAATGGCAAGCAATGGCAAGATGGCAAAGGCTAAGGTACTTACCCGGTAAATTATAAACAAACCAAAGAGAATAACACTTTGAACAAAGAGCCAAAGAGCATGTAAGTTTAACTTTGAAAGTTTTGAAACAAACCTCCGCAGTCCGCACTGCTCCGCACCAAAGAGAATGTAACACACACAAAGAGAATAAAAACACTACGTTTAACACCATTGACATATCTTTCCTTCTTCTGAGTTTAACACACAGACTACTAGGATGCTAAATGCTAACGCAACACTACGAATTTGCTACGAACCTTCGGAACCCGGAACCGCACTTATTTTTTTTTTAGTTGTGCATTTGCCATGTACAAAACCAAAACCACACTTCTAATCGAAATCTCTTTGCCACAGACCATGATACAGGCACCACACATTAGCTTCAACTTGGTTCCAACATTGACTACGAATAGAATGGCCATTATCTGGCAATTTGTTATTATATTATTTAAGGTTATTCAACACAAACGGAGCATTGCCATTGGCCATTTTATTCGTAGTCAATGTTGGAACCAGTTGAAGTCAATGTGCGGTGCCCACATTGGAGGGTTGGAACGTGTTGGTTCCAAAACTCCAAATTCAAATTCAAATTCTTTATCTTAGACTAACATTACAGGGGCTCGACTCAATCTTAGACGGTTAATCGACACAAACAGAGCATTGCCAATGGCCATTCTATTCGTAGCCAATGTTGCAAACAAGTTGAAGCCAATGTGTGTGCCCGCATACGAGTGTACACTAACTCGACACTGCTCTTCAAGATACGTATCATCTTATCTAGTCTATGCTGTGCTGTGCTGTCACTGTCAAGTTCTGCTGTGTTGTGTATCTGTTGTTTTCCGCCAACTGTACAACTGTACCTACTTCTACAAAAAATAGCTCTACACTACAATGAAATGAAATCTAGTAAATCAGACTCAAAGCGTATAGTTGAACTATACGTTTTGAGTCTGATTTTTTGAGCAACAATATTATAACAGTGTCAAGGGAATTGTACATCATCATTATTATCATGATGTACACAATTACCTCGACACTTCAACTGTTGTCGCTTTTTCTTCTTCTTTATTTTGGCCTCGAATGGCTTTAGCAACTACCATTTCTAGGTACCATGACATTATAATTCAAGTCAGTAAAGTCAAGTCAAAGTCAGAGTCAGAGTCAGTACAGTAAACATGTGTCACTGTCAACTTACATGCTCTTTGAATGTCGCTGTGTGCCTGATATTTTCTTTCGCTCTACAAAAAATAATAACTCTACAAAACACTTACTTACTTACCATGGTGTGAAATGAAATGTTGTGAAATCTACTAAATCAGACTCAAAACGTATATTTAGTTCAAAACTTTAACAATATTTTGAGCTAAAATGTTATTTAGTAAAAACGTAAGTAAAATTATGCATGTTTGATCTTCCATTTATCGCAGTTTTTTGTATGTCGCTAGTACATTTCATAATTCAACTAAAATTGCAGGATTACTGGTCATTACTTTGTCGAGGTCGCAAGAAAAAGATTGTAAGCTTGATAATTGTTCTGATATGCCTTCTGAATGCTATGTTCTATGTAAGTGTGGAACTTTACAATTTGAAGTACAAACATAAGGATCCATGGTATAAAAGGTAAGCATTCAACTATTTTATTAAATTAATAAATAAATAAAAATAATCATGATAGGTAAGTACCTAATCTTTGCATGTTGTTGCATAATTTATACTTAACCAACAGCTAGATTTCTACTAGCTTTAGCCTGTGTGTGGTTTGTTTCTTGTAGTACCAACATTTTTAAATCACCTGTATGCAAAGGCACCTATTCTAAGTTTTTGGTTGGTCCACTGAGTCCACTGAGGGCTTAGGGCTGTGGGTGGGACCCAGAGCATAGCCTCGTGGGATATTATTTTGACAGTTTTAACATGACTATGTTCAGTTCAGATACTTATCAACTCCAATACTATGAATATCTTTTATTCTTTTCAGTCTACACTTTGACAAGAATTCATATGTGGACAATACTGGGATGAGAGTTATTGTAGGACATTATGTTGGGGGTAGTACTGGAGGAAACTTATCTGCAGGTATGTACCTATAGCACTTTAATTAGCCTTTTATTCCAGTACTTTTACATAGTTTTTACCCATTGAGATGTATTATAGAGCCACAATCAGACAAATAAAATGTAAACGCCAAAACTCGGCGCACGCTACGTAGAGCGCAGAGTTTTTCTTTTTTGCGTACAAGCGACATTGAACATTTAAACAAACGATATAACGTCTACGTTCAAATGTCAAATGTCATTGTAGAACATTAAATTTGCAAGCATATTTTTTGAGTGTTGTCAGCTATTAGATTGTGACTCTTTAATACATCTCAATGTTTTTACCTAATTAATTTTTAAGTTATGTTACCAATAGCACTAGCTGATTGTAATTAATAGATTTTGTCTCATTTAAGTCCTGTCAATTCAACAGTTCAATAATTATGATATTTAGTAAAAAATAACTATTATCATTATTTTATTATTATCACCTAAGTAAACAAAAAGAGTTAGAATCCCCAACCAGGTCTAAGGTCATAGTGTTGTTCTAAACATATTGTTTATTTCTTGCGATTTTGGTTTTGCTAGTTATCTAATTCTTCATCTACGGCAGCTATATTTTTATTGTTATTCGATTATTTCAGAAGTGATCCACAGTAACAACTATTCCCCTGTTGAAGGCGCTGGAGAGTGGGGTAGGCCCGTACAGCTCTCTCAACGAGAGCTGATAAATGCAAGAGAGTTATACTCACTGCACTCTTACAATATCCTTGTTGGGGATAGGATATCCATAAATCGGAGCCTGCCTGATATGAGGAGTGATAGGTGAGGATTTTATGATGCTTAAAGTTTTCTAGATTAATTAGCTGATGCTACAATTATAATCCTCATTAAGCATTTATGCCTTCAAATTTTGATTTGTTTGAGTTTGACATGTATATTGCATAATTTTTGATAGTACTGTGTGTAATGTCTGGCTCTTGCATTAACTCCGTTACGCTATGTATCACACAAATCCATTTATTATTAGTAAATGCATCAAATATATTAGTGGTTCATTCTGACGCACAGTACTGAAACGACGCACAGTACCATAACATATAATGTAAATCAAGGGAGGCCTACACCTAGCAGTGGAATATTATTGACTGTGTATGATCAATATGATCATTATGGCAATTGTCAAGTGAATTGCAAAATTCGAGAAATTTGATAATTTTTTTTATTAACCTCTTGTGCCCCATTGCTGGGCAAAGTCTCCCCTTGCCTTCCAAGACTTGTGCTCCAATGCTTTATTGATCGTTCGTCGTTCGTTCGTATGAGCAAGTGGCCAACTCTGGTGATGGAGTTTTTAGGCCGCCTGAAGGCCTCCGTCATGGCTTAACGACTTTAAACGCCGGGACCGACAATTTAACGTGCCCTCCGAAGCACGGAAGCGCTCAGATGAAAATGCCACTTGCGGTCACCTATTCCAGTAGTGACCGCTCAGAACGTTGCTTAACTTCGACTTAAGCTTTATTGATAATTATAGTTTATTATTTCAGCTGCAAGAATGTCGTGTTTGATCTAGAAAACCTTCCAACTGCCAGTGTGATAATAGTCTTCCACAATGAAGCGTGGTCCACACTCATGAGAACTGTGATGTCTGTATTACTCAGATCTCCGGATGCTTTGCTGAAACAGGTAACACTTAAACCATGTTACATTTTTAAGCCTGATTTTCATGCCTCAGTTATCATTTCATTTACTCATAAGTTCATCAACACCAACTTCCAAAGAACAGAGCACAGAACAATCATCATCAACATCCTAAATCAACAGCTGCGTTAGCACTAGTTATTTCAAGTTTATTGTCATGTTTTTGCGGGACTCTGTCAAACCTAGGCTGTCGCTATCGTTGTCTAAGCTTCTTTATTTAGAAAACTAGTCATGTTTACACTTCTTTGGGCATACGTTGAAAAATTCTAAAATGTTCTTGTTTTGCTATTAAAATTAGATGTATCTCAGGGTCAGGGTCACCTTGATCTAGATTTGGCTTTATATCCTTTTTGTGACGTCAATCTATTGTTATTATAATTTATTCGCGATTTATCTAAGTGCTGTTGCTATACAAACCTAATTTATCATGTTAATCTGTACAAGTAAGTACTTGTCTAACTTAAAAGGCTTACAACTAAATCCGCCTACTCTGTTGCCAATTACATTAGAATAATAAGATTGGCTCTGGTATCATTTGATTCTGAAATCGTAGATTAAGTCTCTTAAAACTATGAACACTGCAGTGCAGGGTCCGCGATCTGTGAAAACATGAGAACCGCAAACTGAAAACGAAACAATAAAACTAATAGAAATCACACTAATATTATAAAGGTGAATTTTTTTGTGTGTGTTAACACTATTTCACGCTCAAACGGCTGGACGGATTTGAATAATATTTGGTACCAGTTATGCCCTAGGTTAAAAAATAGGCTGCTTTTGGTTCCAATATTCCCACGGGAACGGGAACTATTCACCGCGGGTAACACCGCGGGGCGCAACTAGTATTAAAATATTTTTGTATTGAGACGTCGTAAATTATCTGTATCATAATTTTCAGATTATTCTCGTGGATGATGCAAGCGACCGGCGCTACCTCGGCAAGGAGCTAGAAGACGCGATAGTTGCTCTCGAAAAAGTTCGTCTTCTCCGTAGCCCGACTCGCACCGGGCTAGTGGGCGCACGGCTGATGGGCGCGAGGGAAGCCACGGGAGATGCACTAGTCTTCCTAGACGCACATTGTGAGGTAGCTATTTCAGTTGAATAGAAGGGAATCAAAAGTACCCACGGCACAATCAGTTGAGCATTAGTTGTGCCTTGGGTCCGGAAGGATTGCAATTACATCTTTGAAGTCACAGTCACAGAAAATAAGCCTAGAAGTGTGAGTAAGACAGCAAGATCATAGAATATATTATTATGTTCTCTGTCTACTTATCTTTGGGAAACAGGAGACAGTTTGTGTTTGTATGTGATACATACAAACCAACCCACTACTAGGTGATGTTGTTATTCACAATGTTATATAACAGCACTGGTTTTATGTACAAAGATCTCTAAGGCTCGTATGCAGTGTCTACCCTCAGACTTGAGTTATCGCTCAAGTATCGTTTTTTTGACAGTTTTCTATCAATCACCGCTTGAGATTATATATTGTCACTTGAATTCGGCCTTGAATATGAAAGAAAACATTGAACAGAAACCAGCACCTTTATAATATTAGCAAATAAAGCAATATGTTAAATTCCTTTAAAGGTTTAAAATTTTCAATATTGGTGTGTAATCTTTCCAGGTGACACAAGGCTGGCTAGAACCCTTGCTAGAAAGAGCCGGCAGTGACGATGTATTTATATGTCCCCACATCGATCTACTATCTGAAGACACTCTAGCATACACAAAAAGCATCGACGCACACTGGGGAGCTTTTAGCTGGCACCTACATTTCCGCTGGCTAATGCCTAGTAGAGAAGTCATGGCGAAGAAAGCTGAAAATCCTTCAAAACCTTACCCAACCCCTGCAATGGCTGGCGGTCTATTCGCAGTGAGAAAAAGTCTATTCTGGAGATTGGGAAGCTACGATGAAGGTATGGTCATATGGGGAGCAGAAAACTTAGAGCTTTCCTGGAGAGCGTGGCAGTGTGGCGCCCGGGTCGAAATAACCCCGTGCTCGCGAGTCGGTCATATATTCCGAAGGCACAGTCCTTACAAATACCCAGGAGGGGTATCAAAAGTATTGAACTCTAACTTAGCTAGAGCAGCGGCAGTGTGGATGGACGAATGGGCCGATTTCTTCTTCAAATTCAACCCTTCCGTCGCCGCGTTACGAGACCAACAACAAATCGGTGACCGTATCGATCTACGGCGGAATCTGAACTGCAAAAGTTTCAAGTGGTATTTGGATACCGTATGGCCTCAACATTTCTTCCCGACCAAGGACCGATGGTTCGGTAGGATAAAGAACTCTAAAGGTGCGTGTTTGGGCGTCATTACAGCCACGCCGGGTCTTGGAGGCCCCGCGTCTGGTATTCGATGTGGATTCGACTTAGACCAAGACAGATTACTAGTCTATACTCCTGAAGGCCAAGTTATGGCCGACGAAGGGCTATGTTTGGAGCAAGGGAACGGACGGGCGATATGGAAAAGTTGTAGTGATAGTGAAAAACAGATTTGGGTGCAAAAAGGCCCCCGGCTAAAAAACAAAGCTGGGTTATGTCTGACTTTAGCTACGAGTAATAAGAATCAGGATGGGGTTGATGAACCTTTGACTGCTAAGAGGTGTGTGAGTAAAGATGAACAGATATGGCATTTCGAGCGCGTGCCTTGGAGGTGAGTGTTGTGATATTGAAGAGTACAAATGTATGGTTGTTCGCGAGTAGGTAGAAAGCAATTGAAGCAATTAGTTAGGTTTGAATTTTTTTATGAATCTCAGTGATTAAAATTATGATTTACGCTAGACCGAGTCAAAACCTGCCCATATCTAAGACGAGTATTTTATCAATCCTCTCTGACTAACAGTATAAAGTTTTAGCTCAGTCTATCGTGAATCGTCCCTTAACTCAATGTTTCGGGAAAACTTTATTTTTGCCATAAATTAATCAATGTATTGATCAACAACTCCGAATTTCATCAGTTTAATGAATTTCATAGTCAGTAGTTTCGTAACTGTGATTTAAGTTAGTTATTTTTAAAATAAACAATTTTATACAAAGGTTTTACAAAGAGGCACGCTGTAGCGGCTTTGCACTAAAATACACAGTAGATATTGTAGAATCTAAGACCATTTCATTGTATAGCGTTGGTTATGAGATGCTTACTTAGAGCTAGTATTTTCTTTCCTGTAGACAATTTTTTTTTGTCTTTATTTTACACTTTTTTAGAACTTTTATTTTGAATCGTTTATTTTACGTAGTTTGAAATTACCATAGTTTTTAAGTTTTTTTACTGATACTCTGACATTCCCTTATTATATTAAGACTTAACTGCATTTATCTATTTTTTTCTAGTTTTGCTTTTAAAAGAAACTCCTTTCTTACCTTGTTTTTTTAATAATTAAAAAAAATATGTACTTAAGTAACTATCTATATAGAATCGTTGAATCCTAATTTTTGCAGAAATACTGAATTTGTAATTTAGAATACTCATAGCTCTTGTTTTAGTATTAGCGTTCCAGTCTTCCTTATTTTTTAAATACTAAAAATATTTTAAACATGTAGATTGCTTTAGTTTAGATTTAGTTTTTGTCATTGTTTTTATTTGTATTGTAAATGGCAATACACTAGTACAATTAAACAGTACATACAAACACAATTATTATCTCGTTTGATGTAACAAAATTAATTAATCGCATCGAGTGAAGCGCACAAAAAACTAAAAATTAACAAACTGTGTTCAAAACCAATTTATTGTAAACGTGTTTAACGCAAGTAAAAAATCTCACTACGAATTTCGTATTTCCTTCACCTTAAGACATAGTATAGTATAACTCCTAGTAGAGTGTAAGGCAAGGGTAGCTTTGAAGCTGCATTGCAATCGTTTCCTCTGCAAATAAAACATCGCGCGTCGCTATGCCCTCTCGCTCTCTCTACAGCGACAAGCCCGTTGCAGACAGAGTCGACCTGTGCTCTGGGAATGCAGCCTTTGATGACATCTACTGTGTTGCCAACTGTGAACAAAATTGTCACCAATAAATACAAAGTAGGTATTCAACAACATAACATAGGAAATTGGGCTGCAATGCTGAGTTATTTTAGATGGTGGTAAAAACAAGTACCTACCTATGTAGGTACTTGTCACTACGAAGGCATAATTATCTAAACAACCAACTTCGGTAGTAGTAACCCAACTGAACTTCCTAAAGGAACTTTTTTATAGAACTTACCTACTACAAATACTCGTAATACAATAAAAAGGAAAAGGGATCAGTCCCTCTACACGCCAAAAACGAGGCATTGTGACAATAATCGCAGGTCAGCTTATGTTGGTTAACCAACATAATTAAGCTAAATAACTAACCTAAGGTAACCTGTGATTAGTGACACTATCATAGTTTTCGCTTTGTAGTGACCTACTGCTCTTTAAGGGTGTTACCAGACCAATTGATAGATGGCATCTGTTGATGGCAGAATGGAATGGACCAGTCGACGTTAATCGATAGTTTTTATTTTAGTGTTGTAGAAACCATCAATCGATGTCGACAAATCCATTCCATTACTTTATCGATCGACGATTGATTGATTGATATGGTAACACCCTGAAATGCTTCATAAAAACTTACAGGATTTGTCATCTGGTGTAGCGATCATCTTCAAGCACCGATACTCGATAGGCACCTTGGAATCCGTGGAAGGAGGTGGATGTCCGTAATTGTGTATCCATTGCGCCGACACCCAGTTGTTGGGATTGCATTCTACTCGAGTACCAGGCCCGACGATCTCTTGTGGGTGGCAGGTCAGACATCTTAAGTAGTAGCAGCTTTCCGGAGCCACTATAATAATATAATATCTACTAATTAAAATGTATGCTAATATAGAGTATACTCGTCGTTATACGTCATCTACACCTACACGGGGATTATGTACCTAAATATTTCTTAAAATTTGGCACCGTTATAGTTTCGCTTAATACGAATAATTTACCTACCTGGATAAGTTAATGTTAATTTGCTAACGATGATGTTTTTACCCGGCTGATGCGTCAGTAATTCCCGTGAATAGAGATGCAGGCCATAATATTTCTGAATGTCAATTTGTGACTATGATTTCATAACTACATAAGTAGGTACATAGGTACAACAAATCCACATGTTACGCAGCGAGCATTTTTTTAGCTACCCAGGGCTCTGCAGACGAAAAAGCCTACGTCCACCGAGGTGTGAAGCAACGGTAGTTTACCGAGGCGTAAAGAGATCGTCCGACGACACCTAGAAAGTGGTTGATAGGCGTCTGACATAATTGTTCACATCCAGTTGTCTCTATCGTATGTTCAATCAATCGGTATGTCCGATACCTACCGCTAGATAATGTTCTAGCTATTGATTTGATTACAACATTCGTACGGAACCTAAGTAGATACCTATTATCTGGAAAAGATACAATATTGACAAAGAAAAGAAAAAATCAGACTAATGTTTTGTAAATTATTATTCTGAAATCATTTTCGAATCTTGAAAAACTGTTAGGTACCTATTGGTATTTTCATTTAAGTATTTGTTTTCAAAATTTGTGACCATATTCCATACTTGAGTCCTTTTGTTAAGTAAACCTATTCTATTATGGTTATTATATTAGGAAAAATTGTGTTTTTTTGAGGATTTGGTGCTGATTTTTAAAATAAGAATTATATTTTTTTAGTAAGTAGGTAGGTACGACGAATGGTTGCAATCCTAGCTTAAGCACTTCTCGTCTGAACTCACACAAAATCGTTTAAATAAAAAATAAAAATAATTTTAGCGGAAAAGCAGAGGAATATTCCTTTGCTTCTCCGTTATATTTTTCCATAAACCATCCAGAAGCATTATAATTCTAAGTCAGCGTTACTCTCAATACTGCCACTTATCTCACTGACCTAAATTCATAACAAGTGATCATCAACATAAAATCGCCATCCCACGCGCTTTCTGCCGTGGCGACATGACTAGACGTGCACTACAATGTAAATACGATTGTCAACAGAGGAATAAATAAATATTTATCCTGAGGCAAGATGAGTCGGTATTCTATTGTATCGCAGAGTTGGTAGAGCAAGCGCGGGCGTCAGTAGCCAGCCAAACAGTTCACAATAACAAATTGATTTATAATAGGACATGGTGTAACAAATTACTTAACTTACAATTATTATTACAATAGTTATGTATCACAAAGAGTCTCACCGAAAGGCACCACTGCTGCAATACTTAATAAAAACAGCAACATCACACTAAAAAGCTAGGTATAACTAATTATTATAGCAATGCACAACCACTTACAACGTGCGTACAGGACTGCTATCTAGGTATCAGTTATCTTGTTTGGATCGCTTTATCTATTCACTTAGGACCAATCACTGGGCACTAAATTATTTTGATATTTTTAGTGAAGAAACATCGAATTACAGTCAAGGTTCTGAAAAATCCTTTGTATCATATACGGACCCTAGTTACCTACTAGAAAGACAATATTGGCACCAAAGCAAAGATGGTACAAAATTTGATAAAAATAAAACTTCAAGATCAACCTCGCGAATTGATAGCGATTCAAAATGACTGACAATTCGTATTTTCGGATGAATGTTATTAGGTAATTCTTGGCACGGGCGCGTAGGGAAGATGGAATTAGAATATAGATGGAGTTTTGATGACCACGCGTTTTAGAGTAGGTATTAAACGCGTGTATGTCAGATTGATTATAAAACTGAACTGAAATGCTGTGTTTCTCTACCATATTACCTATGTTGAGACGCATAGTTTATTGGTAGCGCTAATATTTTAATTAGCAAGATTCTGCTTATTAAAACGTTAAACACGAATAATTCGCAAACAAAACTGGTTTCAGCATTCTATAAGTCGATTCATACTTTTCGAAGTTCTTACTGGCCACTCCCAGAACTTATGTAGGTACTTTAGAAATGTAGAGAACATTATTCAAAACAATACCCGAGAAATAGCGGCACGCTCCATCGATCGAAAGAGGTGTCATGTCACTTCCTAACTCAGATAAAGCCAAATAGGTCCAAACATGAGGCAATTTTCACGTCCAGCTCTAGTCAGTACAATACCAAGCTTATTCGTATTACGGTTGGGTTGTATTTAGTCTAAGGTAGACCCGTAAAATATAAGCGAGATTCAGGCTGGATGGTCACACGTGCGACATCGTGTCGGCATGCGGTCGTATTGATGTCTTCGATAGATAAGGCAGATCTAAGATTGATAGTAGCAGAGTCGGTGGAATATTATAGTCATATTGCTTTGCAATGTAGAGGAAAAGCTCTAGATTTTGGTTAGAATATTGATTTGGTTTTGGTTTTTTAGGGAGACCTTTGCCCAGCAGTGGGACATAACAGGTTAATAAAAAAAAAAAAACAAAATCTAGAGCCTACTCCTCTCCACTAAGTTAATGTGATGGAAACATATCCCCAATGGAAAGTAAAAAAAGAATGCCATTTCCCTTGGACCAATTTAGCAAATCCTTACAGATTTAGGGATCAAGATACCTACAACCTGCAACCTTTACCTTATCTGCAGATCGATATAATCGATACAATTTAAAGTCGGCGTACTTTCACTCAAGAACCCAATTAATTTTCAGTCGATGCGTTATGCGTTCAATAAATTTCTTAAAGAAATAAAAAGCCGCATACGATAACAGAGGTCGAGGCGGTCCTCATCTTTGGTTTTTAAAAAGGCTTTTTTCATCTTCGATTTAAAAAGGTTTTATTTATCTTGGACAATTTGTTACTGCCACTGCAGCTTTCCGGTAGCTGTGTAATTGAATCTTCTGGTTTTCGAAGATTTATGAAGCTCATTTTATAGAGCTACCGTCAGATTAGCGGCTCTATTTGATGCGTGGTGAACTTTAATTTGTTTTAGTTTGAAGATAAATCTTTAGTACATCCTGTCGTAATGATGAAAATGTCATGGACATTATTTCTCACTTCGAAGTCTTGGTAGGTTTTGTGTTGGACACTGTCTTTGTTGCGTTGCCGTTGCTTTACATCTCGCAATGGTATCACAAATCCAGGGGTTGTTTAGAAAGTCTCGTAGGTACGCTATCTGCATACATTTTATTGGTCACATTGACTGAGATTAGAGGGACGTGAAAACGGCAACAGTGCGCAGTCGCAGCTTAGCTTCGATAAAGCTGGTTTGCTTCACTATTCATACTTTGTTCAAATGCACACAATGACTTTTATCTGTAATTTATCTAATAAGGTAGTCACTGCTTGCTATTATGCACTAACCGTTTTCGCTTGCACACTGCCTTTCCATTTCCAATCAAAACGATTCGAATGTTAGATTTTCTGAATGAAATTGTCCGAGACACATCCACAGATAGGATCGAAAGACGCGACGCGACGATAGCGTGAGATGTCTTACGTCTACGTTCTGCCCTCACGACCCGTGGTCGTTATTTTAATTTATTTTCTCTTATGGTATTACTAGATCGGTTTTCTGAATGAAATGAGCGAATGGTTCAGCCTGAGCCATGGTTCGTAAAGTGTCCGAGACACAGTGACCCACGGATAGGATCGAAGGACGACGCGACGCGACGCTACGATCGCGTGAGATACCCGTCGCACGTCCGCGTTCTGCCCTCACGATCTGTGGCCGTTATTTTAATTTATCTTACTCTTATGGTATTGTTAGTTTCTCGTGTTTATGGTAACGGTTGTACAGTTACTAAAGGTTTAGCGAGCAATCGAATTTTTTGATTTTGAAAAGAGGCTCTTGACTGTTGTTTCTGTAACTCTGTAATAAAGTTTCCATCATAAGTTGGTATTTTAGGATACTTTTATAATCAAAAGTCTTACAGGTTTGAGAGTTTTGAATTATCAACTTTGTGGTGCCTGATAAATTGTTAGTTTCTTATATTTACCTATGCTGATAAATATAAAAAAAATATAAACATAAAGAACTATCATAAAAATATTGTTTATCAAATGTTTTTTTTAAGTTTCTTGATTTAATAGTTTTCAAGAGGGAATGCCGATGAGGCTTACCGGTGCCACTAGGTTATCTTACAGCGCCACATAGAAAAAATTGACGGAGCAGAAACATCGACCATTCATAAAAGGAACAATTCAATAACAGTTGCGAAAGGTTTCGTGACTGAGACTAATTGAGCACAATTACTATGAAATAAAAACATTACCAAATCGCGTCGTTCTGACCACCATCGACACTTCATCTCGCGTGACTGCGGACACTGATTGAGACGGCCGGGCCTACACGCTATCGGACAATGAAATTGAATGGCACTTGTTCAGGCCTAACAAGTGCAGTATCTATGGATCGGTTTGCTGAAGGTTTCATACTATAAAGGAAGTTAATTCAATTTCGGGCTCTTATTAGGAAACTAACAAGGTAGTATTTGTTTGCTGCACATTGCGAGAAAGTTCTAGGTACGAAAACTAGGTACGAAAAACTAGAACTTAAATACTCATGATGTGAAAATTAATAGGATTTAACAAAATGTTAAATCCATTGAGGTTTAAGTTTGAGTTGATAAATTTTTTGAATCTTTAGTGCACAATTATAATTTTCTATCCGGTTACGTAGTGACTTGTCTGTCTGACAGTTTCATAAAAATTCAATAGAAGATCTGAATTTGGATGACAGCTTTATCCCCGAAGCACGGTGTTTGAAAATGTCTAGTAGCACTATAGGTACTCGTAATACCTACACCTCTCATAAAAAGAAAATATTTCGACAAGTAAAATGCTCAAAAATACGCTTGTTCTTCGAATTTTATACTGTCTAAAGAAAAATTATCACGAACTTAAATCATCAATTAATAACGAATTTACAGCTTCGACAGCTCTTCAATTTACAAACAATTACACGATCACACCGGCCGATGGTTTTTGTTTGTGTAATTTTCCCAAAAATTATCACCTATCCACCTATGGCGAGCTTGTTATAATCATAATTTACATTTTTACCGCCACATAAAAATCGATGGGTGTTAAATTGAATTCTGGGAGCAGAAACACTTGCAAATAAGAAACGAAGGCGCGAAAATTGGTCGAAGCACCGTTTAAAGTATCGTTAAGGCTTGTCGGGAGTGAAAATATTGTAATCGCATCGGGTCGTTGTTTACGAGCGGCGGAAAGTTGCCCACAATTATTCGGATCGCTGCTTCAGTTCATTATAAGGCATACTTGGAATATCGAGGAGAGTTTCCGAAGGTGCCGAAGGCAGGATCACCTTTCAATTTACCTTACCTACTTATGTACCTACTCATTATTTTTATTCGTTATCGTACTCGCCTTGAAATGTTTACGAGGAACCTAAGAGATTTTTTTCTCTAAATAAATTCGTATTAGATAAGTCTAATATGAATTTATTTAGAAAAAAAAATCTCTTTCACTTAAAAGAAAATATTTTGTCTTACTTCATATTTAAAGTTATTTTAGTACCTACTAGCTCCCGTACCTAAATTTTTTTAACGTCTCTTTGAGTGTACAAACACACGTTTGAAAAGACCAAGTAATTTTTAGTCACACTTCTGTCGAGAATGCAAATTTTTGGCAAACGTTTTTTTCTGTTCGCGGTAACTTCTACCTACTTCAATCTTAAAATCGTGCATGGTCCATCGACTTTTAATTTTGAAATAATGCTATTTCTATTTGATTTCAAAAAGGCTTCAACAGTGTTTAAGTTGTAGCAAAGCAGGAAAGAGAAATTGGTACATTTATTGTTTAGAATTGCCTTTAATTAGGTTAAAATCTAATTAGATACTTTCTGTGATTATCCATAATTAAAACCATCACGAACCTACATTCCGGTATAACTGTAACAGTAGAGTAGGGACATCACGTGAGCAGAAATATGAACCAGAGTAGGTTTTAGTACCAAAGATAGAGTCAATGGAACTAATGGGATTACTTTGAATCAATACAAGAGCTGGATGATTTCACTCCTGATCTTACACGACAAAATGGTCAAATATTGAACTACTTTGAATTTTTGGTACCTAATGTTCAAAGGAAGAAAGATATGAACGACATTACCTTCAACCATAAGTAGGTCAGTGAGACTTGGATTCGTCATAACAGCTGGATGTTCCAATACCTTCTCGATTATTGAATTGAAAAATAAAAATATGATTACGAGACTTCATTTAGGTGAAATCTTAATCTTCAAAGAATACTGAATAAGTACCTAAATTCTTCAGGGTGTTGGACGCGAAGAAACCAAAGAATGACAATGTTATCTCAGGTGTTAAGTGTTAACTTAATTAATTCATATTCATTATTGGGTATTTCAAGTTTCTAGCGTAAAGATTTTTTTTATTTCTTCCCACTTGCTCATACGAACGAACGAACGAACGAAAGCTTAAATTGAGTTTAAACTTCTCTTTATTTCGCAGACAGGTTCTAGCTTTGTGAAGGAAGGAAATGCTCAGAATATTCCAACTCTAATAATGAGAGCTAGTGTCTAGTTTACTACGAGTATATTGACGTTAGGTACTAAAGATAGAACAACAATTTTACGACTTATTTATGGCTTAATTAGAGAAAAGTCGCTCAGCAGTAAAATCTTGGTAGGTAGTAGAAGTATTGTAAGTACCTAATCTAAAAATAATTGGTAAATCCCGGTCTCTCGGTCTATTGCATTTAAAGCCCTCACTATGTGAAGAAAATAAGTATTTAGAGAGGGTAGGCCACTTTTTAATATCTGCAGCATATGCGTTTAGGTACGATAGAAGATACGGTACGATACACGGTAAAGGTTCATGTTTTTATTCAATTTTAAAAGTACCTAAGTAGGTACCTACTTTTAAATTTGTTGCAAATTATAATTAAGGAATTATATTTTATACATACCTACCTATATAGGTAATAGAGAAATATTTTTTTTATCTATTACTAAATCATCTACTTATTGTTATTTACTTATCACACACCAAACCTGCTATAGCCTATGAAAAAGTACTTAAATTGACTGACCAGAAGGTACTTAACAAGTCGTAGTAATGTAACTTATAAAGTATTTTATGAAGCAGTAATGCGAGTATCAATACGCAATTAAAATCTTTAAAAAGTTGCTTTCAGGTTTACTTGATTTTATCGAGCAAGAAGTAAGTATATACATTAATACTAAAGTGGGAACTGTAGTAATAAAGTGCTGAATGACAGGAACAGTCCAAACAAACACGAAGCACATATTTGTAATTTTTCAGATTGAAGATGGAGTTTCGTAAGTTTTTGCAATAAAAAAAAAATATTTCCATACAATTTTCACATTCTCATTTTTCATAGAAGTAGTAGGTACAATTATTGAAAAACTTGCGATTTGATTTGGTTAGTCACTTTCCTAGTGGGAAATAGAGTCGATTATGATCAACTTGTTTTTTGGTCAAATGTAATATTTTGGGCTAATTGTACCTTTTTCCAAAAATCTATTATGTTAAAATGCTACAAATGTTTATTTCTTTAAAATAAAACAAGAGTTTCTAACTACAAAACATGTTAATAGCCTGTGTACCTATATATGTACCTACACTATAGCAGAGGTGTCATTTAAACTGATCATAAGAATTTGCCTGGGTTGCGTATTTTATCATACACAAGAAATTCACATTAATTTGATGTGTCAATAATGGACCATTAAAATTTACCCTACATTTACAGTCCTTGCTGAAATTCGGTGAAATCAAATGTCATGGGTAACTGGGTCGTTTTGTGACGGCAGTCGGATCACGAACGTGACTACGTGAACAATGAACATTGTACCTACATGAAAATGATTGATATTGGGCCGAAAATTACGACGATCGTCTGTGGTCAGACGTGCTCGGCCGGTGGAGGGTCAAGGATGAGATCTTGATTAGATGTTACCTGTGACTACTGGTAGGTTGATGAGTGAAGTGATTTGTGATCATAAACTTCTCATGGAAAATTGGTAGAGCTCACAGATATTATACTATATATCTGTGGTAGAGCTACTTATTTTTAGCGAAAATATTTTCTTCAAATAAATACCATATTAATTTTCACATACATACACACGACGATGGTAGTTCTAAGCGCTGTAGTCATTTTATCAGATTTTTAAGCATTCAACTCACAGTTTTCACAGAAACTTCTGATGACCTTCTGATGGCATTGTGATGACACAGTATCCCCTGTCTATGTATCATGAATCACGATCTAAAGCCACTATTTTACCCCACTGGCCAAAGAGATACTTAATAACCACTAGGTAAAAGTAAAAGTAAGTAAGTTCGTATGAGCAAGTGACCAACTCTGGTGACGGAGTTTTTAGGCCGCCTTAAGGCCTCCGTCATGGCTTAACGACTAGGTACGTGGCCATGATGGACGATCACAGGCGATCATGAAAAAGTAGGCGCAATCGTCCATGATCGGCAACGATTGAGCGTGAACGTCGTTGTGTTGGTTTTCGGACATTCATCAAAGAAAGTTCTGTCATAATGGTATGCGTGTCCAGTCCACACGATCACCGATCAAGGTCGTATTTTATATCCATCATCATGGCCAATAGTGTATGAGAGGACTCTCCCTCGAAGTTTATCTGTTATGTATTTTTAGTCTGTGTTTCCTCTAGCTTTATTTATACTTATTTAATAATTGGCCTTCAAACTTGAAAAACAAGTCATCTATTCTAATTTATTCAAAAACAGTTTACCTTATGGACAAGCTCAAATGCATTGCCAAAGTTAAAGGATTAGTTTCTAAGGATTATAGATAACAAGTTGTAGTATTAAAAGTGTGGAGGCGGTATACAAGTACCTACCTACCTATGACAGGTTCTTAAGCTACAATATACAGAAATGTCCTTCATTTGAATATATTTGAAAAGCATAGAGACATTTAATTACGGACATTTTGTTTCTTTTTTTCGGATAGTACGTACGAGTATGTTACATAAATGCGTAAGCTTTGAACTCTGTAAGTATTGACGCATTGAGTTTCACAATTGTTATTGAAATTAATTCAATCAAGATTATGAACCTGGGACGTTTTAATTCAATTTCCATGACATTGCAACTTTGAGGTTTCTCTTCGCATTAAGATTTCAGTTTTATTGAAAGTTGATTACGGAGAAATAATAAGTGAAGAGATGCAATTTTTGGCCGTTAGCGTGAGGAGGCAGGTCAGTGCAAGCGTAGGTAATGGCAGCCAGATTTCTGAAAACAATTCAATTTAGGATTAAAAACATATCTGATTGCTTGATTGGCTATAACCAAAGAGAATAAAATCACCAGATGTTTAAAAATGTAATCAGGCTCACTTTTATTCCCAAAGAAAGTAGACATTCACTTATATCTTCAGCCGATTAAGATTCACCTGCTTACCGTCTACTGAAACCGTCATGTCCCCACACTTGCCTCTAACGAAAATTAGGTACCTAAATACTTCACATGTAGGGGCCTATAATTTTTTTTACGATTTTATGTGAAAATTGCACCACTTACCGATGAACTCAATAAAGACGACAAAAATACACAAAAAAGGCAAAGATGAAAGTCCACGATGGAGGCTTGTTCTAATAGCCTTTCCCATATTTATGAATATGAGTGTTGACATACAACAGCTCCCGGAATCACGAAGCACAGCATGACGTCTGTATAATGTTTGTAATACGATACAGTTATATTTTTCTATAAGCCTTTTGCCCCCAGCAATACCGATTAAAATGTAAAACTGACCTGCATTCACCAATTAATTCGGCATCTCTTACACCGATCGCGCTTTATCGATTGTTTTTAAATTTCCCGTCAGGACGGGTTTTTTACTTTGTAAAGATATAAAAAGAGACCAAAAATCTGTTTCACGTGCCATAAACAGTAAAGAGACTAAAAAAATGTGTTGCTATCAATGACCCCACAAGCTACGCGGCAAGGTGATACGGAAATCGTCTTATTGTTATATTCGCATTTCCTTTCTACTTTGTAGGTACTGGCCTTATAGTGCATTTTCCAGTCTTTTGTTGCTAATTGTACTAAACATTCTTAAAATGACTAATCGCGTTTAGCGTCTTGCACAACACTGTCACTAAATACGTTTATCGAAGATAAAGATAAAGATAAAGATAAAGATAATTTTATTTGCAAGAACTATGTTTAACAAATAGGTCTTAGACTAGGGTAATTTTCCAATTATGTTCTACCTACTTAGGCATGCAAATACTTATTAATTAAATGAGTGGGTACCAACATTACAATCAACAAATTTAAATGTTAGTGGGCGAACTATCAAAGCTTTGGAACTGTCAAAGATATAAATGTATTTAAAATGAACAAAAGATATAAAAGTCTAGCACAAAAAGTGTTTCTTCGTTCCGGTGTAACCCTCGTCCAACAAAACAGTAATTTAGGGTTGTCAAATTATCATTGTCAAATGGCCCTTTATCGGGTTCCGTACCAGCTTTTAGCCGCTATTAATCTTGGTTACGAGGCGTGCCATCGATCATTTATCGGAAAACAACAGCGTTGTATTCTTTGTAATGTGCCGGTTGAATTAACTTACATTTATTAAGCTTAAAAAAACATATTGCTAAAGAGGCATTATTAGTGTGTTACATATTTTAAAGATAAGCTAATAAATGTTATGTCCTCCTTATTTTGGTGTTTGTTTGTAACAATGACATCTTATTTTTTTAAATATCAAGCTATTAGGTATATATTATATACCTACTATTTATTTAACTTTTTTTACAGGCTTTAGGAACCTAATACTTTCAAGTTCTAGTGTATACGGATAAAACTAGAAGGCGATTAACCTACTTATATTTTATTCCTAGGTTACTCATATTACTTGACCCCAATAGATAAGCAATACCAAGCAGAACAATTGGTCGATAACCATTATAATCGAGTGCCTAAATTCAAATAGTTGGTGCATTCGAAAGGGCATCGTCCAGAGCATGGCGCCGGCCGATGGAGAATAAAGGAGTCGCTCGTTATCTGCGGAATGCTCTGTGACTCACGGCCACACCTGACGATAGTGCGGGATTGCGACAAGGAGTTCATACTGAATTCAAACTGAACACACTCGCAATTACAGATTTACCCTATTTTCACTATAATAATACAAGTCAGCAACATCTTCAATCAAAAAATACAACAGATATAGGTAGCAGAGATTTAGCTTTTTTAAATTTAAAGGTTCATTGTGAATAAAACAGGGTTGATTACCATGTCGACATGTCGATTACTAGCGTGTTACCTAGACTTGCAAAAAAATTACACCTGCTTTCTGAGTTGTTCTTAGATCAAAGTTACGTGATGTTCTCCGCAGTCGCAAAATTGATTTATGTTACGTGTTTGCATTAGAGTTCACTCTGTATTGTCGGCGCAGTATCAAGTCCATAAAACATAAAGGAAGACCTATAGATGGCCTAAAAAAAATTAAGACCACATTCTTTACCTATCCTTTTAATAAAATACTTTTTAAAAATAATAAAAGTAGAAAAAAAATAAAAGCTTCCCCACAAGCCGTTACATAAACGTAATATTTGTTAGTTTTAGCAATCTTTCATAGTGGTTATTGTGTTAAATCTGTACCGCGTTCTAAGCTTGGAGTATGCCGCCTGCCCCTGTCGAATTCCAGCCACGATTCATTTGCCCAATCCCTTTACAAAGCTAATTGACATCTTTAGGACAAATACACCGCTGAATGCGTGTATTCGATTGTTATTTATTTTTAGTGTAATTACAAACTAGAGATTATGATAATTATATAAAAAATATAAGAAGTGCAGAAATAAAAATTCATTGAATTGCACTTATTTCATTACCTATGAGTATTGGATTTCAGTAGGTACCTAGGCTATTTTGTATTAAAATCTAAAGATTAGTTATTATTTTATACAATTTTAATGTTATCGGTGAACTTTGCTTTATAGAGTCGAATTGGATTCCTCGTTGGGTAAGATTAATCTTTTAGGGTCATTATTCACATCAGTTTCAAGCTGCATTTGTAACTAACGGGTCTCATGTTTTTATATTGCACTTATATTGCGGGTCTTATGTTTTTTACTACCTACATAACTTTTCTATGTGACCTGCAATACGTGCTTTCTCTGCCCAGTGTGAAATGGTTAAGAGTAGCTAAGAAGCGACGTGCGTAATCTACTTAAATAAAAGTGAAACGTCTACGTGCATAGCAAAATTGAAATAATTTAAAAACATTGAAATTGACTTACATTGAGTGGATTGAGTTTTGTGGTTAAACAATCGGCTCTATCCGGGAGTCCGCTGAAGTTAATTTCACACTACATTTGTATGATGGTTTTGTAGAAGCTTCTTGGAAATCTGCGGCTGCTTTGTCATGAACGTAATATTAAGCAATCCTACTAATATTTTATACGCGAAAATTTGTATAGATGTATAGAAGGATGTTTGTTACTCTTTCACGCAAAAACTACTAAACGCTTTGGAAGCTTTTTGTATAATGTTTTGACAAAAGACGATTAAGAGATACAACATAATTTTCTTGTAACGGCAGCTGCTTTTTAGAAACCAAAAGCTTGACGAAATAAATAGAAACAAAATCACCTTCTTGCCCGTGTGAGCGTGACGATGCGTTTTGTGGTAGATAAGTTTCGCTTCTGGCTGAAAATATGGCCAATAGGTACAAATATAGGCCATTTTGTTTCACTTAATAATAATTAATTTTGGATAAAAACATGTTTTTGGATTACAAAACCATTAACCACCAGTTCGTGGCCTATGGAAATCGATATACCTAAATTAAATTGTCTCAAGCCAATGTTTTCTGGGTATATGTCTGGGCATTCGTTGTCGTAATGCCAATTTTTATGGTTAAATCATACAAAATTCTACTAGACTAATTACATTTTGGTAAACATTTAACATCATTATTCACTCCACCGATGAATGGTTTAGTTAATGTTTTTTGTTATGTTTGACGAAAGAAATGGTAACAGTTTTAGCAGCCTTATAAGAAGCTTACAAGTACATTATAAAAACATGATAAATGTTTACGAATTGGCCATGAACATCTTTTCCGTAATTGCTTTATGATTACCCAACTACGGCAGCTACAAAAGGGTTATGATTTCTATAACAAGAAACGCCCATAACGCCGAAGGAATTGCAACAGAATCATCTTTAAAAATTATGACAAATGATACGAATAAAAAACTGATGAAACCAGAGAACACTTGATAATTTGACATAATAAGGCAGATGAAGTCATTTTGCAGAATCATATTTGTTTTTCCTCGAATATCATGTACCCAATTGGAATCTGAGAATGTTATTTCGAAGACAGATAATTGAGGGTCAGAAATAAAGATTGTATCATGAATCATAAAGGATCGCATGTCCATGGTACAAACTTTTTGGTACCTTTATACCTTTTTGGTACTTTTATCCTATCATTAGGTCTAACCTCAGTACCAGGAAAGAAATAGAAATAAATGGAAAAATTATGCATTTTTGTCACCAAGATTCCTATAGAAAAGACTTCAACGCGCTCTGTGTTAATATATAATAATATATATTTTGGTTCTGAAAGAAAAACCTTTATCATAGGTTAAAAGTTATTATTTAAAAGTTCAAATAATGCTTGAGAACTAAAAAAACTGTTTTATTGACAGAATTGTCTAAAAATATGCAAATGTTAGTACCTACCTTTATGCATACTTTTGGAAAAGGTTACTTCTACATGCACGCACATTATCGGCCCAATGAATATTCAACTGTTCTAAAAACATCAATGCAATACACGATTCAACAATAGAAAACATCAATGAACCATTGCCTCAACCGGGGTGGCCATCCGCAATTTCAAAAATCCATCTAAAGATTGCAACGTTCGATTGTTCAGCGATTTATCGGTTTTCGTTTTACGTAATGATGTCGGTTGTCATTGATTGCGGGTCATTCGTGCTTCGAGCGCTGCGTGCGCGCAGCTCGCGACCATTTGTTGGGTTGATGAGTTTATGGCGGAATTCTGGTATTTACTGCAAACTTTGCCGTCCTCTATATTTATGGATACTAAATGAAAATGAAATAAGATTGTCTTGTCAGGGCACGGCAGACGTTTCCTCAGCTGTTTTTAGAATTTAACATTTCAAGACGTCTAAGTAAGATGTTCATCAAAGGCACGCTCAAGTACTTTTGTGATATTGTCCATGTCGCAAAAGTTAGCATTTAAAGGTAACAAGTATGTTAGAAGTTTTTGTAATTGTAAGATTATGGGTATGTTTATTACTCCTCCACTTGCTAGTATACTTTAAAACAAGGCTTTTCTAGTTGATCTAGATTGGTGCTGATAAGATATCCAATACGGTCTCCATTAAACTCCATAACCAGAGTTGGCCACTAGCTCCTACAAGCTTAGTTATGTTATGAAGCCTAAGATACAAAATTACAATCTCTAAAAGTAAATTGCCCCTGCAAACATCAAACCGGGATCACGAGGGCTGACCCGTTTAATAGGTAGTCAGCTAGTCAGCGAGCCGCTAGATGACCCCATGATATATTTAGCGCAAGCAGGGCGTGGCGACGCGTGCCGCGACTCGCCGGATAGGGGGGGTTGTTGAAGGGACAGTGCAGATTTCGTGTGGTGTAAGTTAGAAACATATCCAAAACTTTAGGTTTAGTTTGGCATTTATGTGTTATCATTGAGCCTTTGACATAACATGCTTAAACTAATTACGTTTCCTATTAACTATATCATTTGTAAAATCAAAAAGAATTCACTTTCAAAACTATCGTGAGAAAAATTAAATAGGTTTAGGAATAGTAACTGGTTGTACCGACTGTTAACCTTTATAAATTTGTATCTGAGAAAATGTGTAAAAAGATCTAGGTATATTGAATATGTCGTGATCCTGTCTTTTTTGTTTTCTATCGCTACATCGTACAGTTTGCACTCTGGCCAGGAAGAGTGGCCAGTGCGGGCCGCGCGCCATCAGACCAGCTATTGATAAATCATCGACCGGCCACGCGCGCCGCCGGCGGACTGCGCAACCGAAATACACGTATAAATAACTAGATAGACTTTGCTTGCTCTAGCTTGATACAGTTTAAACGTAACTAGGCTGTAGAAGTTCTTAGGTACAGTAGACATTGTCTATTTATTTAATGGGATGGCTGAAAAAACATTCTAAGGCTTTATCTTATTATTTAAAAGTAGAACAAACTAAATGCCAATTATTTCCTAATCGAAAGTTTATATTTGATCGCCAAAACGAGCAAGAGTAAGAGTAGTATAGGAAGAGTTTCTATTTTGCTGTAAGGTTATATTAAGCTTATAATTATGTTGCTCTGTGGTCTGCTCCTCTTCATTGCTGTCACAGAGTACAATCTGTCTTAGAAACATTTAAAAATGTCTAGTAGAGTTATCACAGTTATAATGCAAGATTGATATGCCCACATTTTGAAGCATTTTACGTGAAAGCAAGTATATTTTTAAGCCTTATTTTTATGTCTTACCTATTACTTGTTGGAACGACAAGGACAGATTATGCACAGTAGTACGAAACTTCTAACTAAAAACAATGATGATGCTGACTTGTCTTATCCAATTGTACAGATTTTGTGTTTAATATGTCTGGGCAATTCCCTTATAAGTTCACGTCTTCAGACGACATTTGTACCAAGAAATAACGTATTTAGTAGAAATTATCGTTCTGTGCATCGGGATTGCCCTACAACATGCGTAGGCGCGTGACAGCACAGAACCTATCTTAATTAAACCTTTGTATTTACAGTCAGAACGTTCCTAATTGTATATTAATAGATACAGTACAGCCGATGTCGGCTCGATAAAGGTTAAAGGTATTTAGTTCAGAACGGAATTTTGTCTTAATTTAGAGCTAAATCTGGTTAAATCGTGCGTTTAAAATGTAGATTGTATGGATAGATTACGCGCTGGGTTTAAGGAAAATTTCAATACAAAATCAAACAATGTTTACCCAATAACCTATAACATTCATACAAATTTAAGAAATTAACTAGAAACGTACCATTATATTCGTACTTCCATGTCATTTCAATGTCTCTAATATTGAAAATATGTTTTTCAGGTTTTATTGTTTGACCGTGCATTTTAAGCATACTTAGGCCTTTTACATCTTTACTAGATGATTTATACAGAGTCAGGAGGCAAGCTTTGCCTACACTTAACGGGACACTGTAGTGCCTGGGACATTGTTGAGATGGAATAGGCTTGCCCAGCACCTAAACCATCCTATCAGCTTAGCCGGCCATATCCACAGGAAAGACAATGGTCAATACGTGTGGGGCTGACTATAGCCGCCGGTTTCCTCACGATGTTTTCCTTCACCGTTTAAAGCTCGTGTTAAACTGCATATAAATTTTTCGACACGAAAAGTCCATTGATGCACGGCATCAATGGACTTTTCGTCATCAATGGATTTTAAGCATAATTTTCTTCATATTTGTCCCGATTTTGTCCTTGGCCATGCCCTGATTCAAGCTTTACCAGAATTTTAGTTACGACTCTCCTAACTTACGCTGTTCTTAGACCTACTGAGTCTGAGGTGTTGAACCATTATAAACAAACAAGAGAATAAGTTTAGACGAACATCGATAAACTCAAGTGACATTAATCGGAGTTCCATAAATCTAAAACTCTAGAGTAGATCTGCAGTTTCTGTATCTTCAGAATGGTCATAAAAAGGAGCATATCGACAACCGATACCATCGCTTAGTGAATTACCGTTGGGACAGGCCATTATTTGCGGGGCTCGTGGAGTTACTCCTGCTGGATATGTCTTTGATGGATAGGTGTAAAACCTTTATAAAATAATAATAATCTTCTATCTATAGCAGTATACCCTCTAAAGATAAACGAAAGAATTTTCGTAGATTCGAAAGGGCGTTTCGGTAATTTATATTTGAACTTATATGAGTTCTTATCAGTAAAGGAAAACATTGCAAGGAGTATTTTGCTGGCAGCGATGGGTTTGTGATTCCTCCTGTTTTTAGAATGGTGCGGTTATAGTGTAACCTACATCATAAAACTCATGATGTAGGTTACACTATAACCGCTGCGGCTTCACCGTGCACTGTCTTAAAAAATTGCATTCAATCATCAGTATGTGCTAGACCTAGCTCTTCTAGTTTAGTAGACATCTCTCGCGACCATTATTCTGCAGCTTCAGAGAGACTAATGGGCTATCAGTGCTATAATTCAGGGCCGCCTCATTGTCCGGCCCAGCACTATCTGTACGGTGACAAATTTATTAATGTTCAACATAGTAACGGTCCTTATTAATCTTTCCCGCCGCATCTAATTCGATGGACCTGATAGCTGATGTGAAAGCATTTCACACTGAAACTCATCGGCGTTTACTCGCAAATGATGAAATATGTAAAGATTAGGACAAAATAGCCTTTTAACTAATTGGTGTTTAAGTTTTCAATGCAAGCGACGTTTTGTAAGTTTGGTAAGATGAACATTTCGAGCTAAATCCTGGGAAAAAAATATGTCATACTATGTAATTCAAGGTAAGATAATTAGACTTTCAGCTGGGGGATATACCTTTACCTCTACGTGACTCACGCTCTCGTTTGTATCATAATAATGTATATATTTTTAACCGCATACTTTTTAACAAAACCAGGCTTCTTTACAATAATTTACTTTTGTAAAAATAGGTTTAAATGATTATGTGAATCTATTTTTATTAAGATTATTTTGGGATTTCAATGTTTTTTTATGATCCAGAGAGTATGGCTTGATTCGGCGTATAATTGGCTACCATAAATAAACATTCAATACCACTTACGTGAGTTCAATCTCAAACTAGTTAAGGATTACAAAAATCTTCTGACAAAGAATGCCAGAACGGATACAAATCTTTAATTTAGTTCTGCTCGATGTAACAGCATTTGCATGTAGCTAAACAAGGCTGAAACCAATCAGAGTTCTTATCTAACTTTCTATTTCATACGCCTAGCATCCGTTACACAACCACCTGTCGGTACCAATACAATCGTGTTAGTAGCCCGTTAGCCGAAGGACTTTGTCTTCGTCAAACTTTCTATGAAAGCTTTGATTGCTCTCAGAACTGTACTCACAGTTAAAACGACAAGGTTGTAGATATTTAATCCATTCATTAATGTATTCCCCGGTTTGATTCATAATCAATATCAGCTATGACTTGTTACGATATACCTACAAGGCCATCGAAAGTAATTTATTAAGAAGACCACCTTGGAGACAATATTAAGGTTTCCTCACGAAGGACGTGTGCATTGCGGTTCCAAATGACACATAATTCTTGTGGTTTGTTTAAAAAACTCAGTGTTGCGTTTCAAATATTTGATGTTCATTAAAGTTGTTTTAATTGACTGCAATCTCGCTTTCCTTGACGTGTTTGAGATACTTAAATGACAATTTTAAAGGTCAACATAATGTCCTTATTTTAGGCGGTTATCTACCTACGTAATGCATTTAAGTGCAATTAAAAATTGTGTGAAATGGGGAAACATTGTAAGGACGAACGTTTTTTTCCATCGCTGAGTTTCGACGAATCGAGACCGGAAATTATTTAAATTTTACTAAGTTGGATACCTAGTCTTTTACAGACACCTGACTCCTTCGACTGTTCAAATACCTATTTGCATAATAATGGTTGTTGAGTTTGTAGAGATATAATAATAAACACACCTTTTTAAGTTCTTCTAATAGACAATAAAATGTGAGATCCTTTTGGCGAGTTGATTTGTGTGACTAATGATACCTATATTCTATATTATTTATTTCTTGTAGTAGGTAATTAGCATATATACAGGGAACCAATACACACAATATATTATAATAAGATTGGAACACTCTAAAAGATTTCTTGCACACTGAAAGATTTACAAAACAATGCACACGTTCCTCTTATCTATATCTTCACACGAAACCTTCGAATTAATATTAGCAAGAAGTAAATCATACTTCAGTCTATTCTATATGCTTAGTCTGTCTGTCTGTTTCTGTCATCCTGGCTATTTGTGCTGCCAGAGGTTGTGTATTAATGCCTTCCTGTCTGGGCCCAGGAAACCTATGGCGAGGCGACAGGTTCATTCACATAATGCATAGTACCTACTTGCCTTCTGGCGATATTGTTACAACCCAGGTGTAAATCTTTGAATGGCGCATGTTTAGTAAATATAGCTATAGAAACATGCTAAGTAGAACTAAAATTAATAGCTTAATAGTAACTATGTTTGTATGTTTACATAAATTCCAAATGCTTTTGTTTATAATCTGCTTATTTCGTATTGCATGCCTGTTTTAACCACATCACTAGCGTATCCAAATGAGTGCTGAGATTATTTCATGCAAAACATGGTAGATGATATTTTGTAATGGTACCTACCTATTAAGGACTATGTACTGTTTTCCTATAAATTAATAAAAAGCAAATAAAAATCTTTGCAGCTTGAAATTTAAGTAAACTCTAACTGATTATTATCTTAATGCAAGATAGCATAATCTTACTGCTAATCTTTAGTATTGAAATCATTTTATGGTGTCCATAACACCTAGAAGTGCAATTGTAAACTTTTATTGACCCACAAGAAAGGTGAAATACCACTAAGAGTGTTTTAACGAGCTTATTAACACGCTTTTATTTCCTATTCAGAACTGTTGAGAACCCAGTAGATTCAATTTTATTTTGTCATAAATTTTCTAAAAATAAATAAATACGATCACGACTATCCCCAATGTGCGGTAGACATGTTCTTTCAGATCTTAGGCTTTTTATTAGATGCTTTATAAGGTAGTCAAAGGACATACCAAATAAATATTTGGTACATTATCTCCTTTTGCACAAGTTAACATTCCATATGTGAGGGATCATTATCTTAATAAACTAATATATAATAGTAGACCTACGTTGACAGGACGATCTTGACGGGTTTGAGAAGGAATCTGAGGCAAAGCCGTGGGCGAGTAACGAGAAGCTAGTTTTAAAATTCGCATTAATTTCACGCAACGTAAACTTCGTGATCGATTTTGCTTGTTATGATGACAAACCACGATTATTTCCTAGTTCACTTAATTGCTCCTATTGTGGACGGACCGGACACTCATCGCTTTTTGTACGTTGGCCGTCACCTTGCACTTTCGATTTCGAGCTATACGTAGGCGTACGCATAAAAAGTGCAATACAATCTATAACATTTTCATGTTTATCAATGAGAGGTACAGAACCATTCCATCACCGAATATACCTTTAAGGAACATACTCTAGTCTAGACTAATAAAAGTAAACGAATTCTAAAATCGTAGACTAATAAACAATTCCAGACTAAATATTGCGTTAGAGGTGTTCGTATCAATTTCAAAATAATGATCAAAAATTCAAAAGTTTGTTATTTAACAGCTGAAAACAGTCCACGACAAATTATTTGAAATCTGAAAGTCATTCGTTCATGCTGAAAATATAAGTGATCCCCTTATTTCCACTTGGAATTTCAATTCAACTTGATGTTACAGAAAAAATACTACGATACCTACATTCCTGCACCATAAGTACCTAGTTAGTACTATTTAAGCTAGATGAATAGAACAAGCTGATAGATATGATTAAGTTTAGCCTTCCGTGTAGTCAAGGTCGCAATTACCGTCTGAGGAGCTGAACAAAAAGTGTCGCCTAAGTACCTACCTAAATTGTATAGGTGGTTAAATTGGGTCTCCATAAACAAATTAAAGTCTATAATAGCAAAAAATGCCTACAAAAATAGCTAATTAGGAATTCTCGTAAATAGAATAGCCTAGTCTGCCAGAGGATCCGAGTATGATAGGTATGGTTATCATATTCTTGATAAATAAAAGACTACTTAGAGAGATACAACTGGAGTAGAAGAGAAAAAAATGCTGAGACGAAATTCCATGAAAAGTGGAAAACTAAAGTGCAGAAAAATGATGATAATGATGTTGACACCCAATAATAATCTTGTCATATTACTGCAAACATAATGTAATTACAAACCATTGAAATAAGAAATCTGGTAAAGAACACATCAATCAAAAACAGCTTGTAAAAGCACATAAACTTTCACAATATTGAATGAAAATAAGTTAACATAAATGATGATCAAAGGACATCGATCAATTTTACAATTTGACATGTACACTTGCTTGAGCAGGCAATTGATCACTTGTGCAGGGTCAAACAAAGACCTTAGGGTGAGGTGATGTCGGTCAATCCTCGGATACCGGTGAGTGGTGTTCAAAGACGAAACAAGGTCAAAACGTCCGAAAGTACCTGCATAATAGCTTTTTTATTGGATTCGTCATACATTTTACAGACCTATAAAAACTGGCTCGGTCCTTTTTGTGGCTAGGTACCTACTGGAAATTGTCTCAATTCAATTGTATTGACAATAAATCGTGGATATTTAACCTTTTTCAAAATATATCGAGTACTTACCTCACCAAGAAAAGTATTCCCATCATATTATTTTTGGTCTGTATTATGTACTTATGTTTGTTTCTATGATTTACAAAAAAATTTAAACTTTATTAAGTTTGCATTGCCACGACTAGTATAAACTCATAATAATACTTTTTTATCTCTATTGCAAATTCGTAAGAAGGTAGATTAGTCATAAATTAGTTTGTATAACATTTTTAACTATCTTAACAATCTCTTGTCTAGCGGTTTATAATTTTATAGTAGTCGAAATAGCTTGTTAATTATAATGGGTGAATACAGACTCCTACATGCATATTAGTTTAATTTATGAATTAGATTAATATGTTAGATTTTATCAGGGATATTTAATGAAGGCTGTTCAAATCGATCGGCACGCGTTTTGATGAATAAATGAATAGGATATGTTTAAAATATTAAAATATGCATTCTGCAATACTTAATATTTATATACATTAGAAAATGTTAATAAAATAGTGTGAATTGCATAAATAATAATGATTTTGGTAGGGGTTAATAAATTGATAAAAATAGCGTTTTGTTGAACTATACCATTGATTAAACAGAATGTTGATTGAAAAAAGAACGAAAGTATCATTTTCGAAACTTATTGTTTACTATTCAACACCTTGTGCTTCTGACGCTGTTAAATTCATTGAATAAAAATGACGTAAAATATTGAATTTTGTTCACAGTGAATGAAAAAAAATAAGACATCAAATAAGATAGTTTCACTCGTTTAAAAAGAAATCGTATATAATAACTTCATGAAATGGTTGCACGAAAGCTTATGAATTGATTTTGTAGGTCATTGCCGACGACATCTGCATAAAAAACACAATCTGCCATTACGGGCGTTTCTATTGATCGACAATCAATAGTAACTTGATTTAATTATAATACGAGTATATTGGGTGTAACCCCAGAAATATTCATAGTCCACCAACCACGACCGAGCTTATGTCGAGAGGATTATGTTCATTATCTAGTTTAGGGAGTCGCGTCGGAACAGGCAGTAGAATCCCCACGTGTCAAAGTGGTCTATAAAACGATTGTTGGTACTGAATAAATACATTTTAAATTCGAGTTTGAGTTTGACAGTTTAAATGCGAGACTGCGCAAAATGTCTTGATGAAATAACGTCCCTAGAACGTGGACAATGTTAAGGATAGGAACAGCATTTAAAAGATACGGTTATTACAAATTTAACAGAAATAATTAATTACATTCAGGAAATAAACAATATCTTCCTTCAATATAAGTCAAGAGAGTCGGAGATTATCCGGAATTTTTTTAAAAAGATCAATGAAGTTTTATTAAATAAATACCTGTCATTTCGATATTTTTTTTTAACGTGACCAATTCTGTAGATAATAAAGTACCCTCCAATAGGTAGGTAGATACTCAAGGTAAATATGCTTGTTCATGTCCAGTCTAAATCAGTCACTGTGGTCAAAAATATTATGTAATATATAAAGAATAAAGGCATTAGATACGTACTGTTTGGGATCTAGCTTTCTTATAGTATATTAGAATAACTTTTTTACTCTTGATCTTCCTGATCAAAAGTAAAAAGTTATTCTACAGTAAGCTTCTGTTTCAGCTTTAGGGTATAGTTATGTTACACCCTGTAAGTTGTCCATTCACGTACAGTCACGCACGACTGCGCAGGACCTTGAAGGTTGATCCTTCTGTCAAGTCCAAGATGTGACTTGCACAACTCAGCTACTCCGCTATTTTTGATACCGGTTGTCATTGCGCATTCCGATGACTTGAGTTTAAAAAAATAAATATCAAAACATTATTATGAAACTAATAGAAGATATTCACCTTAAATATCGTCTATTTAGATACCGACAATGTTTCAATTCTACCGGAGAATCTTCATCTGCTAGAATCATCGGATTAATCGAAAAATTGTCAGTAAAAAAAACCGTGAGTAATTTCCCGTGTTACATAGCAAAAGTACTTATAGAATTCCCAAGGGATTAACTCCTAAACAAAAGCTCAAAGTAACACCGCGCAGTTAGTGGATAATAAACTAATTAAATGGCTCCACGCACCTGACCGTCTAATCTGGATCATGTTTTTAGATCACAATTTTATTGCATAAACTCGTGTCTTTCTGTAACCTAAGACCAGAGATCACTAGATATCCTTTAATTACCGCATTTCCACCACTTATCGTGGGATTTAGGTTTACGGACCTATCAAAAAGCATAAAATCCCTAAACCCTTCTTATTCTCACTAACCTTGCGCACTATGAAATGCTAAGTAGCAATGAAACTCAATGCCCCAAGGATCAGTGACATCATTGAATAGAATTTGATAGGCGCTGTTGATAAATCATAAAGTTTTATTACGACAGTAGCCAATAAACCTATTTGTCCGCGAACAGATTCACATAATCGGGCTCTACTTGGCAGATATGGACCCCTAAATCATAAGATTATTTTCTTTGTAGTATGAGCTTATACAATATGCGACTTTAACATGTAACCATAGAGCATATTTTACAATCGTAATTGGGTGGTATATGACTGTTTTAAAATAGGAAGAGTTGCATGCAGTAATTTTACGAGAGGGTCGCGCTAGTGATAGATTGATCATAAATAATAGAGATGAAACTTGCACATTCTTATGTAGATTGTTAAATAATGAAAACCATGCTGCTTTCAAGTACCTACTGCTATAAACTCTGGTTAGTTAGTTTGAAATTTTGTTTTGTGCCAACGAAAGTACAGTGGCACAAACTTATCTGGACCGGTGGCCGATAGTGGAACTAACGACAATTTTATTGTAAAAACTAAATCATCTTTCTTCTAGCACTAAATGCTACAGCGCCCCGCTGTAACCGGTCCAGATAAGTTTGTGGCACTGTACATGATTTTTCTGAAAACAAATGCTGAGTTAGTAATTTTGTTACCTTATTTTTGGTTTGGCTTAGTTTTTACAATAGAAAACAATGTATTTGTGACAAAATAATACATTACATAAGTACCTCGTGATTTTAATTTGAAGTTTAGTTTAGAGCTTAACATTTGGCGTAGCAAAAAATTCACGATTGCTTTCATTTGATCTTTACAAACAATTGGAACACCACATATCGTTTTACAGAACAAATGAAACATTTCTAGGGATTTTGATCTGCGCAAGCGCATGTATGCAGTGTTCGGCCTCCAGTCACGACGCTGATGCCTCCGTGACCTGACAGACAAATCGAGATGAATTGCCAGGTATTCTTTCCTACCTCATTACTCTAATGTGGCAGGAACATTACCTTTCAAAATGCCATTAGGGAACACCTAAATCATTTGTCTCTGTGGTAAAACATTCAACGTTTGAAATGGACTAACGGAAATCTCTGTCATAGAACTAACTAGGACGGACTTGATTTTACTTTAAAGTGGCATCTTGGGAATGAGTTTCTATATGTTTCCTACTCGTGACTTGAGTTACAGATCTCATCAGTTTTATTTTCTCTTACCTTTTATCCAATTGTATTTAAGAGCCATTTCGCAGTTTTTCAGTTGAAGAAAATTTGTCTGTGTAAAAATAAATAAAGCAAGCAGACTTCGGTTGCAAGTTTGTATGTTAGTTTTTTGACCAAGTAATTTACAAAAATTTACTACAATATCACAGAACAATTCCAAATCATCGTAGCTAGTAAATAAAATATCCAAATAAAGTAAATATCAGAAAAACACAAAGAACTAAATTAAATATAACAATAGAAATCTGAAATCAAATACCATAACAACAAAATAAAATAACAATGTATTTGTATCCACCCATACGACATTAAAATAATCATAATAATTATCTCCTTCGGCTACAGTTATTGAAATACGCACATAATCCTCTAGCTTGTTCAGTTACATCTAAATCAATCACGTGTGTGTGTTTCTTAAACATTCTTATTTTTTAAATAAGTAAATAAAGAGCATAAACCGAAATACCTACGTAAGTTTAATAAACAAGCAAAAAAACCAGTTACTAATAAATTTAGTCTCAAAATAAAGCTCATAAGAAATCATGCGCGAGAAATACCTACAACAAAATGTCATGCAACTTTATCAAGCGATACACTCGTTAACAGCTTGTTACTCAAAATACCTCGATACCGTATTTATCGCAACCGTTTATCGACTGCGTTTTCCGAATCTTACGGTCGTCGGGTTCAATCCTTGTGCACGTCCGATGGTCGTGTCACGTCGGTGCTCTCATCCGGGATTAAGAGACCACAGCATCTGTACCTACATTGAGCTGGAACAATTATCTGTGAAAATCTCTTTGCGATTGACTACTATATTCTTGTTAGATTGAGCTGCATTTCCACCAGAGAGAGCAAGGATGCGTTGCGAGTAATTTTTTTGTTAAGAACCAATAGAATCGCTTCAATTACGAAGCCTCAAAGAATAAAGCGATTCTATTGGTTCCTGATTACGAGACTACGACACATTCCTCGCAACGCATCTTTGCTCATCTCTGGTGGAATTGCAGCCTTAGTCAGATAGCAGCGTCGATTGGAAAATGTGATTGTGTGAACCATATTATTGGACTATTTTTGATAACTAAAGTTTTTACTGTAAACTCTACCACGATGGCACGATGAAAAGACATGGTAATTTTTTATTTTGTAAATAGTGACGTAAATCTTATATTAGAATCTTGACCAGAATATAAAAAACAATTACCAAATCTTGCTACGAATCGCATCGCTGTATCAAAAAATCATAATCCAGTTCTCATAATAGCGTAACTGAAATTTGTGAGGACTGCATGAGCTTTTTCATTATAAGCTGTATTTTTTAACAAGTGTGCGGTTTCCATGTGAACATCAATCAAAATCATATCGGGCTTTTTAATCCAATAGACGGTGATGGACATTTTAGCGAAGGTTTACCTTAATTAAAGACGTCGGCACTTTAAGATTCAAAATAACGGGTTACCTCGCCCTTTGCAGTATATTTGAGCGATTGTGAAAGAGGGTCAAAACACGTAACTTGTGTTGCATATCCAAAAATAATTTTACGATTTTCGAATGGTTCTCCGTCTAAAAATATAACACAATTTGGAGAATACAAGGCAAGAGTGATAAAGTACTCAAAGATCATCCCAAAACGTGGAATGAAGTATTTTTACAACTTTGAACGTGCTTCTGAGGGCACATTAAATTGTCGGTCTGGCTTTTAAAGTCGTTCAGTAATAACGAAGGCCTTTAAGCGGCCTAGAAAATCCGTCACCAGAGTTGGCCACTAGTGCTTACCAACCAACTTACTTTACTTTGAAATTGATGAAAATATTTTTAACGCTCACTTCATTATCATAAGTCACAGAAACTGTAAAAACATTCTCATTATCGTTAATTCGGGTTAAGCATCTTGTAACGGGACGGATACCACCCAAAGAACATAGTTTGGGGTGTTGGCATCCTTCGTATTCGTCTCACACCCGCCACGTCGTGGGAGTTTGCCACAGATAATGCAAAAGAAATACTTATTATAATATTCACTTAGGCTAATAATAACTTAATTTTTTAATGACAATCTTCCGTATCTACCTTGATTGGTTCTACATTCAAAGCTTTTTTCGGTGCCCGGTAAATATGAAAAGAAAAACAAACTATCATCTGCCCCCTCCTAGCCATATTACTTAACTACAATCGCTTTCGCTATAGAACCTATGTTTCTATGTTTCCTATTCTACTGTATAGGAATTGTATCTGTAATTTTTTATTTTTATTTGTATTTTAATGAATAGAAGACTACTGATATCTCTGCCGGTCCAAATTTTCTTTATCCTTAGCCAACATCACCATCATTATCATTATCCTGCCATTATCCCACGCTATGTGCGATTGGCACAACATAATATTTTCTTTCACTCACTTCTATAATTCTTCAACTCTGAATACACTCTTCACACATTCATATTCTTTTTCATGTAACCGTTCTCATGTGTCAAATCATCACTACCACCGAATCATAAACCTTGAAGGTTTCAGTATCAAACAAGTGACATAAGCTTGCTCCGCTTTATTTGCCCGAGTTATTACTTGGGAGGCCTCAATTAATTATCTTGCGCCGTTGACATTAAGTGCATTCGACGGAATTTTTTCACTTTTAAGAAAAGTAATGAAGGTACCGCGAGGTAATTTGCGTTGCTGATAAATTGGAGCAGGGCCTCTGGACCGTGCTTGTACCTACATAGAAAACAGGGTACCGACGCTGGTTAACTTGTATTTGTACGATCTGATCTACTTATACTCTATTACGGTTACTTAGTCATTAGTATTCCATTTCTTTGGGTAAGTCTCATCTGCCCTTGTTAAGTTTCGGCAATCCGCTAAAATAGGCTAAGTTCTAAGGCCTCACCATAGAACTATTAGGGTCCAGCTCGTCCCACCATCTCATTCTTAATAATTATTAATTAACTTCCTTAAGCTTTGGTAATTTTGTCACATACAATCGCCTCGCAATTGCCCCTTTCTCAATCAAGAAATTTTTTATAAGTACACTTTTTATGGAATTCGTGAGAAAAACCAACACCAGCTTGACGTTTAGTCCATAGTTAAGTTTTATGACCATACAGTTTCACCGAGAACCTGAGTTTAAACTAAAGTAACTCTTGAGTAACGTGACACATATCACTATTAAATAATCGATTCTGTCCACCTGCGAAATTCGTGAATGCGTCAGTTTCATCCGCGTCGCGACCAAGAATTATTTCTTATTTCGGTTACATAACTGGCCCCAGTTTGGTGGAGCGCAATAATTATTAGAGCCGCAACCTGCACTTGTCTCATTCGCGTCACGAGCGAGTAATCGACGTTTCATTTTCATAAAATTTCGACCGTTTTGCGTAACCGGACCCGAGATATTGCACACGTAATACGTTATTACAGGCAACGGTTATTGTATCGTCGAGAAATCTCTAAAATACTTTCCGAGTGATAGCTAAAAAAATTAAGCCAGATAGAATCAACCATATCTTTTCAATGATATTGTAGGTATAGATTGATAAACACATTGGGATGAAGATTTGGAAAGTATTTTACGACGATTCCTCGTCCAAATAAAGCTAGAAAGTTTATTTCATTTGACCCAACTAAATCTTTGTGTAATGTCATGCAGCAAGTGGAGTAGTTTTAAATCTTGGAGATTCTGAACCTTTTTGTCAAGTGCCAAACTTCGAAATCTGAAAACTTAGGGTCCAATGAAACCTTTCATGAATCATATGGACAAGGATTTATCTTAGTCTACTATGCTTAATTTATTCATGTGTATTGTGTATGTTCAACAGTGAATGTTCGACGATCAATGACGATGATGACATGTATCGACATGAGTTGATGCTGTGATAAGACGCTCATGCTGTGGGTGTACCGATGTTGCAAGGTGTCACTTATTAGGTTTTTTTCAAGGGCGCTGCGCCGTCAAACTTGTTTGCACGACTCATGGTTGTAAGATGTAAAGCACCGGTCACAGTGACGGTTGAGAATTTGGTTGAATTGAGAAACAGAAATTTCATATCTGTTTGCCTGCTTTTTTGAACGGCCAGTCTCAATAACCTATCTTTGGTTTTGCTTATGTATGTGCGTTTTATATATAAGCTCTAAACGGTGAAGGAAAAACATCGTGAGAAAACCAGTTAGCAGCGTCGATGGGCTTGCAACCTGTCACGTAGGGAATGTTAACTTCTGCAAAATGTGGAAATGTGTTTTTTTGCATTTTCATGTTTTTAAGTAATGCAGTAGGTTTTTTATTTATGGTTCTGTAACTTTTAAAATGTCTCAAATGAATAACCGCAATAATACTTGTATTTCACATTGACGTCAATTATTGATCTATTAGGTAGGTACATGAATTCAGATGATGTCAATGCAGCCACAGCTTTAGGTAATACCTAAAGCTGTGGCTGCATTGATGTCCCGAGGTGCTATATATTCTAAATATTAACGTATCAGAACAGAAATGACATGCACTTGCTTACATTCCAATGTTTTTGAATTAATTTGATAAATATACAATCTCACTTTCGTATTCAAGGTAACTGATACAGATCAAACACAATCCTCTTATGTGTATTTATTTTGGCTTGTTTTTATGGATTTCTAAATAAATTTTTAGTGACTTACTTTAGCAGTAATGATAGCAAACGTTGGGATAACGGATACACAACATGTTCTCAATACAAACCTTCTATCTTAGATTAAGTTTGAATAATGAAAATTGTGCCGGGTCTCAAATTATGTATAATTCTAGAGACATTATTATTACTACCTACTTTCATTTTTCAATTGGTAACCGCGATAATTTACAGATACAAAGCACGTTGCCATTTAGAAAAAAACTTTGCACAGATTAATTGTGAAAATCGTACTACACTTATAGATTCACATAATGTTTAACGGAGTGAACGGCACAAAATAAATTAATTCATTGTAGAATAGGTAACTGAATGGAAGTTGCGTGACCAAGTTTTCTCACTAATTATGTCAACATTACGAGAGAACAGACAACCAGACACGGCCGAGGCTGGACGAAGCTAATTTGATAAAGAAAGAACAGCCTCCACGCGTTTATGGACATGAGTCAGGTTTGTCTAGGAAAGGTTTATATGGATACTCCTAATTCAATAAATATTTATTATTTATATCCCAAAGTTGGCAGGAATCATTCTCAGAAAGAAGGTTGTATGTATTAATATAATTATTTGTTTCTTCTTTTAGGCGTACAAAACCGATATTGAATAAACAATCAGACATTTAGAAACAGTAGTGGCTTTGGCCAGTAATACATGTTTTTGAAGTATCTGAAATTGAGAGAGGCGGTTATAATGGTCGTCTTTAATGAGTATGAAATTGAAAATTGATTAAAGGGTCAAATAACAAACAACAATGCTGTGACAAAACTTTAGTTATGTCCACAACTTGATAGCACAATCCCAATGATTTATGCCAGAGCTTGGCGTGGACTTACAATAAAACAAAATACGATGCTGTCCATCTGTCTGACGGTAGCAACACTCCATGAGAAATGATAAGCCAAGTCCGACATATCTTTTACATAAAGTACTTAAACTCGAAAAGAGAACAAGGTTCACCATTTTATTGCCACCGGCGGTAATTTCCTTTAAACACGCACCTTAATTTCGACTCATTAAAACAGATGCAAATCTGATCGTACATTGATGCTACCGAGCGAAAAGAGCTTAATTAAGTGATTATGAAGCGTAAACGTAAAAAATCACCAAGAAAATTGATAAGAATTTCACTGTTGAATAAAAAAAGGCTAAAGACTCCAATAACGGTGTGTATTAATTTTACAATTTTTTTAGAAATAAAATTCTTTAATTGTTTGTCACAGAAATATATGACACAGACACAATCAACTGTAAAATGGTCGTATCTAAATGTTTTTATTGGATTAGCTACGTTAGAAAAAAACGAACAAAAAACAACAAATTCATCTCACATATTGACATCTCGAATCTCTAGGTCCGCCGGTTCGCAAATGTTGTAAAAAGAAGGGCGTATTACAAAACCTTGGAGAAAGGAGTTCCCTTTAAAAAGGCGATCGACGATCGGACTTATTTAAGTCGCAAGTGCAATAAAAGGAGTTCCTTAATGATGCTGACGCTATATTAATATTGAAGCTGCTCTTCGTTTAAAAGGGGCCCGTACATACAGGTTCCTATACGCCTAAGGAGGTGGTTTATTTCGAAATATAAATATGATTTCTTTTATGCCTATCATGGAATCTACTTTTTTTAGAGTTAAGTTTTTAAGCTAACTTAAACTATTTGACGTATTAGTATTGAACTATTCTCAATTGCCATAATTGAGAATAGTTCAATACGTACGTTGTACGTCGAGTTAACAAGCTGTAATTAAAAGATACTTTATAAAAAAATCGTTAATTTTTCCAATAGAAGATGGTAAAAAATGCAATTGTTTCATTTAATGTATTAAGAAACAAGTATAAATTTAAAATAATCCCCACTCGTGGAAACCTTAAGCTTTGAGCTCAAACATTTATTCCAAGTCGGAATTATGCTCGGGATTCCCTCAAATTCAGGGTTCACTTCAAGCTGATTATCTTGGAAACAGCTAGTCTAATTTTCAAATATAGCTAAGAACACTCTCGAACAAGTCACTTTCGAATAAAAAATAAATTGCTCTCTTTTTTGGGGGTTAAAAATAAATAATGATCACGACTGTATTCCCAGAGAGCGGTAGACATATTCTTTTCTAATCTTTAGGCATTTTTATATCATAAAAATATGTCAAGGGCTAGTCAGAGGTACCTATATCCAAATATATTTAGTCCATGCCCACATTTTGTAGAAGAGCTTTTGAATTTAAATTCTATTTGTATCGTGACTTTGATGAACTACTTCAAATACATAGAACCCTCTGTGTCAGATCCCTCTGAAATGTAGTTATAAATTACGTTTTTGGAGTTGATCGGGCCGAGTTGCCCTTTCGGGTCGGTGATGCTGCGCCTTGTCAATGTACGCCGAGTAATGCCAATGCTTTGTTATTTATTAACTTTACCGTACGCTTCGATACTATTGTTCATCGTATTGTGTTTGTTTAAACATACATTATAGCTAATGTTCGTCAAGAAATATGTACCTTTTAAGTGGTGTAAGATTTTTTAAATGAGTGCAAGTGCAGGTGATTATGAAGCTTATTCTTTAGATTTCGATTTTTCATAACGGTAATTATGTTTTTTTGATACTGCCATTCATAGTTATTGATTTGATTGCACATCACTATCGCCATTCTATTGCAGTATCTTTCCCTAAAAACCTTATGTGTACAATGTACATAAAATACAAATTATTTTATAGAGCAGGAACATATTTTTTTTAACTGAGCCTTATTTATTTCGATTTAATTACCACTGATAACCCGATCATTTGAAACTACTTTTAGTGTTCAAAGATTATAATGAAAGTCCTGATAGTCGTGAGCCTGTTTACTTTTTATTTCACGCAATCTTCCTGCTGTGTTTTTGGTAATGTTACCGCAGCAGTCTGCCTTAATTATCAGCATTCACATAATAAACCGGAAACACAGAAAGGCAGTGCAAAAAGCTCGTAATAAATGCAGGAACATTGTTTATTCAGTTTTAATGATTTTAATGATGACGATAAATAAAAGAAGAGCGTCTTCTCGTAAATATGTACCGGCGCCACCTGCTGGGCGAACAGTGTAAGTGTTAATAATTAACATCCACGGTTCCTTTATTTATTGTGTTTACAGCACTTGTAAACACAATACACACCTGATGGAATATCATTCGTGACATTGTTAATGGTAGGTATTCATTGAAAGGTTCCGAGAAGGAACGGATTCCGTGGCAGAGTGAAAATTTTTGTTAATTTCTTTTACACCTCAAAGATTTAACTTTACATGTTACATAACGTTTAGTCAAAAAAATAAGAAGCTGATGAATGATGAATAAATTCCTGAATTTAAACTTTTTTTTTTTTACATTTTAATTAACTATTTTCAATGATTCCAATTGTTTTCAGTGACGCGCTCTTGTAGCATAGCTTGCTAACGGCTGAAATTAATATTCAATCCGACTAACCATCGCAGATCTGTTGCCATAGCAACCCTGTTATCTGTCAAAAAGTGCCATACAAATTGTATTGTATAACAAAGATTGGAATAAATATATTGGAGATAGATCTGCGATTGTTCGTCGGATTGAATATTAATTTCGGCCGTAAGACGTTCTTGATTTGGATGGGTGATCACAAGTCGCAGTAATAGCTGAGCGCTTCCGTGCTTCGGAGGGCACGTTAAATTGTCAGTCCTAGATTTAAATTCGTAAAGTCATGACGGGAGCCACTATGCGGCCTAAAAATTCCGTCACCTCTCAGCTCAGCTTATACGAACATCCTTTACTGTTTTTTTTTAAGTAAAGTAAAATTTCGTGATAAAATTAAAAAAGAATCATTACCAATCGTTACTTTTCAATTCGGAGCCCAAGATCTGTTTTGGGCTCCGAATCCTTAAATAAAACGTGAGAAACGAAAGTATAGTGCTCTAAAGTGTCATATTATCCGTGAAACAAACCTGCGAGAAGAATACCAAAACGCAAGTAAAAAGATTGCAAGTACAAGTTAATGTAAGTTTCTTCGAAAATCATATTAAGCATCAGTTTTATTGCCGGATGATTGAGCTGAGATTGAAGAAGCCGAATAATTTAATGTAATTATTTGGAATTTGGCAGAATGCTGAGAAAATCGATCGACATTAAAGTGGAAGGGGCGGTGAGAGTCGGTAATGAGCTGCTTTCTTACAGGTGTCATGCCGGGTGGATAATGATGGGCTCGAGTAGTATTTCACACCAGTTGGAACGATGTTAATGGCTTTAAGATACTTGTATGTAACGAAGTACTAACTAAAGTAGTTAAAGCGACAATACAATTTTATAAGAGAGGATCAAAAGATAACCTAAGATCTGAGAGTTTGACTCCACCCTTGGAGATACAGAAGACAAGTGATCATGCCGTTTCGCTGTTATGCTAACCAACTTACTTGGAACGGCAAAGTTAGGTGATGATGTTGATGATGTGTCGAGTAAAGCCGGCATCACCTGCTTTATAATCCCCTCTAACTGAAAGCGTGCCTAACGCAATAAAGTTCCTTAACCGATAGCGAGATTATATTTAGCATCAGAATCTATGCCACAATGCGTGCAGTGGCTTCCTTATATTAACAACGTAAATTATTGGTGAAGAAACTAAGCACCTATTATGAATGTTTATTGTGTGAAATGTTAAATGGAATATAGCGCTGTATGTGTATGTGCTGCATGTACTAAATATTGTAATAGTAAATTACGTATGGTTTTGTGATCTTCTTAGCAATAAAAATCATTAAAATATTTCGCAGACAGGTAGGAAAAATATATATGCGCACACGAGCTTTAAACGGTGAAGGAAAACATCGTGAGGAAACCAGATAGCTTTCTAGCGGCGATAGGCTCACAACATGTCACATAAATTTCTGTGTGCAAAATCTGGATATGCACCAAATATGTATAAAGTCCTTTTAACTTGTTTAGAATCAAGAATTTGTTGTTATGTCAGAAACACTGACTAGAATTTAATCGTGAATTAATTATAATCCGTGTAGAGTTGATGAAATTTATCATTATACTAATACCATGCGTAGTAATTAAACTTTCGTTACTGCAATTAATGGGTATTGTGTCTGAGATTAATTAGAAATTGCTGATCTTGACGATAAGATTGGATTGTTTAGTGTCTCGTAGTGTCAGTAGCAACTAGCGATTGTGATTAGAATGAAGACAAGTTTTATGTATAACCATAGTACCTATAACTAGCTTCTACCGGCGAATTCACTCTGATATTTTAAGTATCCTATATGCCACAATATATGAACATCAATTCAAATTTCATTTAAATCGTAACTCTGGTTATGGCATGGTCATAATTCTATTCATCGTTTTATTTACCGAAATTCCTAAATTTCATTGAAATTTATGTTATTGGCTAGCTTGTACCGTAATTTTTAGACAAGCAGAAGTCCACTTTGTAGTTTAATTTTAAATGTAATTTATAGATAAAAAAAGAATTATCGAAACCTAAGCATGAGCTAAATTATGTCGGATTGTTCATGAAACTTTTACAGTATTAAGGTAAGGATAATAATCAGTAAAAATGTAATAAAAACAAAAACATTATCCATAAACCTTGCGTTCTTAAATTGTAAAGATTTGACACAAGTTTACGACGAGGTTGACATTAGTGGCAATTCTGAGTGTCGAAAAACCTAAACTTAACTAACTAAAAATATTGCTGTCCCTTTCATAGCGATGGAAATAAAAAGGATGGCATTCATTTTAGTTAGTTTAGTTTAGCTTTTGCGACACTCAGAATTGCTACTAATAGTACTTTAAATTATTATTCTTCTTTGTTTAAAATATTTTGTAACAATAGGCTTGACGCAGCCTAGGGCTACTTAAATATTTAGCAATATTGAGTGGCACCGTAATTAGAACCGCGTCTTACAGCATCCTGATTCTAACGCATTTTTTGGCACCGTCCAAACGATGTAAATCCAAATTATTTGCATACGAAACTATTCCTTGAAACGAAGGTACAAAGTGGATGTTCGATTTGATGTATTAAAGCGGTTGAGATAGAATATATTCCCATTTAATCTGCTTTATTGAGATGGAAGTGTATCAAATCAAGAAGTTCTGTCCAACATAAAATGTACCCTAACGTATATTTCTAAGCATTATTTTCCTATAAAATGTTTAGTGTATTAAGACATTTTGTAGGAGAACTGGTGGTTCCTTGGTTTCGCAAGGGTTCTCGATCGCTCGAATTCATATCTTCTAATTACAAGGTATCTATTGGTTTGACACGAGTGCCTATATAATCAATTGCTCGGTTCATTGAAGCTTTCCTTAAAAGATAGTGACTGCTATTATGGCAGCATTATTTAAATGCTTTGAATTGATGGGTGCAGGAATTGCATTTGGTCCATTCAGATTAGCCGAACACATTTGAATTATTTTTAATGGTTTGCATTGAATTGAATTTTAGAAAGATCGCCTTAGGGATACGCTAATGAGTTTTTCTTCTGAGTTGTTGTATTAATATTAATGGTTTAGTAATAAAATGTCGTTCGCATTTTTATACCAAACTTGAATAGCGTCCTGTCATTCGATGTTCCTAATTTGTTTCAAAATGATCCATGGATTAATTAGATATATAATTTAAAATGCTTTTGATAAATCTTACAGACGTGGGTTTATAAAAACAGATTATATTTAGTGTCAATGACAAGCAAACCTATAATTAGTGGCTAGTTACATGAATGAAATGTTGCTACTTTGCAAGGATGTATAGAAATCTATCATTACCTGTTCTATTACGACGCAGATAATTTAGCCGATTAGACGTAAATAAGGTGGCTCGGCAGGATGCCAGTACGGGCTTCTAAATGGAAGACAAATTATTCATTAGATTTTCGAGCTGTGATAACGATCGATCGAGGTCGCTTGATGGCTGCAACACTTCGGATATTTCGCTGAGAAGGATTTGATTGAACTACTTTGAATGGTAAATTATCGAAACAAAGAGTATCAACCATACATTTTATGACATTCATAAACCGCAACGAAAATACGAAATATAATCACGACAGTATGCCTAAGGTGTGGTGCGGAATAGATTATCTGATGATTAAGCAATCAAGTTCCTATGAAGATATCTAAGGGGGTAGTTATTGGTAATTTACTTACATTTAATTCTTGCTGATATTTTGCATAAATTCGCATTCCATTTAAAAAATAAATCAGATATTGACACTAAAACGTATCGCCAAAACTCAAATAAATCTTAGTAACAAAAAATTTGCCGTAAGTAATCATAGCTTTATTCTTTTATTAAGCAAGATGTCGTTTAAGCCGTTGCTCTTGTTCGACTTAAGGCTTTAATAGTTTGTTTAAGGTTGAATCCATTGATGTCCAGTAATAAAACGTTGTTACGAGAGGACACAGTGAATTATATTATAATATAGCTTCCTTTATTGAGGTTTAACAAGCATCGACTTTTTTTAATGCCAAAGCGACTTTACCAGGTTATAAATTGTAAAGCCAAATACACACGCCCAACGATGCCGCTTATAATATTATTATATTTTAGCTATTTTCCACACGAGTTGTATTGTCGATGGTTTAACCGTGTTGGCCGAGTGGGATGTACCTCGATTTTCGATCCGAAGGACGTGGATTCGAATCCCGGCAGTGACACTGTCAAAATCCATTGATGCATGGCGGATAAGCGTAGGCAAAGATTGCCTATTGACTGATTTAGTTAAGAGTTGAGGAGTATAGCCTAGTTTAAAAGTTTAATTCCAAGGAACATCCAAATCATTACAAAAATATGGAAACATAAAGTGTAGGTACTATTTTTTTAAGCAATTATGGAATCGAAATATCCTTTAATACATAATTTTTATGTAGCTTAAAACATACTTACATATTGAGACACGTTTTGAACACAATCAATAATTGTATTTTATAAATGCAAATCACATGGCCGTATTATATACCTTCATTTGTTACAGGATGTGAACCAGTTACCTTAATTTCGATCCCTGTCCATCCGCTGAGCAGTGAGACGTCACGGAGACAGTAACGAAGTGCAGACTCCGTTTAAGGACCACATTATGTTGCCTTTGACATCATTAAGCTTGTAGCCGGTCCAGCTAAGCTAAGGGTGGGCTAACAATCGAATAAACTGTTTGGTACATATTATGTTTTATTGTTGTCTTCGTCAGACTAAGGCTCGTATTTTGAGTTCATACTCAAGCATGAATCGTGTTTCAAGCGGTGATTCACTCAGCTTCCATAGAGAACTGTCAAAAAATTGGTACTTGAGCGATGATTTAAGTCTGAGTGCAGACAAGTGTAGTGAAGTTCTTTATTTTTAGTTAGCTCGTGGCGCTTACCACTTTGTTTGTCGTAATATAGATGGCAACCGCCCTCTCCTTTGGAAGCTATATGCGTGTGGGAGTAAACGCGTCAAACAGATCATCTTACTTAGAATTTGGCAATAAGTCCATATTTTGGATAAAGACCTGTCATAATATAAAGATTAAATACCTACGCTGAAAAAACGAGATCTTTTCTGTTTGTCTTACTAGCGAACATCGTTGATAATCCGATTGCTTACTCGACGCAACCTTACTATAAACTAATGTCAAAGAGAATATAACCACTTCGTTTAACTAATGTATTCTGATGATAACCATTGTTATTTATTTTATATTTATTTATTGTTTTTCAGTAACTGACAGTGTGTTTTCAAAGGGTCGCAAGTGTAGTCTTCTTCAGTGGATGTGTAACAGGAAAGCAACGAGTTTTGCTTATTGTTTAATGAAGCGAGACATCCGATCTCGTTACCCGGAACGTGGGCTGTGTGTGAAAATATCTTATTTACAAAGCAAGGGAGAATTTATATGCGAAGTACAATCTGTACCAACTGACTACAAAGTAAGCACAAGTTTGGAGAAAAAGTTGGTATTGATCACGTCATAAAATAAAATCTGCATAGGTACTGTTCGCAAATTTTGCCTTATTTAAGGTTTTTTAAATATATCGCAAAAGTGACAAAAAATAGGCAATCATTTGTTCTTTTCCTTTGTTGCATAGTTAGTAGAGCAGCTTTAAATCCTATTTGGGAAAATCTTTAGAAATCCTTTAGTATCAGGATATTAGACATAAAATAAAAGTATATAATTTGGTATTTTGATGATGGGTTAAAAGTTTTTTATTTCTTTTAGCAGTGATAAGTAAAGTAAGTTCGTATGATCAACCACCTAAATACCTGATTGCCACAAAGTAAGCAACAAAATCCGTATATTTTAAAAACTGCATTAAATTTTATACATTTGTATTTTATTAAGACCGTCTCGCTAGTTATTCTAAAACGAATGCTAAGATTCCAGTAGTCTGAGAAATGCAAATGTTTAGATAGGCTGCTACGGGTGGAATCTTCTGAATGCAAATGTACTTACGTTAGAAGTGGGTGATAACTGTTGAACTTGTCAACAAAGTAATTTGCTGATCAAAAGGTAGCCATACAATATCGCAACGACTTTTAACTTGTTTAGCCGTCTCTTTTCAATGGCATAAGAGTGAAAAAAACATACAAAGCCTTGTTAATTGACCAAATATTATGAATATAAAAAATGTGTGCAAATATTTTTATTGTGACTTACATTAAACTTTGACTAATTATATTAATTACTAGCTGCGCCCTGCGGTGTTACCCGCGGTGACTAGTTTTAAATTTCAATTAATTAGTAATTATTAAAGTTTCATCAGTCTAAGGGATTTCAAATAATGTGCCAGGTACTACAATGTCCCGTTGAGTGTAGGTAAAAGTTGTGCCTCCTGATTTTGTTAAGGGTTATGTCTAGGGATCGACGTTCAGTTATTAGATAGATACGATGTCTCTGAAATGAATACATTCTACTTAGTAATGTAAACTACTTAAAGTAAGTGGCCGACTCTGATGAAGAAGTTTTCTGTCGTGGCTATGCAACTTTGTAGCCAGGATCGACTATTTAAAGAGCTCTACCAAGCACTTTATCTACTTAGTAGTTATTTAAGGTGTTTATCTTCTCAGTCAATCATATAATAAAGGGTTAATGTTAGGAAAGAACCATAAAAATATTCAATGTAAGGCCTTTAAGACTATATTGAGGGAAGGAGATTATGCGGAAGACCGCCAACTCGATGGAAAGACCAGCTCCAGGAAAGAAAGCTAGCTTCTACGATGTGGTGTCTACCTGTCTACAAATAGAACTAGGAGGTAAGCTGTTCACACCAAAAGTAAGTTCGTATGAGCTAGTGAGACTTTAAAAGACTTTTAAACCCACATTGGAACATGCCCTCCCTGCCACTTTTGAAAGAAAGAAAAGAAGCTGCTCAGAGCGTCTTTTAACTTCAACGATCTATTAAGAACGTCTGAGCAATCTTCGCTACGAGCGCTTCACGTGTCTCACTCAGACTTGAGTCTAAGCTCAGAGTTCTCAGTCACCTGCTGTTACACTATACTATACAGTATGTTCACTCACCCGCAGGTAAAGGATGATCAAGCATCGATTTTTGACAGTTTTCTATGGAAACTGAGTGATGAATCACCGCATGAGACACGATTCCCGCTTGAGTATGGTCTCTAAATACGAGCCTTAGACATTAAGAGCCGACCACAGAGAGATTACAATGTAGTACTATGAAGTAGGTACCTTAAATCATTAACCTCTGAAGAGTTTCTCAATGAACTAATTAAACTGGCGACTACGTGGGTAGGTACTAACTGCATATAGGTGTAACTACTGTTAATTTACTGGGGCAATTAAAACGTATAGGGTTGGCGCTACAGCGGCATCTTCTTAAGAAATTATACCGACCATTAATCAGATAGCTAGTATATCAGTTGATAGAACAGTTAGCAATAAAAGTAGATTAATTTAGAAAGATTTCAAAATACGATTTAAAATATTTTTCATGAAACGGCAAATTATTTATACATTTAGGACGCTTTTATATATATATGTTGCGTTTTACAATAATTATATTTATCAACTCTATCTATAATATAGTCTATTTCAAACCAAGAAAGTTTTTTGAAGCACGTTCCTTAAAACAATTTTGTTGTAGGTAAACTGTAAAAAAATAGAATTTCACTTTAGTGAGTATTTAATGGCATCTTTGTGCTGCTGGTGATAGCAATTTGGGTCAAATACTTTCAACACGGTTCATCTCAATAGTAAAGTGTTTCACCAAAAAGCTGTTGCAGCCCTACAAAACTATAGTTAGTAGCGAAATTTTATGGTAAATTGATGAGAGGCACGTGTCCAATGATGCAACTCGATGGAAGTACATAATGAATATTAACTGCGAATACAACTTAGTTATAAAACACTTAACTCATTCACTAATACCCAAGTTAGGTAGTTTATTAGCAGATTATTTTCCTATTAAATGGCACGTGCGTGGTTCTTGTTGGATCTGAGTATAAGAATTTGAATCTAAATAAAAACAACGAATAAATGATCATAATTTATATCTAAGAGGAAGAACTAAGTCCCCTACAGCAAAGATAATTTTAAACCCTAATTGTCTTTGCCTACAGATTGTTAAAAACGACTAACTAGATTCTAGATCTTATTTGAAAGTGTTTTTTTATTGATACAGGTAAAGTGTCTGCTATGAATCAGTAAAATGTAACAATGTAAATAAATACCTGTTGATTATTCAAATGCGATCGATCTCATGCAATGCAATGCTAAAACAAAATAATAGTGTTTGTACAAGAAAATGAACTAAAGACAATAAAAAAAGAATTCCTCGCTTCTACTAATGGCTCTGTGATATCAATGCGCTGCGCCATTCAATCTTTGTAACTCATCTGTATAACGCTTTTCTTACACGTTCAGGTAATCTGATTTACCTATTTAAACTTTAGCTCTGTATTTCTTAGGGTTAAAGTCGAGTGATGGGAAGCTGTAGATATGCCTTTTGAAGGCGAGGTGTTAACGCGTGCCTAGCTCGTGCCAATTTGTGAATAGCGCCGGACGCTCCAAGCAGCTTTCTTTCCTTCATTGCTAAACTTGTTACTTGGATAGCACTGCTATGTTTTATAGGGCTTAAAGACTTACAACCATCATCGACATCGATAAATTATAAGTGGAACTTACTCTCCCTTTGTCAGGTGTTTAAAGAAGTTATTAGAAACGAAATGCATTTATACAGTAATAAATACGGCTGAGCGCTTATTAGCTTTGTAAAGCACGTTAAGTTGTTGATCCTTATGTCGTTATCATAAGATGGACTATGTTTACGGTTTTAAGACCACTTCTTCTTCTTCTTTGCGGGTCAATGGTTCTGGTAAAAACAGGTAGGTAATTATATTTTATTTGCCAAAAATATGGCCAAGTCTATGGCGTTGGACGTGGCCGCATTCAGGTCTTCGGTTGTGCAGGTATTAGGGCACAGAGGACATGCCATTAAGACCACTACTACACTAGTTAGCCACTAGCTCATACGAATATATTTCATAGGAACTGTAGTACATCCAGTAATTAAATGCATTACTCCAATTACGCGTAAGAAGACAGTGATTTAACAGGAACCGTTCATCTATGCATCTCAGATACAAATCGCACATGTTCACATGATTCGATTAGAAAGTCAGGTCACGGAGACAGACGAGTGTAACTACGTTGAAACATGCAATTGAAGGTATCTTGTAGTTTCCATTATAATTAGTTCTAATCGGGTTTTCAATGTTGCTTCACTTTCTATTGATAGATTTATGAGGTATCGATAGCCGTGGCATTGCGGGATGTGTAGTCGATAAATCATGGGGCATCACTATTGAGAGGCTCACGCGAGAGGGTCGCCGCCGGCTGAGTCGTCAGCTCATTAGAATGATTGATGTTGTGTTTGAATGCATAAATATGTGCCTACCGTACCTACTGCGGTCACGAGCCGCAACATGCGTGTAATGACACACGTGAGCTGTCTCCGCGGCGATACAACAGCGGTTTTGCGAGATTGATTTGAAGTGTTTTATTGATTTTTATTGTTTTATTTGTCTGAATATATCAGCTGAATGAGAGAATTGAGATTTCACGTGTAATCGATTCATAACATTTTTGTTGCCCACTTGCTCATACGAACGAATTAACGATAACATTTTTGTCTTACAATCTAAGTACTTTTAAAGTTATATTCGTTGTAGGTGCTTTACAAGCTTTACAAACTATAAATGGTTGAGTACCTACTCACTTTCATAAAAGCGACAGTTAAACTAAAACTATTAGCGACCTGCTAATAGTTTTTGTATTTTCTATCAACCATAAAACAAAGCTATTTGAGTTTTAATGACATCTTTAAACATGCCTATATAAAAATAAATATTCTTAATGAGTGTAAAAATAAATGAATAGACGCGACAAAACAATATTGAAACAGAAGACACACCTCATACTTTCAAAACATTAGCTATGGCCAGAATGCTGGGCTATATATGGAATTTGTTTAAATAATTACTGCTGCGATGGTCGTGTCCGATAAGACTAAAATTAAGAGATGTGTGTCTCGTTCGTGACGGGGCGAGCCGTGGACTGGCTTTCTTCTACAGGAGCTCTCTATTTGTGCCTGTCAACTGTGCATCTTGATGGTATGTTATGGTTTAATTATGGACTATACATGGACTTACAAATCATTGTTAAAATAAGTGGGTGACTCACAAAATAATGGTAAGTATGAATTTATATATTAAAATACGATGTTACATGTCTTCTCTACATATAATAAAACTGTAACACGTCGATGTCTATACATTTGAGATATTAATGAAAAACTAATATGGAGGTTCTTTATTAGACCAACAGAAGCCAATAAATGGTTTTTAAAATGTTTGTCTGTCTGTCTTTATGTATGTATGTTACCGCATCACGCAAAAACTGAATAGAATGTAGTTTTCACCGATGTATTGCCAGAGGTCTAACTTAAAAAATAGGTGCCATTTTGTCGCATGTTTATTTAATATAAAACAAAATATAGGTGATGAAACTAAATTTTTTAATAAGGCAATGATCATTACCATGATGATTTATTTATCTGTTAGTCATAGTCATTCTCAAGAAAATCTAGATGGAACATAATGGCAATTACTTTTTCTTGTAAATAAATTAGACTGTAAAAATCTCTCTCATCTTTTGTGGTAGTGACCAAAGATTTAATTATTGTTCTAAGAATATATTCGCGAGCCTGTTTAACGTTTATAATTTACAGATAAAGTTTATTATAAGTTTTACACACAAAATCAATTCAATGTAGCCACAACCAGTACATTTATTACCCAGATATAAATCTATAGGACCGGCAAAAACATCGGGCGTTGCGACATGAAAACTGCAACTCGTCATATGAATAACACATAGATATGATGTATTATCGTGTTATGTATGTACTGGCTATATATCGGGTTTGGCAGTAGGAATCTTTGTCATGTGTGACACAATTCTTACAGACTTTCCTTCTAATGTTTCAAACCTCAAAACCTAAGTTTTTCAGGTAGAATAAGTTTCTAATCTTTTACTTTAAACGATTTAAAGATAGTCCTATTAAAATTTAAAAAATCGAATACCATCCTATTCAATAAAAAAAATATGATCACGACGTAAAAAGTGTGTAAAATTATTAACAAACTTTTCAAGAGTTACACTAACCTCGGTACAGTCATGTCTAAACGCAATATTTTCGTAAAATCCAATTAAAATTACGCAACTTTATACAAAATGGCTCAATTGGAACGCATTGTCCGAGCAGCTATCGGTGGCAAATTACTTTCTCATCATGAGGCCCACAATGTACAGAATAGAATCCAATCGGTGCGGTCGCAGATACCTTCTTTTGTAACCGCAACACCGTATGAAATCACATTCACCTATTTATTCAACGGTTCACTTCAGAAATTGAACGGATACTGTAACTATAAATATTACATGACGGAGGCCTTTAGGCAGCCTGAAAACTCCGTCACCAGAGTTGGCCACTTGCTCAAACGAACGAACGAACGAACTATAAATATTCTGAACATCCTATTCTTTTAGTCTTCGGCTGCAGCGCTTGTAGCGTAGCTTGCTTAGATATTGAAGTAAAGCGACCTAAGCCGTCATTATTTGGACGGGTGACCGCAAGTGGCATTAACAGCTGTGCTTCAGAGAGCACGATATAATGTCGGTCCGGCTTTTAAAAAGTTCTTAAGCCATGATGAAGGCTTCTTCGCAGCCTAAAAACTCCATCACAGAGTTGGCCTGGCTCATACGAACTTTCATAATTTAGTCTTGGGCTTTATCTATAAATCAGAAAGTGAAAACATTTGAAAACATCGATCAAGTAAAAAAACTTCATCACCAGATTTGGCTTGAGTGATAAGTGATGAGTTAATAAGTACTGCAGCCAAAAAAGTATGTTATTCAATATTGAAGTTCATACAAATCTAAACACGGAGAATTAAGGGAAAAAGGATCAAAACTAAACTAAGAGTCAGTTTCAGATACTTGCCTACCATACTATTTGACGACCTCTGTGGTGCAGTGGGAGAAAGCCTGCCTGCCCTCTATAACATAGTTAAAACTATAATCGGAATTTAATATCAAGTCATTTGTTGTAAATTCTTGAGGCAGGAGTTTAGTTTGGTAGCTTTGGCTTAACCATGGACGCCATAGCTATTTATAAATAGATTCAAGTCAAGAATGCATCGGCTGGTATGCACGGCAATCCAGATCACTGCATTCTTGTAGTGAGACGAAGGTTTTTTCATGTGCACTAGCAGTTTTATGATCCAGGAGGAATGAGAGATATGTCATAATTTATTTATGATACAGCACTTGTTACTTTGTAGTGATCTAGAATCTATAGAAATTATAATTTTAAATTACAAGTTATTAGATTACATAATAACCATCTTAATTATGCTGGTTCAAGCCAATTAATTAATATAAATAGTTTTTATTAGATTTCTTGCATTGCAATTTGAAGGTTTGATCCTCGCAATAATAAATCAAATAAAAATTCACAATCATAAAAGTCAGTGTATTCTAAAATAGTTGTCCCAAGTTGTAATAATATCAAATCAACTGACGTTACATAGTAGTTATGATTTACTGCCACGAGATTAATTTGATTACGATTAAAACGAAAGCAATTCAAAATGATATCTTTTTCATAAATGGTAGTCAAATCTCACAGAAATTACTTTTTATTTAGTCGTATTACGTAGCAATGACGACGATCAGTGAAACCAGGCACGTAGCATTGACCAAATGAAAAACTGTATCACCGTAGAAAATAGCGGGATGGTATTGAGAGTGAAAACGGCCTGTGGGCAACTGGTCCAACCAATTAGACTAGATCCCTACCACATGGGCAAAAGCCGAGTTGTTCTGTGAGAGGTATAAGTCGATATAAAATGGTGGCTATTTATGTTTATCACGGCCTTTCAATATGTCTATTATTGTGATACGTGACGCCCGCGGCGATGCAAGGGTGTTATTCAGCAGCAGTACCTAATGTCGAAGTAATTTTATTTACATTGAAATTTTGCATTTAATGGACTAGAGTCTTACTATGAATTTACTTATCCTTCACAGAATAGCCGTCATAGTAAACATATAAGACGTCGCTATGTTAAAATTTTTTGGTATAAAAGATTTCAACGCGCTGCATGACAGTTTTGCGCATATTTTTTTTTGTGAAATATCATAGTTGTTTCAAGTACTTATAGGTCAAGGCTTAAGTAAAAAATATTTATTTAATAGGACTTCTGGGATCAAATTGAAACCTCCTGAGCTAGGTCTTTTCGTTACTTTTTTTTTAGGATTTGCGATAAGTACCCCGAATAATATGGTATCAGACACGGTATAAAGCCTTGGATAATCCTATAAAAAAGTTCTGAAATAATTTTATCTAAAAATAAACTTTAAACGAATACATTCCTACCATATTTCAATTAAAGTACACACGTCAAGTAGATCAAAGGAATGTATTATATCACAGCTGCTGTCCTACGACTTCCTAGCAGTTGAGGCTAATACATAAGTGGTTTATGTGCATAGGGAAGTTAATTTCATAATTGCACTGTTATTGTTTATAACGCAAGATATGATCCAGTTTAGTGACAAAATAATTACTGTAATATTATGATATTCCATAGTTATTTTTCTAGGATTACTGGTTTCTTCCTAGTTTCAACCACTAAGCTTACTACGGTATTTTTAATAACTAAGACTAATCCTTTGTGATTGATGTTTAGATATTTCTAAATAACATAAACATAACCAGTTAGTGGACTGATTTGTTTAAACTTTTGAAACTATCATGGTTTATGAACATTGTTATAAACGGGATATTTCTGCCAGTGACTACCTACATAGAAGAAGAAGAAGAATAAACACTTTATTGTACACAAAAGAAAACAAATAAAGGACATAATTTACAATAAAAAGCACAATGGGCCTTATCGCTAAGAGCGATCTCTTCCAGGCAATCTCTACACATACACACATAGTCGCTAAAAACTTCAGTTTACCGTAATACAACTGTGCCGAAATATAGGGAAACTCAGAAATCCACGAATCAAGTTAAATATCCCGTTTAAAGTGATCAAATGATCAAATCATTGTAAACACTATAAAACCAAAAAACTTAAAAATGTGGCCTGGAATACTTAAAATATTGTAACCAAACGAGCTAAGCCGCGGGAAGCTACTTAAGAATAAATTGAAGGTTACAGTTTATGTATATTAGGATTTTCTAAATATTTTCAGGATCTAGGATGACTAAAATATTTTGAATTAATTAAATAAAGTCTTAAGTCATGCATGACCCTGTCTATTTATAGGGATCCGTAACAAAACATGGGACCCTATTACTAAACCATTCAACAATCGTCACAGGTGTATCTTTAGATTGTTATTTCACAATTTGACACTTATAAGCGGCTTTGGAGACCCAAAGAAACAATTTCATGCGAAACACTTTAAATATCTTCCGACATAAATCGTGCATCGTCCCTAATTAGGCCCATGGGACCGGCCTGCGATTCAGAGCATCCTCGGAGCCTCATTACGACGGAATCTGCTCTTATTTAACTTCCAGTTTTTGGTACAGTTCCGTTATTGTTAGTGGTTAGTGACCCCGACTTATCCTAATTCAGAAACAGGCTCACGATTGTAAAACTTTAGACATTATAATGTCATCCTTGGTGTTCCTTTGAAGATAATCATCATCAGTTAGTATATTTTTACACTTAAGAAATAGCATTTAATTAAAAAAACTATTTTGATTACTATTAACTAGTTATTATTAAAGATGTATTGAAATTCACAACCTGCAGATCGTAGTTTAAATACATACAACTGTCCACGTGGTTGGATCTGAAAGTGTAAAACTCCCACTTAGATACACTTGAGAGCAATAAAATCGCACATGCATGATTTTTTAACACAAACTGAAAAAAATCAAAAAGTATAAAGTAAAGTTACGTTTCTTTAATGCAGATTCCAAGTCTATTTTAGTACCTATCCAATGGTATCTTATTTTTTTTCTTAGCATGCCAAAACAGTGCTTTTGAGGGTCAGTAACCAAAGTGCATGTTATTCAATAAATTTGGTTGCTCCAGAATTGGTGAAAAAATAAGGAATTAAAAGATAAAAAGTCATTAAAAGATTTTTATTAATACGAAGTGTTTCCTCCCCTAGCTTGAATCACTGATTCAAGCTCAGTCTTTGCTTCCATAGACATGCCTCCCCAGAACATGCACGATCCCCCGCCATAGGAGACACGTTCTGCTATGCAACATTGGGCAAATCGCTCTTCTGATCTTCTGTACACCCTTCCTCCGTCGTTGCCATGTAAGCACATCCTGTACTCGTCAGAGAACAGGACTGTCCTCCATTGCTCCTCGGTCCAATTCAAATGCTCGCGAGCGAACTGAAGGCGGGCTTGTCGGTGGGCTGGGGTCAATTTCGGACCGTTTGCTGGTCTGTGCGCAGTGAGGCCACCTTTTTTCAATCGTCTTCAGACTGTCCACCGACTGACTTCGACTTCACGTACTTCTTGGAGCTGCTGTCCCAGTTGAACCGCGTTCAAACGACGATTTCGTAAAGACGTCGTCACAATAAAGCGGTTATCACGCTCTGTTGTAGCACGGGGACGGCCAGATCCTTGTCGTCGTTGGTAGCCACCAGTCTCTTGATATCTTTGGTACACACGACGAACGGAGAATCGGCTCAAATTCAGCTGTCGAGCCACTTGACTTTGGTTTAGCCCCGATTCAATAAGGGCAACCACTTGAGCGGCTACTTCTGGTGTGGTATCCATTTTCTTGTTCCGTTTAAAGTCGTAATTGATAGAGAAGCTTTCACACTGTAAGTTGGTATGCAAATGCTGACGATTTCCTCAAAACGCACCCTTTTATACCTGCGATAAGTCCCGCCGCCGGCCCTACCTGGATCGAGCGATTTCGGGGTAGTCTATTGTTTTGTTGTTATTGTATTGTTTTTGAAGGTCAATGTCAACCCCTTATGTGTCCTGCGAAAGCCTACATTATGCACGTTAACTTCATTTGATTTTCATTAGCTGTGACCATCAAATAAAACAAATATTGCACTTTTAAGTATAAATGAGCGGGTGTGCGATTTTTTTGCTCTCAAGTGTAGATAAATTTATTGTTCGTAGTAGTATCTCCTCTGGTGATGGAGTAGACCGCTCGAATGCCTCTGTCAAATTAAGTGACATGCTCAGCAGGACCATCACCAAGTAAAGAAAAGAGTTACCAAATAATAGTTTTACTGCTACAGTAAGGCGAAGTTCACACATAAAGGCAGAGTAGAAAATGTGGAAAAATAAATAACATCTCATCTCAAAAGATCAGTTTATATCTTATATTAATCTGACTTCCTACTTTGCGAGCTTCACATAAGTCATTTTTAATTAGAGCCAAATACCATCGTCCATCTTGTTATAATTAATCACTACATAACCAGACATGACTTCCATTGCCCGAAATGGCCACCAAGAACATAGTTGCTTTTCAAATCTCTTTTTATACTAAAAATATTCGCTAATAAGCAGTTCACAGGTTTGCAGATTAGCTAGACGTCTCGTATTAAAAAGTTGGAGGCACTTGAAGACAGTGTTGCTGACTCATTGTATTTAGCGCCAGATCTAGCGTTTTTTTCGCTTTGTTTATAGTCATTGATTCCAACTCTTCTCTGTGTTTTAGGGCCTAGCATTTAACCTTGCGTTCATTCAAAAAATGAAATGAAACACTTAAAATGTTACACTAATTAATTTACCATAGATTTAGACACACTGGCAGGGAATTATAATTTCTTGTAGGTTGGAATTCTATTGTTAATATCAAATACCATCATTTTGACCTAATCCTTTGGTTAACATTTTCCACAGTAACCTTTAATGTGTTTTTAGTGCTATGACCGACATTTAATTATCCTAGTTGGAAGCACTGGCTGGTAATAATAATAATGGATCGAAACGGAAAAACAGGTTGCGCCCGCGCTGAATTTATAATGCGTAAGACGTGACGACTCGACCTGTCGGAATATCTAGATTAGTTGCACTGGGTCCAGTATCATAAGTGAGGAGCTTAGATCAGCATAATGTTATACTGTACCTACATTTTTTCATTCGATTTTTTTTTATAAGTATTTGGATTTGAATGCAATTTTGAAGACTAAAAGTACCAAATATAAAATTATTTAGCTTATTGAGCCCCGCGGCGTTACCCGCGGTGAAGAGTTCCCGTTCCCGTGGGAATACCAGGATCCTAGAAACAGTTTTTTTAGTTTGTCTGAAAACTGTCTACAACGGAAAATTGGTCCTGATCAGTAAACAATGCAAAAAAAAATAATTGTGAAATAAAGTAAGTAAGTAAGTTCGTATGAGCAAGTGGCCAACTCTGGTGACGGAGTTTTTAGGCCGCCATAAGGCCTCCGTCATAGCTTAACGACTTTAAAAGCCGGGACCGACAATTTAACAATTTCACAATTGTGAAATGATAATGCTTTTTTCACAAACTTCTTATATTCAGGTACTTTTGAACCTGTCTATAAAGAAGTATTAATATGACATACCTAACCATTTTCGTGACAAAGGTTTTTGATTTAGTAATCCCAAAAGGAACTCTACAGTTGAAGAGCAGTCAACTCCAAGTTATTGAGTGCTGTATAATTTAGTAATACTGGACGATATTATGCACAATAGTGACGCTCAGCTTCCGTGCAATTATCGATGCTCGCTTATTATCGATATATCGATACATCGACCCACTTATCGACATTTCGTCCCACTGGGGTGAGCTACGCGATTTGCGGTAACTGCTTTAAAATGATGCATGACAACGATGCCACAGCAAAAGTACAATGTGCTTATAGCTAGCTCATTATTGTCAATGCAAAGAAGAATTACGACTGATGATTCGTATGAGCTAGTTGTCAACTTTGAATTGTATGTAGCGTTAACCCATTCCCTAACACGGTTCTGCGGTGCTCTCTGAAGGAGAGGGCCTCAGGACAGTGTGCACGAGTACAGTATGTGCGTAATGGCCAATGAACTCGTTAATTTATACGCTGTTTCTTCTAAAATTCATATTTCTGATACCATAGTTTCTTTGGATCTAGAATAAAGTTATTCAGAAGTATGTGTTGGAGAAACTCAGCTGTTTTCCTTGCGCTGCGCTGACGTCGATTCGATAATGGAATTTGTTCAAGTCTTTTTCGATAATGACGGCGGAGCCCGAGGCCGAAGCCTAATTTGTTTATTAAAATTTATGAACCTCAAAATCTTTTAATAAGCCACTGAGATCGTGTTATCACATAATTTGAACTTGTTATGGTCACTACAATGTTATTTTTATCGAAAATTGTTTGTATGGTGTGGATTTCAGAGTGCCATTTAAAATATTCCAGCAGAGAAAAAAACTCACTCTTAGATGTATATATACATTATATAAATAAAACAATTTATTTACCGATCCAAGCCACTGCCAGATGGAAGCGTGCCCAAGACACTAATATAAAATTGAATTGTTTAATTAATTAACTATTGTAGGTACATAGAAAAAACATAGGGTAAACCCAGGATAGATGCCTCGACGGGATAGATGCCTCGTTTTCAAAAAACACAACTTCCCGAAATCGCACATACTAATTAATAGGTTAAATAAGGAGCGTACGTGCCACACTCCTCAGGCCCAAAAGGCAGTTGAGCAGAGTATACTTGGTTTTCTTGTGTGTGCGATTATCTGCGCGGCGAACGCAGGATAAAGCGTCAAAGTTTTAAACATGAGTATTCAGTGTTGCATAACTTTTAATGTGGTCATAAATTCACTTAATTTTTTTTTTATGTTTATACTCTGGTACTTTGAGTACATACCTAGATGTCAATACCCACTCTATTGTATTTAGTTAGTTCTAAATTTAGAAAGGCACCTATCCGTATCAAAAAGGATAGTTGCCCCAAATTTTTCGGGGGATAGGTGCCCTTGAGAAAATCTATCCCCTAAAACTCTAAACATGTGCAGTGTTTCTTAAAAAACATAACTATGTTGTATTATACGTCGGAAACATTTTGTTGTGTTAGTAGGTACATACATTTTAAAGTAATAATCTTATATGTACATTTTGTATACAATACCTAATGTTTGTAGGTGAACCATGCCACGAAAGTACAAAAGATAGGCAGGAGTAATTTTATGGACTTCAGAACAGCTGATACCTAATACAAAGTCAAATTCGACAGACAGAAACATTATTCTATAGGAATGCTCAAATAAAAATTGTATTTTACATATGTTGATTCTATAGGGCATCTATCCTCCTTAGCATTTTTATAGTGGGGCATCTATCCATATAGGTAGGCAACTATCCCCAAAAAAAAGGTTTTGCGAAAACTCAATTTCTGCACAATCATTAAATATTAGGACTACAAAAACAACGCGTAATGCAAGATAAAATATTGAACTAGCTATATTCATAGGAATTATTTATGGTAAATTAATAGTTTAAAAATTACGAGGCTCTTTCAAAAAGTGGGGCATCTATCCTGGGTTTACCCTACAATACAACTTATAAAAAAAAACCTGTACAAGAGGCGGCCTTATCACTGAAAGCGATTTCTTCTAGGCAACCCAGATAGAAAGAGATAAAGAAAAGTTAAGTAGCAGTTCATAGTGCACAATAACAGCAAAGTGTCAATCATTTTAATTAAACAATTAAAACATCGAGGTAAAAGGCTTAAGTCACCTCGTGTAGGTACGTTTTTTTGCTCAACTTTTACATCACTATCTGGTTGTACACGAATACTTCTTAAATGTTTATTAGTAGCAAAAATGTTGGTAGAAAATCTTTATACTTTGAACTTGCTCGGTAAAATTGAGTGCCATATAAAGAAGCGTGCCCAAATCGGAGCGTCATTAAAGTTCCGTGTTGCTATGAGATCAGGAGCCAACGCTTAGCTAAAACATAAAATAAAATGAATTAAATATTCATTTATATAAACGTATCCATTTTATTTTATGTGCCTTTGAAGGCACTTCAAATTGCGCCAACTAAATATGAGTTGAAGATGATGAGTACAACTCTTGCAGTTTTTGTGGAGACTGTTATTAAAAATTGGGCCCGTAGAGGCCAGTATGCGTAAAAATAAATAAATAAATAAATATCCTTGGACATTTCACACGGCGTCATCTAGTCCCAAGCTAAGCAATTTAATGCTTGTGTTATGGTAACCAGATGACTGATAAACTACATAGATACATTTTTTTTTGTAAATACATACACATTATACATAGAAAACACCCAGACACGAAACAAATATTTGCAGATCATGCAAACATTTGTCCCGCAGCGGGGATCGAACCCGCAACCTCTGCGTCTCAGGCGGGCTTTCGCCCACTGCACCACAGAGGTCGTCAAAAATCTTTTCTACACTCTGAAACATTTCTAGTTTTTTTTATTTTAAGCGAAAACATTATAGTACTTTTCTATGGTTTTGAATTTAAAGTCTATGTAATTTTACAATACTATAATATAATTTGAAATACCTACCATCTTAGTCAATTTACTAATATAATTAAGCAATGAGAGTCGTAGCAGGCTTATATTTGCCCCGGACTCCTGAGCCGCGACACCACGTAACCGATCATTACCAAGTCTATATCTAGCCCTAGATATCGATAAGCAAGTTTGCCAGTTTATTAGTGTTCATGTGACTCTATAATTAATTTATCGCGTCCTCATCAAAATATCTCGAGGCATGAGGTTCTGACCAAAGGTGGTCCGAACCATAACAGGCGGGGATATGATATGCGAGGAAGAAAATGCACTCATTAATTGGATGGGCTTATGCAAGACTTCAAAAGTAAATAGTGACAGAGAAAAGGTAAGATGTGAGATGAAAATTCAGACTTTTACAAGTTTATTAAAGAACAAGGCTTAATGAAAAAAGATCCAAAATGTTTTCTGTTAAAATGGAAATAGGAGAGTTGCCATGTTATGAAAATTTGCAAGATTTAAGGAAAACTGGGGTAATTTAGATACAGACAGCTTTTGATTTTTGTCTAAATTTAGCTTAATTTTGTGGAGATGTTATAGCCGTGTTGGCCAAGTGGATAAGTACTTCGACTTTCGATCCGAAGGTCGTGGGTTCGAATCCGGCCGTGCATCAATGGACTTTTCGTGTCGAAAAATTGATATGCACTTTAACACGAGCTTTAAACGGTGAAGGAAAACATCGTGAGGAAACCCGCGGCTTGTCAGCCTCACACGTATTGACCATTGTCTTTCCTGTGGATATGGCCGGCTAAGCTGAGAGGATGGTCTAGGTGCTGGGCAAGCCTATTCCATCTCAACAATGTCCCAGGCACTACAGTGTCCCGTTAAGTATAGGCAAAGATTGCCTCCTGACTCTGTATAAATCATCTAGTAAAGATGTAAAGGCCTGAGTTTTTGTGGAGATGTTATTATTATATTAAATAATGTCTTTTTAAATCTCACAAGTAATTTTTTACACCTTGCATATGTCAATTCAATGATATAATAGAAACTAAGCAGTCATAGAAATGCGACGTGGTTGCGACACATATTTCGTTTGTGAAGTGGGAGCCGGTTTCATTAGCGACCTTGCTCTCAGTTAATTAGCCGGCTCACTAAGCACGGGTGATGGATCGGTAACCGTTCCTTGCACCGACTTATTGTTGAACGGAAGCGAAAAACTTGGAATAAACCAAAAAGTTAAATAAGGAGTCGTGTTGTGGCTAATATAACATGAGATGTCGTAAGTAGTCATACCTACTACAATTAATAACACAATGCTGCCAGTGTCTTGGGCACGCTTCCGTCTGGCAGTGGCTTTGATAAGTTGAGCTACCTATGAAACGTCTGTAACTTTGCACGAATTTTACCTTTTATATTCGCCTGACGTTTCCCAGAATTTCAATTACTTTTTTGTTGTCACATCCATTAATTCTTTAATTCTATGTTTAAGTGTCATATCACAAGAGTTTATTCTCTAAAATCACGCAATTGACCACAGAGACCGGTGGTTGCGACGATGTCATCTCGATGGTTTCAAATGTAAAACTAGTTTTAATATTTTCGTTAAAATCTATCCAAGTTATACGAGAAAAATCTATTGCATAAATCATTTAATGTAATCATTTAAAAAATTATGGAGGGCTTGTGCCAAATGTCTATTAGGAAGAGCTTTTCACGAATCCACAAACTCTTTACGAGTAGGTACCTAGTCCAAACTATCCAAACTTAATTATAGAAATTAAAAAAAAGTACTCTAAAAAAACGATCATGTCGTACTAAGATTTTGAAGGATGGGTAATAGAATCAAATCCAATCGGCTAAATAATACGCAAACAGATTCCATGTACTTAATAAAGTTTAACAAATCAGTGCCTTATTAGCTTCAATAGCACTTTACAATTTCACAATCATATTTGTCTTAAACCGTTCTAATTTAAATGTATATTGAATTGATAAAATTACAAGCCTTACAATCAGTTTCAGCAGGTTGCAAAAGAGATTTGCCTCAAATAGGTATCAAGTCGTAGAAATATTGTTCTAGTTGTCTACACAAAGCAAATATAAATTAGAATTTATGATAATATAAGGCTAGGAAGGTGGGGCGTTATCAAACCACGCTAGCCCTGGGTTTTGTAATGTTTCTCGTATTATTGTTAAAATCTTAAAATGTAGCAGCTTTTAAGACATTCTAGATAATAGTGGCATCTATAAAATGAAAATGAAGTATCAGAATTGTAGCCTTAAGGCGCGGTAGACTTTTCTCTCAGATCTTTAGCCACTTAAGGTATAAGTATTCCAATAATCCTTTTTACTTCCTGCAAATTAAATATAAACGAGAAAGTTTGTATGGATGTTTGTTACTATTTCACGGTAAGATCACTGAACGGATTTTGCTGAAACTTGAAATGTAAATAGTTTATGACCTGGAATAAATAAGTTACGTGCGAGTGAAGTTGTGGGCAAATACTAGTAAAATAAAATTTATAACTACATCCATTATAAATAAAGAATATTTTTTGTGTAAATCTGACAATTTCATGATTTTATAATTATAAAATTGTAATATCATTGGGTCGCTTCCGAACTTTGCAGGGTTTTCTTACGAAATAAGACATTATATCGAAATATCGACATACGGATATATTTCCTTTATTGTATTTTCTCTAAGTCAGTACTTAAAACATATTGGTAGGTATCTTAGTCCTGTTGTAATAGTAGAATGTTCAAACAAGCTCTTTTCTAAACAAACAAGATAATGATTGACAGGTTTTTCACAAAAGTTTTTATCAGAAGCCCATTATCACAACAATTGCGTATCACAAAAAATTTTCTGCTGTAATAGAGCGTAGCACAATATTGCAGTGACAACATTTCTTTAGGAATAATCTTATTATTATTATTAAGGTGACTTATGATTAAACATAGCGATTACCATTATAATGAATTCAATTCAATTCAACAATATTTTATTGGTGCTCAAACAATATTTTTTATTGTAAGTTAACTCGTTTACTCTTTTACTGCAACCTTTAGTGGTGGTCTCTTAAGGACGAGGAACCACCATCGTTTCCGTGAACTTTATAGTGAAAATATTCTTACTAATGACATTTTGCCCGTGTCATTTTCTGTGGCATGCTTCCCAGCAGAACCATCCCGGAATTTGGAGAGTACCTATATAGGAAAAATTGTAAGTAGGTATATAAATTGTATGTAATTTTTCTTCATTGTGATCTGACTAGAAATGAAAACTTCTAAACCAGTACTCGGCTCTAGTTGTTTTTCAATAAGCAATAAATATTGCAACGCAACAGTGGCGCACGCGTGCCGTAACGAGCGCGCGCGGCCCATCGTTGTGCAACCTGCCCCACCCTGCTGTGGCACTTCTGGCTATGGCCCGCGTCACTAGCGACTCGCTGAGGAAACTACTAGCGAATGACTTTAACTACAACTTTGTCTTAGTAAGTATCTTGTTTTAAATACTTAATGGTCGTGAGTATGAGTTAAGGTTATTAAGGTAACTTAAACTTTATCTTATTTAAGTCTAGTTTTATCAAAAACTTACATACCCTGGGCGATATACATTGGAAGATTTCATTAACACTACCCACAGGTAAAAGTGGTTAAAGTGATTGAGAGAGTGATTTAAAGTGAGTGAGAGCAAATGGTATCAATAGGTATTGATAAGTTTGATTTTTAGTGTTTTTAATATTATTGCGTAGTGTCACTACGCCACAATATTAAAATCAGTCGGTTGGCAAGAGTCGAGTGTTCACTCATTGTATTTTGTGACTATAGTTTTCAACTCTAGCTTTGACTTTCTCAAAAACTGCAATAAAAAAAAACAATAGGTAGTTAATTATTGCTCCTAGCCATCCAACCTTCGCTTCTCCTCTCTTTACCAAGACAAGGCTTAAAAACAGCGTTTGGTTTTACAACCAGACTCAAGCTAAACTCTTGCCTTTTCAGCATGCGGACAATTGTTTTAGTTTTAAGTTTAGTATACCTATCTGTCTTGGTGACTGTTGTCTTTAAATTTTCCATTCGAAAATTATTAAAATGTTACTTAGATATTTACTGACTTGTATTGGCTAATGTCAACGCTGTCGACACAACTTGGGCCAGCCCCCAAGTGATACCGTTCTTGTCCAACTTTAGTATTCACAATAGATACACTATTAACCGAACTATCCACTTTCCGCATCTATGTCTACCTATTACGCCGCAAAAAGCGTGCTGGCTTTTGTTCAGCAAAAAAAAAAATCTATTACAATCTGTCCTTCGACTTTCTAATTCTCGGCTCTATCGACGGTCAAAAACAAGATTCAAAGTTCTGATAACGTCTTATTCATTAACTGTGGTAATTATTTCGGTTTGGGCGGGCAAAGCGTAACCCAATTTATTTTATTGATGGCCAAAGGTCAGTTGATTGTTGCTTAGGCCTTGTTTGATAAGATCGCTCGGTAGCAAGACAGAATGCGTTTGATTATATAAATATCTGTTGCAAGAATATCTGCTAAATAATTAGGATTTTTGATCATAGAACGGGTTTAAGTATTCAGCACAACTAATATACCAGGATACCTACTAAAGAACATTTTAGACACTTACTCGTACCTATTTAATTTTCTTGATCTTTCATTTCTACAGTCTATGTTTAGTTGCGTTTCTGGTACACTAAACAAATACAATTATGAAATAATGTATCCTTACATTAGATAGGTACATGACATGACATGTGTGTGCAATATTTGTAGCTAGCAAGATAATGTCCTAGTTTTTTATGACGCCAATTTCGATTCCTAAACTGTAGATTATATACAAACTTGTCATCTAGGTATAATCATTTTATAGCTGTCGTCACAAATACGTAACCTGCAATTAATATTCCACCTGACTTACAATGAATATAATAGTAGTGCCAACATGGCCGTCGTATGCCCCGGGAGTACTATGGTCGGCTAGTTCTGGGCGGCTAGCTTGTCGCAAATTAATGGCAATAAAGCATAATCATATCGAAACGTTCGTGAGGCCACATTTATATAGGAAACTGGCTGAAGGAGCCCGTATGATTTTAGTCTTAGGTTTCACAGGCAACTCAGAACAACATCCCTCTGACTATGTTTAATTCAACAGTCATTTGTTCACGGCCACGGCCACGGTCGGGATTTGAACCCACGACCTTCTGAACCAAAGTCGAGGTACTTGCCACCGGCCATCACGGTTAACATAGATACTCAGTAATTATCATGAGTTTTTTAGCACAAAAAGCATAGATATATAAGCTAGTAAGCATTTAAGTTGGCAAACAGTTGATGATGTATGAAGTTTTCACATGAAAAGAGCAAATTACATCGAGGTGTTTCTACAGCTAAATACCAAAAAGTTTCGATTAATACTTGAGTATGAAAACTTCATACATCATCAACTGTCTGCCAACTTAAATGCTTACTAGCTTATATATCTATGCTTTTTTGCAGTCTGACCTCTGATTGAACCAATGATTACATTGTGGTTATTTGCAATATTTTTATATAGTTTGTTCGGGTTCTTAGTGCAACTATGCAAATGCACACACTATAACCGTATAACGATTCAGTACCTGCCATGTTTGTACAAGCAGAGTAACCCGACCGAACTATCGAACGCTAGAAAAGTTTGCAGTGTGCGAGGGAGTTCACCAGTTTGCTTTGTAAATACGGTGAAATATTCGTGAGCTGGCCGCTGCCCGCGGCTCCTTTCGATTATAAGACGGCGCTGAGCGATTTAAACCTTAGTACTTGTTAATGATGCCTGGGTTTGCTGCTAGATGTGATTTAAACTAGAAGATTGAGTGTAAACCTAACGAATATACGAGTAATATACTAGGCAGGCATGATATCGTGATGTGGTTTAGGATTATAATAATTTCAACAAATCCCATTGCTCCGATCAAAGCTCGAGCTCCAAGAATAACAATAACTTATACCTACTGACTTTTTCCATCTAAAAGTTTATTTGGAATGCTTAGGCACATCTGATAATTAAAGTGAATTCGTTTCAGTCTTTTCAACCTTTAAACGTATAAACAGATTCAGATATAATACTCGAACATACTTATATCATTTTCATTCTAATGCCGTAAATAACTGACGTAGTTGCTAATACCTAAAGTTGGAAAATAATTGAGATAAGACAGGACTCTGTTAAATAAAAGTGCACATTAAGTTTATCATTTATTTTATTTTGACAAGGTAATCGGTGACCTTCAACGAATAGGTATCAAAAATATAAAAAGATAAGTTTATAAGACATATTTCTAGTATGATGACGATCGTTCTCAGGTCATCGACTATTCATTTGGTACAAAAATGAAAATGTAAGTACCTACTGTTATACAGAGACTTCGTAGTAGGTAGTTACAAGTTTTATAAATAAAAAATATTTTGAGAGCGATGTTTTTTTTTGTTTTTGGTCACAATCATCATCATTATTAGAAATAATTGAACATCAGAATGAAAGTAAGCTTTAGGTACATCCTCAACAACGATAGAGATCTATCTATACTTACAGGAACGTTTAGGTTTTAGGTCATTGAGAGATTAAAAATGTGTAGTTTCCAATCAGCCAGCAATAAATTAAATCACAGATTTAACATTTTTCTTATAATACAATTTTGGAAGAATGTTTCACAATCTCTAGATGCCTGTTTTATAACTAAAATCTCATATAAGAATAATATTCTAATTTGCGTAATATTTTGAAACTTAACAAAGGGCAATGTTTGTACACAATAAGTGATCTTTGCCCAAAACGATAATAATTTACGCAACATTGTAAATAAAAAGTACTATAAATTTCCGTGTATTTAGACAATTTTTAAACAACTTTTCTAACATTTTATAAAAGACATATTTAAAATAATCTTCAATAAGCAACAAGTTATATTTTTATATTGGTAACCGGCGTTTCCTCTCAGACTAATAATACTAATTACACTACATCGAATAAAGCGAAATTTACATTAAACGTAGTAGAAAATAGAATCTAATTACATTCATACAATATATATTTAACATAACATTAATCTAAAATAGCGAACACTCTCTGAACACTTATATTATTTGTCTAGTTATGACAAGGAATATATTCTATAACATCTTTTTATCGGTAGTGGAAATTCGGTACGTTCTCTAACACGATCTTCAATATTTACATTAAGTACACAAGATTGCGATATCACTTTATTTATAATACAAATAACGTACTTACAACTAATAGCCGACTTGGTGGCAACTACAGTAATTGTTTCACTTGTTTTTTTCGACGAGCAGCATCTTTCAGTAAAGAGTCGGTAACAAGGAAATACATAAGTAGGTATATTACAATTTAGTTTGCTTCTAATATAGTATTTAAAAGTCATGATAGGTTCATGAATTATTTTGTCAGTTTGTTATATAAAATCTCTACTCCAAAATTGTTTTGGAATGTTTGTAATGAAGCTACAGTTTTATTATTGATCTACACAAAACAAGCACGAACTCACAACGTCCAGTATACACGAGAGTCATTTGGATGCATCGACCAGATTATCGTAGCGGGAATGTGGTCGGAACGGCTTTATCAGGTGTGGTCGGCGGGGCTGGCGGCGGCAGCGCGGCGGCCGGGGGCCACGCGCCCCATAAACGACCTGATCTCCTCGAAGTACGTCTCGTCGGGCGACCTCCGGCGGCTATCGTCTCCATTCTCCGCCTCGTGCTTCTTCAGGTGCCGGTCTAAATTCGTCTGCTGTCCGAAACAGCGATCACAGTAACGACACCTGAAGGGCCTTTCCTTATTGTGGATATTCCTCACGTGTCGCTGCAGGTTCGAAGATATTGAGAAAGAACGCTCGCAGTATTTACAGCGGTAGGGCTGCTCCCCCGTGTGTGTTCGTAAATGTCTCGTTAGGTTCGCACTGCGGGGGAACGCTTTGCCGCAGTAGGAGCAGGTGTAGCGGTCGCGAGCTCGCGGGGCACCGGGGCTCTGTGGCACGGCGGGGGCTCTCGGAGCTCCTGGGGCCAGGAGTGTCGCCGCCGCGGCTGGTAAGAAGGGGTAGCGGCCGAAGGAAGCCGGCAGCGCTAGGGGCAGTCTTCGGCAGAACTGTAGTAGCGCTGGATGCGCCGGGTGCGCGGGATGCGAGGGGTGCGTCGGATGCGGCGGCGGCGAGGGCACGATCAGGTTGCAGTTTTCATCCTCGAGCCTCTGGGGACGTTTGTGCGTGACTCGCAAGTCGAGAGGCTCATCGGCGCGCGGGGAACCGAGCGGGGAGGAGTGGTGGTCCAGAGGGGAGGTGGGCGGGGAGGCGAGGCGGCGCGGCGCCGCGTGCTTCTCGCGCATGGCGGCCGCCGCGCACGCGCTCATCGGGCTCGTGCGCCACCGACCTGCAACAAACGATAGACACGTTAAAGACACGTCAATATTAACCGATATACAACATTTCTCTCGCACTCTTTTGTTTGAGAAGTAAAAGAAGTTCAGTAAAAGTCTCCATCAAGCACTGATCTGTGTCTTTAATCATCTTAGACCCAGCTTTGATTTATAATGCTATGACGATCATTGCTTGGTGTAAGGTCACACTAAGTACTATCATCACCAATTGATCACACTGTGAAGCTGAGGAAAACAAAGTGTACCTAAAGGTTCAGTAATGGTTACTTCAAACTAGATTACATTGATTGATCATAATGACCGTTGACTTACTACAAAATTTTATAGGCAAAATGTATTATTGTCTAATGAAATAGCGGTGCTTTGACAAGCAGTACTCGTACATTTCTCGGTATTGATCAACTTTGCCCTCATCGAGCCGGCGCAGGCAGTATGGCAGTATGCTAACGGGTTGCGCAAGCGGCGGGGGTGGCCGATCCTACGCGACGCACGCCTACGGCTTGCGACACCGAAACTGGAGCACGCTACCGAAACCGAGGTGGATTTTTTAGCGAATTATTAAACTCATTGAAGCGATAAATATTGCATCCGAACTTGTTCTGAGCTTTTGTGGAAGTTACGAGGCCGGAACTTTTGTAATCGATTGCTGTAATTGGACAAGTTGTCTTTTGTACGTTGTGAACTGGATCGATCTTTTTTTAGTAGTTCTCATGTAGCAACAAATTAGAAATTATAAATCTTGTATCACGGATGCCTGATTCCTTGCTTCTGCCCACGTGGTACGAGAACAGATAGGCGTTATTACAAAAATAATGCCCGATTATCTCGATAGATCGGACGACTTCATTCGTATGATCGATCGCCTGCGCCTATCACCCACGTATCGTCACGCACAGGCTGCGCTCGCGATCATTCATCAACACTTGTACATTTCCTGGCTGTTGCTGTGGCACATCGTGCGATAGGAAATGTTTGCTTACATTGTATGGAATCTCAAGAAATATCAACAGTATTTTAGTTAGACAAAAGTAACTGACACGAAAAATGTCTATAAATGTTAAAGAATTTATATAACGATTTATAGATTTTTACTATAACTGTCCATCTACTTATGTAAAGAAAATGATACCTTTTTTTCAGAATTCATTAGAATTCGTGGAATTACGCCAGAGCAACAGTCGAGAATTGTACTATTTGGGTACACGAATATTGTTCGACGATATTATTACACTACACCGCTTGCTATTACAACTTATTTTGTAATGATAGATTAATGTAGTGCACCTTTTGTCTCGTAATCTATCAACGTAGGCGATGGAGATTAATCTCAGTGTAGGAGTAATCCGGGTGCAGGAAGATAACATACTCAAATGCAAGAGTGTAGAAAAAGTCTAAGTCGCATTTAGTTGAACCAGTTTATTACAATCCTAAAATGAGAAATCTATCTATATCTTTAGTCAGCTCCTATTCACTCACTGTTGAGTACAGGCTTCCACATTTTTGAACCACTGTTTCTGATCCAGTGCCAGTCAAATCCAATTCTCTTTATAATATCATCAAATCACCTCACGTGCACGCAAATCGGTCTAGGCTACTATAGACATTTCTGAAATCTACTGAAGTCAATTTATTTTCAATTAAGAGCAAATTATTATTAAAAATAAGCTGTGAAAAAAATCAATGAAAACAAAATTAGATAAGTACATTTGTCATTTGATTTATTCAAGGCGTGTTCTAAGCTGTCAACCATATCCACGATTAACCAACATTCCAACCCATCGATTCTAAGAGTGCTTTTACAAATTTGTTAGCTCACGCCTACGAGAGCGCACGCGCTAATTTGCACCAAAAACAGCGGACATAAATCCAAAGGGCCAGTATCGACGTCCGTTCGCCATATTTGGCCGGATCGTGTGCCCCGCGTATACTATGATTTGTGAGGACTCTACAGGGTGTAAATATTCATGGTAACTGTTAACAAGCTGAACATTATCATTTGCATTTAACATATCGTGAGTAAGAGTGTACTTGTATAATGTTATGTTGTTACCTATTCGAGGATATTGTTGGGTTGTTGGGTATCAAGGACTAGAATTTGAACTGAGAAGTATTAAAGATTGGAGATGGAATGAACAAAAACATGTGACGTTTAAAGGAGGAGAAAAATAACTTTATTTCTTTATTTAACGTTGATATTAAAAAACAAATAAGAGTCATGTTAATAGGTGAACTTGGCTATCTAGTAGTTTAGGTAGACTAAAACTATTTAGGTTTTTTTTATTGCCTACCAGTAATTTGGTGGTTTATCTATACCTAGCTATACCTAATGCAAAAATACTTCTTCTCTCGATAAAACTATTTTTTTCGATTTAATAATTTATGGTTTTAAAGTATTACAGTCACCCTGTATTACAGTTACTTCGCTGTGGGGCTCAAACGACGCGGATGCTTTGAGCTTAAATTAGATTGTGTATTTGCGAAGTGACACCCGGGTCGTGAGGTCACTCGAGATGGAATAGAATGGAATATTTATCAGTCGGATTACTTGCTGAAAGACGGTTTTTGTTTACATACCATAAATAGCTGTAACAATGCGAGATACATTTTGGTATTTACACAAATACGATGATTGTTTAGTTTATGAATGGTTTTTGTAACAATGCAAGTGAAAATTTTTAAAAGCACAGGTATAAGTAATATTACACCCTAGACTAGATATCTAGAATATAATAGCAAATTTAGTTCTGAGGATTTTTTTAAAGAAAAATTAAAAGAAAAAATACATTTTAAGTAATTCTTTTACATTTGCGTTTATTTCATAGATACATTTTGTTGCAACTGCAATAAACTGAATAAATTTATTTAAATTTCAACAGCTATTAAGTTACTTAGATGTCCTTGTAATATAATAGAGATGATTTAAATATTGTAATATTTCACATCGATAACGACAAAGTTGCATCGAAGTGGATGTTTCCACGACAATTATGAGCTATTGGAACTAATCACAAAGTGCGTATAATTATAAGGTGTGACAATTTACGACTTCTAATTGTATTCACTAGCATATCCTTTGAATTAACAAGAAAAATCTTTCGTGTTAAACATAATCATTAAAGTAATTGCTTTTAAATGTATATTTTTATGGTTTTCTTTAAGTTAGGTACTTACACAAAAGTATTAGTAATAAAAAAAAGTGTTGCATACTTTAGCAGTAATATTGCCTATAATGGTAGAGATTTATGAAAATATATTATTGTAACTCATTAAGTTAGTCACTGGCTCACACGGACTTATTTAGATATTTATGGTTAACCTTTTAGTTAATACAAACTTCATTAGCCTGATTTTCCTGTAAGCCCTGTTGTATTTAATAAAAAAGAGATCATTCATTGATGCCGCAATAAAAACTGTACCTAAAGCTCTGCGAGGTCGCTACCTCGTTGACTTGTTGACCCCAGATAAAAAAATACCAAGTCCACACCACCTTGGCAGCCACACGTACATTCAGCACGCATCACGAGTCACGTTCCACTAATTACTGGTAATTAACGAGGTTCGGAAGCTCCGTGACGTTTTGTAGGCGGAGCGAGCGGTTATGTATGTTAATGTAAATACCGTGGCCAATGAGAAGCATCACGCCGAGCCGCCTTGTGATATATTAGCATTTGAATCGCTTATTCGTTCACCAAGTGCAGACGCGGCCGACACCGAGTGATACTACAGTCCCTCCACACTTTTGTGGGTTTCTACGCATTCCGAATAGTCACGCCTAGCGTCCCACCTCTTATGTAAACATAATAAATTACCACAATTCGATCTACGCACGACTAATATAACCATCAATAAATTGTTTTATTTATCAGCCAATAATAATGTAGGTTGTTGTGAATAGAAATTAAACGTCACTATTTTGTCTGTTGCTATTTTCTAGCTTGGGTATCACATATTGTATTGGCTTGACGTTTTCTATTAGAATTAGAAACTAACTTTGAGTATTATGGAAACAAGTGTGGTTTAGAACAAATAATTATTGGTATGCCAAAACAATGTGAGGTATTAACCTACATTTCATATCAGTATATTGCTAGGAAACATATTTATGGAAATATAATTTATTCCAATTGAAGTAGGTAATAATTATAAATATACATGGTGTATAACCTACTTTATGAGTAGGGTAGCAAAAGTAAAAGCTAATTTCATATATTATGATGATGGAGTTATTGCCTGCTTAGGGCCTCTAAAAGGGCTCAATTATTTTTTTAGTCATTCATATATTATTAGTATTTTACTATCTCAAGTAATTCATATTTTTCTGATTACATATTTTATTCAAATTAGTTATTGTCTATATTTGTTATGCAGGTATAGTGTTCTATATTCTAGTAATGTTCTGCTTCTAGATATAATATTCCATAGATTATGCGTATGTAATGTGATGCATTGTGTTGCGACCAGACAGCCAATGATAGCTGTTCCGCTTGGTCACTGAACCGCAACATGTAATTATGTCAGTAACGCTTCTTGCTTTCAATAGTATGTGGCGCTTCTTCATATAAAAAGAAACATACAGAACATTATATACCATAATGATGTGCCAATTCCGTACTGAATGAAGTATAAAGCATTTCATCCAAGCGCTTGATACAATAGAGTCTTGAAATCGAGCAAGATAGAACTAAAAAAGTCATCAAAAAACGTGAGTCCAACAACAATAATTCAACGGAGATTGCAGCATGCTGCGGTTGCCACCGTATCGATAAGATAATAAAAACTAGACTCGTTCCGCAGATCGCAACACTGCGTAGTCACGAAGCTGGTCCTTCGCAACGCAGCTATGAATCAATAAAATTATCTGAGCCAATCGCTGTGTGAAAAAACAAACGGGCGTGTTAAACTAGCACAAAGATTTTCAATCGTAATTGTTTACAAAATTCAATGGCTTTCATTTGTTCTTTATCGATAACAGATATTGCGTAGAAAGTATTCCATTCAGGTCCGAGCGCGGCGTTTCTGGAGTACTACTAAAATCAGCTAGCCTATCTAGTGTCTCGGACAGGGTACATTCCTCGTGTTATTCTCTCACACGATTGCGGCTCGAGCTGATTCACACGCGCCGCCAACTTTTTTAGACGACATCGTATCGACAACCACGATCTTTGATTTATTTCACATCACTGTTTTAGGAAATACGCCGTCGTGCCAATCGTCTTATGGCAGGATATAAAATTACTCGCTGTATGAGCCCAATGAGAACTAATGGCTTCTGATATTAAATGGATCGATTATGTCTGAAGACATATCATGACTTGTTTTATGCGCTCGGTAGTTGAAAAACCCTCGGCCTCCTCATGTTAAGCGCACATTACTTACACCTATATCTGGGCATGTCATTTAAAGCTTCTTCATTGAATATTATCTATATGTTCAAGCACGTTACTTATGCGATATTCTTTAATATTTATGTCTTCTAACATGAACGTAGTGACCATAGTTTAATAAAAACATATTTATATTTCAGAAATGTTCATTTTAACGATGTCTCAGTTAAGTAAGGCTTTAATTATGAATTCATTTGCAAATGTTTACATTGGCAAACACTTTGGCCGTTGAAAGATTGCGGTCGTAAATTCCGAAGATCATTTATTATTCCGGTGGTGTCGTCGCCCAATAAACTATTCAAGCTCTACTTTGAATTCAAAACACCCAGCGATGCTTGAGTTGATGTGAAATAATTATTTAATCCAATATCGTTACGTTCTGTGGACCAATCAAAATGGAATTCGAGGTATTGAGCTACGCATTTTATATACGTTGTAAACCAATTTTGGCCAATGGCAGATAGGATTGGCACGCATGCGCGAACTTATGACGCTAATGTTTGTAAAATGTATGATTGCATGTGGGAACGGGGGCGACGCGTAGCGTGGGAACCGCCGGAAATCGGGATTTTTTTCTGTCCGTACCTTGCATTACCTGCATGTTTCATTTGCCAGCGATTAGTTATGTGAGCAGCGTCCGCAGATAAATTTATTGATGCTGATTTGGAGCAATTACGAACTAGCAAGATTTATTATACTGAGAGTCTTGAGATGTCCTCAGCCGATAAGTTAGCGCCTGAGTGCTAATTTTTAGTAACGTTTGTGGGACATATAAGATGCCTGTGTAAAGTCGATAGATGGATAATTCGGTGATTATTGATAATGAACTTTGACTACTTTGCTCTAATTACTCGTATCTCGTAAACCCGCACGTGCCAAATTGCGACATTAATTTTATAGCTCCTGCAAGTTTCGTAAGATGATCGTTGTTTTATGTTTATTACCGTACTTACTGAAATGAAAGCACTGTTTAATAAAATTAAGCTATTTAAATTAAGTACGGCTCTTGGAAATACGATTTTCAAGATCTTGAATATTTCATTCAATTTGAACCACTTACTTAATCCTTTGGCTCAGGCATCCAAAGAGAGTTTCAGTCCGATCGTAAGTCTATATATATTATATTAGAGAGCTTAACTATAACTGGTCTAATTAAATTAAAAACACGAACGAAAACGCAGGCAATCAATGAAAATTATAAATGAATGCTGGACCAATTAAAGAGAACGCTGGCTTTATGAGACTATTGTGCGGCATCAGTTCAAGTCTAATTAACCAGTTTCAATAATCCCTAGAGTATATAATCCTAGCCTGACAAAGTATAACAGGACTAACACCTGATCTCCCACTTCCCCAGCCAATACCATAGCGGAATAATGCATTTCCATTACGTATTCAGCATATAATCTCAACGAAATACTATAGAGACGCACAGAGATAACGAAACAGGCAGTCTTATAATTTATAGTGCACCATTAGAGTGTAGTTTAAAGTCCGGCATTTCATTTGCAATGGAGATTTGGATTGGCGGTGACATGTCCAGTATTAAAATGATGAATCGCCGTTTGATTGCGCGCAACGGTACTGGAATATTCCTGAAGTTTTCGACGCAAAATATACGAGGAAATCATATTATTAATGGGAAACTTACAAAGAAAATCAGTATCGCACTATAACAAATTGTGAAGAAGTAATAATTCTTAATAATTATTCTATAGTTAAAAAAAATCATAATAAAACATTTTTATCATCTTATAGACAAATAACACAACCAGTAGTGGGACATTATTGGCTGCGAATGATGATGATGATAGATAAATAAAAGAAGTTTTTGTTTATAGAATGAGCTTTTAAATCAGGTGTAGGTTTTATGGTTATAATTATTTATCTGTAGTTACAATAATAAAATAATGAAATTCATTACAACCGTTTAGCTAAATCGGCAAAATGTGAAAGGCATGTTAATCTTGTTTGACTGTTATGTTGGAAATTTGCGCTTGCGACAAGAATCAAATGGCTATTTTGAGTCATTTTATGTTATTTAGAACCTATCCTTTGTCAGTTAGTTCTGTTTAGCTTAGGTACTAAAGGATGATTCTTTCTATTAAATCAGAAAAAAACAAAATACAACAACAAGGAAATAAATAAATATCCGTGTATATAATAAATATGCAATCATGACTTGCATGATTTAAACATTGTATAAACCATGCAAGTCAAATATTGCTTCAATTTAATTGTGTGCAACAGGAAAGAATCTTGCATTGTGGAAATGGGACTTTATTCTAAAAAGCATGTGACAAATTACACCTACTTGTAAAATTGAAAACGCTACTTCGGCCTATGAATTTATAAATCTTCAAAATCCCTAAGTGAGGTCTACACTAAAAAGAAGTCTGTTTTGGTATATTGTTTTACAAAGCCGTAAACAAACTGACAGCTAAATACGCGAAACTGGAATAAACTGTCTCATTTAATTATCAAATAAAATGTCCAGCCGACCTTTAACAGGTTGTAGGAAACCGATATTCCTTGTTATATTGACCAGTGTAGTCCAGGGATCGCCAACGCATTCTGTTTGTACGTAGGTGGTCACGCCTTTATCTGCTACAATACAACTTGGACCGTTGGATTTTATTATACCTCCCCTTAGTAAATATTGAATAGCGGATTATAAGAGATGTTTTGCGGTACAGGTTGTTTCTAGTATTGTAGTCTGTGGATACTGTTGAGGTAGGTCAGTTTTGTTGGTTCGAAAACTTTGTAGAACTTTTTTTATATGACTGTCAGGAGGATTATGCTTTTAAAGTTTATGTAGAGCTTTTTCTTTTTCTTTTTTTCTGTTTTACGTCATTTAAAAATAATTACGAGGTGTCGCTAGATTCGGCGCAGTTCTAGAAGTAAAAAAACCCTGATTATGGTTACATTTAGTAAAGCCTTAAATAAAAAAGGCGGCAATCGGTGCTTTAACCGAAAATACCATCTTACTGATAGTTTCGTCTTCGGCGTCAAGGACTTCGAGGCTTAAGGCTTAAGGGTGGTCGGAGGCTTAAGGGTGATCGCTTGTATCTCGCGGGTTCGAATCCTGCCGAAGTCGTAAAAAACTTTTTGTAAGATTTTTCATTTAAAAAAGGACAATCTTCTTTTTCCATTAAATTTTGTTCATACACAATATTTAATTTGTAAGCTCTGTCCTACATTCTAAAACTAAGTCAATCGATAATATCTAAAATTGCACATATTCAAACATGTTCAACTCGATCATGCTTGTAGACAGAATGATGCAAAGTTGAATTGCCTCGTTTACAAATGTTATCCTAAGGATTATAAAAAATGATTTCTCTTAACTGGCGTCTTTACGGCCATTAAATTTGATTACGAATGTAATCGTAGCTTATAAACTAAACATAACTTTTTGTTAGTCTTCGTTAGGCTTGTGTGACTCATAATACTATTTTGTGTATGCAAACTCATAGGTTTGTAAAGATATTTTACCTTATTGTTGTATGAAATAGCTTAAATATACTAGCTACTTAGAATCGTAATATTTAATAATTTATTGTTTTTTTAGTTTTACCTAAATTTGTATGTTTAGAACAATATAATCGTACTGACAAGAGTTTTTATAGTCCTAAGCACTATAAGAAAATGCGATATCAAACATTCCAATACGATTTTGCCGTATAAAGTAAAAACATGAGGTTCAAAGATTTTTTATAACATCCTTCATCATAACCGTACAACATTGTCTTGAAATGGAACAGTGCAAAAAACTGGATGTATTTCTTTTACCAAACATGTAGGTATCTATATCGAGATATCAATTGATATTACCTTGTGATTATGGATTATGGAACCGGATGCGACAAGTGGATTACATCCTATACGTAACATACAATACCTACTTAAGATTTACTTATACCTTACGTCTTTACAAAACGGTCCCCGCTTTAAAACGGACTCACAATAATAAACTTGGAAAAGTAGTGTCTCTTTTTTAAAATCTTTATACTTAGATAGAATGTTAATTTGCTTTAGAAAATGTGTAGAACTACAATTGTAGCCTCCTGATAGATTAAACAGCTGAATTATTGACTTAATTTAGACGAATGTTTAATTTGAGTCTTTACAGAAACGAACGACCATAAATTAAATTATATGTATTGTTCATAATATATTTGGCATCGATCCTCGCCCATGATGGAATTAAAGAAACATTTGAGAATCAGATAAAAACGGACATCTTTTTACTCCTTGAAGGTATTAAAAAAGTTAATGGTTTGGCTTTTTAATTAATAAACCAATAAAGACTGAAAAGTTATTACGGACGTCAAAAGGCATTATCAAATAATTTGAAACCAAAGCTTCATAGCCAAGCACAACGCCTACGACATAATTAGTAGGTAATAAGTATGTTGGTATATTTGACAAGTGAAAGTGATCAGCTGATCTTTTGATTGGCTTGTTTTGCAATTTAATAAGTAACGTAATTTTAATTGATCAAAATATTGCCTTCTTTTGTAATACTTTTATTAATCAAAAACTGGGTGATTGACAATTTTACTCTACCGTCTTAAACTGTTTGACCCAAATTATAATTGTTTGCTCGAATTTGATCAAATCAAGCCCAATAGATAGAATTATGGTTTTATTTTATTTAGCAAATTAACACAAAAACTAGGTCAAAGGATAATACAGAAAGGAAATTCGTTAACTAGTATTTTGAGAGTTTTTAAATCGAAGCCCATTAGAAAACTAATTACGAATTATCTGGACGTGCCTCTGACTACCCGCCTAAATAAACCTTAGGCAGCAGTTGTGAGCCCGTTTACGCAAGATTCGTAAATTTCAAATCACTTATGAAAACCACGTGATGTCAAATAAGCATTTATCCTGAGTAGTATCTATGCGTATATATAAATAAATATGACCTTCCATATGTCCCACTTCTAGCATCCACGTTATGTTAATAAAGCAGTTAGCATTGTCGATGAGGATCCAATGATCTGACCCTATAAAGGCTGCACACAATACATACTTGAGTACTTTGTGATGTTATGAAGTGGTATAAAATTATGTCAATACTAGCTGCGCCCCGCGGTGTTACCCGCGGTGAATAGTTCTCGTGGAAATACCGGAACCAAATATCGACGCTTCGTTATATTGGGAATTTAATCACAAGCAGAAGGAAAATATCGACGCTTCGTTTTATTGGGAATTTAATCACAAGCAGAAGGAAAATATCGACGCTTCGTTATATTGGGGGAATTTAATCACAAGCAGAAGGAAAATATTGTCGCTTTGTTATTTTGGGAATTTAATCACAAGCAGAAGGAAAATATCTACGCTTCTTTATATTGGGAATACAGTCTTGATCATATTTAATTAAATTTTCAATTACTGTAAATGTAGGCAGAGACTACTAACTTCAACTTACTACGATAAAACATAGCTTAAAATATAAACAGCGCGATATCATACTTCATATCTGCTTTAAAATAGTGTAAAGATAGTGAGGTCAGCGGGGGCATTATCGATACTACATCCTCAGCAGGTGTTTCGAAGCTCGAGCATATATATCATCGTAATCTAAGCGAATGATGTTTATCGTGACGAGAAGTCGGACAAGGCTGTCTTGTCGCCTCCCTAGCAAGTTCACATTATGTGTAGATATCACCCACTGATAGTGGTGACCCCGCCTATCGATTATCGACATCGTATGTCGATAAAAGTTTTCCGGTTGTTTCTGACCTATACCTATTCTATGTATAATAACACAGTGTGTTCATTTAAGTAGCGTTGGTTGATTTTGTGAATTTCTGATTATTCTATTAAATATTGACAAAACATATTTTAAGTTTAAATGTCTAAGTAGAAACACTTTACATTGAAGTTACTTACTACATTTTGTTTTACTTAAAGTAACTTCCGGTGAGGAAGTGTTTAGGCCGCATGAAAATCTCCATCATACGCGTAGCTTGACAATTTAGACCCTTACCCCCTTATTAATAAACGAAGATTAACAAAGAACGTCAGTGAATGAACGAATTTGCACTTTATTGTACACAGAATAAACATACAAATACAACTAATTAATACTTCGTTGATCTTTGTTTATTAATAAGAGGGTTAGAGTACCTACGTACTCAGTTTCTAATGTCACAATCGGTCAACCAGCCATTTTTCTTACCAAGTGTCCCTAGCTTTCCTACTAGTAGTCTAGTTCTCATGTTACGTGTCTATAAATCTACCTTGGAAAGATCTTGACCACTTTGATATTGAGTCAAACGGCAAATTGCAGTTATCATCGTATGCGCACTATTTTAACCATTTCATAACTACGAGTATTGCGCTCGTATGCAACTTGTACGATCCAATGACTACTATTAGGTAGTATAATGTGTGTTTGTCGGTCTCTATTACACTTTTTGAGAAAGTTTCTGTTTATTTTGTCACCTAGTTATTTTGCGTTTGCCTTACATTTGGCATTCAGTAGATGAGACATAAATTATCGCATTAAATAACAATTTATTGTTTAAGAAACTTTGATATTATTTTGTAATGATTATTACTATTTAAATATTGACTCAGGTCAAAATGCAAAAATTATAATTTGTTCAAAACCAACAAGGACCATTCATACAATTTTTATTCAAAATCAATATAAACATTCTACAAGAATTAATTATTTTTTCTACATTCTAACAAACGAACGAACGAACAAGAATTAATTCAACGAGAACTTTGTGACTTTTTATTTCTTTGCTGGAGTTAAATGTTGTTTCATGTTCACATGTTTTTTCATATGTGCGTTAATTAATAACTTAGAAATGTATAAACACTGTATGTCGTTTTTGTACTACAAGATAATATTAGTAGTACAAGTACTTAGCATTGCGTGAATTGCACTGAACAAGACATGTATGTTAATCTGATGGAATACTTCGCTTGATTATAATTATAGGCTTGTGGCACATCTGTAGCAAGGTTTATGTTTACTCATGACGTAACCTTACTTATATGGATCTACTTACAACAACTACTTATTTAGAAATATAGTGGCAATGAAGAATTGTCGCTACTTAAATTCTAAATAAGAACAGAAGCTCTACACAGAGTCATACTGTACTATTTTAAATAAAATTACAAGTCAACATAACTAAGAAAGCTTCCAAAAACCACAATAATATAATTTAAAGTAACAAGTTTCAATTTAATTGCAGTAATTGCTTCAAATAAATGCTTTTCTAATTAATTCAAACTTGATAAATAACTATTAAAATGGGATTGAGTAAAAATAACTGCTTATTTTGGTTTTGAATCATCATCTAACTTCATCAATTCACTGTTACATGAAAATTCTATACATACCTACCTACATACATAATAATCACGCTTCTTTCCCATAAGGTTACATACCAAATTAAGTATACACAAATAATATACACACAAATAACTTACTCGTTATAATTAGCATGTTATTGATTTGACTTGAAGCCAGCGTCCTAAATCTAATTTCCCTTTTCATAATTATCTTTAGACAACCATAACTCCCCAAACTAGCTATACCATTTTATTGCGACAGTAACTACAATAAGGAAACGTCACTTATTATAATCATTAAAAGTAGGTATAGTTAGTATTTTGGTTGACCAACTAGAAGTTCATAAAGCTGCCAATTGTAACTTCCAATCACAACACAGAAATCAAACAAAAGTACACTAGTTATTATCTAACCAATGCAGCTAATGACGCGACCTTCGAGCAATGATACAGCACTCCGGAGGCTGCGGAGGCTGTCATTATAGCCGATCTAGCGCCGTTCTGATTGAGGGCGGTGGTAATAGCAATCTGAAGTGCTTTGCTAAAATGTGGCAGCCTTGATTTGACGGTCGAAACAAAGCGCAGAATTTGATGGCTCGCAAGTTTAGGTCACGAGAACGGCGGTCAAGAAAAAGATATATTGCACATTTGAAAAGTTTTATTTATGCTAATTATGAAAATAGCGAGTATTTTACACAGCGCTATCTAGCTTCAAACTAAACAAAGTCTAAATAAAATAATAAAACCAGATTATTTGTAACTACAATATAAATCTTACTTATTCGCCCACCTATATAGTTTTATAAGATCAAAAAGAAGTTATGAGAGTGTAAGAATGTCTTACTAAGGTCACAGAACAGGCTTAGCATTTTATTGATAAAGATAAAAATAATCCAGCAATAAAACAATTAATTTGGAAATAAGGACCTAGCAAATAAGGCAAAATTTAGAGTCATACAAAGCGCGCGGTGAAAGCGCACTAAGTGTTTGTTCAATGGAGTAAAAATCGGAATACAAAAGTTATTTATCTTATTAGAAAGCAATAAAACGGTGGACGTTTCAAAGGAAAGCATAGCGTAAGGGCTTATTACGCGGGTCAAGATCTTCATGCGTCGATACGGCGGAATGACCGAGTAGCACAGGAATTTCTCCGCACCAATAGTGGTTGATTAAAAGACAAGCTAGCTAAATCGGTGCTTAGAAAGGACTGTTAATTCTCAGTTTAAACTCGCGCCTTCGCTTGCACTACTGGCAATAATCTTTTTTCGTCATAAACAGTTTAAAGCACATATTTTTATAGTTTGAAGAATACAAACTGTGCCGACTTAGATGATGTGGCGAAGGCAGGAAAAGAATGATGACGTGAAAATTGATAAAGTGTAACTGTAGTATGAAGGTATTTCTCTTTTTGAAGTGAAGTATTGTAAATCGTAAACGAACTGTCAAAATATAATGAAATTGTTGCATTGAAATTAATGACTTGAAAAAGTGGACATGGAAGTCTAGACTAGATAAAAGCTTACTATGACTAATTTACTACATGCAAAAGCACTTAGGCTACTAAGAGACACATTTTAGAGACTATTGCGATTTGTGGTTTTTGTGTCTGTTTGTAAAAAACAGCAACAACGAGGATCTTTTGAACTTTTAGTAGGTACTGAAAATAATCAGAACCGTTTTCTGGCTAATTCAGTGCGAGTCACTATAGTTTTCGTCGTCTTTCATTCTCTATTAAAAGCTGTAAAAAGTAGTGTGTTCTAATTTTACATGCTCGTCGACTCAAATCTTTACCAATCGTAGTTAGTTCACCTCAAGCTGTCAGTTTCAAGACATTTCGTATGCTCAGGCTAATCTGTAAAGGTCCCTAGAACTAGTTTAGCAAGACTCGATATACTTTACTTTGTTGTGACACAATAACCGATGTGGTGTATTGTAACAATAGTTGACAATAGCTGCCCACCTCGGCCTTGGCATTACGAAGAGTCTGGCAGATTCCTGAGGAAGATTTGAATGGGTGATCGGTAAGGCAGTGTGCACGCTATCATTTTATAGGCTTTTATTCACTTGCAATGTTTGTAGGTAAGTTGTCCGTTGAAGCACTCGTGGTGTAGTTGGCTTGGACGTTCTTGATAGATCATTGAAGTTCGGTGAAGATCGTTTGGATGGGTGTCTGCAAGTAGCATTCACAACTGATCACTTTCGTGCTTCGGAGATAAACACTTCCATTGCATCAACACGGCCAGGTAGTAAAATTAAACATTTTTAATGCTACTATGCTGTAAATTGATAATTTGCAAACTGATATCAATTTTTAGTTTTAAGGCTATGCCAAGTAGATATCAATACCACGTTTAAATTGAAAATTATGCCTATCCTTAGCACTTTTGCCGTATTTTTGAAGATCATCTTTTTTCGTGGCTTAAGTAAGTATAATGTGCACACAGCCTAATAAAGCTTCCACAGACGACATTTAATATCGATGAGCAATCAACTATTCTGCATATCGTAGGCGAAGCGTCGAGTGAAATGCCAATGATATGAAATATTTGTTTGTACTTTATCATCGCTGACATCTTCAATTGAGTAATGAGTAATGGCATTCTGATTCAGAATTACTACCTACTTGTTCTTGTTTGTTTACAGTGGTTATTTTATGTCCAACTTGTTAGTCAGTGAATAGAGTGCGGTGAGTGGAAATAGGTCTCATTTGTAAATATTTGGTACCGACATTTTTGGTAATAAAGATTATTTTAAAATATGTAGGTACTAATAGATGTGATCGTAATAGTAGAATAATAAATCATTTATGGGTTTGTCTGAAACTTTTAAGCGAATCTCAATAAATAGTCTGAGTACCTTACATTTTGACATGTTTTTGATCAGTGATATGTAACCTCTTTTAAAGATTTAATGAGTAAAAACTTATGCGATAAACTTTGTACAATTGATTGTTTGTGGATGCAACAAAATAGACTATAGTTTCAGCCATTAGTAGAAGATATACCAGCTATAAAAAAAATACGATAAAATATTACCAGCTAAATTTTGTATCGTGTTGTGTGAAACACCCCTTAAAGTACTTTGACATAGCCCATACCTATTAGTTTAGCATTAGGTCGCTATAAATTGGTTCTGAAATTGAATTTGAGTGTATGGATCCGTTTGACTCATTCCACCGTATATTGATATGTTGGTATTAAGCAATAACTTTTGACATTATTCGTTACAGCCCACGTTGTATTGAGTAGGTACGTTGTTTATGATCTATTATTGTTATTATTGGCTGTCTATTCATGATATATTTTGATTTGAAATAGCTAATCTACAGTTATTGTTTGTTTACTGCTCGGTGTGGCTATAGTGTTTGGATAATTTGAAATTTATTATCATTAAGATAACAATATCAATATTATTGGAATGTTAAGAGAAAACGCAGGAACTAGTGTTTTTGTCTAGGAATTTTAACTAGAACTGTGAAATGCGTGTGGTCGATGTGATTGCTTGTATCATACCGGGTTCGAATCCCGCCGGAGCGAAACTTTAGGTAAGATTTTTCATTTATTACGTCAAGTCCATTGGTTATTTAGTTGGTTGTTATTCCTTGTATGCCTTGTCACGGTCATAAAAAAAAAGTCGTTAGAGTTTGCTATTACTTCACACTTCCAAAATAACGATGTTTTAGAAAACAATATTAAGCTTTGAAAAATAAAGTGATTAATATATTTTTACTTATTGCATAAAATTAAATATATTTGTATTCATTTTTATTTGAGGCTAAAGCTATAACTATCCGACCCACTGCCAGTTTTATAAATATTGAGAAGATTTTATTGCAGCATCTGGAGCTGTTCCATATTTGGTCCTCATTAAGGATGAATAAAAACAGCATGTCGCCTTGCAGTCTTAAGTCGCATTTTTAATTAGTCAAGGCACGCATCGGTCCCTTTGTTTGGCTGTTAAGTAGTAACTTACTTTTAAAATATCAGTTTTAATAAACACAACTACTGTTACATACAGGATTTTAGAAAATGAAATTAGCTCAACATTTTGCAATTATTACATTCGACTATTTTTACCGTTAAAAAATATTCAGACATAAACATATTTATAAATCTTTGTCGAATTTGCTTACAGCGAGTCAAAACAGTCTAGCTGTAAGCACTCATTTTGGGAACGACCTTAGATCCTAAAGTTATATTATTTAAGGAGAGACCCAGCGGAAATAATATAGTCTGTGGTATTGCCAATTGGCTTGTGCAATGCGCGAGTCATTCAATATCGGAGTAATTGGAAGAGCATGACTTACATATTTGTTATACCGTGATCAGAACAGATAATAACAGGTAGGTATCGATGCTTCGGCCAATATTTGGATGGTCTTGTAAATTATACGTTCCTGTAAATAATTACAGAAACTAAAGTACCTACTACGTATTTCCATAACTTTACAAAAAACAATAAGAACCAGTTGAGCCACCTAAGGATGGTTTTAAACGAGCTATAGGAAACATAACTGATCCAAGCCACTGCCAGACGGAAGCGTGCCCAAGACATAACCGCGCTGAATGGCAATCCGCTGCATGCTGATCCGTTGAGCCAAATAGGTGCCAAACCTCGAATCACGCATCGTTTCGACCGGACGCCCTGAATACAGCAGGGCGTCCGGTCCGGTCTCATGATTTGTAATGCACATATTATTATCATGGAACAACCAAATCGAAGGCCATTATTATGCCCACGAAATGTATTTAAGTTTAAGTTACAGAAATAAAAATATTTGTATATCAGACATCACGCAGACAATAGTAGTTGTTTATAGCCTTATAGCTACTAAATAGTAATCGTTTTGAATAAACCGAAAATGATCGTAGCAGTAAAGGCTTTTGCAATGTTTACACCATCTCTGATATTGTCCATTCCCGCAGAATGCAATACAGGACGCCCACGCCTAGATAAATCAGAGTCTAACCAGTAAAACTTGTATCAAGTCAAGTTCGTCACGCGTACAAAGGATGGAACTACGAAGGAATCAAATATCATTCTTCAACAAAGGTAGGTTACATCTGTACTATTTAATAAATAAAGAGAGCATAATCTACAATTTTGACAGTCTGTTTAAAAGCGAAGGGTCATCTTCCTTCAAAAAATATTTTACCATTTAAAGAAAAAAAAAAAAGAAGGGCACATTATTGAAGTATGGCTGTAATGTATGTAAACCCGGGCGAAAAATCTTATTCATTTTTAGAGTTCCGTGGTTAACAAGGAACCCTAATAATTTCCAATGTCCATCCAGTCCGTCCGTCCATCTGTCTGCGGATTTGCAGAGACTAGACAACTGCAATTTGTCATGAAGTGGTAGAATTCAATCCTAGAAAAAACACCCCAAAACGTGAAGCGGGGGTGAGCGGGCGTGAAGATTCAATTAAATTTATAACTGTATCAGGCAATCAATTCAGATTAGCATCAATAGAAACCCCTTACGAAGCCGGAGCAGGTCACATAGTATGAAATAAAAACCCGCAATACCACGGCCAAAGCTTAAAGGTGGAATAGCAAAGACGGCGGCAGCTTCACAGAACACGGAGTATAGAGATAGAACAGTAAAGACGGCGGGTCGTAAAGTGGCGGATAGCGCACAATAGAGCGGGGGCGGCGCCGCTTCCGATCCGCCGTATTGATTTGCTACCAGCTTGTATTGTATATTGTGCTTGTTTAGGGCTAATAGTGCTGCTTTGTGTTTATTCTTGTTAGTGGGCAAAGCGTAGCAACTGATATAGATTGGAAAAAAACATGATCATCATGGCTGTATCTTAAGACAAGGTATACATTTTCAGAAAACCTTAAACATCAAACACAGTAATTATGTTCGTATAAGCAAGTGCCAACTCCGGTAAAAATACTGTGAACCCTGGTTTGCCCAAAAATATTTATTTCATGTTGAATCTTGCCGATGTCTACATTCCGTTTCATATTAGCTTGCAGCCAAAATAATAATATATTAAAAATATGAATCTTTGTAGATATTTATTATCTTTATGTCTTAATGATATATTTTCATTCATGCAGGAGTATAAGTACTGTTACGCTCTCTTTATCTAACAAGTATTCTCGTTATTGACCATAATATAAATAATGAGTTCCAAATGTTAAATTAGCAGCAGGTGCCCAAAACGATAAATCTTATTTATTTTATGGTATCCACTAAAACATCCGGCTACCGGTATCTCTTATCAAAGTAATCTTCTAAACGATGGGTTTATCATGGGGCATGTACCTGCACTATAATGAGAGTTATCAAAGTGCCCCGCCACAAACCGAATACTTCTATAATGTAGCTAATTAATAAAAAAACCGGCTGCTTTCCTGTCCAACTGAATTCAAAAACAAGTAGCAAGATAGTTACGAAATAATTAACTAAGCTGTACGGATGTAAATTAGAGCATCGATTGTACCGGAGGATGTTTTTATTGATGGTATTAATTTTAGGAAGGAAACGATAAAAATAACTGGATTATTAAATAAATATTTAATTTATGTCGTGAAATTGGTTAAGATAGTTTTTGATTGATTGATCATGCTCAATTAAAATAAATTGAAATGAAACTAAAAGCTAAATTTCCAGTATTGTGAACTCATTATCTCGTTAACTACAAACAAAACCATCATATAGATTTTTATTTTTACTTACTACATACAGTTTGCTAAGGCAGACTTCTTTCTCTTAATGAGTTATTTCAGTCATATTTCATAATTTCTAAGCCCCACACATATTTGTACAGAGTGCATCAGAGGGCACGTTAAATTGTCGATCTCGGCTTTTAGGTCGCCAAACACCCAAGCTTCCCACTAGCTCGTACGGACTTACTCATATAAAGTAGAGTTAGGACTAACTGAAAAATGGACTGTGTTGTGTAGACAACCTTACCCGAGCGTTGTCAGACTTTCTGGTGGATATTTTTTAATTAATTTGTAATAGAGTCAAAATTTTCCGATTATAAAACTCATGTCAATTATCCATCCCTCTTTCTTTTTAGAAACCGTTTATTTATCATTCTGCTTTGATTTTCGACGGTATTATAAGGAGTGGTACTTTCGTATTCGTATTCGGAAGCGATCCCGAAGGCTCGCGGTAACCATTAGGCCTTACTCGGAGCAACTTCGCACCTGTTTTACATACTCATCTTACTCGTCCGCACTGCACTAATTCTGAGGGATGGGACTGCGGTTTATCGATATAATGGTTTTACCGATATGTTTTAGGTTTTTTATTGTATTTGTGAGCTTCCGTACTCCGGAAGGCATGTTAAATTGTCGACCCCGGCTTTTTAAGCCGTTAAACAATGACGGAGGCGTTAAGGCAATCTAAAAACTCCGTCATCAGAGTTAGCCACTAACTCATACGACCTTACATAATTTTTTAACGTAATGTAAATAAAAAAAAAATATTTTCTTGTGTTAAATGATTTATGGAGGTTTGCACTAATTCTGAGGGATGGGACTGACTATGTTACGATATATTGTTTTTCATTTCATTCGTTGATTTAAGATGGATTCGATACTGGGAAACCACATATAGAATCCTAACTTTATGCAGTAGGGCACAATGGTTTATTTGTAATAAATATTATAGTATTACTAAAAGATTATGTACCTAAATCGATTTCTCAAATTATCACTTCAAAATACACGAAAATCAATTCACAATATTATCGACTATCGATAAATTTATATTGCACCAGTTGCAGTCGTAAAACAAGTATGGAACATTTAATGCGGGATGCTCTGAAGATGTCAGTGCCCATTAACGGTAAAACCACTCTTTATTTAGTCACAATCACGTGCGCAGCTTTATAATCAGTCGTAATGCAAAAGTCGTAAGTAGATTCCGAACGCACCTCCAGTGTGAGTTGCATGTTTTTGTTGAAAATAACGTACATTTTCATCGACATTGATATACGTAATTATATAATCAACATATTTGCATGCCGCTCTAATTGGCAGATCATTTGTATCTTTTTGCTAGTTAATTGAAATTGCTGATTGAAATTAGATTATTTATATGTAAATCCGTTTTATGGGTCTGTAATTGTAAAGTTCAAAATTCTTACTTGGAAGTTGAGACCACACGCACAGGGATCATTACTCTCCCGCGCCCAGCGTACGAAGACCCCATTCGAGCATCGTCTTCTCAAAATTTTATAATTTACCTTCATGGGAGAGTCATGGTTCAAATTATAGTGGTCAGGGTTTTTTCTGAAGGCACAATACTCCAATTTGTGCAAAAACTGTGTACTGTCAATAAGGAGTGAAACTTGCTTTTCTTATATGATGGACCTACCACGCTTATTTTAATGAGAGTGGTTTTTCGATGGGAAGTTGCGTAAAAAAACTTTGTAAAATATAACAGTACACCAAAATGAAGAGTAATGGTGTGTTTCTTTTATAATTTTTTTGTACCTGCCTTTTTTGTGAAAATAAAATCTGACTTATGCGTAATAGTCTACCTACTAAAAATCTTGATGGAAATGTATAATTATTTTGTGTATAATTCTTGAGTGATGTATTTCAACCTACATATTTGTAGACATAATGCGATTTCACGGGGTAGTATCGTTAATTACGATTAGTAGTATCGATATATTATCGATGTATCGGAACAGGGCTCGACAGACTGGTTCGCAAAGAGAAACCGCTCAGGGGTAGTCAACCATCCGGGGCGGAATATTATTTAAGGTTATTTTTATTATTAAATCATGAAGGCATGTAGATTTTTTTAAAGTCTGAATAGACTTACCTGTACATTGCCCGAGTACGTAGAATTGTTTCGTATGGAATAAGTAATTACCTGAAAAAATTAAAAACACATCGTTAATATCCAGTAATATTATATTATCATCTATTAAAAAGTACAACACATTATGGGCTTTCTTATTTTAGAAAAAATAAATAAATGCAGAGTTTTAAGACTTAGGTTAAACACAATTTATTTCATAAAATGTTGTAGACCCCTAGAGATTTCACCGTCGCTCGCGCACGCTCGCGTACGGAATTTAGATTCTCGGACACTCTTGTTACCGAGACATCTGCGCAGGCGCATGTCGCACATGATCGCGTTTTCTCTTACCAGCTTATGTAAGCTTAATTATTTGAGACAGTTTATTCAAATCATTCTAACCGTAATAAATAGAAAGCTTTGAAAATATGTCTAGAACGTCTGGGATAACTGGCAATATAATAGAGGTTTTATGTTTTACAGCGCGATAGAACATGCTTTAATGTTAAATAAAATGATCTTACACATTAAGTACATACTAAAATATATAAGAACATTTCCATAAAGCTTTCGATAAGTTTTATGATTTCGATTACATCGAAAGCCAATGTTTCTTTGATTTAAGGTTGAAGATAGCTTTGCTGTTAAAGCAAAGCTTCTGTATGCCATATTGCGACTATTTAGCAAAGGCAGGAGGGAATGAAGACATTGCAGTAAATATTGCAAATAAAATCATAATCTAATCAGGTGAGCGTATAACGAAGTAAATTTATAGTTGTGATTTTCATTGCGATTTCATTTCCTTGGCACTCGACGCGCTGAGAATTTTCTAGTTTAAATGTAATTCAATTTAACTAATTAAATAATGTAATGAAAACGAAAACCTGTCAACCGGCGGAACGACCCCGGGGTCGTTCTGCCGGTTTTTGACTAATTCTAACCTAATTCGCGAATTTTCGACATTTCGAATCTGATCGGTTATAAAAGAGATTACCTAAAACTTAAAAGTCACAAACAAAGTCATAGAAAGAATTAAAAACAAAAATTAAATTACAATTTTTAATCTTGAATATTTACTTCCAATTTCTGTAAAAGGTACCAACGACCCCGGGGTCGTTCCGCCGGTTGACGGCGGTTCGACATAATTCGCCCGTTACTTGATGGGTTAAATCTCATCACGACATTCCTAGGGAGCGGTCGTCTAAAAACCTTGCTTACTGTCAGTAGACTATTTGACGTTTTTTGTATGGAAGAAATGTCAAATATCTACCTGCAGTATGCGAAACCAAAGATAGATAGGTTATTGAGAATAGCCGTAAATAAATTTTATGTTGATATTGAAAGCTCCTGCTGTTGATAAATTAATTGCCAGGAGTAAATTACCGGTCGTTTGGTAATGCACGGTTCATATCTTTATTCGTTTCTTACGTGGTTATCACACCATTAAAGATTATTATGGTTGTTTATTGATTTTACAAAGTGGTTTGCAGAAGTTAGAGTCTCATTTCCAACACTCATATCTCATTACAAAACTATTTTTCAAATTCTTTCTTATATATTTGCGAAAACAATTGATTAATTATAGCACGCATTTACATTGTGAAATATTAAAAATAATTATTATTCAAATTCATTCAAACCATTCTTATAGTACTGTAGTTTAGTTTTTATTTTTAGAAAATATTTAATGTTAAACAGTAAAAAAACAAATTGCAAATCTAATAAATAAACTTTTCAAAGAAGGCTGTGGGTTTATTTCTCACCGCAAGGCAAATGTTTGTATGATAATAAATAAAATAAATAAATATCCTTGGACATTTTTACACAGCAAGTATTTGTTTAAGGTCTAGGTGTTTTTCTATAAAAATAATTAAAAAAAAGATTACTATCGTTATAGTCTAATCAGTCATGTGGTTCTCGTAAATCAGTAGTTACTGTAACACAAGCTCGGCTTACTAAAGGGCTAAATGCTGTGTCAAATTTTCAAGTGTTATTCTTAAATTAAGTGTAAACGAAAGAAACTTAACTAAGTTTGAAATAAACAGTCACTTGAGTAAGATCCTGCGCACGTTATAATTCACTTGACACTTTATACGAGTTGGGCGCATACTACATCGTTTTCATTAGTCAAGGACCGTGCTTATACGCAATACAAGAAAGCTGGTTCACTTCTTGTGTGTATTTGTTGTTTTGTGTGTAAGTACATGGTATGAGTTTGTATATCTTATGTATAGCTCACGTTTATTATTAATCAAGGACATGATTTAGTGGCTAGTCTTGTGAACAGCTGGTTTACTTTCAGTGATCAAACAGTGAAGTATTTTTTAGTTGTTACAATCGATCCAGTCTGATGCCGTTTTCTTAGCCTGTATGTTATTTCAGATCACCATCTACAGTTTTATCTAAACCTGTTCCCTGGTTAAGACGTTATTGAAACATACAAACATCATGACCTTATGGTCACTTATAATCCCTACCTATCAGATTTTATTAGTAGAAAAAAAATCGACTCTTGTGATGATTTAATGACTAAAAAGCCGGTACCGACAAATTTACGTGCCCTTCGAAGCACTGATGCGCTCAACTGTAACCACTTTCGGTAGCAAAATCAAAATGAGCCAGCTATCTCCTGGCGACTGTAAAGGCGCGACTTGTCTTGCGCAAATGTATACCACGGTTATTGGCTGCATGAAATATTATTAGTTTTCAATCGCGTCCGCTTGTCGACTGTCCGCTCAGTTGTCGCCGGATGCGTGTCCAACAAAATTGATGGGACCAGTTACCGATTATTGCGCTATGCCAATTTCACCCGACCCGTTTTAATTGCACTACATACAAGCGGGAAAAACGATCAAAGGTGAAATTTATACATCCAATTAAATTAGAGCCGAAAACAAGGCGCGTAATGAGGTGATCAATAAAGCATTTACACATGGACTGTGAAATGGACACCTTAATGTGATACACACTGTGACAGTTACTGACATAGCTTTCATGCCTTTTTTCCTATGCATAACAGACCGTACTTTAGGAGGAGACAGACCTACCTTTGCTTCAAACCGAAACGTCTACTTTCTCAAAATCATTTTCATCTTATTATTTGCAGTGAAAAAGTAGGTGAAATCACTACACTATAGTAGCTGGTATGGGCGAGTTACTGTCACAGCACGTGAGGCTTGTGACATTTCGTGAACTGTTCAACAATGTGCTTTTTAGTCGAATTAAACTTTCGTTAAAATGCCGAACGGTGGCGACAAAGAATTTAATGATACATATAAATTTTGACGAAGTCCAGTTTTTTGGGTCGTTTCCGTAATGAGACAACTGAATTAAATACAATGGGTGTTCAAGTAGCCAATTGATTTGTTAATTTGGTGAATAAACATTCTAGCTACCAGATCATACAATTCCTCATAAGTTTATTTAAATGACGTTTCATTAGATGGTTTGTTAGCATGATCAGCACTTAACAAAGTTCCAATAGTTTATCAATAAATGTTTTATAGTCAAATAATTGGTTATCATTTATTGTTTTTATTATACGTAACAATAAAATATTTATTGCCATTTTATTGTATTTTTACTACCGAAGAATACATGTAACTATCAATAAATCAACACACTACCAGATGAGTTACCTACCATCTTTGTTGTATGTTTGAAATACAACCAATTAGTTTTCACGAACTGGTTCAATTAACGAATAGAAAATAAAGACGGTCGTAAATACTATAAATATTGATTTCGATTATAAAAATATTTGATAGTTAAAATTAAGCACAAATATAATAAGAAGAATATTTCTTTGATTGTGCACGCCCAGAGGTAATGAACTCGTAAAATGTAACTATTTGCGTTTTAAATATCAAGGATACACTTACAATGATTTTTAAACTTTAAAATGCTTTTATTTATTAGGCTAAATTTTACCATACAAATCACTATGCTTCGGAGGGCACGATGAACTGTCAGTACCGGCTTTTAAAGTAAGATGTTTAGGCCTCTAACATGCCTAAACATGACGCAGACGCAGGCCTTTAGGCGGCCTAAAAACTCCATTACCAGAGTTATCCACTAGTTCATCCGAACATATTTTGTACCATAGTTTTTATATATTTTTATTATAGTGTTAAACCACACTTAGGTATTTCATTAGAAAATGAAAAATCTTATCGGTGCTCTAACCGAAAAATATAATCTTACTGATAGTTTCGTCGTCGACGTCATTGGCTTCGTGGCCGAGTGGTCGATGGCAATCCGGCTAAAGGATGATCGCTTGAATCACGCGGGTTCGAATCCCGTCGAAGTCGTAACTTTTCGTAAGATTTTTCATTTTCTAATATTTTGTACCATACAAAAGACATCAACGCGCTTTATTTTTTTTTGTATTTTGCCATTTTAATATACTTATATCTAGTACCTGGATAACCGAGCTTTGCTAGGTATTTTTTTCGGTAAATCGTGTTTATTGGAAACAAAACGATATTTTTTTGAAATGAATCCTGGCTAGATTGATTTATCGCCCCTGGAACCCCCTGCATTCTGAATTCATGAAACTCCTTGGAGCCGTTTCTGAGATTCAGTTTATATATATATACACAAGATAAACAAGATTTACTCGTTTAAAAATAACCGATTTTCTTAATTACATTTTGTTTAGTATGTATAAACGCCAATAAAATATGGAAGCATTCATTCAAGAGATTTAGGAGAGCATTATGATTCAAACAAATTATATAAAAATGCGATGATATCTTTTGTATGGTGAGAAATATACATCAACAGGATCAGGTATTTACTGTTACCAAATTTTATTTAAGATTCATGCAGTTATACAATTTTAATTTCTTTCGCTTAAGGCTCAAGTCCTGCTCAATTCTGCAAAGAGACTGAAGTCATGTAACATAGACGCTTCTTTCCGATTTTCTCATTCTCATCGAATGTTAATTCCTATACTTTTTTAAGCAAATTTTTTAATCTAACTTGGTCAGAGGGGCTGTCTGCATTGAACATGGATTTTCTAGAGATGTGAAGTGTTTGTCAGTTTCAATTAAAAATATTAATTAAAGAGAACACGAGCCATAAAGCCTTGTTAAAATTTTGCGATGGTTTATTTCATGTCCCAAGTGTAATATTTAGCAAGTTTCGGCAGTTACCGACACATAATTCAATTAAGAAAATCTTTTTTGTTTTTAACTGCTTGTAATCAACTGTCGGCATCATCTGAAACAGTTTGCAATTAAAACATTGTGAAATTCCGATTTTTTATGCAGTTATGATTAAATATCGCGATGACTGTACGCACGGTGATGGAAATCATTCAAAGATAAATGTGTTTTTAGTACTGCGATTTGGGTTGCGATTAATTTATAAATGATCTTATCAAACAATGTAAAAAAATTACACATGTGACCTTATTTAACATTTTTATATCAAAATAGCCGTCAAATACAATTGCTTGGTATTTCTATTTTAAATTTTTACTTAAACGTATTTGTAATCCTACGTGTTCCAATTAAAATTAATATACCAAACAGCTAGGTTAATTTAAATTAATAAAATTGTCATTTTGGCATTATCATTAGTATATAATTAACTTGTTTCGTTATAAATTAAATCACCGTCAATTTAAGGGCATAATTATCACTAACTAAACCCATAATTAAGAAGATTTATTTATTCGGTGGAAAAATCAACTAATTTCGTTTTATTAGCATTCTGTGGAATGAAGACTTTATTAGTCGGCTACTTAGATGATGCTCAATAAACACTGATTGTTTATGGTCAACGATCGTAAATGAAATCGAAGCTTATAACATTACTGAGTGCTTACTATCGGTGTTAAACTCACTGTATGACGATTTTGTAGCTATAACCTTCAAGATAGAGGCGTTATGTTTGAGATATTGTGAATCTGACACTATAAAAGTAGCAATAATGCAACTTGTGTCCATTTAGCTAACTATCCAACGATTTTCAAATGATATTGTGTAGGTGTAGACCAAATCAGTATTTATTATGTTTACTTATTGATCAGTCTCTGATTTCAAAAGATACCTAACAACAAAAAAGGCAAGTAACACACATGTATGGCAACGAATAATAAGGTAGCTCAAAAAAAGTAGATATCAATCAAAATCCCCTACTCAAACAACTCGAAAAAACACAAAAACGAGAAAGAAGTGACTTACTCATTAAGTTAACCACAGAAGGCAAGCACCGGATACTAAAACAAGTTTCTAAATTCGGACCAATAAATAAATCAATAAACTCGTAAATGCGTATGATTGGCATATTATAAATATTTGATAAAAGTGCTCCACATCGGTGGTTTTTTTTAATTTAATTTACGATCCGGTGGATCTATTTGAACTTTTGATATGGAGATGTAAAGGTCATGGCTTTTATCAATGAAATAAGCGATGTAAGAAATACTCAATTTCCTACAAATTGTGAGTAATATAATTGAAAAGAGAGCTTAAAACAAAATAGCTGTTTGGTTTTGACAATTGGCAAGCTACAGTGGACTTAGAACATTATTAAAAAAAATTTACCACGAACTATAAGCGGTGAAGGAAAACATCTTATTGAAACTAGTTAGCTTTCTAATAGCATCGTTGGCATTGCAACCTCTCACATGTGGATTGCTGCAAAGGGTGTATTGTGGCATACTTCACTTTACCTTATATTTAAATCAAAATTCACAGGACTTAAAAAATAATAGTTCTACTGCACCTTGGGAAAACAATCAAAAACACATTTAATCTGGCAAAAAAAAAACAATTTTGTTGAAAACAGTGTATAATTAAAATTAAAAATACAATGGTCAAGCCAATCCCTTTAAATTACCAGCTTATTGATTAAAACAATTTTTCGTTTTACCGTCAAGAATTAATAAAATCACTTAAATCCAGACACAGTGGTCATGATGAGACTTTATTAAGTGATCGTATATATCTTAAGAAGATATCAGAATTATTGACTGTGAGGTGTAATTAACCTGACTCAGATGTAGGGCAAGGCGTAGCTCTGTAGTAATTATTATGTAAAATATTATCTTAATAATTATATTCGACCAAATATTGTGAATAATATCAGAAGTGATGTAGCTAAAAGAAAGCTGTACAATTGGAGAACTGTGAAAAGTAACGTAAACTTAAAAAAAACCCCTTGTAGATACAAAAACATCAATTATTTTGTAGGTATATAATATACCTACAAATAATGTTTATCGTTTGAGTTGACGGGTGTATGTATTTAGATTTGTCGATGAGGATTAATACTTAAATCTTACATGCCATTACAACCAGATGTTCGGGTATGAGTGCCCCAGCTGTTTTCAATGTAACATTGTGGTAATATTTTATCCCAACTGATAAAAATCTGAATTCTGGTGTGGACAGCACTTCTTATCGCTCGCCGTCTGTTTAATCAGCGGAATATTTGCTGTCCAAGTAATAAAATGATCTGAATGTTTTTAAGGTCAAATAGCAATATGGTATATCCAAAATTCAACTCTTTCATTATCATTATCCACGGTATTTTTAACCCACAACAAAAAATTGCTCCTGAACAGATTGTCATTTATTTTTTTAAAGCTAAAATCTCCGTCACCAGAGTGAAAGAAAGAAAGAAAGAAAAATCATTTATTCTTGTAGGACCTCAAGGATCACTTAAGTTTCGTTTTACATGCTAGGTGATTCTAATGCCTGTTCCAACGCGACTCCCTACACCAGGGAAAGAATCAGGCAAGAACCTGGTGGTGTGGGCTTAGCTTTTTTTTAAAAGCGATCCCTTAACAATCTAAAATAATCTAAATAGTCAAGCTTGAGTTGGCCACTGCTCATACGAACTTACTCGTACTTGTATATTTACTCAAAAACAATTACTTGTATCCTTTAGATTTATTCGTCTTATAATACTTATACATCATCTTTTTATCGCATTGTGAAAACAATTTGACTATTCACTCTCAAGAGTTTAAAAATTCGATTCGAACGTAAATCTTGAACTTTACCGGCGGTCCAACTAATTATTTTGGTACTTTACTGTCGCATAAAAAATCTTTTAGCACAATCTTACGCAAGTACTGACAGATTATATCTCACCTTCCATACATTCTCTTTAATGAATGTGAAATATTGTACCGAATCATATATCCATCACTTTTCGCACTGTGCTAATTAATTTATATAATTAAAATCCATTTTAGGGCTTTACTTTCTCCTACTAAACTTGCATGTGAATTCATTAGTGTCATAAACGGTTTCTCCTTTGTACTTGAAACAAAAGGACACACATTGTATACCAACAAGATTGTAAAAGTGCATTGAATACTTTAAAAATTAGTTTATTCTAGCATAAGTTTACTATATGAAAGTAAATTACTTAAATTTTAGCCATGTTCTTTTAGTTCAAACTCTTTTGATGAAAATTAATAAACTACAAATGTACGTCATTATTATTTAAATATTTAACTTTAGTGACGAATTTTTTAGGTTCCGTGACTCAGAGCGCTCTCTCGTCAATGTCAATAGCTATCACCTACTTATTTTTTAACGCGTAGTTCATATCTGACGTAAAATACGCCGAGCGTACTAACGTATCATCGGTTGGGTGTGAACGGTCAAGTGTTTTTCTATACATTTGTCTGTTCTGGCGTATAATACGCGACGCATGTTCCGTCAGATATGAACCTTCCCTAACACGTCACAAGCTACAATAAGAGAGTAATATTTTTTTTAACTGGTTAAATAAAAAGTTATAATGTTACACCATAAATTCTACGAAGTTAAACAAGGGCAAGTTACAAAGGCTAAGTGTGTATGTTACTCTCAATACATATCCTTACAATTGGCGAACAAACCATTTGTTGCAAGTACAAGTAATGCGTTACAAGTACCCGGCCGACGGAAAGTGCTTTGATGATTCGTTTGGTTTATGCCAGTATTAGTTACTAGAACAGAGTACTCGATCTGGCGGCAAATTCTTTGATCTCGCTTAAGATGTCGTTTAAGGTAGTTGCTTTTGTATGGGCTTAGACGGTTCATGTGATTTAGGTCGTACAAGACGTAGCTATTTATAAACTTGCAAATATGCGCTATGTAGAAAATAAGTTCATTTTTAGATGTCGTTTTTTTTTAATTACATTGAAAAAATGATTAGGGAGGGTTTACTAAAACATCTAAAAAAATATGATTGGCGATTTTGCTGATGTATTATAGAGCGTAATTAGAGTGTGAAACTGATGTGACTTTTTGTCTTTTTGACAATCTGTAAAGTTTTTACTTTATGTCGCGTCACGTAAAAAGAACGCTGAGGGTAAGTGGTGGGGGTATGTTTACGCATGGGTAGTAATAGGCACACTCGCTGACGCACCAATATTATAGCACTCGCTAAATCAATGGTATAAAGTGCGCTGCGTTACCGGAACTAAAGTTTCTAAAAATCGGGAATGTGGATTTGTTTACTGAGGTAAAATTATGTCATGTTTAGTGTGGAAGTATAGTCATATAATATACAGTGAGCGAAAACACTGATAGAGTATTATTAGAACTGGACCAAAATTATGCCTTATTATCGTAGGTATCATCAAAATAAATATTTTCAAGTAAAGTGCGTATACTAGTGTAGAAGCTACAAAGTAAGGTTTATAGTAGTTATTGTTATCTCATTATTGGTATACAAAGTAGCCAGTGCTGTCCCACCTTGTTATCGATATAATAACGCGGTGAAAGCTAATGCAAGGAATCTAAGGTGGTATGTTAAATTGATAAAATGTAAATAGGCTATATTAATATTTAGATATTTTTGTCTAATTTTGATTAAGATGTACATATGAGTTAGTGGCAAACTCTGATGACGTTTGTTTTTAACACACTTGAATGTATTTGAATAGATTGGCAAGTGGCTTGGTTTGGGTCATTAAAATGAAATAGGTTTAAAACAAAAATAATTAGACCACATTTAGGGGTGTTGAACCAACCTACCTTTGAAAAGCTTTTAGAATCCTTGTAAAAGAGGTTAGTAATAAGATACAATTATGCTTAGAGGCCGTGTTTCCTGTTTGCATTAGTATTGGATTATGATGGAACGATCTACTAACAAGCTATTTTCCACATTGATCCGGTTTTGAGCTTTCATTTTCACGATCTGTTATAGTTTACTCGTCGGTTTAGAGGTAGGTCTATATCCAATATAGAAAATCTGTTAACATCAACTGTAAAATATTTTTATTTACACCAGAAAGATAGATAATCACTACATCACTATATAATATAGGTAATACGTATTTTATCATCATCTCAAGCTAACTTTGACAAATTTGGTGTAGACCCCTTCAATCTCCACCACTTCGTTCTATCTTGCGTTGACTGTATCCAATTTTGGCCCGCTATCTTCTTGATGTCATAATATTTCCATCTCATCTGGGGTTTGCCAATAAGTATTTACTTACTAGTATATTCATCACAACGTTTATAGTCAGCTTTGAAAGCCTCTTAGATATTTTCAAATACTTGTGAATATGAGGAGTACATTTTTTGAGTACAAGGCGACGTAATAGATCCATAAAAAGAAACAGAGCCGATATGTATGCATTTGATCCTAAATGCTAAATAACTTGATTTTTATGTTTAAATTGTCTAAAGAGTCGGATGTCATGAAGTTTATATCTAAACCAGACCTTAAACTTGAAGGACTTCTAAAGTTATGTAATACAAGTGTTCACCCGTGGCTATGCGTTGTACCTACCTGTATTAAATGTAGTGTATGTGATGTCATAAACTAGGTTTCAAGTTTCAACTAAATTCGTTTCAGTAGTTTTTGCGTGAAAGAGTATCCATCTATCCATCCTCATAAACTGTCACATTAATAATATTAGTAGGACAGTATTCTAGGTACTATCGATAACCCGATACTCCAATGCACTTCCCTGTTGTCCGAGCTATTGTTCGCTGGAACGATTTTATAGCGCATACCGGTTGCGAGATACAACCGCAATTTGTGGCGTAGTAATGTCCAGAAACTGTGGGTGACCTTTTATCGATATCGATAAATTTTGGACGTATCGATAAATTGAGCATCGTATTGTCATTTACTATCCGGTATGTTTGATGGTAACTGCATGTAAATTGTAAGGGCGTTCGATCGTATCGAGATGTAAAGAAAACTTACTCGTATATAGGTAATTTTTTTTAATAATTTAAAATCAGCTTCTCAGCGTTACCAGACAAAAGTAAAGTAAGTAAGAGACATATCCACAGGAAAGATAATATTACTACATTTTACACTCGTACATGTGGTGCTGACTAACGTTTAGGTTTCCTAACGTTGATGTTCTTCCTTTACCGATTTGAGTTCGTACTTGTGACTCCTTTGTGATGTACAATTATCTATTGATTTTTTTTACTATAATTTCACGTAAAAACTACTAAACGGATTAAGCTGTAAAATATATATAGTTTATGACATATAGGCTACTTTTTATCCAGATGAGCGTACCCGCGGGCGAGTAAAGTTGTAAAAAAATGTTTCAAAGACGTGCTAAATTTATAAGTACATTGATATTATGGAATAAAGGTTTATGCAAGACATGAAATTGTCAACTTTATCTAAAATAGTTGCTATAATTTGAGAAGTTCGACATCGCTGCTAATAGCAGCAGTTAGTAGTTTTATGTACATAATTATTAACGAGCAAGTATTAATAAAAACTTTGTTTGCTTTAAAAATGGAGTTTGAAGGTATAGTCCAAAACATTAACTGAATATCAATTCATTGTGTCTGAACAAAATCGAAGCTGTAAGTTTTAAATAACAAAAACTTTACTAAATTTGATGTTTTAACTACAATATTTACTAGTGAATTACTAGGGAGTAGAACATCCCAGCAGATGATGGTGGCGATGACCACGTTATATTATAGTGTACCGTTTACCATGAACTAACTATATAATTTGATTCGATATCGATCCATCTTCAAGCAGCGATGCTTCTTCAGAATTCCACAAGCTTTCAGTAAATAACCCAGATCCGTATTTGTAATTCAAAGGTTCGATTCCTTACTGACATTCGCATTGCAATAAATATTATAAGGTTAGTTAACATTTTCTCTCGCAGGCATTAGTTGAAATTCGATCGGATTCGATCCAGTGATGTTTACAGTTATGTTCCTAAATAAACGATCTTGCGTGCTAATGAAGCTGAATACTTACTATTACTGTTAAGTACAACTGTTAGTATGTAAGTTATGTCTGTATCAGATTCCAAAGGAGATAAATCATTATCAAAGCTACAAGGGACGGCAATCTTAAGGGTAATAACTGGTCTAGATTTCACTGTTTTATACCGTTAAATTAAAAGTATAATCACCAAATAATTGATAAAAAAAGGTCGCTACTCATAAAAGCCAAGCTTAAGTATAAATCGAGCTTAAAAATATGAAGTTACACAAGTCTCAATTAAGATGCAATATTCGGTGAATGCGCATTAAATTGGCGCTGACTTATTATAAATATTGTACAAAATTTCGGCAAGAAGAGTTACGATCCGCGAAATTTCACGAACCATTGTACTCCGAGGTGTGTTGATCTTCATGATAAATGTACCGGCGCGCACAAAAGAGAGCATAAACTGGCATACACACAATGAATTTGATTTATTACTTCATCGGGCATGTATTTTCGGGTTAACTGTACTCCCACTCACGACCTGCCCGAAGCTAACTCAATGAAGACATCGTGAATGCGTTTATAAATCAAGGGAGGTTTTGGTTTAGTTGAAATATAGGTACTGTTAAATCGAAGCTCGGCTTGATGAACGGAATGCGGATGCCACTTTTAAGGGTTGTCAACATAAAAATTCTTAATTAACTTATTAAATTCTACAATCAAGGCAAAAATGCCCAAAAATAAAAGTGCCGTGGGATACGTTTCCATCGATCATTGTCACTCATAATAAAATTATATTGTTAAGTCAATATTTCACGGAAGACGAATCAATCACGACCAAGGTCGCAATTACATAATTAAGAGGCTACTGTCAGCCCTGGACGAATAAGGTACACATTGACCTGTAGCGCAGTTCTGTTTCGCCTACGCATCAGTTCCAACTACTACTTACCCCAACAGTACCTACCGTAGGTGTAGAAAACATAAATTCAATTTGTAAAATACCTAAACGGATATACAAGCTAATTACACTTCAGTACTCCATTTCACCCACTTTGTAAAGATGCTTTAAATGTCAAGGTAGGAAGACACGAGAAGGGAAATTGGCTTGAGTCATCATGAGTCATTTTATGGATGGTTCTTTCTTGTGGATTATTGGTATTTGTGTTCAAAAATAGATTACTGGTTTTTACAGTACAATTTTAAACACTGGGTTTTACGATGTCCTAATGGGACGTTTTTGTGAATAAGGAAAAGGGTATTTTTTCAGTACAAGTTCGATTTCATTGGAAAAACTTTTATTGTTCAGTGGGAGGTTAAATGACAGTATAATGTTTTTACAACTACTACTCAGGTCTTTAGGTATGTGTAAATAACCATTGTTGCCGTCCCTTTCATAGCGATGGAAATAAAAAGGATGGCAATAATTTTAGTTAGTTTAATTTAGCTTTTGCGACACTCTGAATTGCCACTAATAAGTAATTTAATTCCATTAAAAAAAACATGACTTCTTACTCATCTTTCTCTGAGACTTACGGATTATGGTCTATCATTACATTAGCCACATACTGCATGACATTTCTTCTTATCCTTTCATATATTTTACAAGCTTACGACAGCGGCTTTGCTCGCGTAGTACATACCTGAACTTCTGTTCTGTTAACCTGTGTTATTACAGTTCATAAAATTATGTATTTTTTAAGTTTCAGTCAAATCTGTTCAGTAGTTTTCGCGTGAAAGAGCAACAAACATCCATAAAAACCTTTGGGTTTATATATTAGTAGGATTTTAAATTGTGAATATGACTGAATATTCTAAACTATTATTGATGTAACATACATAACTTAACCATATTCAGAACAAATAAATGAATCTTTAGGAAGTAGAATAGGATAGGAAAGGATTCGTTTCACAATAAGGTTATCGTAAAATATTTCAGTTACCTATAGCTTTATAACCCTCTAAATATGTATCGGTATTGATCCATAGAATCAATAAGTGTAGGATTTCTATTTCAAAATTGATGTCGCGCCAATGAGACTTTATGTTAAGGATGGCGACTTATGGGTTCGTGGTCACTCCGTAAAGCCTGTAACTTAGTGTAAATACCACTTAAAAGGACTTGGACATGCGCATTGGCCGTAACAGTTAAATCTAAGTGGATATCAGATAGTAAACGACTAAACGACTGCGGCGTGTCCGATTTTGTAGTGTCTAGATTTGAATTAATCTTCTGGGGATTTTCATTTAGAGATTAAGAGTTTATAGTCAATGTATATTATAAAATAAAACTAAATATGTAATGAAAACTATCTTTATAGATTGAAAAAAAAAAAAGATTTTACTATATGTATAGGCTAACTTTCTTAAATGATAGCAGCATTTAATGATTTTTTTATATAAGTTTTCTTTGCAGAGATTGACAAATGATCAAGAGACTTGCATGATATTAGAAAGGTTCTCGTACATGCATTATAAGCATAAAGTTATGCTTATAATGCATTTTCTATTAAAATTCTCAATTCCTATTTCAAACATAAATATCCTTGAGTTGTCTTCCCAATGATGCAGCAGAGTTTAACCTTTTAAATCAAAAATTGACGTAACTGCAAATTCATAAGCATGACTGTCATTTCAATGCATTCAGGAACTTATGAACTTAAGTTTAAAGATCTTCGATAGTTCATGTAAATACTTAAGGTACAGTTAACAAGTAAATGTAACAAGTATTAAAACTATGAGTAGTGCAAAGCACAAATCATCTTGTTATTTAAATTATGATATAAATGCGTAGATTTATTATAATTTTCGAATTTGTTTCATATTGTGAAATGCCTGTAGCTTCTCCACATAACTTAACAAGGGAAATATATAGGGATAAAAACAAGTAAAAAAGTTTGTATTACGATGTTTAAACGAAATTTAGAAATTTTCAATTACAATTAAAAGCATTTTTGTACTTTTATCAACCACTAGCTGCGCCCCGCGGTGTTACCCGCGGTGAATATAGTTAACGTTCCCGCGGAAATACCGGGATCAAAAGTAGCCTAAAAATCCAGGGTATAAGCAATTCTGGAACCAAATTTCGTTCAAATCCGTCCAGCCGTTTGAGCGTGAAAGAGTAACAAACACACTTACACACAAACTTTCACCTTTATAATATAGTGTGATGTGATACAAAAATATACGTTAACTTTGCACCTTTATTTTCGTTAATTAAATAGTAACAGAGTGGTAAATTCCAAGTCGCAGTCTGTTCATGCTTTAAACATCAAAATCGAGGTTATTGTGTGTATAACATGAGTTACGGAATCGTAAATCTAGATTGTGGTAAGCTGAAACTGATGCGGCAGTACATCAATGCACTGACCGTCTTAGTGTGCAGACTAGCGCTAGTTTTATTACTGTTGTGCCGTTAATGCTGTAGTGGGCACGCTCCTTTATTCTGTTTACTATTTGAAAATGCACTCCGCCATTTAAAAAAAAAGGTATTTTGTAATTGTGATATTTTGTCAAGCTTCATGCTATGTACTTTTCCTCTTGTCTTTTTTAAACTTTCGTGATCAGAACACATTATTCGTGATAAATACCCGTTTGTGTTATGTTTTATAATGTACTTTTTCTCATCATGCTACTAGTTTCTTTATCCTTCTAGGTCAATAGAATTCAGAGCTGTTAAGCGGTTTCTATAATAACGAACGAAACAAGATATTAATGTTTTTAATGTTATAAGAATTAGCAAACAAAAAACTATGAAAGGCCGGTACTATAGTAATTATCTATTTTGTTAATAAATTGCAAAATGTATTAAGGATATTATACCGTGTTAGGCCTGCAAATTGATAAAATCTATTACTATTTAAATCGTTTGCATTTTTCGAACGAGTAGCTGAACCGACAGGTGGCCATTTATTTTAAGAGTTCTAAAACACCGCCAATTATTTGGAGCAAAACAAATAAAGCGGTGATCAAGCTTTGAATAGCGCCCACGCGCTCTTAGCCATGAAATTGAATGTAGGTATATTGTATATAATGAACGAATAATAAAAATTTCGCGTTTTCTGATATAACATTTAAATAGTGGTAGTTGTACTAATAATGAAACTTCGTTTCAGAAAGTTATAATACTACTTACCTAGTTTGATTTTGCTTTTTGAGTTAATATGGAGTCAGAGTTTTATGTTCAAGTTTCCAAAATATATTATAGGTACCTAAGCAAAATGACTTGTGGAAGCAAAATGATCTTTTCATAATGCAAAAGAACGTTGATTTTTAAACAGAATTAGGTTACTAACTTCGATTTAAATTTTAGAAATTGTACATTCATTTGAAATTGAACAAAATAAATGAGCTTTTGTCTGTTCTCAAAACAAATCAGTTCTGTAATCTACGCGCACATAAATCCAACTAATGCCCGAATAACAGAACAACTGAAGAAGCTGGCAGGTAATTGAGAACTTAGCCTCCGGGTATATACCTTATTCTCTTGGATACGCACACATGGGAATAGTAGCTGGCGTGCTAGTGACTGGCGCTAAAAAGTAAGTTTTTATGAGCAAGTGATAGACTCTGGTGACGCGCGACGGAGTTTTAAGACCGCCTAAAAGCCTCCGTCATGGTTTAACGATGAGGAGACGACAATTTAACGTGCCCTCCGAAATACGGAAGCGCTCAGCTGTTAATGCCACTTGCGGTCAGCCATTCGAATTGTAACCTCTCAGAACGTTGTTGATCTTCAACGATCTATCAAGTTATAAGGTTATAAGGTTGTTATGAATATAAACTCTTTAATCATTTTTAATACAATTACGTTGGATAACTTAAAACAAAGGTTTACTTACTGTGTGGTTCATATTAAAAGTTACAATAATTGCAAAGACAAATTAAGGAAATTCTCGATTTTACAAGTTTATAGCAATTTTTGTGAAGTCCGATTGTTATGTAATAAATGCTAAGAACATGTTATGGCCTTGAAATGGATGCAAGATTAAAGGTGACTGGACTGACGTTGAAATCAACTGATATCTGAGAGGGTATCGTGGGAGATGGAGAAAGAACTTGGGGAAACTTATGCACAGTAATGTGACAAAGTAATTTGATTCGAGAGAAAATTTGAGCCAGTAAGTGTATGAGGGGCCTTAAGCTTGGTCGGATGAGGTGCCCACATAACTTACAGTGGAGCTATTATTTATTTTTCATTAAGTTACGCGTGGCGAACGGGTAATTTGCTGCTTTAATCTGTTGTAGGAAATGAGGTAGGTAATGAAGTAAGCTCGTTTAGCGAATGTATTGGCAAAAAGTTGTGGAATGTTGTTTTATGATTTGTCAACGTCAGTTACGCTCTTGACATGTGCATATAGTCGGTGTATATTATCCGTTCGAGAAGAAAAAGCCGCGGGGTTTGCTCACGGTGTTTTCCTTCACTGTTTAGAACTGGTTTTGGAAACATTTTTTGAAACGAAAAATCTATTGATGCACTGTCAGGATTTGAACCCAAGACCTTCTGAACGTTTTTCGAGGTAGGTACTTGCCTCTCGGCCAAGACGGCTTAAAGGCTAAAAGGTGAGTTATAAAAGGTGGGACGAAAACAATTTAACTTTTTCGCTCACAAGACTTTCGTAAGTTGTGCTGATTAAAAATAAAATTCTTGAGTGACAAGTAAAAATGACACTCACTAGTGTTGTATATTTTGTAACATCTAGTAAATGTAAAACTTGAACAAAAAATATAAGTAGACTGTATGACAGCTTTCAAAATAACTTGTATTTCAATTTATCAATCTACATTTACAAAACATATTCTCATTAATAATCCTCAGTAAACAGATGCAAGTATGTATTACAAAATATTTCGTAAACCGTATCATTACAGTAACATAATATTTAACAACGTATTGTAAGTCCATTCGCGCACGACAGCCTTCAAATAGAGTGAATGAATGAATGAATGAACATAAAAAGATTATACAGATAGATGATACCGTGCCACATCGAAAGGTCGTTAGAGGCGACTGGCTTATTCTGCAACTTTATTTTGCTTACAGATTAAATATGAATTTTATTTTCTTGGAGATCTTCAAAGGATCTAAAATTAGATATAGAAAATATCAACCGATCTTCTGGGAATACAGTCTTGATCATATTTTTTTTCTGATGTAGTTAAGTTTCGAACTTTCTGATTGACTTTACAACGTCGATTTTTCTTATAGACGTAAAATATAATTATTTCATATGTTTTTGGTATTTAATATTACCTACCGTTTGAAAATATTCCATTAAATTTTTCAGAAGATATTCTATGCGTGACAGGTTACAAGCCAATCGACGTTCCTAAAAAGCTTACTGTTTAGGTAACTAGTATAAAGTACTCGGTAAAATATGAAATTGCAGAATACCCCAGCTGATCATTAGAGGCGCGTGCGGCGCGCGTGCGTCTCAATGCACCATTAAATACGAAACATTACGATGTACCCACTAATATTCTGTCTGATATCTTCTAGACGATTTTATTATGTATACAGTTATTTTAGAATCTGTTCTGACAAATATATTCATTCATGGTTTGCTTGCATTTATTTTTAGATGTAAAGGATTCTCTTTTTATTAATTTATCGTTGTAATCATTATGTGTAAGCGGTAACTTTATTAGGTACAATGTAAGAGTATTAAAAAAAAATCGTTTATAATAAACTTATCTATACATAATTATGTTTTAAAAGTCAATTTCTTATCTACCATAAATATAATTGGGCTTCTAACCTGTCACGTATGGAATGTTAACTTCTGCAAAATGTGGGCATGTACCAAAATGTATTTGACGACCTCTGTGGCGCAGTGGGCGAAAGCCCGCCTGAGACGCAGAGGTTGCGGGTTCGATCCCCGCTGCGGGACAAATGTTTGCATGATCTGCAAATATTTGTATCGTGTCTGGGTGTTTTCTATGTATAATATGATGTGTATTTACAAAAAAAAAATGTACCTATCTATGTAGTTTATCAGTCATCTGGTTACCATAACACAAGCATTAAATTGCTTAGCTTGGGACTAGATGACGCCGTGTGAAATGTCCAAGGATATTTATTATTTATTTATTTATTTGGACATACCTCTAACGAGTAATCTTCAAAGGCTTTAAAAATGCCCAAATAAATGTAAGAATATGTCTTCCGCACCTTGGGAATACAGTCGTGATCATATTTTATATATTTTTATGCGCCAGAACCTATTTTTTATTTATCAACTTTTAAATATTTAGGTAGATTAGTAGGTCATCAATAGAATAATTCGCACCTAAACGGTACATAATCACTAAAACAATGTCAAGCTCATCCATTATTATCTACGGCTGTCAGAGTAATCATCGGATCACTTATAGGGTTGCCATCTTCAACGTACTTTCATACATCTAAAAATTGCCTAAAAGATTTGAAAGAAATGTCTACCGCTTCCTGGGATACAGTCGTGATTATATTTAGTTTTTTTTTTTCATTTATCTTTAATACAACCTAATAATAATCATAGTTTTTTTTTATACTGTTGACTTAATACTTAGATAAACTAATATTTTTAGAACAGCAATTGTGTTTTGGTTAATAATGTACTATTTAAAAGGTTTTTAATTACAAACGAATATTTAGATTTCTCGTGTGAATTTCATGTTTATAAATTTTCAAATGGTCTGCGTAATTTGCAGATTTTTTCCGTAAACACCTTCATTGAAATCTGTACTTCAGTCATTAACGGCTTTGACAGCCCTATAAAACCCGTAGTTCAACGTGACAAAACTTTTAAACCTGTGTTATTATTATCAACTTTTCTTGCTAACTGTACCAAAGACACCCAAGTCCTTTAAAGCCTGACAGCCCTATAAAGCCCGTGTAATTTGGCGGGTATTTTCATCGCGCCTCCGCCCACGCGCGCCGCCATCAATCACGCCCGGCGCGGTCCATTCGTTACCACATGACATTCTAATGCCTCAGCTTTTGCAACAGGGCAACATTTGACCGTCTAGACGGCGTATTGTCTTAGCTGTCCTTTGTTTTAGTGTAGATCGCAAGTTCTAATTTCAAATTGTGTTATTTTTATAATCGACTCTTAGTTGCTAGTTTTGAAAGCTTCGAAATTCAAGATTGACCTTTTTTATAGCAGGTGTTAGTTCTAAAAGCTCATTCAATGTCCAGGCTATTTGGGAGAGCTTCAAAACAATAAGGCAGCTACACCCATACATAAGTTTCCAATAGTTCATAACTTTAAGTATTTTTTTAAATAAAAAAAAATACCTTCAATTTAGACAGATATCATACAATCAAAATGAGAGTCTTCAATTATAAAAGGCCTATAACTTACGAAATGTAAACAAACTGATGCGACTCACCGGACCTTACGATCTATCAGATTTTATTACTGAGTAATCTCTAGCATTAGTTGCGAATAGGCGTCAATCAGTGCTTTATTGTCGGACCATTAAACCACCGTGCCAGCAGTCGCGTCAGTCAGACTCCATAAACATTACAACAATACAAACCAATGGACTTCTCAAATGTGTGACGGGATTGGACTGCTCGATGAATTGAGAGTTTAAGACGCGACTTGATGTGTCGCGTTGGAACAGACAGTAAAATTCCCTAGCTTATGACGATTCGATGTGATCCTAGAGGTATTCTACTGAATAAAAGATTTTGAAAATTTGAATTTGACTTGTCTAGGTGACTGTGTCCAGGACTTCCCAAATGTGTGACAGGATTGGACTGTTCGAAAACCAGAGTGCTAGGACGAGAATTATCCACGCGACTAAAACTATGACTGTGTGATAGTCGCGTCTGTCAGACTCAATAAACATTACAACAATGCCGACCAATAGACTTTTCAAATTGAAATTCGCTACGACTGTGCTGTCAGCCTCCAAATACCCATTTTCTTGACAACTTTTAGTTTCTTAATACTCTTAACATTAATAAGTGTTTTGATAAAAATTTACAAATTGGCCTGTTTTTATTTTATACCACTTGAGTTAACTTCTTACCTTTTAAACACTTTTTTCGTACAAGTTCATGATAAAAAATACGAGTGCAAATGAGACTAAAAGTCGCACAACATCTCGCAACATTTTGTCGCTTTCTCGAATATTCCTCATGATTTTCGTAACTCTGCCCAGCCGGGAGCGATACATCATAGTAGGGACGGTTCGCCCACGCAAATACTATGCAAACTGAATAGCAACGGATGTTACGAAAACTGTACTCGGGATAAACATAGGTCTGGATTTACATACTTGGTTGTTATCAGGTGAATCTGTAAGTTATTGTGTTTATCGTCTTCCGTATAAAGTACCTGTTAAACCGATAACGTTTTGATTACAAAGTAGTGGTCGTTGATATTTATTTATTGTCTATAACATTAAATAAAAAATAGTCTTTTACAACTAATATTATTAAATTCATAAAAAATAAAAAATAATAATTATGTTTATGTACAATTTTTTATTTATTGATTTTGTAGGCAAACCATTGCATATTTCAGGTAAATCCCATTTTCCTAATTTTTTTTTCGAAATGGCTAGTTGTAGTAAAGATAAATGGCTAGCATTATTTTTTATTTGAAAGGACCTTATTCATAGTTAAGTAAACTTACATTCACACATAAATAAAACACGAATTTGCATTTAGAATGACTTCTAACATTATATGAGACAGAGCTAATATTACTTTAGTTAAATTATATTTTCCCTACATTTTGAGTTTGCGTTTTGCGGGATGTTGTAATGTGTCTCATCTTAGTGGCTAAAATGGTCGACTTTGTAATTCTATTTATGAATAGCATTAATATGAATATGAATAGCATTAATAGCATTAATGTTCTAAATTTGCAATTATACTAGTTAAAATTCAAACTGAGAATCAGACAAATAAATTGCTGTCCATTTTGGACCATTTTAGGCACAATGGTGTGTTTATTTCAGATAGGTAGTCGATTTCGCCTAATCGTCTACATTGCTTTTATTAGATGTAGTAAAAGCGTTTACTTGCAATTTCATTTTGGACGTTTCGATTATATCTAAGTACTTAAACTTGGTTTGCAGAAACTTGACCAATCGTCAAAAATGTTGATGCTCGGTTTCTATCTATATTTTGTTGTCAAAACTAATATGGAGTATTCATTAAATAAATTAAAGGTCTTATAGTTTTCACAAGAATGATGAGCGGCTAAAAGGGCCGCTGTGCTATGAATTTTATTATAATAATTATGTCTTTTCTTAAAATTATTTCGTAATGCCGATTCATATAAAGGCATTTTAGTCCAAAATGTGTCATCATGATGTTTATGTTGGACATAATAGACTTTTTAGCCTTTGACTGGATTATCTAGGTTTAAGATGACGTGCGGCTTATTACGGTACTGATTGTTTAGAAACAAAACTCTTAACTAAAAATACGCAAGCTCGTCGTGACCATTGCGAGAATTACGTTACTTTCAACGATAATTTATCTGAGCTCGAGGAGAAAACAATTTTGATAAATAGAACGCTGCTGTTTTCACTATAAATCGGACATTTTAATGTGAATGCTTCGCACAAATTCGCTTTGTATCTGAAAATCAAATTGCTGGTATTTAACGTCGCTTTAAAGAAAGTCGTTGAACAGGTATCGAATTTCTCAGTAAAATCAATAATAAGTTATTAAATCTCTCACAAAATAAATACACATTCTTCTTCTTATAACATAATAATTAATTTATGGTTATAACTTACCTAAGCCAATTTCAATCATTATCATACGAGATCTCGCATCCAAATAGATGTATTAATCCGAAGCTTAATAATGAGAAAAAATACGATAAGCTTTTCTGCTAAGTAAGTTGAGGTGGATCCTGCAAAATTCTATTCGAGAAATAAGGTTTCCTAAATTTAATAAGTAAAAATAAATAAGCGATCGTATTTAGTACTTCCAGTTTGGCCGATGTATGTCCAGCAATGTTCTACAACTGACTGGGACGTTGAAGAACTATGATAAATTGATAAAATACAAGTCCCGTTAGTATTCCATGCGATGCGCTGATCTCGATCGTCGTATTGATCCCTATTATGATTGTCTAACATGGCGCCGTCAACGCGATGCATTTGAATATAATTCAGACAAGTGTTCATCGGCATTATATAAATACTTAGAATTTAACAGAGTGATAATTGGAGGCTACATGAGTTAATATTTATAAAAGTTATTTTTTTTTGTTTATTTCAAGAGGAAATTAGGAGTATCCCACACCTAGTCAAAATTCAGACCAAAGAAATTATGCTCTATTGCGCTTTCAGTAACAATTAAGAAAAATTAAACGTGAATTATTTTCTTATAACTTTACTTTATAACTACAGATGACACTTTATTTTTTTTTATTTGATCGAGAAAAAAATATAGGTAGGTATTCTTCCGCTCTATGAGAAATGTCTCTTCTTGGCATATAAAAACTCAAAAGTTCATACAGTGAGTCATGTATCCTACCGTTTATTTATTGCTCTCTGTAGATCTCTAGATTGCTCTCCATTCAGATGTTATCTAGATCTTTGGGAGCAATTTGAGACTGGCGTTCGGAATGTCAGTTTATCAGCTGCGGCGTCAAAGGAAATAGCTATTTTCCGTTGTCTGTGTTGCAAGGATTGCAGGGAATTTGTAAATGGGCAGAGCTGTCCGATTAGAGATCAAATGTTTCGATGGTGCTATGCGGTTTTGACGGTTTACCAACAAAGCAAAAACACCATAATATACATCACAACTTGATATAACAGAAAGATTAGTGTAAAACGGCTGTGAAATTGTCGGTCTCGGCTTTTCAAGTCGTAAAGCAATGTCACTTTTGGGTGGCCTAAAAATGTTGTCAGCAGAGTTGGCCACTTGCTCATAGTAAACTTACTTAGGAAATAAAATACTTATCGCAAAAATGAAAATTCGAGACTAGCTTCAAAAATATTTTTTGCAGCTTTAATGTACATTTATTACCGTTATCCTGTGTAAATAATTGGTAAAATTGAAAAACTCTTTGATAAAGCTTTATGAAGAAACAATTCACGCCTAACAATTCTACTACATTATGTAGATTGTAGGTACTAAGAAAACCTCTCCAAGTACAATATGTTTTATAGACAGGCGTATACAATTCTGTCTTCTATATTTGGTCAGTCGATATAGTGCGAAACTAATGCCGCACCGCGAAATGACATCGTATCGCTGAGGGCGGTCGGCTTTGTTGAAATAGCGTGCCAACGACCTGTGCGTAACCTATGCAGGGATGTTGCTTATATTTATTACTTTCTTTAAAAGTCTATGTTTAATTTTAATTTAATAAATTGAGCAGAAACAGTCGTTAAAAAACATGAGTAGGTAACACAGATGAATTTATGGTTTGTATTATGTGGCAGGTTAAAAAAGGATCGTTCCTAGTAACTAACCAGTCAAAGTGGGGGAGTTCTTTACCAAACAATAGGCTAGTACTATTGCAATTTATTTGTAGTAATACACAATCTACTTCGTTAAAGCTCTTTAGATAATTTGCATCGAATCTATAAAGCTTTCAAACGGTTTACTAATGTAGTCTTGTAATACCTGTGTGTTCGCTAACTGTTTCGCCTTGTTAATAGAATTTACTAGAAGCAAGTATCATAACTAGTCAAATTATCTGAAAAGCTTATCGGAAGCTGCACCCCTGTTGCGCGTGCTCGTCACTTCCTCACTCCTCAGCTCAGTCGGCGGGCGGCCGTTGCCGGAGGCAGTCGTGCCCTTGCGTAATGGGTTCACCGGTCCCGTTCTGCCGTCATTACATCGGGAACTCTAATAAAACAGATTGAAACAGGCATACTTATTTTACTTGCTAGTTTCATGTTTACTTACAAAATAATTATGTTGTTGACTAATGTACTCGTAATAAGTAGGTACAATAGTACAAAAGGGTTTTAAAACAACTTGTATTTTCAATAGAAAATACAAGCTGTTTTAAAAACCTTTTGTTAAAATGGTTATTCTTAACAAAGCGTTCCTTATTCAATTATACCCATCAGTTGTGGCTGTAAATTAGTAGTTGTCTCGACATGATACCATCAAAATATTAATTAATTTCACATCATTTGTTACGCTAAAGCCGAATAAACTAAGTTAATATGTTTCGTAACAACATAATTAGAGATGTTATACACGAGTTTCGAGCTATTAACTTACACTGTAAAGGAAATGAATTAGACATTAACGTTTGAAATGGATATCAAAATAATCTGAATGCTGCTTGAAATGCTTAGATGCCTATTTAAAATTAGTGGAGCAGCTTTGAGTATAGATACCTACTGAACGATAAATATACTTTACAGGTAAAAGCATTTTGTTTTTCTAAAAACAAAAACAAACAAAGTGGTTTGAGATTCAGCTGCTTTACAGATTTCTAACAAGAACCTCATTAGGTTTCACAAGCAATGAAAGTGTCTCAAGATCACCAAATGCCGAAACCACAGCTGCGGTCGAGCGTCCGATGGCGCGTAACGTCCGTCAAGTGAAAACTCACAAATAACCATCCATTAGTAGCCTGCAGCGCTGTACAACCGGCAATTTCACCTAGATTTATATCATACGGCATCGACCACGAGAAAATGTGGGAAAATCTTCACGCAACCAGCAATTTGATAAGGCGAATCATCGCTCCGGTTTACGTTCGAAAACGACAGTTTCCGATGCGACCGGTTTCGGCGAGAAAACTCGATCGATCGGGAAAAGTAGTCAGGACGGCCATCCTTTTAAATGATACCTTGCATGCCGACGACACGATAAAATACAAAATACGTAATTATTATGCGAAGCTGTTGCAAGATATGAGTGCGGTTTTATTTTCGCAATTTGACGTCAAAGCAGTTAGATGATAATATGATTATAAGTTATTCTTGTATTGCGACATCGTACTTGATAGCTTTGACAACTTAATTAATAAGCATCTGGGATTCTACCTATGTTTTTATTGTTCTTTAGTTAAGTTAAATTCTAGTCACATCCAAATTTTGTAATGGAATACCTACGTTTGCTAGCTAAAACTCGTCAGATATAAACATCATAATTAACCCAATTGAACTCAAGATTAGCCACAGATATAAAACCAAAGTTACAACAATGATGGAGCAGGTAACGCGGAAATTACAATGATTGATGTAAGCACTCCAGATGAGTCACAGCAATAAACAGAAGTATAACAGTATCCATAAAAAACTGTTTTAATGGTGTGAATGTCATGTGGTTACTCCGAAAAGTGTCATAATATGTCACAGTTACTCGTCTGTTTCATGGTTACAAGCTTAATTACTTGTCTGCGTGTGATCCTGAGCATGTCAAAGGTAAGATGGAATTTCTCACGTATTACATTCGGATGTTTTTTTGAAGATCGTCTATACGTGACCGTCTGCACTGGAATTACTCTATGGCCTTCGTAATTTACGCCGTCTTGAAATGGAGACAACTATGCTGTAAATTGGCTCACTTCAGCGAATATTTTAATGGACGACGTGATGACAATTTTGATCTACTCACGTAGCTGTGTTGTTTTTTTTGCCAGTAACCAAGGTGTTGTGTCAAATGTATGGATATAGTAAAACAAAAGTGAGCCGTTTAGAATCGCAACTTATCAACTCATTAAATCCTTATTTCATAGGTTTACGTGTCTTATATTTTTTAGAAGTGACATGATACTGCGAGTATGTCCGAATATAAACCATTGAGATTATTTAAAAAAATACGCCTGATTTTAACTGTCTTCAAAACCAAGGCAAATTTACAATGGCAAGAGAAATACCATCAGAGTAATTTGTCGGTGCCTCTGAAGCAGAACTTAATTTCTTAATCCTAATTGAATTTGTTTGTACTCAGTCTCATTGCGATAGTGAGCCCGCGGCGGTCACCGTGATCGATTGTTGCCAAAGACAGGTCAGCACTCGTTTCTGACATCATCGACGCAGCTCGAAGTTGTGATAAGCATAAAAATAAATTGTTAGCAAGGGCAGATCAACACTTCTTATAAAAACATCTTCGAATGAGGTCAAAAAAGCCATGGAGTAAATATGTCAAGTGTAGAATGTTTTTAAAATCTCGGGTGGAAAACAATGCTGTTCAATTCGTTTTTTAAATACTTTCAATTTAGGTAGTTCAGAGAGTAATATCTAACCATTAACATTTATTTAATGACGACTTTCAAAGTTGCCAAACATACAAAGCTTCATAAATGTGGCATATCTTTACAATTCTAAAACTGGTGCTAAGAACACAAGTCACTATCGAAGGTTAGATAGATAGGTTGTATTATTGATTAGGCCTCTTTTGTGGCTTGTCCTTTAACTGTGGGGTCTCTTATCAGGCTAATGGAATATACCGTGAGATGAAGCACGTGCATTAAAATGAGTACGAAGCTGTAAAAAATCAATTATCAAAATAATTTTTATTTATTATATTAAATCAGGTAAAATAAATATTTTTGTTTTTCCTTAAGTATAGAAGTAACTAATTATATGACCTCCAGTCTGACTTTACTCACAATCATGTGACATAGTAATTTTAATAAGTTAAGCAAAATTCATGATATTCATGACTCTAAGATGTCATTTTTAGGAAACCAAGGTAACGTTATGATGCTAATGGAATATGAGGACCGGAAAACAAACGCACTTAATCCAACGGTTTCCCACGATATTAATACAAACATAATATCGAACTTAAAGCGTCGACATTTCGACGTTTATAATTACGCCGCTGATGGGCATATCCGAATAAACAAATTACATTTAACACTATTGCAAAGTTACCGACGTTTTTTCGAAATCTGGAGCATTTTTAATGTTTCCGACGGTTTTTAATTTTTGACGGTGGTATAGATTATATAAAGTTATTAAAAGTAACCGATATATTTTGCAAATATAGACTTTTAATATAGTTTCATATTATATAGTTTAATTATAGTTTAATATTTAAAAAAAGGATGAGGCTGGCACAAGACCGTGAGGAGGGGCGTAAACAGATGGAGGTCTATACCCAGCAGTGGGTGAAATCGGGCTGCGGATGATGATGATGATGATTAAAAAAATAATGTAAGTTTTCCTACTAACCGTATAAAATATGGTAATATACCGCAAATTTATCTAAAGGATTTGTTTTAATCTTGTTAAAGCTTTTACAAAGAAATTGATGTAACAGATCTTTATTTAAAGCTACCCTTAACAATGCCCGAGCACAATAGCGTTGTTAAAGCACGCAAATTCTAATGAGATAAATCATCGATTGAAAGGCGTAAGTTTCATAATGCAGATTTCACTTCCACCATGAAAACCGCAAGGACCGGCGCAGTGTCGTCAGCGCTGCGACATCGAGGAAGCGAAAGCGAATCAATCGCTTATCAGCTCTGTGCGTGACCGAGGTCGGGGAAAATAGGACGGAGGCGCCACGAAAAATAGAAGAATGCCCGACAACGGCAGCGCGCTTCATCGCCCGCACCGTGACGCATCGCCGCGCGCGCTACTTCCAACGTCACTCGCAGTCACGACTCAGATTAATACGGTCATCGAGTCGTAAATCTGGGAGCATCGATTGAAATTGCTAATCTAAAACACAAAGAAACGTTCTAAAGTTCAAACGGCACGCGCGAGTTGCACTATCCATCAGCGGGGCGCATTAAACGTTCTCTATGTGGAGTATTTCTGACATAAAGATAAGCCGGTTGAACCCAAGACCTTTTCGATCTAACATTTTACAATTGCGCCACTGTGAAATTGTGGCTGGTTGGTGGGCAGTTTTATTTATATTGGTTGTAGTGCGGGAGCGATCACGAGCCGGTAATTGATGCTCTCGCAGCGCGCGTGCCTCTGCCATAGACTATGAACGAAGCACAACCTTGTTAAATAATCACTCCAACATCACTACCTACTAGATAATTGGTTAGTAGATTGGTTTATAAAGCACACATTTTTTATTTTTGTCGAATATTAAACAAGAGCTAAAGAAAATATAATAATGGACTCTTACTTTAGTTACCAAATAGGACAATCCTATCTTGATTGGGGCTTGAAAGCGTCTGCGAAAGTGAACGAAGAATTAGAATATTGAATCACCTGTTATCTAATAATAATAATCGTAATATAAGATACGAAAAATGAATTTAAAGTAGTTGCATTAAAGCTGTATTCCCATTGAAAGGTGAAAAAAGTGAAATGAGATAGGATGTAGTCTGCGGCCGCGCACGCCGCCGTCGCACGCCGCCCGTTATAAGTGATCTAACACGGTGAATGAGCACGCGCTACCTGCAAGTGAACCTAGGTAGTGTGAAGCTTGTGGAGATACTAGCTTTTTTCTATTATTTAATTGTAAACGCGAAGCGTGCTAAAAATGGGTAGGGTAGTATGAAACCATGGAGTCACACAGTGAGGAATAGTGGACAAGAAATAAACTATTGTTGTTTTTTTACGAGAGGTATGAAGTCTAGTAGCTGATCAACCTTAATAATGTCTTTATATAAACCTTAATAGGCTGATATATTGCTGCTACAAAAAATTATTAGATGAACTTTTCGTCAATTATATAAGATATTTGTTATCATTATTATTGGCAGGTTCCAAAACTTCCTGTGTAGGTATAAGCTTCCCGACTATGTTTAAATCATCTTGTGAAGATAAAAAGTTTGATGTAAAAATTTACTTAAAATGTGAGCTATAAAAACATTTACTTTATTCCTAGGTGGCTTTCTCTACTACTTTAAGACACTGCCATAAATTTTAGGTTCGTTCATAGTGCCAACTTGCGTCTATGATACTCTAAATTGCAGCCTCTAAGTGTAGTTGGAAGTCAAAATTTACGACTCCGTTGGAACCCAGAGACTGATTAAGTGGTTCACTTAATTACTTAAAATGTACTCCGGTTTATAGATTCTTCGGATGTTACATAATTATTAGAGAGAGTTGACAGATTTTTCGTGTAAGTACTTAATTCGACTTTTACGAAGAAATGTCCATTTTAGATCCATCTATTCAAAACTTCGGAATCCACTTTCCTGAATGAAGAACCAAAGTCTCAGGTACGTGACACCAAATTTTAGTCTTATTGTGTTGGTAAGCTATTTCACCACTAGGATACCAATCAATTCTTTCCAGAAAGTACATTCATTAATGTAATTTTTTAATTGATTTAGTTCCGGTGGCAACCAATTTAAAAGCTCCATAATGTCGAATGTTCTCGCAAATTGAGGTAAAAGTCATCGGCGATTTCGATAATTTGCAATTGGATAATAATGAAGTAGATAAGATTTTTTTTTCAATCACTTTACGCGTGAGTGCTTCGTGATTTAAGACATCGCGAGTACGAAATGGCCACAATTTTGGAACAACTCGTTCACGTAATCATATTTTTTAGATTGTTTTCTTTAAGTATGAAGTTTAATATTACTATTACGGTAGAAAATTGAACTACTGCCCTTAAAAGCTTTGTCTATAAGACGTTTTTATATATTTTAAGTTAAATTGAAAGAGAAAACATTGCCAATTACGTTGCGCGCTTCGATTCGAAGTAAATTGATGTCACATATTTGTGGTAAAGCCTAGTTTAAGTAACTTCCCTTCAATAATTGTGAAGACATCCGTTCTTGTACAATCTTCTTGGAAATAATATCATCATGTCTTTAACATAAGTATGATGACATCAAATACTATTACATTATTATAAAATAAAAAAAAACGTACTTATATAAAATTAAAAATGCACACCAGGATGAATAGTGTTAAAAGTAATAAAATTGAAAAAATAATAATTAAGTGATTAAAAACGTTGTATGTTCTAGTTATCACAACATCCATCTTATAGGATTTAATTTGTATTGGCTAATTATTATCGCAATATGCAGTCCATCTTACAACCCATCTATTGACATTTCACTAGAGGTTTCGCCATTCTCATTACGTGGGCGTTATCAGCACTGACCATCTTTAATGGACTTTAATAGCTAATCGTACTGAGTCTCTGCTTATTTTTATTGGAGCAATTTGTTACCGCTCTCTGTACGATGATTGCTTTTTCTGGTGAGTTGGGAAGTTAGATACTCGTAGATGGTATAGTAAGTATAGATTTGACATCGAACAAGACCTAGCTTCCAGTAGCTGTATCTAGATAATTTTGCTGTTCTGGGCAGATAATTTAAACAGTTTTTTTGTTGAGAACTTGCTGTGTGTGTGGTGTGGTAGGTAATTTTTTGCCTAAAAGCAGATATTTCAATAAATGGGCCTATATGCTAAGGTTACTTTTATAGTGATATGAGTAAATAAGATTAGGATCGATTTACGGCTATATATTGTATGTTTTTCAGTTTTCATTATTATAAGCAGTTGATTAATAAAACGATGATATATTATTTTAATTGTTTTTTTGGTATTTACATCTGAAACCTTTTCCGTTGCCTTGAAGATACCCGACTTGCATTATCCGTAAATTATATCGTTTTTTAAGTTCGCATTGAAATTAATTGGCTTTGTAAATTAAAAGCTTTTATGCTCTCTGTGACATTTTACAATAATTGGTAAATTTTTCAACAGTTACTAAGTGTGTAGTGTTACATCATGGTGATAAGTGTCGTAGTTGGTCCAGATAATAAAAATATGAAACAAAAATGTCCAAAAACCTCTGTAAATTGAAAAATCTTCCATAAATATAAATGTTTTAAGTGGCGGGCTAACAAATATTAACATTTAACGGAACATTAAATCTTTTATTACATTTTTTATTCATAAATTAATTTGGTATTTTGTTTAAATATAAATACAAAAATATTAACAATCAAATTCACGTCAAAAATGTTAAATCACTTTATAAACGCATGTTTTAATAAATTATTACATATATTTTATAAAACCATTACTGGTTATGAAATAAATTATCGATTAAAAAGCTAAAAGGATACCTAAAGCGAATACTGCGTTATTAAATCCAGTTAATAATAAATTTACATTGAACTGCGCCTGCGCCGATCTGCATCGTTAACTTAACTATGTTATAACCTTCTTTTATCTACCTTATTTCCATATTAACACACTTTAATGCCGCGATTCACTTTTTGACGCGGCAAATGACTTTATCTAACATCTAAATAGTACAATTTATATATTTTGCAATGTAAATTGAGTATTCGCGCAGTGGAGAAGATTGTAAGTGTAATTTATTGTTTAATTTAAACTTACAAGGAATGTCGGGAAGCCTAGTTTAAGTAATAATGTTTTGTCTCTTGTAGCTTTACACATATACATTTAATTTAATGGAATTTATCTCTATGATATGTCTGTACAAACTGTACAAATGAATATTAACAAGAATGTTACTAAAATCATCATTATATCCAGCGACTACAATATTTAATTAACAATACTCGACGACCTCTGTGGTGCAGTGGGCGAAAGCCCGCCTGAGACGCAGAGGTTGCGGGTTCGATCCCCGCTGCGAGACAAATGTTTGCATGATCTGCAAATATTTGTTTCGTGTCTAAGTGTTTTCTATGTATAATATGTATGTCATCTGGTTACCATAACACAAGCATTAAATTGCTTAGCTTGGGATTAGATGACGCCGTGTAGAAAAAAAAAACTGAAAAGGCGACTTTACCTTAACAATTTTGTGTTAAATTGATCAACAAAACTTATACAACTATTTCATGTTTTTAATCAAAGACCTAAATTAGATATTGGAATAGGTTAATTCATTTAAAACATTGAAGGTTGAAGTGTTTTTAAAGGTTTAGTTGCTACAAAGATGTACAGATTTGTATTATTACCTGGCTGATTATTATTGAGAACAGTACCTATTGGCAAAGACTTCTACAATCTCTCCCTTCATTCTTTTTTGGGTTACTGTGTCCTGATCCTGTGATCGGGAATCCTATTTGTTTGTCCATCTATGACGTGGTCTGTGAGGTTCTTTCCCGTTTAGAAGCATCTACAGTAACTAAATTGATTATGCAACGGTAAAATTTATGATCAACAGAATAGATTTCTCTTTAGAGATCTTCATCACACCTCAAAAGAGGGTGAAACCAGTGAACCAGTTTAGCAGATACGATTACAGATACGAAACCGCGTAATATTCAATTGTAGGAAACCGCAGAATGGCGCAGATCCGTTGCTTTCAATGTATCGAGGAAAGTGGGCTGGATCTAGGCTAGTGATTCACAATGTTGTTTGATAAGATACCTTGAATCTATAGTCTATGGACGTAAAATAATAGTAGAAGATGTTTCTCTATATTTCAAAGAAATACCTACGACTGAAAGAAAATAAGATCGTTGATTGATTACCCGAATCTATCAGTTAAAACTACAAAAAAAATAACAAATATTACTGAGAGCTCAAGCTTTGTTTTTTGTTAGCTAGTTTTTTACTTAGCCATTACGAAAGCTTTCAGTTGGTCAAAAATCTCCATAGAGATGGTACTAGCTCATACGAACTTGTTTGCTACACTTACCAAGCTTTCCTTGTAAGACTTTAGTATATTTACTTTTATCGTTACGATATTATATCCTCTTAGGTTGGGTCGCGTGCTGTGTCTAGTCTATAAAATATACTACTTTACCCGTTTAATAGGTGAACACTGTACGCTTACACGATCAAGGTGATGAACGATTTTGTTAGACACTTTGCACATTTAGTCTAAGAGGTGAACAGGAATATTAAATAGTTTTAAATAGGCCCAGACCAAACCTACATGATTTTTTACTATATCAATGATTAGAAATATATTTATTGAAACCAAACAAAAAAAAATAAAAGAGAATCTTTTCTGAGTCTCAGTTAGGATCTGATCAGATCATATTCTGTGACTTTTGTTCCCTATAAATCACTCGGTTAAAAACCTTACTCTATTATAATAAATATTGAGACAATTGCATATCGTTACATGTTTATTATTTCAGAGGAGCGTAAAAAAAGAAAACCAGTCACAGAATTTATCAAGCCAGTCTACACTAATATTTTAAGGAGATAAAATTATTCGAAACTATAGCTTTCATTGCTAGTTGGCTAAAAAATCTTGAGCATTTTGCTAAAAAGAGACTTGCATCCAACATCATCGTGCCAAGCGGATAAAATAAGTCAAACGAAGCAGGAAGCCGCCAGATTGATAAGCAATTTTCATAAACGCTTTACTATAATTGCATAATTAAACCAATCATAATCTATCATTACATTTTCATAATTTAAATTTCAACTCGCTTCGAATACAGCTTAGGTATACGAATATTAACATTGATTATAGTGTAACAAATATTTACATATGAACTGCCCATGTACTTTAAAACATGTTTGCTTAGGTAATCGCTAATAAGCCAATTCGAATTTAGTTCATACTGCATCATTCATGGCACTCCTATTACAAGGTTATTATTTTGCATAGACTATACCTAGTAGATTACTTTATTTTAAACTTTCGAACACTCATAATAAGGGTCTATTCATCAGACATTATCATCCAAATCATAGAAAGAAATAAAGTAAAAAGATTTAATTATGTACAACTTTTTATTATAGTACTTCTCATCATCATGTACAGATCAATTTCAACTGTTAGGTATTATGTTACTGTATTCAGTACTTAACTTCTCTCATCCAGGTGCAACCCATGATTGTTGCGAAACAATAAAATTTTCTACCAATATCACCGCTGGATGATTTATGTTCGTTTATTAATTCTATTGAAAATTTTTAGGACAAAACTAAATTTTATCATCTTCATAGAAGCATCTACAAACACAACGCTGCCATAACCAAATACATAGTCAACATGAAGAGATAATATAAATCGCTAGTAAACAAATTATCTTCACGCATCCTTCAAAGAAGAGCATAACAGTTCACACTATCACGAATCTTACTGCCGTCATAGCAAAAATAAACTGACCGCAGCAACGAAATTGCTCTAATCTAAACAACTTTAGCTTGGAAAATGTGAGGAATTCCTTGGAAAATTTCTCCTAGGCGGTCATTTGCCGCACGATTATATCGGAGCGTGTAATGCGTATGCAGTTCCAACATCCATGTAGAGTCGGGGGCGATAGCGTAACGTGGAAATAGAGCTAGGGATATGACTATATAAATTATTGCAAAACGTGATTTTTACTTACGGCTTAAACATAAAAGAGTTCTTTGAGCAGGGTTTTGATTTTTCTATTTTTTTGTTTGTTTCCGCTCATGAACGCTCTCACTTGGACGCAAGTTTGAGTTTGTAGCTATCAAATTATTTATTCGTAGTTATTATTTTCTAAATATAGTTTTTTAGTTGCTTCTAAAATCAAAGAAAGCTTTTATTTTTCTCTTGTCTTGGCGACAAAAAGATAGCAAAAGTAAAGCGAAAAGAAAAGTATTTTTCTTAGAAAGGTGCCGAGTCAGATCTAGATTAGCGGTTGATCACAAGAAACAAATAGAGAGTAACTTTCATAACAAGCGTTCTTACAAGAAAACGCAAGTGATACCATCCAGTTATTGATTCCACTTTTTGTTCGTCTATAATTGAAAGCAAAGAAGTCTTGTTGAATTGTCATAAACATAATTTATTAACTTAATATTTCACAATAATGAACCTACACTACAGTCCTTATTAATTTAACCTATAAGGTTGATCTTAAATTAAAATTAAAGTTTAGCTTAAATATTTAAGCTTAGATATTATCTAAGCTTTAATTTTAATGCAAGCCTACATGGATAATATAATATATTATGTATGCTTTAATTTTAATTCAAGCCTTCCATTATCAATTATGTTAAAAATATTATTTTGTCCTAAATATTCTGGCATTTATTTAAGTTTTATCGGAAAAAATCTAATTAATAACCTAAACAAAAAATTCATAACTCAAAGAGAAAAATTACTTTGTCGCTATAAACGCATACCAAGCATTATCGCATACCCACTTGCTGCTTTGATGTACCACTTTTTGGAATGAAACTCTTTGTTCCTCACCAAGTACCGTTGCTCCTTCCAGTTTTTCTATAGAAAGCGCCATGTTACAAGGTATTACAACGTAGGTACCGCCATCTGTAGTAGCCGACTAATCGCAGCCCTGAGGTCAAACCGTGTAGGAGCCCGACGGCCCACCACGTTTATTATAATAAGCTCTGGTAGCCATTATAAAGTTTGCCCATCGCCCTTTTATACTTCATCTAGTGCTTTAAATTACTTTGATTTTAGATTAACGTTTAATGGGATCAGTTTGAAGCTTATAAGCTTGGAGCGATCAGTGTTTGTACGATAATTTGCTTTTTAAATTATTTAACATGACTTAACATTAGTTTATTTTATTATGTCATTAACTAATCAGTTAGCAATAACAAAAGATAATAAATACTATTTATAGGTGAACGCAATATTTGGGCTTTAATTAAAATAACTTTGGCATATAAACACAAATTGTGGATAGTCGAAAGCTTACATAAAAGGCTAGAAATTGAAAAACTTAGCACAAAATTTAGAATTTAGCTAACGAAACTATCAAAATTTTTACATACAAAAATCAAATTGCTTAGATAATAAAAAGCTTGATACTGAATACGTGAAAAATCATGTTATTAGGGTTTTCAAAATATTTCTATGTGATCTAAGTTGTCCTGAATAAATGATTTAGGACTTTAAAGCAGATTATAAAGGTATCGCTTACCTATTAGCGCTTGGACGTGGTAACTGTGTATAATCTCATTTGCGGTAGTCAGCTTGGCGGCGGCGTTTCCACACTGAAAAAAAAAAACCATCAGAACCACGAATAGAACTTCTTTGATGACAAATAAAACGCTCACTTTTGATATAATCATGGTGATTGACGAAACAAGAAATAATAGTGGTTAACAAATAATAAGACGTTGCGACGTTCATTTCGTCGATTTGTTGCGCAAAGTCGCAATGTTTTTACTGACGTACCTATCCAAATATTGCGACAAATGATCTCCTGCAATTATTCTATTGGGAAATGAATCTAATTAAATGAATCGTGACGTGGTCTCGATCCATTGACCCATTTAATATAAAAAGCCTGTACCGTTGTACCTGGCTTATCAAAGAGTGGTTTTAAATTTACCTCATGGTAACAGATTCAAAAAAATGTCTTCATTCATTTAGTAATTCGGTCATTCATTCACTTATTCATTAGTTCTGTATTATTTCACATTGGTTGTAGTGATATTTGTATACTATTTTAGTGCGTCTTTTCAATTATTCTACTATATCGTACCGACAACAGGCTTTCTAAGTAATTGTTACTTGATGCAGCCTGCTTCTAGAAAAGCCATTGGAATTTAATTGAGTGATCTCTGAACTGTTGCCAAATGCTTGCGCAGGCTACATTGTAAATATACACGAGGAATTGTATTCTTGTGAATTAATAAAAGTAAATAGTATAAAAACTGTTGATGTTACTATTTAATTTAGCCGTATTAAAGTATTAATCTTTATGATATCTTTTGAAGATGTCTAAGGCAGAGGACATGATTTGCACTTGCACACCTGTCGGAAATAAATATAGAAGGGTGCATGCACATCACCGCTTTTAAGTTGCTCACTAACGTCAAGAAAGCAAAATCAAGTTCGTTCGTTCGTTCGTTCGTATGAGCAAGTGGCCAACTCTGGTTATATTAAATCAAGTTAAAACTATTAAACTTAACGCAATCCAAAATTCAAAATATATTCCGGTATTAGGTCTTTAATATGGTTCCAGCTAAAGTTTAACAGCTGAAGTTGTGGTGAAGAGTCTTTGTTTTACTCCTTTGTTATTTGATCTCTTGTAAAATTTAAAAAATGTTGAAACTTTTTTTACGGCTCATTTTATAAGTACATAAATTAAGTTCGACTTTTAATACTTTTACTCCTTTATGCTGACTGAAATTAAAAACTGTTACGACATTAAATCGTTTTAATAAATCAGATTTTTATTGAAACTGTATCACAATAAAATAATAAAAATAATTGATAGCTGTTACAACATCAAGCTTTTAGCATGTGACTTAAATTTTTGGGTTGCAAATACGACCGTTCGTGCCCCTACACCTCTTGTTATGCATGCGGGCGACTCAACTCATATAAAAGTACCCACAACGAACGCAAGCGCACCGAAAAAGCGCTCAGATAGTAAGCACAAGCGAGCACGCTCAAGGTCAACCGGTTCTAGCCCGGCCGCCGCCGTCGTCGCTGCGCCTACTCCGCTATACCGAGATATGGTTCTTAGCGGTAGCTCGCTGCATGAAACGAAACACCGAGCGCGCCGTGATATAAACGATGAAAGTTTTATCTTAGTCGAGCGTAAAAAACGAAAAAGATTAGGTAATTTTAGTGGTACTGGAAACGGATCGGGAAAGTTACAGGTAGCTGCGTTAACATCAACCATTTATGTCTCGAGGTTGAATAAAGCTATGCAAATTGAGAACATAAGGGAATATATTCAAGAAATGGGCCAAGAATGCAAACATATTGAATTACTACCTCAGAAATATGAGACAGATTTTAATTCATTCAAGGTGATTGTGCCAAGAGATAACATAGATATATTTTTGAACGAGGGATTTTGGCCCCGAGGGGTAAAATTTCGAAGATACCGTGAAAACACGGTGAAAAGAAGAGCGGATATTACAAATTAATATGGATAGTACAACTACAAGTATATCGTTAGTTACATACAACTGTAAAAGTATTAAGAGATCCGCGCAGAGCATTCGTGACCTATCCAGGACCACTGATATATTAGTATTACAGGAGACTTGGCTTCTTCCTCATGAACTGAACTTCGTGCATACAATCAATAAAGAACTCGGATGTATTGCAAAGTCATCAGTAGATACGTCCGCCGGGATACTTCGAGGAAGGCCTTATGGCGGTTTGGCCATATTATGGAACAAGGCCAAATTCCCTAACGTGTCTCAAGTAGAATGTGAAAATAGCCGGATTATGGCCATAAAAGTATCAGTGGGCTCTGGATCCTTCGTAGTGGTAAATGTATATATGCCAGTCGACCACCAGGACAACATGTCAGAATTTACAGACTGCTTGGCTCAGGTAAGCGCAATAATTGAAGAATGTGATGTACAAGTGGCCTACGTTCTGGGTGATTTTAATGCGCACCCTACCGCAAACTTTGGACTGGAGCTGAAAAGGTTTTGTGAGGACCTTGTGTGGGAATGTGCGGACATAAATATTCTTGGTGGAATCTCAGATACGTATACATTTCAGAGTGACATCAATGGAAGTCTGAGATGGCTGGATCACTGCTTAACAACAAAAGCCGCCTGGGATACTGTTGTGTCTTCGGACGTTATCTATGACGTCACGTGGTCGGACCACTACCCATTGCGTATTGTCTGTGACTTAGCGGGTGTAACAGTTGCCTCGGCCATCTCTGATAACCATGATAAGCTAAAGAGTGTGAAATGGGGAGTAAGAGACGTACAACAAAAAGAGATGTTTAGTAAGTATTGTTATGAAAACCTGAATTTCTGTGATAATTTAATGTTATGTAACTGTGATAAAGTTTTAATGTGTACTCATTTAGGTGACTATTATGTATTAATTGATAATTTGTATGACCATATTGTAAATGTTTTACAAAATGCCGCAATTAAAAGCTCTCATGTACACAAACGTAAGCAATGTAAAAAAGTAATTGGCTGGAACTATCACGTCAGAGACAGCCACCAGATCGCTAGGCTACACTTCAGCTGCTGGGTGGTGGCCGGTAGGCCGTCGAATGGTGAAATATTTAATAGAATGAAAAATAGTCGTTCTGAATTTAAAAATAGATTAAAGTGGTGTCAGAAAAATGAGGAATCAATTAAAATGAATATAATAGCTACTCATAGAAAGGATAAGAATTTCTCTAAGTTCTGGAATGCTACTAAAAAACTACAGTATAAACAAAATCTACCTGTGTCAATTGACGGCCTCCAGGACCCATCATCCATAACTGAACTATTTGCCAATAAATTTAAAATAGCCCCGCAACCCACTGAGAGTGTCCCCGATGCTGAGATTTTATGTGACCCTATCCAGATCTTGCCGGACGCTGTGAGGAACGCGGTGCGTAAAATGAAACGTGGAAAGTCCCCTGGTTATGACGGTCTCAGCATCGAGCACATTCTATGGGGTAGCGATAAATTATTAGAATATTTGTGCATTTTTTATAACCTGTGTATTAAGTATAGTTATCTACCTAATAACCTGATGAAAACAACAGTAGTTCCTATTGTGAAGAATAAGACTGGCGATCTTAGCTCTTCTTCTAACTACCGCCCTATTTCTTTAGGTACAGTTGTGGGCAAAGTGTTGGAGCGTTTAATATATCCAGACCTGCGGAAAAGTATGAATATTGACGATGCACAGTTTGGTTTCTGTCCCGGGCTGTCAACAGATTCAGCGATTATGAGTCTGAAAAGTACCGTAAGTTACTATACCTCAAAGAGTACTTCAGTCTACGCGTGCTTTTTAGACCTCAGTCGCGCATTTGACCTAGTGAATTATAAAATTCTCTGGTCAAAACTTATAAAAGCGAAAATCCCAAGTTACGTGGTGAATCTGTTGAGATACTGGTATGAGAATCAGACTAATCATGTTAGATGGGGCGACACGATCTCTAGTGATTATATACTAGAGTGCGGGGTACGTCAGGGAGGATTGACCTCTCCTGACCTGTTTAATCTTTATGTCAACGGCCTAATCGAGGAGCTGAGGAGTGCCAAAGTAGGCTGTTATATGGGTAACGTTTGTGTTAATAACCTGAGTTATGCGGATGATATGGTGCTCCTCAGCCCCTCGATCAAAGGACTTCGAAAGCTAGTTTTAATTTGTGAGAAATATGCTATTTCTCATGGATTAAAATATAATGTTAAGAAGACGGAAATGTTGATATTCAGGTCTGGAAGAGGTCCCGAGAGGGTGCCTGAGGTCCGTATGAGTGGCTCAACCATTAATTTGGTAAAGCAGTTCCGGTACCTAGGCCATTTGTTGACTGAAAATATGAGGGACGATGATGATATCGAACGAGAACGGAGAGCTCTCGCGGTCCGGAGTAACATGATCGCTCGACGCTTCAACAACTGCAGTAAGGACGTAAAGAACACGCTATTTAGAGCATACTGTCTCAGCATGTATACCTGCCAACTTTGGTCGAACTACACAAGAAAGGTAATCAACACCATAAGAGTTCAGTATAATGATGCATACCGGATTCTTATGAAGTTGCCGAGATACTGCAGCGCGTCGACCATGTTCTCCGAGGCGGGGATCCCTGATTTTTATGCCATCATCCGAACTCGTATAGCGTCTTTCTGGAGTAGACTGCATCGCTCCAACAACAGCATACTGAGGGCTGTCTCTGACTATATAGGCAATCCTATGTATAGGCATTGGCTAGACGTCCATGTTGATGGAAACAAGAAGTGACTTCGGTTATTAATTATTAATTTCTATTTTATTTTATTTTTTATTTTTTGTCTGCTTATGTCTTTTTTTTTTGTATGTGTAATATGAGTCCATTTAAATGTATATTTAAATGTAAAGTGCTCGAAATAAACAAATTTTATTTATTTATTTATTTTATTTTTAAATTACTTTAAAAATACCACATCAGTTTCAATTTAATTTAAATAGTTTGATAACATGTAACTTTTTAACAGACTTAAAAAAAAGGAGGTTTCTCAATTCGACCGTATATACACCAATATTTTGTGAATATAGAATCAAAATCCGACACCCTTGTAAAAATATTTTCACAGATTGGATATGATTTTAAATACACACTGATCTAAGAAGGTATGATAGCCATTTACACCTACTTTATACATCAGCGAAGTATCAATAGGACCATAAAATCTAGATCCTAAGAAATTATAGACCTGACTAAGTATTTAATGCAAACGGGAAATAATTTCTTTACAGCCGTGGAATCGATTAGCGGCGCGGTTTACGATGCGCGTGCGCCGCTTCATTGCCAACTTTTCATTAATACTTTACGATTACAGATTTAATAACGTTGGAATATTATTTACAGAACTTTAATTCGTTTCATAAATTAATAAAAAAATATAAGTACCATGATCATGTTTGTATTTCTATAACGCGATTGCCATTCTATCAGATTCTTAGGTTTTTATAAGATAGAGATGTCTGATGATCTGATGAAGAGGGTAACCTACATTTGCAGCTAGCATTTATATGTCCAAGAAAACGATACATTAGTATATAAAATGGATCTGCCAAAATAAATCCTGCTGAAAATTTAAAGTTTATAAAAATAGATATCAAAGTAACGTATCTAAGTTATTGGAAAATGTGACAAGATTGTGTAAAAGTTGGCTACATCTATCGAAGAGTTGAAAACATGGCAGCATTGTCTATACCTAAGTGCTGACTTTATTGCTTCAATATCTATGTTTAGTGCAGCTTGACGTAAAACTTGTTTTAATAACTTTCCTATATAATGACTCGAGCTTCTAAACGTTGAGCATTTAATCGAAAATAGTTTTTGGTGCAATTTCATTAGCAAGTATTGAGAAAGAGAACTGGCATTACAACTTTTTTAATTTAATTTAAGATGCACATATCACACTTTTACACCTTTTAGCAAGACAAGACATAGACAACGAATAGTTACAAACTATAGAAGAAAAATGTCTTTAGTAGAATACAATGCGGTAAAAGTCAAAAAATGCTTGTAAAATTGCCAGTATCTTAATTAAATATCAAGAATAGGTTATCCAGTCTATCCTTGAAATAGCCTCAACGCGGTAGGTCTATTCAAATTACATTTAAAAAATTAAAATTGCCGCATCTATTACATAACTTTTCATCTTCTATTCAAGCGAACGGCAAACAAATCATATTGGTGTCACAGTGTTTAACAATCCGCTGGTTCATTTATAGCAATATCTAGCTTACTTGCTCGTGGCTTCACTTGCGTGATACCTACCTTGATAAAAAGTAGCCTATGTGTAAAGTCCTCTGACATGGCTTAATGACTTTGAAAGCCAGGACCGACCATTTACAAACATACAAACTTGACATTCACTCTTACCCTTGACAAATTGATTGTATTATGATATGAGATCCGGATGCAAGATCTCTACCTTCATCGAGTTTTTAATCAAAATCTTACCAAATGTGTTACATTAAAAATACTAGAGGCCATATCTTGATAGGCAACTATGCCATGTTATATTTCCATGTAGGTATAGTGAATTAAAATAGCTTTACAGATCCTGATAGCAGAGAACTATGACATAAAAACAAAAGAACTAAGGCCGGTATTCAGAGACCTGACTCAAGCGTCGATTTGAACTCGGTTCAGCGGAACTCTGCTTAAGCATTAATTCGTTGCTTAAGTATCGTTTGTATTCAAGAACGTTGCTTGAGTAAATGCTCAGCTAAATCGAGTCTCAAGTGTCGATTCCTTTTTGTTTATGAATTCAGTCTGTTCTCATTTACATTTTTAATTTATTTTGTACTTCCATTCCGTTATACGCAGAAATTCAAAATGCCTGGATGAAAAATTAATGGCGACTCTCGAAAGTGAAGTAAAAATAACGTGTAACGGAACGACTTTAGAAAACTGACAAATTCATTCATTCATACGTCAGTCAGTCGTCAAGCAAGTCAATCAAATTTCAACAATCGCCAAATCGCGGGATGAAAATGTGAAATCAATGAATTTATTTTTACGCTTTGACCAAAGACAGGTAATACTGCTTGGTTATCGGCGGTAGTGCTTCTTGCCCTGGTCTGATGCATCATGTAGTGTTTGTAGACACAAACGTTGTGGAAGATAGCACCAGCACTCGTTGAAGATGACGAGACACGAAGGATCTCTCTCAAAAAGCTTAGCCTGGACATGATCTAACGATTACCTAGCTGTTTCCCGTGACTCCTATAAACTTTATTTAATACGTTTTAAATAAGTGTGTGTAAAATATTAAATAAAAACATTATGGTAGTTTTGTCAATATATTTTTTATTTTACCCCAGCCAAACCAAATGTGTTTAGGTTATGTACGTAGGTAGAATTTTCGACATAAATAAAGTAGGTAAGTAATCCTTATGAGTACCTACCTACCAAGACTAAACTAATAGTTATATACCTAACTTTTATCTGTGCTAATACTAACTATAAATTCACAAGTCCTTATAACATTTGTCTGTATGAAACAGAAACAAAGTCCCCATGCATATTTTGAAGTCTTGTCTTGTGTGTCCGTTATTCTAGCATGCTTAGATGACCTCGAAAATACAACGAATCGAATATATTATCCATTTTTACTGAAAACAAAACAAAAATGCTATCTGAGTAAATGCTCAAGCGTGGTCCAGACCACTCTCAAGCATTTACTCAGATTCCTTTGAAAAATGTCAAACTCAAGCATCGATTTCACTTGATTGAGGTTTCTGAATAAGGAATTACTCAGGTGAACTCGACTCAGCTGAACTCGACTCAGCTGAACTCTGATCAGCAAAACTACTCTCAAGTAACGTTCTTGAATAAGAAACGATACTTAAATCGACGCTCAAGCACAGATCGACGCTTGAGTAAGGTCTCTGAATACCGGCCTAAGACTTTAGTTAGTACTGAACCAGCTGTTTATCATTCCATAGCTCAGTGGGTAGTTTCATCACGACGATACCACAGATGATACGGTTGCTTAACAAGACGGATGCCATTGTGGCATGTATGAATGAAATTTGTTGGAGAAACAAAGGTAAGAATAATTTGTAACATTGAATATGGGCTCGGTATGCTTGCGACTATGATACGAGTAGGTAACTATTGTAGGTACTACGAATTTAATTTTTTTAAACTTATAAAACAGGTGGATGATTTCTTCTTGGCAACATAACGATAGTTCTCACCTCTAAAATTTTGTTTGAAAGTTTCAAACGAGTTATTTTTAAATTTATTTGAACGTTAGAGTAAAATTTTGTGAGAATCCTTTCTGCCATATCAGCTAAAAAGAGTAACTAAATATAAACAGGCGGACATACACTCTGATATCAGTATCAGTATGATCATGATGACGGTGATAAAGGAGAGCAAAACTGATGAAATCCATTTGTGAGCCCAGCTGCGTACACGCAACATATACAATAGCCGATGATTCCGATGTATGGGAGCGCATAATTTCTCATTGAAGATTGATGCGACACACTAACAATACTAACTCATCTAGGTTAAGGTAATGTTATCCAATACACAATGGAATACCTGGTATAATTATGATTTGTTCATTTGTTCTGATTCAATGAAGCTCTTGGTTCGGTTAAGCTTAGTTTTTGATATATTGGTGATTCCATAGACAAATAAACAAGAATACATAAACAATTCATTTCATTTTCATTTCATTTTTTTTATTTCATATTTCATTTTCATTTTCATTCATTTATTTGGGGTTGGAAGACGAAAAACATGCCTTTGCAATAAGAAAGTGGACAGGAGTGAAAAGGAGTAGTCTGTTTAGGCTAGCTCTAGACAAATAACCATTTGGCAAGATGACAGCTAACTTTCAGAAACGTAGAGACACTGAACAAAGTAGGTATTTTATAGAAACCCTGTGACTTAGCTCCACACGAACTGATCATGGCTTTTACGGATAACGCCGATTCCATCTCAACAATTTTCCAAACACTAGGCAGATCGTCCTTGGAATTATTATGGTTTATGTTGATGTATAAGTCAGTTTTAATATATTTTTCCCTATACCTATGATCTAAATATCGACTTACGCAATTTATGATGAGTAGGTAGCATGCAAGGCCGATGAAAAAATCGAGTAGCTCGTTTAAACTAAATATTATTCCATAGATTATAGACATACGATGCGCAATTATGGTCGTAACTTGGCTCGGAATAACAATAATTAAGGCGAATCATCCGGGCCAATTTAGATAGTGACTACAATTTGCTCTATTGCGTCGTAGTGTCTAGGAGGACTATTTGTTTGTAGGTAACTAGAATATATATATCTGGAAAACTAATGGTATTATACTATAAACTTGCTAGTATATCAAATTAAAAAGTAAGTAAGGTCTTCTTCTTCATCGTGTCGACAATGGAACGTCCCTAATTATATTTTGTTTTCAAAATTTAGCTATATCCACAGCGCTTTAAGTAAGTAAAGTAAGGTAAAAAGTAAGATAAAAAATAAAAATAATAAGTCTCTTAACTAATAAGACGAGATCTATATTACGTATGCATTATAAAAAATGCTTTTTGCTAAATAAACTCATAAAATTCGACGGGCGGCTTCGATGTCGTCGATATTATGAATTACTTTCAGGGTTATTGCGAAGCCCCCGCACTCGTTTACGATCGTAATGCCTTGGCTACATTACAAGTCATTTGACCAGAGCCAATTATTAATATATTTAACAGTCTTTAGTTTTTATTATAAAATAATAAATACAAAAACACGCAGATACACATAAAAAATTTAGAAAACCTCTTATTTCGTTATCTAATTTTAGAAATGATACTCAAATTTAATGTTTTAAGTGACTGGGTGAAATATACTAATTAGTGTTTACGTAGTCTTGTTGTTTTAGTTCCAGATTGTTTTTTCTTATATAATTAGAGATTAGAGTTATAAAAATTAGAAAAATCGCAGAATATCGCGAAAAGTTGGAGATAGGTTAACTTAACTTTTTAAGGTTAAATTTTGCCCAAAATTGGGACAGTTTAGGCTAATTAAAAAATCCTATAGATAGAAATGAAACAAACAACAATATTGGGATTTGCACCGATACAGTGTTATGTTAGTGTCGTATCGTTTCTTTGACAATTAATTTCATTAACAAGGCGTGTCGTCCGTTTTGGATCTGACGTTGTGTAGTCAGAGCTTAAGAGAAGGGTCCTTCAAACCTTTGGTTTTTTACAACTTTCGAAAGTGATTTCTGTTACACAACGTACCATCTCCTTTACGAGGAGGATTTTAATGACCAGATTTATAGTCTTTATATGGATTGTCGTTTAATTTCTGCTCAATTTTGGTTTAGTCATAAAGGTTGTTTCTTCTTTTGAAACATTTAAAAGGTTGAATTCAATTCTGCGAAATATTTCGTTGCTGTGATAAACCACCTTTATTTAGGTATCTCTTAAAGTTACTGAGTAAAGACAAATTCATGACTTTGCATAAATACGGAATAATAGTCACTAAATATGGAATATTTACTATGATACGTGGATTTAAGAGCTTTAGATTTATGGTATAGTTGTATGCGCCATTGTAAATATCTTGTACTCATGTTTATAATGAAAACGATGTGTAAGACGGCCCACCACTGCATGGACCGATGACATTATAGTGTTTTCAGGAAGTTGGTAGATGGTGAAGTCTCAAGATCGATTGTCATGGCACTCTTTGGGGGATGCCTTTGTCCAGCAGTGGACGTTTATTGACTGATAGATAGATAGATAATGTTCAGAACCATGCATGTTTTAAAAGTTTGGATCAATAATATTTTAATACTGGGATAGTAAGAATGTTTATAGAATACGCAATAGAGGATGCTAATAAAACAAATAAGCAAAAATCCTTCAAAACGAGGTAAGTTTTTGTGATGTTTAAGTAAAACCGCACCAAGTTTTCATGGAAATGTTGTTAGTCATTTATAATTGGAGTTTTTGCCTTATTTCTGTAATGTGGGTTATAAGGAAGTGCAGTTGAGACATAGATCATGGACCGCGTTCAGAGAATCATCAGAATTTTATTGCTAACGTTAACTCACTTGGTGTACTGTTCGCAAAAAAGCTATCGTTTAGTCGTTAAGACGAACAAGAATCGTTTTTTGTAGGAATTTGTAGGATAAAACAGTCTAATCGGTTTCATTTACAGTAACGAGGTGGTCTCTGCCTACATCTATTTAAATAATGTAAGATTTAAATATGTATCTATGTAGTAATGATGCTTTTAAATTAAATTTACAGGATTTTATCGCGTAATTTACCTTTTATTATTTCCCGACGTTTCGGCTGTGTTTGTGATCGCGAAAGTTTAAGAAAGACTGTAGTAACAATGGTTAACATTTTAATATCTTATCCTAATATATGTAGGATGATCAAAATGTTTTTTCTCTTTTAATTCATTTATCAGACCTGCGGAATATTATATTTTTTTTCATACATCCAACTATTTTTTTATTTATAATACTATCATTGAAACTATTTAACACAAATTCACTCTCTTGTGAGCTTATATAGATTTTCAATGGTATTTGTCATGAATTTGCATCGAATTCCGTGCATCCCGTTTAGTCAGAACGCTAAGATATTTGCCGCTCTAAAAGCCTTTGATAACAAAGACAGTGAATATAAAACATGATATTTATTTGCTGTCTGTATATGGATGACATTTGGACGTTACAGGTGCTTGAATGGACTCAGTTATTACACAGTAGCATTATGTGGCGGTTTTAAAAGAACAGTAAGTTACCAGTTTTCTTATTACAAAAAATTTGGCTTTTTACGTTTCCGCAAATGTGTGTTAAGGTGGCCCTTCCCGGTGCGTCTATCATCGACGCGGGCATAGCTGAAAAGCTTGTTGTTTCATCCAGCGCAATGCTAGAAAAAGAAGCAAAGCGAAAAAAGAGAGATAGCGCCTCAGCGCTCGGCATTCAGTATGTACTTTCGCCGCTCACTCGCTCACTCGAAAAATAGTGTGCGGAAATTTCATAAAAAGTGTTCCAGGAAATACGTGTTTTTCAGTAAGCCTTACAAGTTTGTAAAATAAATATTAGTCATTTAGAATCTCCATAAGATTTGCAAGGTTTCTATGACAATATTTTCTTTACTTTTACAATTTATGAGTACATTATGAACGGCCAAAGTTCAGGTAAAATTTATGCTAAAAGCAGGTTTTTGGAAGCTTATACTGAATTTGTTTCTCAAAATTTAGATTTTTAGTTTCTATAGAAACCTAGATATAGTGCACAAGATACCTTTTAGTCCAAAAGTTTAAAAGAAAGGTCGGTTACAACGGCATAATCACGTACGAGCGTTTGTATGAAAAGTGAGCCGGGTTGACCGCTCTTAAGCAGGTGACTTTATGAAGAAAAAGGAAAAGTGGGGCAAAAGATCTTGTGATGTTTTTTTTTAACATTGACATTAAAATGAGATGGGATATCAACCTTGTGGAACAAAAACAAACTATTACAAAAATAAAATGTATCGTCAATACAGTTACAATTTTATATTATTGATACTATGTTAATCCAATATTTATTTGACAGTACCTTTAAAATAACGAATAATAAAAACACTAGGGTACACCGACAGGGATGAGCCTACGCAAATCCATTTTATGTACTTTTTATTTTAAATTAAGCAAAATGAAGATATAAAACGATATTGTAGGCGGAACTTGTGAATTAATCCTACAAGTTGAATTGAATTGAATCCTATTTTTACGAGCTTTAGGTCTAGTAGCAATCATTTAAAAAAAGTGTAGGTAGGGTTATCCCTACCTACACCTTTTCATATGATTCAAAATTACTAGAGCGCTGATTCACCATCTTCAAGTAAAGCTGAGATTAGTTTCTGCCAATACAACATTTATTGGCAAGTAAAAGTATCCAATAGTTCGTACAAAGGTCACAAACTTCGTATTGAATCTATTTCTATCACTGCTAATCGTATCTAGTTCGTATTTAATATATATTTATATCACTGCTAATCGAAGGTATCTCTGACGTTTCTGATCACGTTACTTATTGTTGACTTCATTGAATTATAATTCCCATAGGCACCATTTTCTGTTTTTATAGCGTTAGCGATTGTAGATGATAAAAACATGTGCATTTAAATTGAGACCGGAATAAAAAATGGTAAAATAAATAATTAGTCTCTTTTAAATAGTTTTATTAGATAAAAAAAGTCTTTAGAAATTCATATTGAATAATTTTGATATCTCTGCTTCATGTTGAGATTCTTTGCAAATTTCAAATAGAGAAGAAATGCAAGAGTCTGATCACGATCCTTGGCTCTTTATTATGCGCATGAATAATCTGTTTCCATTAATGATTTATATATGATAAAGCACCCGGAGGAATCCACGATATCATTTATAGAATATGATATAACATGAGTTATAAGATATTTTTGTACTAATTTATTATCTTGGTTTGTTTCCTGACTCTATATTGTAAGTACTTTTTTAGTTCTGATACAATTAGTTCCTTCCTCTGCTATGTTTTTTGATAACTTTTATATGTTGGAACTATTATAAAAACTATTATAATGTTGGATGGATAAGAGATTTGCAATACTTGTTTGTCTCGATAACAAAAAATAGTACCTATCGCGGAAGTTCCGATAAAAAGAAAGCATAATAAATGAGTCTTAGCACAGAGAACTTTAATAGTATCAGTTTTTTTTTCTTTTTTCCAGTGAGATCAGGGTTGACCACACCCGTTCTCAAGCTTTAAATCTTACCCGCCAGAAAAACTTGATACGAACACATCATTCATTCATTAACATCAATTGCTTTCCATGAAAGGGATTTATTCCATTGAGGGCAACAAAAAGTTGCCGCGTAATAAAGACATCAACAGAAGCCTGCGGTGCTAATGCATATAAACATTTTTTGTCCCTTTTCAACTTTGTAAATTACAGTTTGGTATTACAGCTATAAAATGACAGCTTGCTTAGTTTTGTTTGTATGATGAATGATTTACGACTAAAAGATGTATGTTCTGCATCTTAATAGAGGCTTATGGCTCAAACGGCTGTTATGTAGATCTATTTACTCAAATTTTGTTTATTAGTAAATTTTATGTGTTGCTGGGTTTCCAAAATATACGATATTTTCTTATTGTGACGAGAGTGACAGGAATACAACATTGTCTTTTTGCAAATATGGCACAATTTTATGTGAAGTAACGAAAATGTTCAATAGTCTTATGAGACTCTGTAAAAATCATAGAGTAGGTATCATATTAATCTATATTGATATGATCTATATTGATGTGATAAAAAAATTATCGTAAAAATTTAAACACCTATTTTTTAATTATTTTATTGTAGGCATTAATAAACGATAATTATGAAAACCATGAATACCAAAGTGAACGAGCTGTTTTAATTTCCCGACATTTTATCTACAGAATTCCAGAGAATCTTTCTAAATAAATGTATTTTAAGCAGCGAAATAAAAATCGCTGTTTAAATATTGTCATTATACGCTGACCTTAGCCATCCGGTCCACTAAGTGCGGTAGTCCATTAATGTCGTCCTCGCATTTTACGACCGGCATCTTTAAGGATCCGTACTTGGGAAACACTTTGTCAGTTTCTAGTTGGTGTTAACATAAAACGTATGTTTCTAGGTATTTATGCGTCGAATCTCCTCAATCGAAATTGTGTTCAATTGTTTTTCATAACAAACCTACTCATACTCACTCGTTTTGAAGGTGGGCGTTGAGTCTGCTTCACAGTTTATAACTTCTGCAGTTTCATCGTTTTACTTTGATATTATTGTGCACCTTGTGCTTTTGTTCTGAATAAAATTTTTATTTACTTTTTTTTTTATGAGTTTATTCGATATACAAGGGTTCGAAACCAGTAAGCTTTGTAATAGCATCGATGGGCTTGTAACTTGTCACGTGGAATGACCTGTCATGGAATTTTAACTTCTGAAAAATGTGGGCATGTTCCAGATAATATTGTGTTTGGAAATATTATCTCTAATTATTCTCTATCTATCTATCTATCTATTTAATTTTTGAAATATCTGGATAGATTAAAAGACAAGGAACTTAAACCAACTTGTGACTGAGTCAAATTTGTATGAGTATTCGTATTTTTTCGAACCTAATCTCATTCTTTTGCTATAATATTTTATAAATCCCAACTTCCCTAACATTATAATTGCGAAAGTAATTGTTTGTCTATCTGTATGTCATGTTTTCACGCCTTTACCACTGAACCGATTTTGATGAAATTTGGTACAGAGATAAACTAGACCTTGGGAAAGGACATTTTGTTTTGATTCCACGCGTGAGAAGCCGCAGGGAGCAGCTAAGAATATAATTATTAAAATTAATGCGGGAGCCTAGCGCGTTGAAGTCTTTTCTTTCGTGATTTAGTGTAAAGAACTTTAATAAATTAGTTAGTTGTGAATCTTTCTCTTAATAAATTACTGATTTTAGTCTGTTACTATTAGAATGTCTTCATCTTGCTTATCATAAAAAAAATGTTATAATTGTATGTTTAACTTGACCTTTTTAAAAAAGTAGATTAAATGATGAAGTTTAGAAATATTGAATCTTATCACAAAGTCATTAGACGCATTATTACAAATTGGAATCATCTCTGTTATTAGTTGGAACTGGTATCGCTTCCGGTAGGATGTTGCTCCATTTCATTCATTTGCCTAACGTTGATTGCAATAGATATTGCGAAATCAATCGAAGCATGAGTGGTACAGTCGAAATCAGAAGTGACTTATGTTGCAAATGTTAAAACAAATTTTTTCCTAAGATTTTTAAAGATATTTTATAAATAAATATTTAGAGCAAATACCATACAAGAATGTGAATGTAAAGATGACTGCCTGATTGCATTTTTTATTGGTTTGATTAAAATTTTTTTTTTTACTATTTACTGTTTTATAAGTTCAGTAAAAAAATTAACTTATACTATATAAGTACCTGGAAATCTTAAACAAGCCAGTCATATGACTACAATATTACATAAACATTTAAACAAAACTAAATTAAAAAAAAAAATATTTAACTGAAATTATCAAGAAACATATTCAAATTCAAAAGTATCAATCGCAAATGTTAGACATAGCTATTTAACATACTAATCTCTGATTGTTAACATGACGGTTCAAACGACCCCGCTACTTATTCACCTCAAGCTATTCTGATCTTTGTCTTATCATTACAAAGCCTATATTACCATGATAGGAATATAAAAATCGTGCTTACAGTAGCCGAAATCAAGGGTCACAGAGATCAAGCATGATCGAAAACTGATACAAAAGATAGAACGAAGTATGCGTAAATGAGAAACTCGTATTAGTGGCGTAAGAACGAATTTGGCTTTACACAGTTACACTCCGGGACAATTTTATTAGGCAAGTATCACAAATTAATTAAGTAATAATATCGCTAATAAGAATTTGACTGTAATCTCTTTTATGCTATCTTTACGCTACTTTTTATAGCTTTTAGCTTATTTAAAAGTTTATAGCTTCCGTTCGCGGCTTGTTCTGCTTTGTATCAACAGACAAATCTTTATCGATTCTGATATGACTGTATTAAGATTTAACTGATGCACTGACAGGGTAAAATAAAACTTATATTTTAAACATGACAAATTAAATGAAAAATCTTACTAAAAGTTTTACGGCTTCTTTCTTTTTAGTGTGGTTTAACACTATAATCAAAAATATCTATGACAAATTAAGTTATAAACTTTCATGACTACTCATGTACCTACAAGTGGTTACTTATATATTGTATGAATACTCGTACATGTTTTAACTTTATACTTAGGTATCCATTAAAAATGTCGTAATTTAGATAGGTAGTCTGTTCATCGCAATAACGTGATTAACTCATCTAAGTTTTATAGTTTATTTAAACCCATTATTTTTTATCCTCGCAAGTGAAGTTACATTACTGATACTATACAATTTTATCTTTCTTTGATAGTACCTATATTTCCTCTTCAAATGCATTATATGAATAAAATATCAAGTCTTTTTTATTTCATTTCCTTTGTGATATATTTTTGTTCTCGTAAGTGTATTACTAAAACAATGGATGTTCTAAGGCCTCGCACTGCATACATCGCATACCTTAATTCGCTATCGTGATGGAACATGTGGTTGCATTCATGGAGATTTAGATTAGAATAATGAGCTGGTTTTCATTCATTTCAATAAGGTGATGATTTTACGATACATTAAAATTTTGCTAGAAATTGATTGAAATACAATTAAAATATCTTACGAAATTCAATATGGTTATGATTTTATTTAAATGTAATGTAACAAGTATGGTAAAAAACTTTATATTCATTTTAAGCTTTTATTGAGGGTGTGTGTTTATCCAATCGCATTTTCAATTACCAAAAGCTTATCAAAATCAATACACGATTGCCCACTTACAGCTTTCATTCCATTTCGGCACATGCCTAATTAATTTAAGACACCCAAATACCGTTCAATGCTATCTTGAATAAATTGACCTTTCGAAAATTTCAGTCAACAGATTGGTTCAGTGAAAGTTTCTTAATACGAAAACACGTTGAATCTAGAAATTATTTATGGGTCGCGACTTGATCCAAATATTGCTGTGAAATGCCGATGTACTTTTAATAATAACAGTCATTCATAATTTTTAATTACGATTGTCAAAATTATGCATATACATCTGTCGAAAAAAAGGAAATGTATGTAGCTCTGACTTGCATTACTTTATACTGAATGGTCAAAAATTATTAAAATTATACGTTTGTTAAATTTAAAAAGTTTCGCCAAAAAATTTACTATGAAAAATATTTATTGTTATTGTTTTGATTAATTTAATATGATGAAATGCTCACTGAAAAATAAAACCTTTTCAATAACCTATATCTCCTATTGCAGAGTAATATCTCCTTTCTCTCTTCACATATTATCTTGGCCCATTCCAATTTGGGCCATGTAGAGTCAATATTTAAATAGTGCACTTTAATTGAGACACCCTATACAAAAATGTCCTAGGTCTCATCTTTCAGTGTCTTTGGTCGCGTTCTAAAAAGTCACTTTAACCGTACATCTGAATACTTGGTGTAACATCAAACGAGCCATTAAAATTATCTGCTGGATATGTCAGCTCTAATCAGCTCAGTAAGGCTCCACTACACAGGGACAGGATTCCTCGATGTTTCGGATCATCGAAGCGTGCATGTAACTGGACTCGTCTGTTGCGTAATAAGGGCTCCGGTTGCAGCGAAGATGATCTGATGATTATCATTTTGATAGTGAAAAATCTGGGTATTATTTTTATTTGTATTTAACTCTTACATAACCACGTAAGTTTTCATTTAACAATTACTTAGTAATTTAAACAAACTAAGTTTAAATACAATGAAAAGTATTTATATGTACTTTCTCCTAAGATACACCTTTTCAAAGACAAAAGAAAACTCTTAATATCTTAGGTTTTCATTATACATATATATAATATATATATGCAAAGCGATATTATTGCTGAATTTATTGTGTGTAAAGGAAATATAGTAATTCGTTTTTTTCCGTGATTTCTATACGTATCTGTCTATAATGTCACTCCATAAACAAAACTAATATTCTTTATGACGCCCCTTTGGACCTCGCGCGTACAAATATGTAACGTCCATAACGCCTCGTGTGAATACGCCTTTACCCTACCTCGCACAATAAATAAGCGTCTCTTTGAACTCACCGCTTCTTAAATTAAGGCACTTCGCTCATTCGGGGCCAATTAAGCGAGAAAAGTATCGCATTCAAGAAAAACTCAATGCTGCAGTATAAGGCCTCATCAAAATTGTTTACTTTCATTGTTTCACTATATTCGTCATGATACTGCTTTTTTGACATTAATTGCGACGTGCTAAATATTATTTGATGCTCCTTCAAGGTGTTCGGATTAATTGTCAAGGAATTTCAATGGGTTCTTCTCAAAAGTTTCCTCATATAGTGCTAATAATTCTCTCTCTTTTCTTTGTATTGGATTTACCTGCAACAAACAAATACACAAATTGAATATAAATACACTAATTAAGTTGTAATTTTGAGTATCAATATGAGTTTAACAGCCGATTATGTTGAATATTAATTTGAGGCCGAAATTCGTGTTTGATAAAATGAAATGTTATTTTTATTTTTTTAAGCTCAAAACTTGTAAATATGAGTCCAGTCATCGTGGGTGGTATAAAGATGGTCAATTGAATAAAACCAAATAGGATGTAGAACCTTGAAGTTCTCTGTAAAATCATCAAAAAGGTATAAAACCTATAATCTTAAAATGTTGCAAATGAGGTACATTTGTAGCATTCCAACTCATTCCCCGATGTAAAATGCATCCTTACTTTTGGATAATTATTATTATTGCAGTATAAGATAACGTTATTTCGTTTTTTAGTTTTAAATACATTAATAAATGTATGTGCCTACTTGAGGATACAATACCCTAAAAAAATATATAAAAAATAACTATATATTAAAAAAAAAAAAAAAAACTACTCGATCCACAACTCTGACGTCACAGTCCATTCGCGAGTCAAAGCCCCGTGTGAAGAGACAGCTGATTCGATTCGATCGAGATACCTTACATTATCACCACTTAACAACTACCTCTCTCTAAAACCTTATAACCATAACGATAGAGATGAGAACTGTGTATTTAAAGGTAAAGTTAAGTTGGTTTTATTACGTGTCTCATCTCCATCGGATCAAAGTCTTAATGCGTGTGGCGTGAGAATTAATTTTGTGGTGTAATGACCTTCACGTTACATCAATCTGTGACATCTTTGTGGGAAAATTGTACTAAAGTACTTGATCTAGTTTATTTATGTATCTTACGAGTACTACGATGCACTACGATTACGAAATATACTTGTATAAAGGGTTTGTACCAAAATGTAATAGTAATTATGAATTTTTAGTTATGTACCTAAGTACAGTAAAATACTTTTAGATTAAACATAGGCTTGATGATTAGGTAATTGATAAATGTAGAGGGAAAAATCGTTTTTACATAATATATTCATAATACAAAGAAATAAATTAAGGTGATTTATGTCACCCAGACAAAGACACTTAAAACTCGAAAGTAAACATTGTAATTTATATACTTTTCATTTCAAAACGAAAGTATTAAACGGGACTCATCTTTACAATCGCAACAATTAAACCTCTTTCCGTTTAGTGATCATAAATTGAGACATTTTGGAAAAAGCATAAAGTTTTTCCCGTTAAGGTCCTTACAAATTAATATCTTATTTTTAGTTGATAGCGGTAAGAAAAACTATTAAACTTCTGCCAGAACATAAACGTATTCCAAGTCATTTAAAAGAAAGCTCTGAGATCTGATAATATGTTGTTTAAATACCTCCTGACACAGTGTAAACATTCAACATCTAAAATAAAAATATAAATAAGGTGATAAATATAAATGGCTGGTAGACATACAGAGATCAGCGATTATAAACAAACGAACCTTCCCCTTTATATTAATATAGATATACAATTGATTATAAATATAACCACAAGCTCTATATCTTGTATTGAAAAGGCACCGCAATTCAGTAAAATTGAATAACCTACAACGGTACTGCATTACACTCCTAACTGTCTTAGGGTAACCACAATAGTGTTATTTACACCTTGGATTGATTTTATTACTCAAATTGAAGAATTGTTGTAAATTATACAGTGGAGGGTAGTCAGCTGTATCACTTTGTATAAATGGTAACTAAAATGTTCTTTCAATGTTATTTGTTATTTTAAAACCTTATATGCTTGAACATTGTCTGCTAAAGGTTACAAAGTTATATTATATTTTCGAGCACATCTTGTTCTTGGTTATCAGAACAAAAGACTTTCGTCGGAAGAAACTTAAGCACAGTAACTTTCCAGTTTTTTTGCCACTTTTTTTAGGCTTTACTTTATTTATCAACTTCTCTGTGATTTCTATAAATCTAGATAAGTATACTTACTGAATGACATTTACGTTTGGCAAGAAAACTTCCATCATCTTATCCGATATTCGCTCAAATGAATCGAAGATTATATTAGTTTATATCAGTGATCTAAAGTGAAATTTTAACCTGTCACTTAACCAACGGAAGCACAAACTCATACAGCGATACCACGGTGACAGTATCGTCTAGCTGCCAACGGAACCACTTTTGATTTTGAAATGTATTTATCTATAAAGATTCATGCAATAGTACTAGTATTTCAGAGGCACAAAACATTTGGGGGCATAGACTTTAGATTCATCTATAGAAAATCAAAAGCATCATTTTAAAACCGGGCTTAGATAATAATTTTTCGGCCCTTGAAACCAAAAAACTAACATTTCTTTATTGAATCACTACATAATAATTTATAATTTTACGGGATGTAGACTCAGATTCGATTTGATCTAGATTACCATGTCAAAAAGACTCATAGGTTTCATTTAAATCGATTACCAGTCACTGGTTAATGTTTGACTTTATAGCCACCATGAAATTATTTACTAGATACATTAGAATACACTTAACTATTTTAGCATTAAACTTATAGGTACTATAATTTTATAGTGAACTTCTTTAATCATAGTTAGGGGTACATTGATTTTATTATCCACTTTATACAAGTCTTACGACATAAACTTTATGTTGTTTATTTATTTCAAAGCAAACTATATGTTATAACTATATGTTATAAAATCTTTATTTTGTCACTGCAGATAGGAAAACACATTACATAAGAAAATGAAAAGAAACAAGAAAAAGAGCCACTACTCAGCGTGATGCTCGGCGTCATTTGTTTAGATCACATTTTACCAATTTATCGTCACTTCAATTAAATGAAATATGTTATATACACCATAAATAGTTTATTATGCTTTAATTACTTGTTGTTCAAATGATTCTAACCTGACAATAGAAAACTCACCGAGGTCAAAACAATTTGTTCACGAAGCAACACAATTAATCATCCACACATTTCATTATTCATTCACATAGCGTTTTATTTATTGCAGCCATCGATATACGATACATCAAAAGTGAGCCACCACTGTGGTGGCTCACTTTTGATGTATCGTATATTTTACTTATTTGTGCCTGTAGTGTCCTAGCTGTTCTAACTGTCTAGCTGCAAGTGACATTATTCTGTGGCATAGAAGCAAATTTTACGATGCGCTAAATTAAATCATTATAAGTATATTCATTTGATGGCTGCAATAAATAAAACGCTATGTGAATGAATAATGAAATGTGTGGATGATTAATTGTGTTGCTTCGTGAACAAATTGTTTTGACCTCGGTGAGTTTTCTATTGTCAGGTTAGAATCATTTGAACAACAAGTAATTAAAGCATAATAAACTATTTATGGTGTATATAACATATTTCATTTAATTGAAGTGACGATAAATTGGTAAAATGTGATCTAAACAAATGACGCCGAGCATCACGCTGAGTAGTGGCTATTTTTCTTGTTTCTTTTCATTTTCTTATGTAATGTGTTTTCCTATCTGCAGTGACAAAATAAAGATTTTATAACATATAGTTATAACATATAGTTTGGTTTGAAATAAATAAACAACATAAAGTTTATGTCGTAAGACTTGTATAAAGTGGATAATAAAATCAATGTACCCCTAACTATGATTAAAGAAGTTCACTATAAAATTATAGTACTATAAGTTTAATGCTAAAATAGTTAAGTGTATTCTAATGTATCTAGTAAATAATTTCATGGTGGCTATAAAGTCAAACATTAACATTTATTGAAGTTATAAACTGAAAGAACATATTAAAAAGGTGTTGACTTACCACCTAATTATTTTAATTTGTAAGCTGGAAACTCGAATAAAGATTCACATCTTCGTGTAATCGAATATCAAAAGGACATATAAAGATAGAATCACACATCACTCTTCCACGAACATCCTCCGACAACCAGTTTGAGTTCCCACGAACTGTATCAAAAGCACAAATAAATAGGAAACCTCACAAGTAAGGCCGTGTCACTAAACAACAGTTTTTAGAGTAAAATGAGCTTTATTTAATTCTATTTAGATTCAAAGTTCGTAGACAAAAAGCTTTTTATACCTTTACCTACCTTTAGATTTTGAAATTTTTCTACCTTATCCTTTTTTTACTTTTGAGATACAACCAATTGGTTTCGTTTTTGAGGAGTGCTTTGTTCAAAGAGGTAAAATTATGCTTAAAATAGTGATCGCTTTACAAATCTCAGTAAATACCAGTAGCGCTGTATTTAGACAACGAAAATGATAAATCAAGTGATGTTACTATTCATCTTTATGGAAAACTATCAAAGAGTAGACAAGTGAACTCAAGTTTAAAAATATTCGTAAACTATTTTTAAATAGTATTAAACTTGTAATCTATGGCAGGAAATCTGATACACTTGACCAAAACCGCCTGCGGGTGGTCGGCATGTTAGTCCCCACTGATTAATAAGAGCAATGATCACGGATACTCTTTATACGGACAGACAGATGAGCTTACTATAATTATGTAAACATATCATGAACGTTAGTTAGAAAAAGACTGTTCTCACAGATTTTACAAGAAAGTAGGACACTATAATTATGTATACATATTATGAACCGTTAGAAAAAGACTGTCCCCACAGATTTTACAAGAAAATAGGATCTTATTCTCTCGCGATCACAATTCATGTTCAGAAGACATGAACACAAGATTTTATTGAACTACTTAGTATCCACCCGCGGCTGCGCTTGCATGGTATTTACCTGAATAAAAGCCTAGCCTATGTGTTATCGCGGTCATTAACTATGTATATTCTAAAAGCCAAATTCGTTTCGTAGTTTTTACATAAATGTGTAACAAATATCCATTTATCCTCACAAACTAACATAAATAGGAAGTAGGATAGTACCATTTACCTTCATTATTCGGCTATGTTCCTACAGAGAGTCTGCTTGCTACCATGGGTATTGTCACCAAATAGTCAGGATGTAAATAAGGTACGAGTAAATAGCCACAGTTGGCCACTTGCTCATACGAACGAACGAACGCACGAACGAATAAAGGAAAAGTTAATAACGTAATAAAAACCCACATCAATGAACTTCTAAAAAATTTACTCAAGAGGATAAAAGTAGCATCGAAAGTCATTCGTTCTGGCAGTGAATTTCTTATTTTTATGTCATGTTGTTTAGATAGGTATTTTATTATTTTAATTTTTATATACTAACTAGCTGCGCCCCGCGGTGTTACCCGCGGTGAATAGTACCCGTTCCCGTAGGAATACCGAGATCAAAAGTAGCCTATTCCTTAATCCAGGGTATAAGCAATTCTGGTACCAAATTTCATTCAAATCCGTCCAGCCGTTTGATAGTGATCCTTCACGATCAAACGGCTGGACGGATTTGAAAAAAACATGTAAAAAACACACTTACACACAAACTTTCACCTTTATATTAGTGTTATGTGATAATCGCAATGATAATGTAAACAGTAACTGATGCTACAGGTAGTTACTGGGGGCAGGTGTCGATATATATGATGTCTATCAAAGTCAAATTAAACGTTATAGTGAATTGAGCAATAACCTCGGTTTATGAAGATGAAGATATTCCATAAAGTTATGGTTTCCTGTCAATTACTACCGGCATATTACAACCGTAAATAGATAAATTTTAATTTTATTATTGTAGGTATACATAGATATGGTGTAAAATGTCTGGTACGAGTAAGTACATATTTTTATGTATGAGTTCGGTTTGATTCCCACGACTGAACATTTCAACTGTACAGGTTCTCAACTTCTCATATTTAGGGTATTTTGAAATCGTCTCTTTACCATATACGTGCAAATTAGTATTGATAGAGTTGCACTAAACTATTAACAACTTGAATTGATACTATTGAAGGGTAGCTTTTATATCTTTAGCGGTAATAATATGAGTTTTTCATGAATTAAAGTGTGGCAAATACAATTAGACATACAGAATGCGCATTACTGATGTCATATAATGATAACCGTTTTTCAGGAAACCATAACTTTAAGTTTATGAAGATCGCATAAAGCAGAAGTATACAGCCATAATTAAAATTCTTAATAACATTCAATATTACTTTACGATGTGTTACATTAGTTATAAAACGTTGTAATAACTAGTTTTTGACTTGTAATTAAGTCTCAAGTGATTTCCAATATCCTTCTTAACGCTACTGAAATAATTGACGAGATAATTAAAAATTAATATAATAAATTCATTTATTGAGTGGGCGTTGAGGGAATTGGATTTAGGTGCGAAATTCCATTTAAATGAATGATGATAGAACGGTGAGAATGATAAACGATGCACATTCACATTCTAATTATATCCAGTAAAATAGTTAACTTACTACTCAGCGCTAAATAGGTTTAAAATTTGGTGTTTATTAATAAAATTTCATAAAGCAACAATGATGAAAATGAGCCACCTCCTGACTTTGCAAATCATATGACCAGCTTCGATATCGTAGTTAAAAAGTGCTCGTGCTCGGGAAACCTTTGCCCAGCAGTGAGACACACCAGGTTAACAAAAAAAAATGGCACTTGCATTGATAAACCATACAGTGAATAGGTACAGATATTAGCCAAGGCCTGACTTTTCTTATCACTTAAATCTAGAAAGTAGGACATCATCTTCATGACTGATTCATGATGTCTTGAATATAATACAGATTATAATGCATTTGTCATGTGCAAGTCCCGGAAACACTGCCAAAACTGAGATATAAAACAGACTGGCGATAAAAAATGCTTTGAATTTATAGTACCTGGTTAGAATTTTACTGCGTCAGTGGGCAGATATAGCAGTTGTTAAAATTTATTTTGCAAGGATATGCAGTTATGAATAGCTTTAGTTCAGACAGTGTCTTACATTTTTTGTTTGCTTCAATTTAAAATTATAAAAGTGTCTGAAAGAACTAACAATAAAAAAATCTATTTTTAGTTATTTGGTTGAAGAATAATGGAAAATTGGATAATGACATAATATCAATGAATATCTCTACTAAATACAGCGCTTCAAGTTTTATAAAACAATATGCTTAAATAGACATAATTACTTATTCCAGAGTTAGCATCCTAATACAATGCCATGGTTGGTTTTCGAAAACCCAAAAACTGAATGAAATCTAGGGAAACTTATATGTACAATAAAATATAATAATAATATCTATATTATATCTATATTTACTATAGAAGAAAGTTCAGGATGTCATAACTCCTTACACAAAGTTGCAATTATAGACAGACCATCTAAAGAAAATATGACAACTAAAATGTAACATGAAAGCCAATCGAACCTTGCTAGTTCCAACATTGTTTGTAAAAACGATTAAAAGCCTGACCACTTTTCTACACCCTTATATAGGTCTATAATACATAAGTAATGTTAGTTTGACGGGATATCTTTGCTTTTAGGGCTTTAGAAGAATTATAAATATCAAGAAGTTAAGATGACTTTTTATTGGGTGAAAATGACTGTGGAAAGTAACCTTTAAACTGATTTTGACTAGTCAACTTTTAATGTGTAGAACTATTTACTCTATAAAAAACAATAGAAAATTAATGAACCGCTATAATTGTTTAACTATTTAATCTCCAATGTAAAGTTTAAGTTAATGATCATTCAATAAAACTGTGCATTAGCTAGTCGTAAACGTTCCCTATTGTTCCAAGTATCTTGTTAACGTTGTGATAAATGGATCTCTTTAAGATGTTATATCTAAAAGCAATTTTGATTGTATCGGTAAATGTTTATAAAAGTATCACGAGTTTTGAGTTCTTAGGGTCATAGTTCAAGTGGTAGCATGCAATACAGTTGTGTTATAATTTTTATGGCACGATACTTTTTAGCCTATGTCATACAGAGGTTTTTAGAATATCAGAAAATAAAATTTTGGATCCAATATTATTATTTTGTCAAGCCAAACTTAAACGAATTTTATATCAATTTTGGTTATCTTAGTACAAAATAACAGTTACGCGAAAAGTTATTCTAGATCTTCTAGTTTTTTCGGGTCAAAACAATTATGGTAATTTAATGTTAAATTACTTGTCATGAAGATCTCATCAGTTTTAAATTCCTTTGCAAAGCGAAAGTAAAAGTGAGAATGGAAAGCGTTCCGAAGATAACAATGAACCAATCTTCATCAGGTGTTCTTAGACAAGGCCGTCAGAGGAACCCGCTGGTCAAACTGTGCCCTATTATGAAATCACGGATAAAAATCAGCCGTAGAATGCCCATTGCTATAAGTGTTCGATATAAACACAGAGGCTAGTTTGCACGGACTGTGGCAGTCTCTGAGCCACTTGAAAATCTGATTCGTCGCTATTATGTTGTAGGTATCATTATTAAAAGGCACTGCAGAAAAAAGATCTCCACTCCTACGTCTACTATGTTTATTAATAGAATGTATTTTGATGAAAGAAATAGTATTAATAAATGGTTAGGCATTTTTAAGTAAGATCAAGTGATTTAAAATCACGTTGCTTATTTTTAAATTAAATATCATCGTTATAAAACAATAGCTATTACTTAGGATAGTAAAAATAGTTTATTTTAATGTGTCTTTAGCATCGGTTTCACGGTAACTTAAGCATGTTTCGAAACATTTCTTCTCCGCCTACGAAACTAGAGCGCGCTCCTGACATACGACGCAAAAACGCACGCCATAGTTATTAAGCAATTGTAATTAGTAGGTGAAGCAATGCTCGTGTCTTTAGGATCAATATCAGACATTGTTCTATAGCTTCTGGTTATTAAAAGACGGTCACCGAAATATTACAGCCGTATCATCAAAATTGATCTATACTTTATCAAAGTCACGTCACATGATGGTAACTTTCAGTACCTTGAAGTAGGAAAGGAGCAGAGCCTTCATTATAATTCACATATAATTAAAGCAAATTTGAGTTAATGTTTATACAGTTAAAGTCATTAAACTCACACTCAATGCTCAGAACAAAGACACAAATCACTAGTGGCCATCACCCTTAATTAGTAACCCAACGCATCATACATTGACATCTGAACGAAGTCTCGATATTCATATATAATCAGTCGAATATTATATGTGTTCTTTATAACGTTTTATAGTATGATATCCAATATTCATATTCCGGCGTAATGTAACGGCAACAGTACATTGGACAACATATCTTGACTCATCAAGGCAAGTCCGAGGTGAAGGTTCTATCCCTTGACCACTCCCAGCAGCCTTGCTTTCGATTCGGAGCAGGATCGTTGAGCATGATTGGTATCGAAACGATAACTGATCTCTTCCTATGACTCATGTGTTGCGCAAAAATGCGGATCATTTTGATCATAAAATTATAACAGAGGTCAGTCAGCTCTGTCAAATGTACTGTGATGCTATTCGAAAGTCCGAAACTAGTGCTTAAAATGTACCAAAATTTGCTGTATTAGTAAATTGGTCGACCAGTATAATCAAACTGGTCGATGCATTGTAGTAGGTAAAAAGTAATACTATAATAATTGAATGTAGTAGCAGAATTATGGCAAATAAAGAGGAGGGTTAAGGCAATGGTCACTTCACGCATGTATTACGTTATATACCAACTTCATTGTAAGTTATATACCGCCTTTAGGCGGCCTAAAAACTCCGTCACCAGAGTTGGCCACTTGCTCATACGACGAACGAACATTGTAAGTATATTATTTGACGTGCTTCAAACCATTCTTAATTATGTCGAATTTTTAGAAACTTCTTAGAAACAGTAACAATTAGTATCTCTTTACAATTTTTCCATCAAATTTTTCAATGAGTCACATCAGTTGAGATAATTATAACACGTTAGTTAGACCAATAAATAGCTTACGCTGTATTTGATTTGAGAGCTCGCTCGTAAGGTCGATGCGCTAAAGGGATTAAGGTTAATAACTGTCCTCATGCCGTTCAATATTATCGATACATTTGTTAAATCTTTCTTAGAATACAAAACTGGCTTCGTATCTTCATGGTAATCTTACAGATGTGCTCTAGGGGGACTTCACGCTGGAGTATGTAAATTAAATATATTTGGTTGGAGATGACTTAAGTATTTCTTAAGTCATGTTCATTGTGAAGACTTCATGTAGTTTTCCAATGTATATTAAATTAATTATGATGGTAAATGTGTCTCAAAATTAATTAATATCGCCTATCCAAAATAAATAAAAATCCAAATTGTAGCTTAGCCTAATGATTCTGCATGTTAAAGTCTAATAAAAAAATACGTACTCTAGGCAAAAACAATCAACTACTAAAATCCTAAAATCTCAATCAAGCTGTGATGTGCGACAAACAACTGTTAGTATGGACAGACCTTAATCATATTTGCTCGCTCAGAAACACATGGTACGTTCGAGATGCGCACGCGCACAGATACCATCACGCCGGAGGGGGCGTTACGAAAACCACTTACCTATCAGATCCCATCGCACACTTATTATTTTGGCTACTCGGTATTCAAATTATAATTGTAATATTTTATTTTTATTTCGATCGAAAGAATGTCAGATTAATTTGGTCTGTCTGGTCCGAGTCGTGATTTTAGACGAGGTATTGCAATTGATCTGTTTTTGTAGATTATTTTATGTTTTAACTTTCGCCATTATTCTTTTTTGCAGTGAGAGTGTCCTAGTGATCACGTAAGCATAAGCATATACATCTAAACCCCATTATTCATACTAATTTGTCAATTTAGCAAAGGTTTAGAAAATGTTTTTTCTTATTCTCAATGAAAAGGAAATGGCAACAGATGCAGCCATCTGAGCTTTAGGAAGCTTCTAAGTTCATCATAAACAAACAAGGTAAGTGTGTTTTGATTAATTATGAGATGAGTGCAAAAACTTGGGACAGACTTTTTAAATTTTGCGTGATTTTTAAGAAAACTTTTGGAAATCAAACTTAGATTTCAATATTATGGATTAGTACCGTTATGCAAAAAAGAGTGCTAACGTAAACACATAAAAAGTTAAAGTTAAACGAATTGTTCATTATCTAGTTTGCTGTTTATATTATGAACCATAAATCGTTCAAATATGATGTGCGATCGTGAAAAGCGGTAAGGCTTAGCTGTTTAACTGTCATCTGTTATAATAAAGCTTATTAAGAGGATGTCTCATTTGTTTTCAAATTATACATTAATAACGTTGTTTATCACTTTAATGTTCTGTCATAACTAATATAAATTATTGTACGCTTAGCGCCATTTCAACCTTTGCATTTACCATTTTCCCTTATCAATTTCTAATAGATGGGAAGATGAAAGAAAAAATGAATTAACACTTTATTGTACACAGAAAAAAACATAAAATACAACTTAATAATAAATATTGTACAAGGGGCGTCCTTATCGCTGAAAGCGATTTCTTCCAAAAAAGAAATATTTTCTCTTTTGTCCAAATTTACCAAATTCAGTAAAATTAATGTAACAAAGAATGTACCTAATTGAACCGATTTAAATGGGTTCTTTTAAAGGTGCATTAATTAAGAGTGTTCTCATGTTTCGTTTATATCAGGCCTCCCTTCTGATTGATGATTTTAAATTTTGATTTAAAAATCTTCTTACTTACATTTTATTTATTTGAAAAGCAGCTGAATGATTGATGCCGTTACGTAATTAAACCGATTGACAAAGAAGGTATTTTCGTTTTTCGCATGGCATTATCTGTACATCTGGACCGTTTTCTGCAACAATAGACCCATTACTGCCATCAAAGCGCCGATTGTAATGTTTTCTTTATTTCAACTTTCAAGGTTATGTTTTGACAGTGTAATTGGTTCTACCACAGACCTCGTTAATCTTGGGCTTTACTATTGTATTGTTTTTGTTTGATGGCTTTTTATGACATAGTATTTAACTATTAACTTTCGTAGTGCTAGTGACGAACTGAGATAGTGCCTCGATTTTTGATCCGAAAGTCGTGGGATTGAATTCCAGCCGTGTCGTGAAATGAAATTAAAAAAAAAAATGCTTTTGTTTCATGCGTGTTCACCATGTGCTAAGAAATGCAAGGAAAAACCGTGAAGTTAATGTTTCCATTGGGTTGAGACTTCTGCAAAATTTTGAAATATACCAAATATTAACATACCTCTGAAAAGATCATTTGAAATATTCAAATGATCATATAAATGGGATACAAGTAGTGCTCATAATTCATTTAATTTGATTTTATTTGATAGCTCTTTCTGGCATAATATTTGCCTATTAACAGCAGAATGATACAAAGGATTATTGATAAAGTTTGTGGTATTGATAATAGCCTTATAAAAGCTCTTTTATAGGTGAATATACCATTCCTTTGCACTTAACTGCACCCACAATTATGACTAGCATTATTTGGTGCAAAAGACACACCCTGACTTGTTATCGTCTAACCTTATGCCTCGTTTACACCGACAAGCCATTTGAACGACGAGACGAACGAGATCTCGAACCGTTGGTTGGTGGCTCATTTTGTAGGTACTTGCTTCTATAAACGTATTTTCATGGTAAAGTTTCTGACGCTTATTAACACTTAGCATTTAGTTTACTAAAGTCGAAGATTTTGAGTTCAAACGAACACGTTAATCGCTGGAACAACCAGTAGGATTTTAAAAGTCTGCATTTTTGATAATGCATTTCTTAAGGAAGGTAAGCGACTAAATGAAATGGCACATAAAACTGCCGGGTAAAGCCATACTAAGATAATACATATTTACGAGATGGTGTTATGATAACCTAAGGCGAAAACACGTTGTCCTAAATGGCTATGATATAATTACAAAAATAGCCTCGCTTAGATCGAAGGTTAAACCAAAACAGGTGATGTATGCGTCTAATTTGTGTCCATATTTGTGTATGTACCCAATATTCCAGTTATTTTGGCAACAATAATATATCTTAAGTAAGTTTTTCTGCTTAAATGTCAAGATCAGAATCCTTGAGGAATAAAATATTTGTCTAGCAATATTATTATGCAAGTACCTACAGTACCTATTTAAAGTTAGTTTACATATTTGACAACATAATTCATTAACGAAATTAATGTAGGTACAAATGTTACAAGTACCAAAATTTAAAATTTTTATAAAACCGTCTTTCGTGAGAAGAGAGCAATTTCTTACAATCTCGAGGTGCATTTCTGTTCATAAGTTCGAAGATCCTCATCAAATACTCAATTTTTATGGGGCTACCTTTGTTGCCCGTTCGTTGTTTTATCATCTTTCAAACAATGAAAGAATCATCAAAATCGGTTCATAATCAACGAAGTTATCAACAACACATAAAAAAGTATACGGTCGAATTGAGAAACCTCCTCCTTTTTTGAAGTCGGTTAAAAAGAGGTTTGTAACTGATTTAACTTTAAAACGTAACTTCAAATAAAATGTGTTCTCATTTGTTAAACAAATGCGTGTAGTATTTTATCGTTTCAACTAGTTCACGCTACCTTAAAAGCTAGTAACTAAAACAAGTACTAAAAGAGAGTGAACACCCAAGCCTCATAGTCCTAATCCTAAGCTTGCGACAGAGTGAATACTCATTGTATGTTAAGCGGCACTTCATCTTTCAAGTCAGGCCTCGCCAATTTATTGGTGGACTCGCCCCTCCAGTGACAAGCCATGATACAAGCAAACTAGAGATCTTAAAATAGCCGGAAATAGAGCAAGCAAAATAGCCGGAAATGTCACCGAGTTTAGCCAACACAAAGGTAAGATAAATTTAACATCTTCAACTACGCGTTTCCCTACCTCAATATTTGGCTAAAAAGCAAAGACAATATAACATAGGTACTTGCCTAAACTTTTTACTTCTGTGAAACTTTTTCGCTGTTTTGACCGTGGTATTCTGTGCTGAGTTTGATAAGCTAGTTATAGCTTGCTATAATAAAAAAAAAAATTCTTGGACATTCTACACAGGGTCATCGAGTCCCAAGCTAAGCAATTTATGCTTGTGTTATGGTAACAAGATAACTGTGTAATACTACTACTATAAATTCATTTTTTGTCTTTAGCCGGACTAGGCCAACTCTACCCTGTGATTGAATTAAACACTGAAGTGTTGTCACGGCGCAGATAACGGTGTTTATGTCTGGAAACACGTACTCATTGACGTGGTTAGATTACCCTGATGTATTTGCCCTCAGGCCAAAGGTTTACAGGGACGCGGAGATTCATTCAGTTTCTCATTGAAAACGGCACAACTATCGAAGCTGTTTATGAATGCAAAGGTCTCCCTTAGTCGATTAATATACGGGAGAATTAAAAAAAAACTATAACCTAGTAAAATGTCGAAAGTTTTGATAAATGCATCGAAAATTATTTTCTTATTGTAATTCAGTTTTTTAAAGTAATATTATAAAGATTTATAAATACAACACGATAGTGCAGGGCGGACAGGAATCTATTTTTAAATATGCTTCCCGTCTTTGCTGATTTTGTTTTGATAAGCAGAGATTAAAAATAATGACTAAACGTATTATTTAATTCGTTGTACCCATTACCTAACAAACCATCAAAGCATTCACAAAAAGCATTGAATAATTTATTTCATTGTTACACTGGCATATTGATGGATAGAAGTCATTTGCTCGATCTTTGCACTAAAAGCATCATCCACATGACCTTTAGAAACAGTTTTAACAACATGTCAATAAGCACGCGTGCCCTACACTAGCATAGTATAATAATAATCAGTACTACAAATATCATTACTTGTTTGTAGTGTCGTTTGAAAATAACGATACCGAAATAAGAAGCAAAATCTGCGTATCGTATCGTATTATTTTGTCTCGTAAAAGCAATCTAGATTCTGGAAAAGCTACAAACCTACATAGAGAAATATGAGATTAATTCTATTACTAAAATAATATCGTAGTGCGTGGATTGTATTTAATCCTAGAACAAGGGCTGCTATTTTGCTTAAAGTGGAATAGTTTTTTGGCTTGCTTAGAATAGTAACAGTTATTTGAGCTACGAAGTTATGGAAAAACACTTTAGGTTTTTTGCTAATAAGTGAAATTGAGTTGAACATCAACTAACTAATCATAATTTAAAAGAGGTGACAGTAGTGGCAATTCTGAGTGTCGCAAAAGCTAAACTAAGCTAACTAAAATTGTTGCCGTCCCTTTCATAGCGATGGGAATAAAAAGGATGGCAATAATTTTAGTTAGCTTAGTTTAGCTTTTGCGACACTCAGAATCGTCCCCAATGGATTGCTATAGGAGTAAAAGCCCAACGCAGCGTTTGCTACTAATTATGAACTACCATGTAAGAGGACGCAGTTCGTAAAAAAATGTTACGGTTGATGCTTATAAGTAGGGTATAAAGTTATACTACTGTTTAGATATACTGCGGCTACACCTAAGGCGCGAGTTGACCTCTGACCCGCGCGCCATCGACACGTGCTGCCGTCTCTGATTGGTCGAGCGACTTGAATCATTCATAGTATATTTATAACTAACTATAGCACGATTCATACTATAATAAAAATCAAAACGTTTGTATGTTCGATCGTTTTAATTAAGGAGGTTTATAATAATGACGATTATGTAAGCGAAGCAGTAACAATTTGAATAGTTTGAGGTGCAAATAAATCTTTGCACATAATACCATGATAGTAAAAACTCAATGTGATTCATGGAGTTTTTCATAAATATAAAACGTTATTTATACCTACTCGATAATAAAGAAGTATTTTGAAACCCTAATGATAATTAGGATTGATGAGTCATAATATAAGTATAATAACAAAGGAAGAAAAGTTTTTTGGTAGAAATGCTCGAAGAATGCAAAGACAAGAGCAAGTGCTAGTTTCGGTACAATAGTCCTATAATACATACCTATCTACTATTATATAGCACGTTTATTTGAGTCTCGTAACTATTCACTGCGACTATAAACAGTATCGATGTACTTTTATGACCACTCCTTAGTGGTTGGAATCTATCTCAATGGCTATTTCGTAGCAGCTTTGTTTGATTTCGGTTTACCGAAAGAGATTTAGCCTGGTTTGGAATTCCTTGATTAAGCTCAAGGAATTATTATGTGTTGGGAGTTACAGAACAAAATGTCACTAGGTAATTAATAAAAATGACAAGGCGACTTCTATTGCTAAATGTATTTTTCTTATATAACTACATAACGTTTTCTTTGTTACCAATATATATCATAAAACAATTCAAAGTTAAAGATGATTCTTAAATTCGCACAAAATATAGACCAATAAGTACAGAAAAAGGCCATAACATTTCGTAGCAAATGTTTATTTACAACTCATTTGCTTAAAAAACATCGTAAACAAAACAACAGCAGCATACCGATTGTTGCGTTAAAATGCTGCGAACAATGTTTTCAAGCCGAAAATGAACTTGCACCTTTGGAAAAAGGTCAATGTCGTCTGCATCTTTCAACAAAAGCTCAGTTTTGTATTGTCATCTTTTATTCTTAGGAGCGATAAACGATCGTTCTTTGTATTTGGGCATCTGAATTAATTTGGTACACGCGCCTACACTTACAAAGAAACTATTGTCGGATTTAGGCCACATTGATTTTGTATTATTCGAATCGAATTGAAATCAAATTGCAATTGTTCTGCCGAAACATTTTAATAATATCGAGACATTTATGAGTGCATTATGTTTGCTGTTGCGTGACTTTCAGAGTCTTTGTCGTGGAGTCATAGTTTTATAGAGCGTGCCCAGTTTTAGTTGTTCTATAACAATCAGCGTATACTACGAACACTTTAGTTAAAATGGCAGCTAAATCATATTTTATTGTCTTTTGTAATTTATAATATGAAAATATTAAAACAAACTTTCCTAAAATAACATGCTAATGGTGTCTCATCAGGAAATTTATATAAGTATCCCGATTTAAAGTAATTACTTCTAATTCAAGCGCTACTAATTTCTGCGTTCTCTTGGCTTTGATCGTGATTTTCTCGGGTTGTTTTAGTTCGTATACTTATATCTTTATCCACGGTTCATACAATAGTCCTGCTATAATACTTTTCCTCTTAGTTAATATCGTAGGAAATGCGATCACGTACGGCCTTCGTCCGCTGCGACAACCGATCGTACAAGCATTGTTCTATGACATTTCAGCCTTGCTAATGACAAGCAATTTTGATTTTGAAATGGAACACATTGGTTTCGATAATGCTTTGAATTGCTCGTACGTTTAGTCGCTCTGTGCCAAAATACTGCACGTTTCCTTGAAACGAATTCATTTAATATCTCCCGATCCATGAACGCTAATGGAAACAATTGCAGTTTATGCTTTGATAATTTGACACGAATAGACAAGATAATTACAAAGTTACTGTCTCGTAAAAACTAAGGACAATAAACCATTCCACAAAATGTTATGTAATTTATAGTTAATGTAGTAATAATATAAGCAATAATAGAGGTAATTATATAGAGAGTTCAAAAGGAAGCCTTGGTCCAGCAGTAGGACCCAGGGATTATTATAATATAAGTAAAAATAATGTATAAGCAAACTTCGGTGACGTTAGCGAAAACAACAAACGTTTTATTCGTACTAGCTTCCAATCATGATATTTTAATACCTTTTCTTTATACGATATAATTAGACATGCCTGATTTGTCATCTCAACTAAAACATCGCAAGAGTATAAGGGCAATGGCTTGTGGAAATAAAGAACGGTGCTAAGCCTTATCTCCTCATCAGGGGTTGTCAAACCGGCTGTCACGCCAGCTGTCAAAAAGTGACAGCGACAGTCGGTGATGTCAACGGCACTGTGACATGCGGACGCCTCTTTAAGATGAGTTTATGATAATGTATGTCATTTTATTGAACATCAATTGGAACTAAGAGGATTTTGTGGTGACGTGTCACGAATTATTTCATGATAATATGAGCTAGATTCATAATTCATCATTTCAAGAAAGTACATTTTTAGACATTTTTGAGGATCTAAAATACCTAAAAGATGCCACATGTTGGTAACACAGTCGTGATCATTATTTTGTGTAATTTAAATTAACATTGAATATTCATTTATGCACACTTTATGATTGGAGGCTAAAAGCCTTTAGTACCAAGATAAAAAGTATGTTCATAAAGATGTTCACAAATGCTCCTTCCAAAAATAAATGCCTATGAACATTTTGGAATGAACACTTTCTAAAGGAAGGAAGCCATCACTCTTTTTGACGAGATCTGACGTCATAGCTTGAAAGTAGAGCTTGAACAACTTAAAAATATTTGTATCCTCGCGGTGGAATGACCACTCGTATATTGCTTAGTATAATTAGTATACAATTTAAGAGAAAGCAGCCTACCGAAAAAGGGTTAGTGTTTAAAGTGTCGCAAGTTTATGAAATCCCGTGGTTTATTTATTATCCGGATCTCCAAAATTGCGTCACATGGTTAGAAGTCACGTGGTTAGAAAAGTGGTCAGAACAAGAGTTAAGCGATGATGGATTTTTTTTTCGGACTTAGTTTTATTTTATCTAGTCAGTGAGACCTTCGTTACTTCAACGGAATATTGCAAAAGCATAAACACCGGGTCAATATAGATTCTATAAATTATGATCTTATTGAATAAAGAAATGTTGAGTAAACGCTACTTTACTTATATATTTTTAGGACGTTTTTACTTGTCAGATTTGTAAAGACGTCAATGAACGGCTTAGATAAGCACCACTTAAATGAAGTGTCGTTTCAGTAATAAGGCTTAATTTGTCTACCTGAGCGACTGGGCAAACGCAGGGGCAAGCCAAAGATTATTGCTCAAATAACTCTTAAACTCCGGAAACAAAGCTCACATAAATCGAACCTATTAAAATTAACATTTATATGCACATTGGGCAACAAATACCGTTTGTAAAGCCATGGTCACACAAAAAAACGGACGCAATATACCATTAGTCTTAAAATGTAGGTACACATAGTTACATTTAACTTAAAGTTGAAAATCATCCTCTAATTTGAACATGATAGAAAATCACCAAAAGTAAACATAAAAGTAAAAAAAAAAAAAATTACCTCAAGTCACACTAATTTAAAACTATTTTGAAATTACATATAATAGATTTCTAAATTTTTGTATCAATGCTACTATACTCAGGGTTGAAATATTGAATGTACAGGTGTAATCAGAAAACGGAAGAAGAGTACCATGTTGTGCCATCCCACGCAATATGGAACGAGGGTAGGAAGAAAAAGTACCTACTACTTGTAACTGTCTTCAAAGTTCCTACCGTACCTAGAGAATACAGTTGATATCCCGATTTGCATTCTATAAGCAATGGTTCTATTAATGTTCAAAATTGACGGTGACCATTTTGTAAAGATCTTTAGTTAAAAATCGGAGTACGTTAATCCAGCTCTAATTAACCATGTAACTAACCGCGTCTCAATCAGAGCCATTAAATAAAAGGAAGTAGAACTGCCACAGTGTGCATTGCTACAGCTGGTTTACTCTACAAATTTGTTTTTATAGATGATGTTCGAGAACACAATAATATCTTAGCTAGTCATGATAATCCATACTATTACTATCACTACTAAAATTATAAATTCGAAAGTAACTCTTTCTGTCTGTTTGTTACGCTTTCACGCCTAAACCACTTAACCGATTTGGATGAAATTTGGTACAGAGGTAGATTAGATCTTAGGAAAGGACATAGGCTACGTTTTGTTCAGGTCTCACGCGTGCGAAACCGCGAATTTGTGCTTAAACAGCTTTATTATATTGTTACACGGCCTTTTTGAAATCAGAATCTTTGGACCAGAAATGCTATTAAATATTGTATGGAATGTCCAAGCTAGAATATAATGTTTATGTCACATAGATTGAACTTCGGTAGCGGCTTCTGAAGATGGTGTTAAGAAATAATTATTCTTCGTCACGCCCCCTCTGATTGGTTTTTGAAAGAGCTCGTAAATCTACATCGATACTTGCGTTCCCATTTGAAATAATAAGTAGATGGGCGTTGTTGCTTAATATATAGGGTGTAATTGATGTATTGTAACGAGATGCATTTTCGTGTTGCCTAGACGGGCTTAGTCATACTTAAATTACCAAAATTGTATCATCATCATCATCTTCAGCTCGGTTTTAACCACTGCTGGCCATAGGCCTCCCTAACTTTGTGCCATCCACTACGGTCATGTCCTGTCGTATCCATTGACGCGCCGCGACTTGAATTACGAGTGCCTATATCGTCGACCCACCTCGCTACCAGTCGCTCAATTTTTTTTATTATCTTTGAATTACTGTTTTCTTTTCCTACTAGATAAGTTAATTGACATTATGACTATATTTTATCCAAGTGGTAGACTCTAAAATACTATGCAGTAACTTTTGAAGGTTTAAACTTGTATAAAAGAATCTCTGCTGGTTTATTTTGTTTTTGACCCCAAATACCACGTAAAAAAACAAATTAAAAGTTTTTTTTTGCAAAACTTTAAGAGACCAATTATCTAAAATTAACCCATAAGGATATTACACTATATTGTTAATAAGATGATACTACAATTAATGGAGAGGTAATAAGAGGTTTAGTTCATTTTTATTAGGTAATCATTATTTTTTGTGCGCCGGTGGCTATATCAAATCGACATTTCATTTTAATACAGTGCGAGTCAGTGCGCCGCAATATGGGACATTCGTCATTTTGTTCGTGAAATTATCAAATTGCAATAAAGCTTGATTTATTGCAACAAAACAAAACACGTTAACAAGAAATACTACCCAAAATGATCGTAATTCTTATTTTCTGTCATATTTTATGGAGTTAACTAGTTATATTTCTAATTTAATTGGATTACCTACCTATACCGAAATATTTGTAATTTTTGGACAAAACAATGTATTGTAAATAGTAAATAATAACTGATTATACCAATACTAACTGCAACCTGAAAACTTTTCCATCTTTTTCAGCTTTTATATAGTATGAAGATGCACACTAGAACGATTCAGCATAATCCATGTTTGTACTAGCAGACCCAAACTGACCAAAACTATCTGTAGATAGAAAAGCTGGACTACTAGTCGCCGCCGCCGAGCTGTCGCTGTCGCCTTTCGCATAGTGTGCGCCTAGGTTAACTTGTCGTCGCGACTGGGCGACTCTGTCGCCAAGTGCGGCAAGCTTTGAACAAAATCGGCCGCAGCCTGGTGTCGCGTCTAGTCACCGAGCTGTCGCTGTCGCCTAGTGTGCACCTAGTATTGGCACGTGGTTGCTACTTGACTTTGATCTTTGAATATACGATAAATAGTAATCTTGCTCAATTTTTACTTCGGCAATCATAATCCTCTATTCGATTACTTGAGAGCGAACGAGGACACGCCGACCTCAGATAACGGAAACCATTGATTCATATCCGTGCTAATATATTGTAGAATTTATGTGATTTTATCTTAGACTAGCTACTCAACCAGGTTTCGCACTTGTTGGAAAGTTCGCAGATCAGATTTTTCACCAAATAATATACTTTAGAGGTACAGTCATGATGCTGTGTGACATGAATTCAACTTTATTTATTCATTTATATAAATGCGTAATGCGCATTATAAATTACCATCAAGTCTTCTGATTTAAAAAAAAATCTTAATATTCTTACACTTTGTTGTTTACTTTTGATGGAGTAAAATGAAATCAAGTCACCGTAAAAAAAAAAACAATTTTCAAAAACGAAACTTACAGGTCTCAAAATGCAGTTATTATTTGACCAACTGCGATTTTCTAAAAAAAAATACGCAAATGAAAATATCTATAGGTAGTTGATCATCAAAACCTAGTAGGTATGTACTATCTCACTAATCCCTTGTAATCTAAACCAGTGTTTAGCCGGCTCGATGGCTCCATGTGAATTCCCACGGGCCTCCGATTGTCTGACGAACAAAACGGAATGTCAAGATGCCCCGAGTTGTGTAACACTGTGGAACTGACCTGACACTTGCATTGAACGTGTGTTCTTGGATACCATGTTCCGTTCTCTATTGTATGATGTGTGGGATTCGTACTAACTCGCCGTTCAAGGGCTGATTCTTCGCTTGATTAGTAATTCAGAACAAACAATATAGGCTATTCTTTATCACTCATCATCATCATCATCTCAGCCATAGGACGCCCACTGTTGGTTATGTCCAACAGTGGACGGCCTCCCTCAGAGATCTTGTTGTTGAAGCGGCCTGCATCCACCGTGTATCACTCATAGTAAACTAATTATTCTACGATGAAGGACTAGCAATCTGTCACGTAGATTTGATCTAGCAAAATATATGCTTGTACGATCGGCCAAGAAAGTAGTCTATCAGTTTTGACAAAAGTTTCTGTGAGATCTAGTAGTCGATAAGGTTTACTTTTCTTGCGAGAATTCGAACCTTAATATGGTATGACGTAAATTATAGTAAAGAGAGCAATTGCCACTTCATAATGTTAAGTGGAAATCGACCTTGTTGTTTCATGACGTTCAAATGAAACTCAACCGTAGGGTGGTAGACCACATTTTTGGTCGATCATACCAAATTATTGTATTCGGACTTGCTTCTGAACCCGATTCTTTATTATCATAAAAAATATGATGAACAAATGCGATCTTCGAATCGAAATTCGAGTTTAATCTAGCGCAAACATTTTGCTTTTTACTCGTAACCAGAATTTGAAAATCTTTGTACACACGAAACGGAAGTACGGTAGCCAAAGGAAAGCGTGCCGTCAATTACATCTAATACGATGCTATTCAAGTACCATGTAATTTGACAAAACACGCGCGCAAATTGTATTAGCGACACAAAATCTCTTTTAGATTACACTAATTTGTCAACATAACTGCTGGTCCATTCATACAATGTCTGTGGGAAACGTTATGAAATTGAAAATGATCATATTTCTTTTAAAAGACACTATTGCACAAAGATTCACCTAGTTTTCGTCGTTAACTATTCATTATTATATGCCGTGGGATATTTTTTGTGTTCCATTGTTGTAGTTCTGATTGGCGCATTCCAAAGGACTTGGACGGTCGGAATACCATTCGATTCTATGACCTGGGACCTTAGCACTGGTTAATCAATCGCTGATGTTCAGTCATCAATATTAATGTTAAATAAAAACAATTATAACACGGGACGCCCAAATAGTAGACGTCAAAAAACAAGACAGTATAAGCGACCATCTTGCTAATTGCCGTCTCGCTTCGCTTTAGATCTTATATGAACACCACGTGTTTCAAATGAGCAGTCACTTCGCAATTTTGTGTAGCACTTGCTAGTTTGTAGCGCGTTTTACAAACGCGGAAATAGTGTGCATGGTCACAGCTTGCCGACTGTAGTTTGCTCGCCACGTTTTTGTATCGTTTTTCACACCACGTTTTTCGAACGTTCATTTACATTTGACTGCGCGTTCGTAAAACGTGGCATAGGCTCTTAGTCGATCTTATCTGAAGGACAATAGATGTTCAATAATCTATGTACTTGAGTGATCGTTTTTACTTGTCCATTACAATATTTTATAGCTAAACTTCAATTAAAATCGTTATAAAACTTGTGCTAAAGGTTAGGTTAGACAAAGGTGAGGAAAATATGAGTACCTATACAAATCGTATTAATTAACCACGTGCTATTGTTATAGTACAAACTCCACAAACTGTTTTCAATTAGATTTTTGTAGTTAATAAACAAGACTATTATTTGAAAATTGCACAAATTAATAACAAGATGAGAAGCAATCAAAGACTTGATACGAATATGAGATGAAATAACAATATGTCATAAGAAGAGGGCTTGACATGGATTGTCGATGGATTTATGACAAGAGCTAATGAAAAGGATAGGTTGTGTGTGAGATGACATGAGGAAGAATTGATCGCAGAGACTTAGAGTAATGAAGTAATAAGTAAATAATAAATTTCTACCGCTTCCTGGGAATATAGTCGAGATCATAATTTAATTTTTAAAATAATAAATAAAAAAAAAGTGGTAAATAATGTACTCCAACAAATCTATTGGTAAAATGCATTGTTGCGTCCTGAACTCCTGAATTTTACATTTTCTCAGAATTCTCATGTGTTTCGTACGACTGATCTATATTATGAAGGCTGTATGTAAATTTTGGCGGATACGCACGTTGTATGCGTGATTGTTTCCCGCCATAAATCTTTTAATATTTTTAGCGATGTATTTTAAAGATCACAAAGTGCTAAGTGATTGTTAAAGGATCCCTGTAAAAAAAGGTAGCCCCACACCTTGTGTTGTTGCCTGATTATTTTTCTTGCTGTCGTCGTGTATCTGTTGTCTCTGTCCCGTCATTTTATCATTTCTTCTTCATCTATTATTTGTTTTAATTCTGTTTAGTTAACAGGCTCCTTATTTAGTTACCTTACAATGATACTCAATTAAATACGAGTACTCGACAATTTCGAAATCCAACGTTCAATCCAGTTTCCGGCAACTATTTCCCTTGTACGTAATAAAATTAATTACAGAATAATTAACACTATGCATAAATGAATCTCTGATATGACTTATCGATGGGTGGTCACTGAATTAAAATGTACGGCTTTGAACCCGTTAAATTACTAGTTAGGGTAATTTGAAATGTTTTTCAACTTTCTATGTTAATTAAGACTATTGCTTCTCCTTGAATGTATTTGTTTCTATTTAATGAGTTTGTTGATATTTTTGAAGAAAAATTCGACAAAGCTTGAGCAAAGCTTTTATAAAGATATAAGGTTTGATTCGTTTTAAGACAAAGTGATAAAAATAAAATTACCTATCGCAATTTACGATTAACCCAATTTGATGGCAAAGCAATAAAATAAATTAAGTTGCAAGTACTTTGGATATGACTATGGAATAACGTCGCTACAGTTTGCTACTAGCTCATATGAACATGCATACATGGTGGTACTATAAATTAAGAGCATAAAAACGTCTACAAAAACAACCCACAGACAACGAGTCAACCAATTACTGCAATACATTTATATTAAAATAAGCTGACGACAATCGTTACCAATTAAAACGTTACGCAAAACGATATCTGATTTATATCGCGGCCCATTTCCAAGCCTTTAATTACAATTAAAAGGTTTTCGTAATTGAAAATTGAAATAAATCGACCAGAAAACGTTAAAATCTTAACAGTTTAATGATAGATTTAATCATAAATTGACAGATTTCGTTGAACGTTTTAATGTTAAGACAAAAATTAGTGGAACTGCCAATCTACATTCAGAATACGGTTGTAGGAACTCTTAAAGCTACACGTCCACTGGGTCACATTAACGTAGGAAGCGAAAATATTTGTTGTTTTGTATTGATTTGTATGTAGGTAGGTACTGGATTTGCATATCTGCGTAAGAGTTGGTATTCGTACGCTGCGTACGTACACTCCGTTTTAGTGGACATGTAGCTTAAGCATGACTTTAACAACGAGTTGGGGTAACGAATGTCAAATTAGCGAGTTTCCAAGTCACGCCTGCAGGTGAAACATTTAGGTCCTCATATTATTATCTTGTGAAGTCGGTACTTTAGAGATCAATCACAGGCAATAGACTTACAAGTCTATGCACCTAGGTACTATAAATCTGTACATAGTTGTAGGCAATAGAGCTTGTGTAAAATGTATAAAATTAAGGACTTTTTTAATAAGTATATTTTCAGAATAATGTAATATAAATTTCAAAAAGTTAAAATAAAATTTAAATCGTTAATTTAAACTAATGAAGTTACAGACTAATTAACAATTTAAATTAACCTTAGTATCAATGAGTAAAATTGTTACTAAAACCATCATTAATAATTAATCAATGACAAAATGTTGATACTGTACAGAACTATCAGTTGTTTGTTGTACACAATTATTAATTAATTATTATTATTAATTAATTGTATACCACACTTCAAAATATGACAGTTTTTTTTCTGTCTTGTAATATTTCCTAGCTCATGCGCAGCCAATGTCAATTCGAATTTTATTACTAAATTGCCTGTGAATTATTATCTTTGCAATAAACGGTATCGGCAATTATTCGCATCCGAATCGCTCTGAATTCTGTGACGCAATGCTCATTTTGACGACTTGTTACGCTCGATGGGAGTTTTTGACTTATTGTTGTAAATCACGAAAGTCGGCAATTGGTACTGTTCGGTTGGTAAGTGGTAACTCATTAATTGATAAGGTCAAATGATTTTGGCGACTTAGGTCTATCAGGAATAACGAAAGAGTAAAACACTCAAGAGAAATAAGTGTCGCGCACTGACTAATAAGATATACACGCATCAGCTCTAAGAGCTGCCTGTGTATTATAAATAATAATAATAACAATAATATTGACAGTTGCAAAAGTAAAAACTATGTTGTAATAGGTCAACGCCCGCCTCCAGAATAAAACTAGAAATTGCATTAAATAAAAAAAATATCAAAGATGTTAAATGGCTCGTACCAATGCAAAAGGTAAAATAATTGTAATGGTAATAATAGACTTTTTTTTGTTAAGATTTAGTCATAGATAATAACGACTGTGAAAATTTATAGGAATACTTCAATATTTCAAACTATTTATGACGTTGAATGTACCAGCACTTTATGAAATCGCAAGTGATGTTTCATCGATTGATCTTTCACTTTTACTTCATTTAATCTAATTTTACCTCTAAACCTAAAGGAATAAAAATACATTTAAATCTCTTTCGATTCAAAACATAATACTTATACTTACCTACTTAAAGAGATTCAGAAATAATCAAGCTTTTCACCAACTATCCTTGAAAAGACTGATCAATCCAAATGTTTTTTTATATTTATTGAAAAAAAACTTTCTAAACTTCTAGTTTTCAGTGAATAATTAAATCAAAGAAACGAAGAAATCTGAATCTGACTTATTCAATGCCTATTTCATGCGTAAACCGTTTGAGAAATAGGTCACTTGTAAACGCGTAAACCCAAAACATTGTAACATCAAATTAACTCGATCATAACAAACAAAACACAATAAAAAGCCTAATGTTCGCTTGGCATTCACGTGTGTGAACGCGTTTTACAAACAATCGGATTCCCAAGCCGATTGCGATCGTAAACTTGACTTACGCAATACGCCTGGAAGACGCATGCCGTGATAAAAGTGATCTTTTTTGTCTTCTGCTCCGTGCGAACTATATGGTATGGTAAGGAGGTCTATACTGCCGTCCTCAAGCTAAAATGCCGTTAAGTGACATATGGTCATTTTTCACTTTTAAATGCCATCTTATAGAGCTCAAAATTCTCTATCGACCTGTCTAAGAACTGTAGTCCTATCGCTTCTAGTTTTCGAGATAGCAAAAGTAAAAACGTGGCTAAATAACACTTATTTTTGAAATTACAATGCTAAAACACAGTTAAATAGCATTACTTACTTATAAAACGGCAATCATTCTTTAACTGCTCCATCATATTGAAACCAGCCCGATGGATACAAAACTAAAAAAACGTTATCCAATTTAACTTGTCTTAAACGTGGCTAAGACCCCGTAACTATGTTTAAGCCCTGGTTTATTATTTTTATATTAATCGCGGTACTAGTCTTAAAAGGGGTTAACAGGTAAATACTATGCTTAAACGCAGTTAAAATCACTTAACTACTGTTTAGTCTTTTATTTTCATTAATTTTAACATAATTATATTACACTTCAAAGTCACTATCTGCAGGTTCGTTTGTAAAATACAATTTATTTTGATAGAATTGCTACACTATAACACAGCTACACTGCTCTCCATAACTAAAATACAGTTATCTGCTTTCGCGCTGCGACCTGTCCGTGACGTTTTAGTACCGGCCGTCTTACCAGACCTCTTGATTTTGTTCCTTCAATGTGAGTTGGCGAGTCTCCATCCGCCGTTTTGAACATGTTTTTTATAATTGACGGTCAAAATAATTATTTATTTAAATCTAACGTTTTATCCCACATATAATTTTTTTTATTGAATACTTTATTAACATAACACACAGGAAATTACCATAAAAAATTTATAATACTATATTATAGTCGATTTAGACACCGACAATGTTTGCCATGCCGGAACCGCTGAAGCTAGAAAGCTGAAATTTGAAAGGTAGCTTCCATTTAAAGTAAAACCACCCACCAAGGCTGAGTTTATCATACTTGAACCCCTACTAAAGGGTTAAAAAGTGAGGTAAACGTTTGTATAAAACTTTTAATGCGTAAAACGGTTTGCTTGAAACTCCGATTCGATAGATACTTATAATGCAAAATACACGATTTTCAAAACAACCCTTAAGAAGTGATGGAATCAGCTTTAATTTTGTATTGAAACTTTTTGAAGAGCGATGCGATTAGCGTAATACTCGTTTATATATTTTGCTACTCGTATGTCTGACCGCAGAAATAAAAACCTTTTTCTTTCAGTAGGTAAGTGTAGTTTCAATAGGTAATCAGAAATGGAACCTTTTTCTTTGAGTACCGTAACCAAAATTAAGTTGGTTTATAATGTAGGTATTCTGCGAGAAAATTAAGTAACTTATGTTTGATCGCAGAGTGAAAACAGACAAGCAGCTATTCATTCATTTCATTGAGCTAAATTAAGTGACGAAAGAAGCATTGGTTTAAAAAAATACGGTCCACCGTCCAAGGGACCAAGAAGGTCGCTTCGTTCGCCTGGTATGAAGGTGGTTTGACTCGCAATGCTCGCATTGCGAGCCAAACCACCTCTTTATGAGTATTTTGAGATCAAATTGATCTTTTTTTACCGCAGCATAAGAACTGGGAGCCTTTTCTTTGAGTTTCATAAGTAAAAACAAGTATCACATGTTGCATTATTGTTTTGGTAAAATTCGGCTCGCTTTTCTCACTTTATGAGTATTTTTTCCGAATTACAAGTCGAATTTTAAGCCAGTGAGACAAATATATTATATGCAGATCATCATCATTTCAATTCTGAGTGTAGGCCTGTCTCTGTTTTTGCCATTTATTCCAGTCCTGTGCCTCAGGCATCCAAAATTAAAGGCTTGAATTCATCGAGAAATCGCGCTGCTGGACAACTTTGATTTCTATGGCCAATCATACAAACATAATTATGTCTAGTGACAGAAATCAAAGTTGCAGCCTTCTGTCTCACAGCCGAAGGCCCCCTCGGTCACAGACTGAGGATGTCAAACAGCATGGTACTGTGCCGAAATATCTTATAAATCCACGAATCATGGTAGGTAGATAGGTACATTATCCCTTTTATAAAGTCAATTTGATATTAAAAAGTGCTACATTACTTAAAGATTTCATTAGAATAATATTATACACCTAATTTTCTTATATACCAATGGGTTTCGTACATAAAGTTTGAATAATAAATGATTTACTTTAATGTAAACTTTATTTTAATTTAGTACATAACGTTATTTTGGTAGAGATTCCTACAATATTTCATAATGAATACTAGACAAAAAAGCGGTTAATGATAAAGGTTTTGCATTTAGCTGCAATTTAGTCATGTATTTCATGATAAAATCTCTCAAAAAAATATTTTTTTTAATAAATCCTAAGCTATAACATAGTTAAAGTGCATTAACCCTGTTTTAGCTATGAAAATGTCAGATATCAAGCAAATACTGCATGCAGTTATGATCAAATACATAACTATAGCGCGGCTAAGGTATACTTAGCTGCCTTTTAGCGTAGTCTTCTTCATCCATTACAGTAAACAATTCCTGCGTTAAAACGCCAAAATGTATTTTATGCATCTTTTGAACGGCAACTTTAATAAAATAATACAGCTATTCGATAGAGTTTTAATGAAGCTACCTTCCAATGTTAAAAATTCTGTCATACGACTAATAGTTACCAAATGGCATTAATTTCAAATTATCGCCGCGTTTTTTGATCATAACTCAAAACTTGGTTTTGCGACTTAACGGCATTTTAGCTTGAGGACGGCAGTATAGGTGAATCGGTAATAGTTCTCAGAAGATTAGTGCCGTCAAGAAGCAGTAAGTTTGACTGAAGGCCACCTCTGCTCTATTCCCACAGAGGGTGAGTTGAATACTGTGGTTAAAATAAACGTGTTACAAAGTGTTATTTAAAGAATTTACTAAAAAATTACGTAATAAACTAATCATATTTGTAGCTAAAACTTATTTTAAGGTGGTTGTACCTGGCTTAATATAAATAACCCCTAAAAATAATAACGATGGCAATCTTCTGATTGTCATCTTGTCTTGCATAGTACGTCTGGAAGACGCATGCCGTGAAAAGAGTGATTTTTTTGTTCTCTGCTCCGTGTGAATGTGAACTATATGGAATAATAAGGAGGTCTACGAGTGAGTCGGTAGTAGTTCTCAAAAGATTAGTGCCGTCAAAAAGCGGCCTTCAAACAAACAGGGGGGATTTTGAATATTGAGTTGCTATAGATACACGTGTCGTTAAAAATACATTCTTTAATATTTCATTTCATTTTAAACTCAGAACTCCACATTTATACTCGGATCGATGTGTGTTTTTTTGCATTTCCTGCTCTAATTTAGTTTTAGTGATAATAAGCTGAACAGAATTAATATACTGCCGTACACTGGCGTCCGTTTTCTTTCGTATTAACTAAAACTCAACCCGATAATAACTCGATAATTGTGATAATTGGAAGAGGTTTCGTTACTATGATAGGGAAAGTGAAATGTTGTCTTACATCAAAGGGCTCATTTAACAAAGAATTCACGATGAAATAATCATACTATAGCCAAAGACGATTAATATCTAGAAGACAGACAAAGGCCATACACAAAATCGTAACCCGATCCCGCAGTACCAGATAGCCTGAAAACTTTAAAACATCAATTTTATCCAAGAAATTTCAATACTTAGTAGTAGGTAGCAACAATATTCAATATTTAAACATTTTTAACTAGAAAGTAATTGAAATTTCTTGGATAAAATTGATGTTTTAGAGTTTTCAGGCTATTTTTTAGGGTTACGATTTTGTGTATGGCCTTTGTCTGTCTTCTAGATATTAATCGTCTTTGCTATAACTAAGCATTTGTATAGCTAAGCATTTATATTTTCCTTTGTTTGTAGTAGCTAATACTTAATAGTTAATGTATGAGATTTTGTTTGACAACGCAAATCTCTGTAACTACCAGCCGGATTTGAAAAGTATTTCTGCATTTGCTAGTTTATTTTTGAGGAAAGTAGTAGGCTATTCAAGGCTAGTGAATTATAAAACGATCGAAAGAAATAAAAGAGAAATTAATATGAGATTTTGTTTGAACTATTTCTTTATTTTATTAATTCACCGTGATGTAAAGTAACCTTCCTCAGAATTAAGAAAATAAAGAAATAGTTCATCTTTTTCAAATTTGCTGTATTACGAGTCAATGCCATAAAATATGGCAAAATAATCTTTGTGCATAGATATTTAGGATCTATATATTTTCACTTTATTACGCAAGACTGCCCTTCTCAATCTCAAGCAAAACGCCCACAGGCCTCAAACAGGTCTAGATAAATCTAAATCGGTTATAATGTGTGCCAGTGAGATCATCTCTGCTTTTCCTTGACATGTTGACACATCAAAGACAGATGTGTAGTTATTAAATACGATATATAAGTACCGCTGAATTCTTAGGGCGTTTGTGCACTATCCAGTTTCATCAGTATTCCGATTTTTTTCAAATGTCTTTGTCCCCTCTATATTGTAAAACCTATAGGAAATATTATCTGTCACATCGGACAGTGAAGATGTCAAAGATGATGATGAGATGTCAGAATGTGTAAATAGAAAACATAAATAATAACAATAGTAATAATAATAAATATCCTTGGACATTCCACAATTAGCAATCTTATAATCTCAATTTAAAAATCTTAAGAAGTACTAGCATTTTTTTAATGAAAAAGACATAGGTAATTAGGTATAGCCCTACTTAAGTTACTGTACAAGTAAGTATAATTATTTTTTAATATAGCAGTGTCTGCGATTATTAATTCACTCTTGAATTATTTTTACCTCCACAACCGTATTAGTTACCTTGCATAATCTGTCATATTTTTTATTTTTAATGCTCTATTGACATTAACTTAATGTGTCACAATCTTTTGTTTCGATGACACTTAATTGGTGCCAGTCATTATGTTATTAAAGGAATCGCTTATATGGTATTATTTGTAACTGCATAATTATCGACGGATTTAGAATCTATAAAATTATTATTTGCATTGTAAGATATTTTATGTTGTATCTTTATTATAGATAACGTGAACAGTGAAAAAATGGAAGCGAGGCCTTAGCCCTACACTGAGAGAGGAATGGCTGACAAAATGAAATTAATGTTCATTTTATTTAAATACTAGCTGCGTCCGAGGGGTTACTCGCGGTGAATAATAGTTCCCGTTCCCGTGGAAATACCGAAATCAAAAGTAGCCTATTTTTTGTTTCATAGTATAAGCAATCCTGGTACAAAGTTCATTCAAATCCGTCCAGCTGTTTGAGCATGAAAGAGTAACAAACACACTCACATACTTACACTTACACAAACTTTGACCTTTATAATATTAGTGTGATAAAAAATTATGTACTCAAAAACAAAATTGAATGAGAGTTTAACAAATTAAAATGTATAGGATTGTAGTCTCTAACTAAAGACACATCTTCAAATACTAGAATGCAAAAATTATTCAGTGACAGATGATGCATCTCATTCCCTAATATTAATAAGTATGTTTATTCAAGTGAACACGTTATCGTTCTGATCATTATTTATCATTAAGTATGTTTATTAACGATGTTAAGTATCATTCTTAGCCTTAGGCATCCTAACCGACTCCGGCAGAGACGGAAATCCGCTCTAGAGAAAGCTCTTAATTATTAATTTAATGGAATAGTAAATGATAAAATAAAATGAGTAAGTATTTTGACTTGATACTCTTCATTGGTGGGCTGTATTTTACAATGAGTTTATATCACGTACTCTATAATTCTAACACATATTTTAAATATAAAAAATCATTATTTACATTGAAAAACCTTGAAGTCGTTATTATTTGGTAGAAATATATCTGTATTTTGCAAGCGTTTTTAGAAGTTATTTTAAAGACTACAAGTTTTATTTTTCTCTAAAAGGCACAATAGACTTGTGTTGGGTTTATTGTTTTTTTTTGTTAATTTAAATATAATTAGGAATTAAACAATTTACCAGAACCAGCATAAGAGGAGGCTCTTTGATCAGAAAATAAAGACAACGTTGCAGACATAGTCGTGGTTGGAAAAGACAGATTATTTTCTTGGATAATAACGACACTCTCTAAGTTAGTTTTATTTAATTTATTTAACATTTTTTTTCAGCATCTTCGACACTTATTTGGTGTCAGAAAATGTTATATGTACCTAACCAACGTACCAACATTGGTTTATATTTAGAGCTAGATTGCGCGAGAATGACCTCAGACATTCGACTGCACATTATGAAAATGAATCTAAAAATTATACGCGCCGTCTGTGCATTTTTTACTATCTGAATTTCATCTAAAGTGATGTACTTGAGTGCAGAATATATCGAATTTCCTTGAATTTTGATCAGCATCTGTGTCTATGTCAGTTCTAGAGTAAGCGATTCCAGACTATTATTCATACTTTTTATAAATTATAGAGACTAGAATAGTATGGCAAGACACGTTCACCCCCAAAATAGAATATTCTACCGTCTGAATGCAGTGATTCATGAGTCTGCAGCGTAGACGAATACAATTTGTACTTTCGTGGTGACAGACATTTTTTGACCGCTCGTTTTTCATGTTAAAATTGCAACTTTTATGTCCACTTTAACTGGAAAAAACCCACTAACATTTTACCTAATCTGACGAGCTCATAAACGCAAGAAACCATAATTGTTGTTCCATATCAGGCACTTTTAATTTTAGAACGTCGTCGTACGCTTTTTTTGAGAAGGCTCCACGCTTTGTTATATACTTATGGCATAAAAATTCTTCTAAATAGTTGAAATAAAACGAATAAAACTTTTGATTATCCGATTAATTATTTAACAGCCAGTTTCAAGATCCTCTCTATCTATCTGTGATTTTTTTTACTGTAGTCAGATATTTCATATTACTTCTATACTAAAAATTACAAAAATCTTTTAAAAACACCAAGTAATTATTGAAACTGTAAAGGAGAATGAGTTTGGAAAGGCGTTTCTTCCAATTGAACACCATCAGCATAAAGCAGAGCTCATTGCCGCCAATTGCTCTTAATCTTCAGAAAATACTCTGATCTTAAAGGGTCCATAATTAAATGGTTCTTTAGTTTCCGCTTTCTAACAGTTAAGAAGCTCATCAGAGTCGAGTCAGTATAACAACGGCTAGAGTTATCTGGTGCCAATAATTAGAAATAGTGATGTGCTACTCCAATGAAAGGAACAATTAACTCGGATACGGAAATAGATACTATTTCCGTATGTAATAATGAATGGTTGGAAAATAAAAACCCCTTTTTCAGGTATAATGAGTCAAAGTGGACTTCAGTGGACTTCAGACTTATATTACTTATATTCAGTCATTGCAGTTATTTACAAAATAAAACTCACAATAGCTAGTTTCAATATTTTTTAAACTACTTGCTTTAACTTTTCTTTTAATATTTATTTTGCAGAGTAGGTACCATTGTATCCGAACTTTAATAAAATATTTTTACATTCACTCAAAACTGTATTTATGACATTATATAATTATAATTTGGCATATCATTTTATTAATATGACTCATTTTTGTTTATACAACTGTATAATTCAACTTAGACTAAGGGCTAGGTAAATCAACTTTTCTTTCTTCTCTTATTACTATTTGTTTTCCTAAAATTTTCCAAATCAAATAACATAATTTTCATAGGACTTATGAGCGCCAGGATTGGACTCGTCACATCACTAATTAGAAACAGACTGGCAATTATATGCAAATGCGGTCTGCGACAAGCTGGCTCGTTTTGAAACCGTGCATTTTGATGTCACACCTACCCGCCGTTATTAGACCGAATGATCCCACTCAGAATGGGTGTGGAAATAGGTGAGGATAACTATATGTGCTAAGATATGTATGTAAGTCTATATTTATTTTGTGCTCGCTACTAATTATCATGTATGTATTGTACTTACATTAAAATCACGTCCTTAAATTAAAATAATTGTATACCTGAAAAACAAATAAATTTCCTTGGACATTTTACAAGTCATCTAGTCCCAAGCTATTTAATGCTTGTTTTATGGTAACCCTGATGACTGATATACTACTTTTTTACAAATTTTTTTGTACATACTTTCTTATTAAAGATAAAAAACACCCAGACCCAGAACAAATATCTGCAGAAAATACAAACATTTGTTCCGTGGCTGGAATCGAACCCGCTTTAATTTTTCCTTTTTAATCAATTTTGCAAATTATTACAAATTCTATGAAGGCGATAATATCTCCAACCACCTAGAGTGTTTTAGTAGGTAATCCAATTGTCACTATACGCAAACATTCTTTTAAAATACACTTTTGTTATTCTTGAATTTGTAAAATATTTGTAATGTTTGTACATTTACTAACATTATTTTCTCAAAAAATTTTGTTATTAGTTTTTTAATTATTTATATTTATAAACACGATTCTGATAAATTTAAAAAAAAAACGTCCGTCCATCCACAGGAGAACAACTTCATCAGTGACTTCCTAACGAACTACATTATGATGTTTAATTTATGACATTATTAAGATGTATATTATTTATTATTATATTGTATATTATTATTGTCATAAAAAGTACACCAAAAACGAAAGTATTTTAAAAATAAACTAGCAAAAACTACGGTATTTTGGACATCACTTTATTGACCTACAAAAAGAGACAAAAACAGAATCAAAATATGAATGAATATAAAGCATCATAAAATTATGTCGGACAGACGATTCTTTGAATTTTGCAATGGCGCTAACTGTGTAAAACTTTAAGAATCTGCTACGTAGAAATTAAAAAGTGTAGATGTAGATAAAACCGGATTTTTGTCGCTGACAACTGATCGCTATTAACGGACATTGAGAGGCTCTATATAACAAGCGGATTTTCTATGCAAACTTTATTTATAAACTATGTCTAACAATATTTCACTTTAAACAGAAAATGAGTTTTCAAAAAAAAACTGCTCACTTTTGAGGTCTTTCATGTAACAAAATGATTTATTTAAGTACTTGTTTACTCACTAATGTCAAACTAGTGACTAGGGGTGCTAAAAAAGCCTGTTTAGCTGAATCATAATCAGGTAAATCATAAATAATAATTATTTGAAATCATTAAATGCCCACTTAGTGACAATTCGTCATTTAAGTATCATCAAGCAATTCATTTATCTGTTTGACAATTTTCTATAAAAAATCGTTAAATAGCTCACTAAAGAGGAATATATAAAGGAATATATTGCTTTTATATTCATAAAAAGTTTCTCAGAGAGGAACATGTGTTTATTCATTTCGTAGATTTCATCGAAACGGCCTATATTACTAACCCAACATACTGGTCAGCCTTTTTTTGGTTTATTCGTGTTCCAAGAGAAAAACATAAGTCAGGCTTCTGTAGTAAGCTCTATAGCGGTCAAGTCCGCTCCAATTTCATTAAAGTGCGGTTCTCACCGTCCGCTCGATGTTATAATAAAAACGACAAGTCTCTGTTATAAAAACGATACGCACTTATTCTGTATCAATGAAAGTGAAAATGTTTAATTACTTTTTTACAGTATAGATGACACAGCACTTTAATTCTCATTTTATCGAAGCGCAATCTTCAACTGCAGTGTGAAACGATTTATTAAGAAAATGAATTTGATTGACTTTTTGAAAAGTTAAGCTTAAATGTGAGAATTATTGAAAGAAAAATGTATAGTTAACGTGATTATTCCGTATCTCTATGTTATTTTTCTTTTAATCGAATTACTTACATTCTTTAAGAAAACATATAAATTAGCAAAATCCTACTTTATTGATATTTTTTACCAACAAAATATATTTCTCGCGATATTTAACATATTTGTTTAAATGTCACGAGAACGAAACATAATTTAATGTTACTAAATATCAATCAAATTATATCAAATGCTATGATTTGCTACATACGACCAGTTAAAATCAAGTAAAAAAGCGTCTCGCAAAGATTACTCGAAACTGGATCGGTGCCGATTTTTAAACGTGTAACATATCGTAAAATGAATTTCTCACATGTGTCAGTCCCTTAAAAGACATTCTCCATTGGCGGCGGCTACCAAAAAAAGTTTGCACCTGAATTCGCGAGATTACTTTTATCTTTAGATGGGGAATAAAAAGGATATTATACGCAAAGGTTTTAACAGTTTCTTTGTGAAGTTTTTAGTGCATGTTGTTTTATTAAATATTGCAGTCAAATCATTTAAATAAACAAGTAGGTACCTACTCATGATATTAAAATAAAAACATAAATTATTTAATCTGATCAAATATCAAGTAAACTCTACGAAACTTTTGTTGTATTTTCTACACGTCGGGCGGTATTCTTATTACAAAGTTAAAATCAGTTTGAGAAGACAAAAAGTTATTTAAGTACGTGATATTTAGAAATTGAGATGACTTTAAAAGTCATAATAATATAAAGTGATTAGATTTATGAAAAATAAAACCCGAATAAATTGAGTATCAAGCTTGCGCACAATTGATATAAAACCCGAGCAAAAAAATTTACCGTCGGCTCGCAACAACTAGCGTTTTCATAGTTACTGCCTTACTTTCTGGCTTACTAGGTCGAATATTTTTTTTTTTTTATTTGCGACACAACAATAAGTGAAAAGTGTAGTGAAACCGAACCTTCACTTACTTTTTACAGCGTAGGGCTAGGTCAAGAAAAAGTTCTACGAATTAAAGTATAACGAATTTTAGTTTGTACCGTAAAATTTTTGAATGAAATAACAATAAATAAAACAACGATGCTTGAATGTATTCAAATGAATGTAAAGTATCCGTTTAGAGAATTGATGATGGCTCATTAACACCCAATAAATTAGGATTTAAATCGCGGCAATCATAAAAATCATCTTTGTATTGTTTGAGGTTGTTATGATTTTAAATTGATGTCTTGATTTATTCGTAGCCAATGAATACGATTATGGATTTTGTTGATGCATTTTAGTATTTGGTGATTTATTGGAATTTAAATACTAAGTGGTCTAACACGTTTTAAAATCGCTTATTTAGACAATTTATTTCACTGCAAATAGTTTCAGCATGTCAATAGAACTTGTATAAAAAGTACTCACCTGATTCAATAAAACTTGATAATACTTCGAGTTTTCCGTCTGAACAATCAGCTTTCAGTTCCAAGAAAAAAACCACAAAACGTTACAGTTATATTAAATAATTCTCGTAATGAATAGAAGGCACAATAAGTTTCACTTTCAACACACTGGACAACGTTTAAAAGCACTAAAGTCAAAACGTTATATCGAGCACTTGTAAAATATCCATTCCATCACAAGGGTTGATTTTTTTTAAGTCCGCGCGAGCTTTAAGCTACGGAGCGTAGTGCACACGTGCGCAGTTTGCCGCGGCATCGCGTTATCAGCGCGGGCGGCGCTCGGCGCGACAACAACAGAACTTGAGAGCCGATCTCAATAATAACAAGAAAAGAAAACGGTCCAGTTTCAGTGAGGCTTCCGGATGGGTCGCGGGCGCATGCTGTACCGCTCGCACGAACGCGCTCTCTTTGTCTAACGGTACTGTGATATCTCGCCAGTCGCGAGTGCGACGCCGCCCTCAGCGCACGCGTAGTGCCTTCAAGGCTCTACCTGAGTTACGTATGTTAAAATGCCGATATTAATGGTTGTTCTAGATTCTTAACGATAACTATGTAGTAACTTCTTATCAGATAAATCAAATGTATCATGGTACATTAGATTTACTATAAAAATAAAGTTTAATCTAGTTGTATAAAATATAATTAAGGTATTGGTGACTTTGCAATTATTAAGATTATGATTCAATAATACTCCCCAAATATTAACCATTGGCTCTAAGAGCGCGTTGAGATCTTTTGTAGGGACTCATGAATATTACAATTCAAATTGGCCGCTTGATTCATTTCACTGTACATAAAATAATTTTGTTTTATGTTTTTTTACTTTTATTTTACGGCATTGTATTCAATTTAAAATGTTTTCATATGTTATGTTTACAACCATTATTTTTAAGATAAGCTATCTCAGTCTTCATAAATTTTCGTATGAGGTTTTTATGTGAAAGGATCTTGACCAAACATTGTAAGCGAAGCCTCCCTCAGGCTGTGCGGTACTGAAGCCTTATTAAAATGCAATAAAAGTCTTGACATTATCGTTTTTCGCCAGAATCAGCCGAAATCTGAGAGGTGACTGACACAGGAATTTGGCGGATGAACAATTTTATAGAAAGTTGTAAATAAATGACTGTTTGTTTATAATATGTAGCTGAGATCTCTTTCGATCAGAATATTATGAGTTAAATAAAATGATATGCTTTACTTAATTGTGAATAAAAATACAAACAAAGAAAAGTGATTATGACCCAGAAATCGTTTTCATATGTTTTCGGAATTAGTCATAACTTGATAATTGTATTTTGTATTTTACAAATCCGTGTATCTCTTATAGAATCATACAGAACGCCTCCGAAATTACCAAGCTCATTATGTTAAAATCAACACCGCAGTCATACTTCTTTACCGTTGGCTTCGAGAAAAATTGCCGAAAATACTCCCTGTGACAGATTCATTTTAATCTTTTGAGATTGCCAACTATAAAACAATTTTGCCAAATCTGGCCAAGTTTATTTATATCACACGTTTCATTTATATTATATTATTATTTATATTATAGCAAACAACGTTCGTTAAGTTGTGAAAATTTTGAACTATACCACTGATAAGTGTTTCAAGGACTCACAGTTTTGATAGTATGTGTAACATGCGCGTTTTATATTTTCTACAAAAAAAATTAGTGTTAACCTACCTTTATTGTAAAGATCAATTTTAACTATGGTCACAACAGTTGGCAAATTCAAGAGATTCCGATCGACTACCCCGCTTATTAACTGGTTCGATTTCGAGCACACACCAGAGACAGTACGTACATGGTGGATGCGAATTTCATCATGCTTTGGACGATTTTTCACGGAACTGATTAAAGTATTGTTCCACTTTGCAAAAATGAACCGATAATTTGGAGTTATGTCTTTTAAATTGGTGCATTGCCTAAAGTGTTGCAGATCGTTAAAACTCTTATCAAAATAATGTCAGATTTTTTTTTATTTTTAGATTTAAGACTGTTGTAGGTATATCCCTTCGTCATGATGACCACGACTACTCTGTCAAGAGTATAACGAAAAGGAAGAAGAAGAAGGTATATTCATTACATCTTAACTTTACTTACATTAGCATTAACTAGTATACAACTTGGGTTGGGTAGTTACTTTATACAACTTATATATACTTACGTTCCAGTACATAATCTAAAGTAAAAAGTAAAATTGAAATCATATTTTTTAGATATTTCAGAATTATAGTTACAAATGTTATTTTCTTACACCTATGCCTTTGGAAGACTCATCTTATAGCATATTATTTACAAACCTTAGTGGTTTTTTGATGCCATAATCTATTTTTTTTCTGTGGTACCTAATTAAATATTTAAAAAAGTATATAAATGGAATAGACAACAGTAGGTAACAAAAACAAAAAAATACCAACACTAAAACAAAAACACGTTATTGTTAACGATGAAAATAATTGTAGAGTTAGTTACTTATGTTAATTAAACATTGTTGTCAGAATAATCGATTAGTTACTTATGTTAATTAGTTACTTATGTTAATTAAACATTGTTGTCAGAATAATCGAATTTAAATTACACTGAAAGTATTATGATTAATAAAAGAAAAACAGCTAGTTGATGCAAATGACGTACCCGTACGTACGTACAAGTTTTGGTACTTACCAGAGCTCGATAAACTTTTTGTTGTCCTCAAGTTTACCAAAGACGTCATTGCAACGTCACAAGCCTATTTTTCCATCTTTAAGTTTAACTCTTACTAATTCCATTTATTTATCCTGGGACTTTACACTCAATTAACCGATAGCTTAGTTACAACTTCTTGAAAAAGGTAAGTAATTTATGCGTAAATAACAATTTAGGAATTTATTCAATTTAGTCAATCTGTAGAGTAAGTAAGTTCTTATGAGTTACCTAAAAGCCTCAATAATGCCTTACAGACTTTAAAAGTCGGGACCGACAATTGCTCCCTCCGAATCTCTAGTTATGTTTTGGCATAGCGGCATGTTTCATTATGTCTATTTTACCAATTCTTGGTACTCGTATAAAAAAAATAACACCTTACGCAATAATGCATATAATTCCACTACAATTTATGAAATCGCTCTTCCAAAGTGGCATATGTGTTAAATTGGTTTTATAATTACCCAACTTGGTCGGTCTCAAGGTTGCAGAAGATTCACTGCATTGTTCTTTTAAGTTGTTTTAACGTTCTTGAAGACCTCAATTAACGTAATTAAATAAACAATATGTCAACGCAGAAACATTTTGCATTGCTTTGTAAGTGGCTCTTTATTTGTGACGCAAAGGTGAAAGGGATATACGTCGGATGTCAAAATAATTTATATTTATGTTAGTAGTTATTTAAATGTGGCATGTTTGTACCAAAATGTAATAGGATAGGTATATCCAATAGTTTATTAGATATCTTCAAAACAAAAATTGTCTAAAGATCTGAGACAAAACTAATCTGCAAAAAACCTAATCTACTACGTCTTGGTCCCATAATATTGGGTTAGTGGAAAATTCCCTTTAAATTTTGGTAATTTTTGTCTCATTATACCGTTTAGAGCAGAAATTTTAGGCAGAAAGGAATTTTGACACTCAAATTCCCAAAATCCTTAAGGGGATTCGGACACATATTGTATTTAACTTTATGTATAACTAGAGAAATACATGCGAATTTATTTCTCTTTTTTTATTCATGCCTGAGATGTTTATGTCTCACATTCTTTCTCTTCTTTACAATATTCTTTTCCTTTCATCCACTCCCTACTATCTCAAGGAACGCTTTGAGTTTCTTCATTTATCCAACTTTCGATCTTTACGTTCTTCTGATTCTCGTCAGTTGAAAACTCCAGCTCATACTTCTAGTTTTTATGGTAACTCATTCACAATTAAAGCAGTTCAGCTTTGGAATGATCTTCCGGTTTCAATCAGGCATGCAAAGTCTCTCCCTATTTTCAAAAATTTGGTTTATCAACATTATCTCTCTCTGTCGTCCACATCATCTTAACATATTTTATTTATCACATCTATTAATTATGTATGTATTATCTAATATTATTTATAGGTAGGTATATATATATATATATATATAGATATGGCTTTACGGTAAATGTTGATCAGTGACGACTTCAGGTGAACACTTTGTTGATCCGAAAACACATGTTGATCACGGCTTCATTTGTTGATCTGATATGCATTTTTACTAACAAATGTGGCTCCGACCGGATCAACATTTGGACTCTAGTAGCGCTGGTATTGCGTCACCGCTTGTTGATCCAATATACAAATCCACCTTAAAAATGTTGATCCGATTCAAATGAACCAATGAGAACGCAGTAAACGTCGCATTGGTTGATAGTGGCTGCAACGTTGCCGATCTGTGCAGATGAAACTCCACGACAATATCAACGCTTACTATATCTGTCTACCTTCTACCTACCTACCTATGTTTTTTTTAAGAAAGTAGTACCATACCTAGGTACATGTAGGTAAATTAAATTAAATTTACTGCATCACGGCGGCATTTAGCAATTTTTTTAATGCGTGAAGCGATTTGCTTCAAACTTGGTACTTATAATTATTGTAATGATAAAAAATAAGTAAGTTCGTATGAGGAAGTGGCCAACTCTGGTGACGGAGTTTTTAGGCCGCCTAAAGGCCTCCGTCATGGCTTAACGACTTTAAAAGCCGGGACCTACAATTTAACGTGCCCTCCGAAGTACGGAAGCGCTCAGCTGATAATGTCACTTGCGGTCACCCATCCAAGTTGTGACCGCTCTGAACGTTGCTTAACTTCAACGATCTATCAAGAACGTCTTAGCCAACTTCGCCACGAGCGTGTAATATGATATGTAAATGATCAATACCTACTTATTACATGGTTTTCAGGATTAAAAAAAAATACCTGAAAAGGGGTGAAATGTAGTGTCAAAGTTTGTATGGGAACTTTTTAATGGGTGGTTCGATTTGCTTGAAACTCGGTTGCATGCAATACTAACAATGAAAAATAAATGTGTTTCGGGGTTTTTCGAAAAAACCTTTAAAAGGGTGAAATACAGTGAAGTTTGAACTGAAACGTATTAAGTAATAGAAGGTGCAATTGGTTTTAAACTCGGTTTGGATTCTATAAACAAAATAATTGGACACCATGTTTCAGGAATTTTCAAAAAACGCCTAAAAGGGGTAAAAAGTGGGGTGTCTAAGTTTGAATTTGAACTTTTAAACGGGTTTAGCGATTTATTTGAAACTCAGTTGCAATAGGTAGGTACTTAAAATGCAAAATAAATAGACACACATAAGGTTTTCTCCAAAAAACCCTTAAAAAGGGGTGTAATCCGATGTCAAAAGCTTAAAGTTATTGTTTTGACTGAGATTGACTGGAAACACGATTTGAGTACTAAAATACAAAATAAATGGGCAATTATTATTGTTTAAGGTTTTTTCGACAAAACCCATATAAAAAGTTAGAAGTGAAAAGTATTAAAGGGTGGAGCGATTTGCATGACAATCATTAAAATGCAAAATAAAGAGACACCGTGTTTAAGGGTTTAACGAAAAAACCTTAAAAAGAGTTCGTTCGTTCGTTCGTATGAGCTGGTGACGAAGTATTTAGGCCGCCTACAGGCCTCCGTCATGGCTTAATGACTTTAAAAGCCGGGGCCGACAATTTAACGTGCCTTCCAAAGCACGGAAGCGCTCAGGTGTTAACGCCACTTGCGGTCACCCATCCAAGTTGTGACCACTCAGATTGTTGCTTAACTTCCACGATCTATGAAAAACGTCTTAGCAAGCTTCGTCACGGGCGCTTCTAAAAAGAGTGAAACGCGACGTCAAAGTTTGAAGTAAAACAATATTTTGTAAGCGGAATTTAATTAAGCCAGACGATAGAATATGAACCGACCAATAGTCAGCCTTTTCTATGGACGAAATAGGCAAAATCAAGAGTCACGCATATTTGTAAAAAAAATAAAAAAAATCGGCTCGCTTCCGAGAATAAAGGCTCGCTGCGCTCGCTTGGTTCGAAACTAGCTTCGCTCGCACGATAGCTTCTTGAATACCTAGAGAGCAGATTTTACTGTGCCAGACAAACAGTCAGCCTTTTCTATGAGCACTGTAAGAAAAATCAACGTAGGTCACCACTTTAAATAGAAGTTAATAGGTACAAGCTTTGATGAATACAAGCCCTTACATTTGAGAGGCCTGTAGTTTTAAAAATAAAAGATAAAAGTTATTTTTACCAAATTTTCTTAGTACCATTAGGTATAATCACCATACAGGTGATACAAATTAGATTTTACCCTATTCATTCCGTCCATTCTCCCTCCATCTGATGATCCCTTCATCTGATTCATCTGCTATGGTAAACATAACATTCCATCTCGCAATAACAAAAGCACAACACAATTTGCTCTGGAGTCGCGACTAAACAGACGGCCGACCGATCTTCAATCAAGCCCCGAAACTAGCCCCATCACCGTGTGCGACGTTGCCGCTTTGAAAATAAGAGCGAGCAAACGAACTAGCCATTTGTGGCTCCACAATCTCCGGATCAACATTGTCTACGCTAATGTTACATATAAATCAAATAGGTAATGGATCTGAAAATGACGTTTCTGTGTATTTTTTTTGGCCGTTAGTGGATCAACAAAATTGTGATATTTCGGTAGCAAGTATCTTTAAAACCGATTCATGTAGATCCACCTTCGCCAGGTACTCTTTTGCTTCGGATCAAAGTATATCTGTTTTCTTGATCTAGAGTCAAATGTACACATGAAATAGGCGGATCAACATTAGTTCAGAATTCATACTGGATCAACAATTACCGTAAAAAGTTCATTATATATATATATTTTTTTTTTAATTTATTTATTTAAGTATTGTATTGTAATTATGTAGGTACTATAGTTTTTTATTAATGTATTATTTTTATGTAATTTGTTTATAGTAAAGATTTCCATTTTTTTATTTTTTGCTGATATTTGCCACCGTCCTTATCTTTTAAATAATTTCCTGTCCATCCAAAGGTTGCCTGGAAGAGATCGCTTTCAGCGATAAGGCCGCCCATTGTTTTAAGTACCCTTTTATTTGTTTTTATTTTTTTTTACTGGCATTGTTTTTTACTTGTTTAAGTGGGTATTTTTAATTCAATAAAGATATATTCTATTCTATGTTAGTAAACATACTTACGAATTTAAAGTTTTGACTTTCCTATTATTCATTTATCAAAAAAAAATCCATATCTAAAAGCTTTTTCGATTATATTAAAGAAAATAAACAAGCATAATGATTACTTTTAAGTACCATACAAATACATTTAAGTTTTGGTCCTTATACGTTTTTCAAAACGTTCAAATAACTCATTTCGAATGAACAGTAAAACACATCCATGGGAGGTACGTTCATTAAGATATAACAATTAAAGATATCTCTTACGAAAGTTGCCATTAAAATAATATCAAAATTTATAACGATATCATTGATTAAAAACGTAATTATTTCTGCTAATTAACGAAGTCGGATCACGAGTGAAATGTCAAATGTAATTGAAGAAATTGCATGGAAATTATACCTATACAAAAGTGGGCAATCTGCGTGTTGACACAATAAATTATTTTGCGTCTGCGGGACGTTCACTTTGTATGTAACAAAAAGTCTCTAAGTCAATCTTCTAAGACACTGCATTTATCATAACTGAAAACTTTTAATTATCTATAAGTTTTCGTAAATTTATTGTATTTGAATAAAAACCGGGAATAGGCCCGTGTTTGTAGGTACTCACTATTAACGATTATCGCTTATTTGAAGTTCATTTAAGTAAGTACATCTTTGTTCATATAATTTTTAAAAATAAAATAACCCCGTCACTCATAATCGGTACAGTGTGTGTGGTTTTTCTTATAAATTACAAGTAATTAAGAAACAGATTTAACAGCCGTGATCTGCAAGCACTAGCAAGCTTTTAAGTTTATTATGAATCTTAAGGTAAGTTTGTAATTGTCACTATAACTTTAACTTGTATGTAAATTCACGAATCGATCATACAACCAGAGCGACCTTACAAAAGAGAAACCAATTCGGTTAGTTACTCATTTATCGATTACGCAAACAAAAATTTAACCAGTAGTTAGCACCGGATAGAGACGACGGACATTGTTTTTTTTTATTTTGTTTCTAAACAATTATTATTGAGATGCTGCTAAGCGAGCGATTTTAATTGCTAGAAAATATATTTTACAAGAAAACAAGAAACAATCCAAATTTTTGTGGGTTTTATTTTGTAATTAATGGGAAAAAAATCATACATTAAACAGATTAAAAACACAAATTAAAATTAATTTACATATTAAGTTTACAATCAAAATCTACAAAACAAATAATTAATTATATTCACACATGCGCAGAAATGCTACATCTAATTATTTATCTTCCAATGTTTTACTTTTTGAAGGCAACATAGCTTAATATTATTACTGATTGCTTTTCAGTGTTTTTACATTGTGTTGCCCAACTGTTTTACAACACATTAGTTGCTTATAATTTCACGTCCAACAGCAACATAACGCATCAAAATCATTATAGCCCGTCAATCAACTTCGGTATCATGATCGCCTTGAATGTAAAAAGAACAGACATTAATAGATAAGGTAAATGTATCATATTTTATTTGTAAGAATTCGTTTTTTGTCAAAATGAAATAGATTAACCAATTGAGTAGAACTCTCGAAAGTGACACCTTGAAAAGATTTTGAAATATTAAATCAGACGCATCTAAAAATTAACCTAAACAAGCCGTGTTTCTATTTCAAAGAGTTACCGCCGGTTTCTCGAACGCAGATCATCTCCATAATTAACTAATCAATGGTCAAATCACGTGACAGTGTCGAATTTGTGCCTTATAATTATGACACTTGTCACGTGATTTGACTGATGGATTAGCAAATTGTTCCGTCTGGAAGTAGCTTAAATCAGTTGAGCTACCTCTAGAATATTTCAAACGATCCTTTGATGGCTGAACTGGTTCAAATTGTATTTTGTATATGTAATAGTTTCGTTTCTGTAAATAAATGTTTTATATACTTACCAGTAAACATAACATAAGCTTAAAAACACTACTAACAATGTTTGTTAGATCATGAAGTCAATAAATATAATTATATCTATCTATCTAGTAGCTCTGGTTGTTTCAACTGGGCGCGGTCGAAGGACCTTAGAGACCGGATGTAGCAGCCTCAAAACAGTACCGTTTGATGATAATCGCATTTGATACAAGAAAAAATAGACCCGGAGACAGCTGGATTTTATTTCCTGGTTCATTTAATATTTTTTAACAAAAATAAGTAAACTGATTAAAGATACGTTATCAAGTGATTTATTTAAACGAAGTATAAAATGAAGGACCGACCCATACAATTGTGTAGGTACTTATACAGGGAGGTGATGATAAAGTATTATAGTAATTTATTTAGTGTATGTAACCGTTTTCTAGGAAGATGCATGTTTCATTTAATTTTAAAAAAATTTTAATTCGACGTAAAAAAAAATACAAAGCTTCTTATCTATTTCACTTTCAAAACTAAATTGACGATAATTTTACGTGAGTAATTTCCCATGTGCTATTATAAGCTCCTAATCTATTTAGATTTCTTGAGTGAAAAGGTCAATTGGCTGGATGCTGTTATATTACAGTTCAAAACAATAAAATAATTACGAGCGTAACAAGTGCATTACTTTCTATTTATCCAATCGTTAGAATTTTGAGTCTTTTGTTTTTTTTACTCTCAAACAGATTTTTAAATTTCGTAAAATTTGAAAATCGAACACTCTAACTAAATGACTACATTTATCTACGATCCGTTAGGGGATTTAGCGATACTTTGAAATGTATTCGAGTATTTTGTCTACACGTTGGCGTGGGATCCTTGCGGTGTCTATTTTTCAAAGGAGAGAGCTTTATGACAGAGTAATGGTTTGTCCACACATTTTACTTTTTTATTTGCCTCAACAATAGCAAAGATATTGACCAAGGTGAAGGCCTACATGATGTTAATATTAAAATTAGATTATGTATGTTATTATATCGATAGGTACAATTCTATAGAAATAGATGACAGATTAAATGAGCGCAGAGTTTTATGGCCCATGATGCTACTTTCTCAATAATAATTCACCCCGATAATTATTATCTTCTTTTCTTGGGCCACCACACCATTTAACCCAAAATTCTGTACTTTGACACAGTTCCAGTTTGATGCGATCTGCGGAACCCCGGGGGGTAATGTATAAAGTGGAATCTTGATTCGAGTTCGATTATAACCAGGTCATTTTTGGGTGGCCATTTTGGGCGGAAATTGTAATATCATTCATAATCGAAAATTCGTTAAAAATATTTTTGAAATTAATGAACTGGGAATAAAACATTGGAATTAATTAATTCAATATTGTAATGCTGGTGCTCAGAAAATACGAGTAGGTAAGAGTTATGTGGATCCAAAAGTTTAAGAGGCCCTGCTATTGTAAAAATGATGATGATGATAATTTATTTGGTCAGTCTCCACCCACTCTATTTTCGACCCGATTCATTGAATATTAACTACTAATCAAGATGCAGTGATATCATTAATTAATATTATTGTGTCCGTCTGGTTTTGCCGAGCACAGATCCGCGACTTCAAGAATTGCTCTGATTTAATAATTAATTTGTGAATTACTATGAACTGATTGCGGATACAATGTATTTGTCGTAGTCCGTTAAATCATGATACGTTGAATCAATCATAGTAACACGACCTGATTTGTAAGGTAGGCTTACATTGCTCTATCGTAGTACTATTTTTCTGATAACTGGTACGTAATTATTCATGGGCGACACTAGCGTATGCTAATCTGTCAAGCTTGAATCATTACCCTGAGTGTTATACACATTTTCCATTGAATAATTTAAAAATCTAAGTTTTTATTATTGACTTGATTTTTACTATAATTAATTTAAACTGTCGCGATCTGAACACGCGTGACCCACGGTTGGTGCAATACGGTCAATACTTCGAGCTTATTAATAAAGGTAATTAACCGTTTACATGTATATACTCGTATTATAATACTTTAGGCCTGTACGTACATTATGACTGTCCTTGGTGATTTTTCAGTTTTTTCAGCGTCCGAACCTGTCTATACTTTTGAAAGTTTTGCAGGATTTTGACATGTATTGTAACAAATTGAATCAGCCACCTGTTTAAGCTAAATCAGCCTTATCCACATGAAATACTTGTTCAAATAATATAGTGTGGTCATGTTGAGTTAGGTTAATTTTCCAATGATTCAAACTCGATACTTGCTGATCCAAAATGATACCACTAAGTTAACTGCTGCTGCACTTAAATCTATCATATTACTTAAAATGGCCTAAAGCTTTAGACTTATTTCTTGTTTCAGAAACGATGACGTTCCTGGCATCCCACATCGATACATGTTGAGTCCTTTTAAGAATCCGCATTCAATTACAACTAACAATTTTCCTTACTTGGGCTACGTCTTGTCACCCATTCGTCTAAACATTACTCAGCGTTTGGTAAGCAGTATTCAATTTAATGTATACCTCGGTATTGATATCCGGAATAGTTATTTTTATGCAGCTGTCATATTTGTGCTAAGATTTCTGTTTGCCGTTTTTTTGTAATTCGGATCAATTGAGTGAATGACAGGAGACAGACGCCAAGGACTTTTTAGCGCATTTTTAATTTCTTCTAACACTTATAAGTACCTATTAGTTGTTCTATTAATTACTAGACTCGTATTGTTTAAGCTAGACCGAATAAGTTTTAACCTTTTAGTTCTATAAACATTTTTAAAGATTAATTACATTGACTAAATATTATGGAAATTTAAGCAATTTATCACGTATTCATAGCACAGATTCTGATAATGTAATAGTCATATATTACGTTAACCCTTACCAAACACTTTTCTATAATCTTATGGAAATGTTGATGAATTCGACTCTTCTTCACTTTTAGCAAATTAGTATTATTTTTCATTATGTTCATAGAGGCCATGGCCTACACATTTATAGAATACCAAGCTAATTAATTAAAACTTTAAACTCCTTTGAACTTGCACTCAAAGAATTGTAAATTACTTTCACACTGACTTGAAGTTAAAATATAAATCATACGTTTAATTTTTGCCCTTAAACTGTCTGTTCGTCTGTCGATGATCGTAATTGCCCATTTAAGTTTGTAATAAGAGAAAATTAAATGGGTCTCGCAATGAATAAAAGTAAGGATACTGAGTTGAGTTAAATTAACAAGCATGGTTTTATGTTTATTTCAAAAAACTCAAGACATTGTATGAAATAACTAGCAGACGCCCGCGACTTCGTTCGCGTGAATTTCTTCGTAACCAGTAAATTGATCTTTTTACACAATTTTCGAAAAACCCTAAAACACGTATATATTTATTTTGCATTGTTAGTATTACAACCAAGTTTCAAGCAAATCGAACTACCCATTAAAAAGTTCCCATACAAACTTTGACACCCCATTTTACCTCTTTTCAGGCGTTTTTTTTTTAATTCCTGAAAAACATGTAAATTTATTTATCATTTACAATATTTATACTGAGTTTGAAGAAAATCGCTTCACGCATTAAAAAGTTGCATACAACGGTTTTCACCCCTTTTCAACCCTTTAGGGGTGGAATTTCGAAAAATCCCTTCTTAGTGCTCAGTTTTGTTTTAAAAGGAAGCTACCTTCCAAATTTCAGCTTCATAGCTACAGCGGTTTGGTCTGTGCGTTGATTCTAGAAAAATGCTTATTGTTATAAAATCAATAATCAAATCAAATCAATAATTGTAATAATCATCAATATATATAAATATATTGATGATTATTACAAACAGATGTGATGTCAGTTGGGGTTAATTGATGTTCAGAACTTTTCAAGGTACGGTCGGCCAAGAAAATGGTCTATTAGTCATAAAGTTAGCCTAGTAGTCAGTACCTAGTCATAGTACTTTAATTGTCTTAAATGAAATGTAAAATAAGTTTTTCTTATTAACTACATAAAACAAGGTATTTTAAATCAAACTAAAGAACAAAGAACTCACGGAAACAAAATTCTCAATAAATAAAAATGTCTTAAAACTGTATCTTTTATTTTGTATCATCTAATGATCCATGAAATGACTTAGATAGCGGCAGTAAAAGAATAACCCATTTATGGTACTGATTCATTACACTTAATTAGAATACTGGATCGTACATAGATTAAACAATAGTTTAATACGGAGAGTAATAATAAAATATGTAGAGCATACATTATGCAGTACGAACACTAACTGGAAATTTCTGGTGTGGCATTGTAAGCCTCCTTTAAAGTAATTTTCATTTATTTAAAATAATTAAAGCAATTGTCTTTTTGATTTGGTGTGGTTCCAAGCATATTCGATCTCAACAATGTCCCAGGCACTTTAGTGTCCCGTTAAGAGTAAGCAAAGCTTGCCTTCTAACTATGTATGAATCATCTAGTAAAGATGTATGGGCCTGAGTTTTTTTTAGGTGTGGAGTGAGCAGACTGTAAAGTTTTAATTGTGAAATAAATTAGTGGCAATTCGGAGTGTCGCAAAAGCTAAACTAAAGTAACTAAAATTAATGTCATTCTTTTTATTTTCATCGCTATGAAAGGGACGGCAACGTTTTTAGCTCGTAGCATGAGTTTTTTTTTTTCAAAATCTTCGTTACACCCATTAACGTTGGCTTAAATACCTCAAATAAACATGAATGTAACAAATGTTATCTGGCCGATAACGTCATAGTATTTTTAGACATGTAAACAAAATTGAGGAGGAGGCCTATACTCAGCAGTAGGTGAAACCAGGCTGAGATATAATAATGTTATTAATTCGTAAATTCGTAGGTTGAATATTACCAGACATTAGAAAGAAATATAAATATTTATATTTATTTTTTCCTTTAGAATCCAAGGCTGTTTTGAAGAAGAAATATGTATATTTATATTGCTTTTTAGGGTTTTGATTTAACATTTTTGTTTTTGTTTGTGTAAATCGATGGATCTTGTGTCTGAAATAAAGAATTATTATTATCATTAGAGGGTAATTTGATGGTAAACGGAGTATACAATGCACTTGTTTTGAATTTGACGACGGATGCTTTTTTATTTTTAGTCCAAGGTGACTGCGTACAAACCGGTAGTTAGAGGTATCCTATAATCTTACAACCACAGAAGCTCGCTTACAATTGGAAATATTTGTGATATAATAGCTTTTACAACCGATAATAATACATTACCGACTAAGATCCGTAATGACCAACAATTGAAACTATAGTACAGTCAACTTGAGAATTGGTAAGATACGAACTTAAATCAAGAGAAAAAGAAAGGATAATAAGGATTGATTCTTATTGTTTTTAGTATATCTTCTATACTAATATTATAAAGAGGTAATGTTAGTTTGTTTGTTTGTTTGTATGTTTGGGGTAATCTCCAAAACTTCTCATCCGATTTAAAAAATTCTTTCACCAATTTGTAGCTTTGACTTTCCGAATGAACATAGGCTATATTTTATCAAGGTAGGTACCACGTGAGCGAAGCCACGGGCAAGTTAGCTAGTATATTATATAAGACAATACAATGTAATTAAACGGTATTTATATACCTACATAGGACTGTCAGAATTAAAGTAAATAAAACTAGCCATGTCCATGTCCGCCACGCTCAATGTAGGGTTCTGTAGTTATCCAATATGCGAAGGTTTACTCGTATTTAGTAGTTCGTATTTAGGTCTACATTAAGTTGCGTTTATCCATCAAAATTGTGACCGCTCAGAAATTCAACGATCCTTCAACAACGTCTTAGCAAGCTTCGCCACGAGTTGCAAGTCAACAAACACTAAGATTCGGTTAGTAATATTTCGTAGTCCACAGTACCCAGTAGAAGCAGGCAAGGGGGGTGAAGAAGGGTGCGGGGGGAGGACGGGCGTGGTCGACGCCGGCCGCTCTCCTTGACTCCAGCGTCAAGCATCGCATGATCTCTGCTTTGTGTTGTGTCAGCACGGTCTTGGTACTTGCTCTACTATACATTTTGAAAGGTTATTTTTTGTCCTGATGGGAGATGGCGGGTGGTAAAGATAGATAGAAAAATTTGGGAAAGATCTTCGCCAAGCAGTAGAGCGAAATAATTTGGAGTTGCAAAATAAAAATCACCCTTCCTCATATTACTGGAAATATTAAACTGAAGTTATTATATTATATTATTATTGTATATAGGCTGAAACTCAGATTTATCTTGTTGGTATCAGAAATCCGTGCGTATTAAAATAAGCGAGTTAGTTATACAGAAAACCATATGACAGGTAATACTGAAGCTAATCACTTGAAGTATCAAGAAGGGGCAGTTGCAGAAGTACCCTTGTTTTGACACGGTACCGACTGAATAAAACCTGAAAATGAAATATGATCACGACTGTATTTCCAAGAGACGGTAGATCATATTCTTTCATCTGTAAAACCTGTGCTGATCATATTTGTCTCAAGCGGGCTAAGTGTATGTTTGAAAGCCTGGGCTGAGCTTTGTATATTAGTGTGCGTTTGTATTAGTAAGAAAAGTATCAAGAAGGGACAGTCGCAGTAGCGCCCAGGTGAATGTGGTACGGTGCTGGCTGATAACGCGGGCCGCTCGTGCCGCTATCACAGTGGGGCTAATAGTGTGCATGGAAATGACTCTTTGTCACTTACTTTATGCTATTTCATTGGTTCATCGTGTTGGTGCTGACTCTAGTTTGCATAATGTTTATAATCACGCTATATAATAATATACAAGGTGAAAGTTTGTGTGTGTGTAAGTGTGTTTGTTACTCTTCAAGCGTATGTAATTTGGTACTAGGATTGTTTAAACTCTGATGATTAAAAATAGGCTACTTTTGATCCCGGTATTCCCACAGAAACGAAAACTATTCACCGCGGGTAACACTGCGGGGCGCAGTTAGTATTAAATAAACGAAGTAGGTACTTGTTAAATGAACTTGTTGAGAGCCGATTTAGCCGAATGGGTAGTTAGTACCTCGACTTTCGATCCGTAGGTTCAAATCCTGGTCGTACACCAATAAGTTTTTTTGTGTCCAATAATTTATATGCGCATTAACACGAGCTCTAAACGGTGAAGGAAAACATCGTGGGAAAACCCGCGCCTTAGACCCACACTATTGACCATTGTCTTATCTGTGGATATGACTGGTTAAGCTGAGAGGATGGCTTAGCTTAGGTGATATGGGCAAGCGCAACTCATCCCAACAATGCCCCAGGCACTATAGTGTCCCGTTAAGTGTAGGCAAGGGTGGCCTTTTAACACTGTATAAATCATGTATATAGTAAAGATAAAAAGGCCTAGATTTATTCTTGTTAACTGAAATGTAAAAACAAAAATTCTATGCGACAGCTTCAGAAAAAGAACATGAACCAAACATTTGAAGAAATAGTTGACGGATGTGTTTTTACTTTCTTTGTGTTTGAAAAATATGATTCAATAAATTATTTTAGGAATTTAAAAGCAGATTAATGGTTTTACAAATTAATTCATACATTATTGATATCCATGTACGGATGTGGGTGACATACCCAGATCTAATTATAATGACTAATTATAAATCAAAACCACAGGTAGCCAATAACTATTAATATGTTAAATGTTGGAATACTTCAGACCGGCAACTCAGTGAATTGGAAGTTTGTGGGAGTTGAGAAGAAACAATATCTCAATTATTATTGTAACATTTATTTATTTAGATTAACATCTGTTTTGGAGCTTAATTGTTATTCTTATTTTTATTAAATTTTTATTGATATCTGTGTTAATATGCCGCAGCAGAGGAACATAATAGATTTGCAAAAGAAAAAATATATTTTTTGGTATTGTAGGTACTTGTATTTTCTAATACACAAATGGTCCTGTGTGACTGTTAAGTGTTGAGTTAAGTAATTTTTTTTTTCAATGTTTATTTTTAACGTTGCCTGTGTTGTAGGTACCTAAATAATGGTGCGGCTTATAAATATTTAATCTACTAAAAAGAGCAACTTAAATTGCTCGTTCATGTGCACATGGCGGATATTGATGTCACATTTGTTTTATAACAATATTAACAGTTTCATTTATATTGAGCTCTTGGCGCATAAAAGCGATAAATCGAATGTTTGCCATTGGGCGTAATTTATATTATTTACCCAAGCCTATCTATTCGAATGGTCGTTAAATTTATTATTGCCCTTAGCATTCGTTTTGGATGTTGCCGGGTTAGTAGTGACTCAATCTCATTATTATCCTAATTACAAACGCAATTAAAAAAATGACTCTTAGGGCGCCTTCAATTTAGTCGTATCGTGTCGGACGGCTGTCGTGCCGAAACGTCATATTGAGAATTGAGTTAAAAGTACCTAAGATTTTTAACCATTGTTGACTGTACCTTGTTATCCTAAGAAAATCCAAGGGCTTCTTAGTCACAGCTATGCTTATGAAATTCTGTAAATGGGCATTTCATATCTGAATTCCGTCGAATTTCCATGCAGCAATAAATAATTGTCAACATGACGCGGGGCCGATATACATTTCCAGAAACAACCTTAGTCACAACGAATTAGAAGAGTAATCTTACGAAGCTATAGAGTGTCTATTTGACATCTTCATAGGATCTCAAAATACCTAAAAGATCTGAAAGAATAAATCTACCACTCCCTGGAAATACCTGGAAATAGTTTAACTTTTATAAGAAAAGAACATAATATTAAGTAACAAATACCTTTTTTTATACATACTTATTATTTTTTTATAAGATAGAAATCTACGAGACGAGCTCTTATAATTACGAATGTGCCCTTATCATTGAAAATAGAGAGAAGAAAAAAAGAAGAGGAACTCTTTTAACCTGCAGCGAGATACACCTGGCTTTTTATAATCATAACAAAAATAGCATGTAGATTAATTGTTCGATGTATGAATCTAATGATGTACTCATAAACCATGATAACAAATGTTATACAAAAAGCAATAATAATTATAGCTACTGTTAGCAACTTTTCTCAGATTATATGGCAACACTTTCGAATAACAAAACACAAAGGAAGGAGCGACTATCATTAGATTACACTTGTTACTGACGGTGCATATTTTTCCTCAAATAGAAATCTATGATCCATTATTTCCGACCAAACTTCTGCTTACGGCAGACTCAGCCCAACATTTAAACACTGTAGGATATTTCTACTTTATTATATATCGGCCTTATATAGTGAGATGAATTATCTAGATCATATTTTTCTATGTTTCTAATTCATCATAGTTAAATGCTCTACGTTCCTTCCGCATTAGGGCTATGTCACACGAAGATAATTTTGTTGGTGATCATGACATGATCTATACACCACTTGGTCACTTTACGTCAGGAACCAGGCTGAGTTATTGCTTTGAAGCTTTCAAAATTATTATTTGACTATTACTACAGGCTACTATGTATTTGCGAATATTACAACCCTTGGGTAGAAAAATAATAGAAGAAGAAAATAAATTATGATGTAAAATATTTCTGGATCGCTGTAAATGTAACACCGATCTATATGGGACATGAACCGTCAATCTACTTAGACTTTTTATTTATTTATTTTGATATAAGTATTTTCGGGTCCGAGTGTTTTATTATTCAAAGTTTCTATTATCCACAGAAAATTGTAGTGTTGAGTGGGATGTCTTATGTAAGATTTTGTCCTTTTTTTTTTTTTTTTTTAGGTTGTACTTACAGTTTTTTTATTAAATGGTGCGCGGTCCCATCGTAGGTATATGTGGAAACCAATTAAGTGCATTCGTATATTTATCTGACTAACGATTGGTTGTAATTACTAAGGAAGATACCACGATCTAGATCACAGATTGTGCAATAAGGAAACTGTAGAATGCAAATCGCCACGCCCATGACTTAAACAATGTTTAATACCTAGACTAAATGATTTATTAATCTTAAGCAAATAAATAAAGCATACGTTTTCGATAATAAAATGTGATTTTCCGTCAGCTCTAGATAATTATAAAATGAAATACCAAATATTTATATTATTTTGTCAACAAAATAATGTTGTTTTCTTTTTCTATTGTCTTTCACCAAGAAGCAACAACACTGGTTCTAGGCATCATACTTTATCTAAAAATTTATTCTATGATATATACTGCCGTCGCAAGACGGGAAAAAGACACAAAATGAGTTAAATACCTATTCAGACTCAGCAAAATAGATAAATATTTCGTAATTATTCGTTTTTAGATGAAGATGTTTCTTGTAAATAACAAAAAGCGAAAGCTTTTGTGTAATGCTTAAAGTTACAGCTAGCCATATTGCTTCAAGTAGACACTGTCATTTACAATTCAATGTACGTGTCGCGTTTGCATAATTGCATTATTAAAATTCAATCAACTTATCATCAGGATCATACTTATTTATCTCGTGTTTCCAAGTTATTGTTGTTTATTATCTTTTCTGGTTCGTTTTATTATGAGCTGGATAATTAGCACTACCTACACGTCTTTATGACTTCAGAATCTTGAAGCAGTGTTGTAAAAACTCCCTATTTCCTAGTATTTATTTTAATAGGCTTTGAAAACGACAAGCAGTGGTCTGGGTATAGGCCTCCCTAAGTTTGTGCCTCTACGGTCCTGTGCTAGAAGTAGCCATTGACACCCCGCGAAGCGTATTATATCGTCGATCCAATTCGTAGTTTGTTATTAACAAGTAGGTATTATTTTTTCAGCTGTATATTTAACCCGAAAACCATCAAAACATAGATAAATATTACTATTTGGTATAGGATACTCAGATTTCAAAGAATGTTAGCGAACTGATACGCATGAGACGTGTTCTGTAAGTGTCCAAGGCCGTGTTCTATCGATCCGCGGTGTTGGGTGTCACCGATCGGCTTACCCATCGACTGGAGATGGAATGTCAATGCACTGGGGATTGAACTGTGATCTAAATATCGACCTCCGAGACACGGTGGAGGTTTATTCACTGAGTGGGACAAATGTTTGCAATGGTTTGAGTTAGTAGAATGGCAGAATCAGATAGCTTTTGTATAATAAAATGTAGGTATGGTAGTGAAAGTGACCTCACTTGTAATATGTAATAGTTTATGTAGGTACTGTGTTAAAGTATAATAGTTCAAAATGTAGTAATTTTGTTAGGATATGTATTTTGTCTTCATACCATCGTGGTTAATTGTTGTAATGAATCCATAAAGTAATAAGTTCGTATGAGCTGAGTAGTATCGCTAATTCTGGTGACGGAGGAGTCTTTAGGCCGCCTAAAGGCTTACGTCATGGCTTAAGGACTTTAAAAGCCGGAACCAACAGTTTAACGTGCATTCCGAAGCACGGAAGCGCTCAACTGTTAATGCCACTTGAGGTCACACATCCTAATTGTGATCGCTTAGAACGTTGCTAAACTTAAACGATCTGTCAAGAACGTTTTATGTGTATCGAAGCCTGCTAAGCTTCGCCACGAGTGCTTTGCTGAATAGTTCGTGATTTTGACTACTATTTACTTCGGTATAATAAGTGTTTTTGCAAGCAGTTTTCATCAATATTTGCCTATAATCCTACTATCCTACTATTTATTTATCATTCCAAAATTACCTTTATGCTTTGAACAATAACACGCCTTTAACTATATACCTGTAATGCCTTCAAAAGCTAGTAGGAATTATATTTGTTTACCTAGTCCCACTAATTATTCATTCATGCCCACATTATCAAAGGCACAATAAATCTGGTAGAAAGTCAAGATGTCTCGTTTGCTTATGCGAAACATGGAAACTGCGAATCATCAATGTTTATTTCGCGTTAATGTCAAACGTATCCGCGGGCGTTGAGTGCGTCTACAATGGTGCCAAGTTTACGGAAACTGACGTTAGAATCTAATAATTTTTAAAAGCTTTTATTTAACTTGCACAAGTGTACAATTCTTTCACAAGTTTTCGCCTCATCAATTTTCATTACATTCTTCATACAAGCTCACCGGTTTATGTTACACTAGCTGCGCCCTGCGGTGTTGCCCTCGGTGAATAGTTCCCGTTCCCGTGGGAATACTGGGAGCAAAACTAGCCTATTTTTTAATCCAGGGTATAAGCAATCCTGGTACCAAATTTAATTCAAATCCATACAGCCGTTTGAGTGTGAAAGAGTAACAAACACACTTACATACTTACACACTTACACACACCCTAACTTCACCTTTATAATATTAGTAGGATTTGTCTCAAACTTGCAAAAGTTAATAATGCAACAATTAGAGAATATGACTTTATTCTGACGAGCCTCCAGGCCTCTCACAACATTTAGAGAAATGGATATTAATGCAACCACTATAGAAGAGGCATACGATTGGGTGAACGATTTACACGATGCGCGCGCATTAGCGCTAGAATAAGCCTCGAGCGGGGAGATATCATACCGCACTGCAGGACATTGCAGACTCAATGCTTTTGCAAAGTACTGAAACTTTAATCTTTGTTCTGCTCTTTAAGGTCCGTATTTAAAGTAAAACTCAAGACTGAGTGCATGAAGCTCAAGCGACAACTTTTTATTTAAAGTCAAACATCAGACTCAACATTGAGAGCGTCAATCTGCGAAACTGCAAAAATGAATTCGAATAAGTTGTGCGATTGGACACTTAGCATGAAAAGAGGGTGGAATATGAACGAATGTAAACATATATTATAATAAACAAAATGTGTTCAGTGTGTGTTCAGTGCCCAAAAATATGGCGTCAATAAGAGGGAGCCCCTATTAACCCTCAGGATTAACGTTTGAGTGTAGTTTTGATTTATAAGCCATCGTCTAGTGATTTCGGATGACTAAGTTTTTGTTTTAAATCCATTCCGTAATGAAGGTGTGATGAACAAACATCTGTAATGGGAACATTCCGAGTGTCCGAACATGTGTGTGAGTTCCTATAGTGAGTTATTATAGTTTTAGAAACGAACTTGGCACGCAAAATCTACTTATTACCAGCAACCCTAACCAAGGGCCATAATGCCCACACAAATCAAACAGGATTCCAAACACATTATCGGCCAAATTGTGTACAAGCATTTGCATGGCGCGCCAAGCGATACCTGCGTGTCGCCGCCCACTCAACTGTGCAATACCGTGCAATCGTACTTCGTATCAGCATCACATTAAACTCTGTAAACTCACAATGCGGATTTCTCCATTTTGTAAAAAAACTATGAGGTTTGCTCAGTGCGCGGTGACATGCGAGGGCGTTGCGTCAGCCTGCTTTGTAGATCGGGGGACGTGTGGAAATCGAGTGTGAGATGCATACTGTATAGACTATGTAGGTCCTTAACAACTTATGAGTGTTTCTCGTTGTCGAGTCTCTAATGAGCAAAAACATTTTTGAGCGAGTTGTAGATAATTCCGTTGAAACTTTATTTGGATGGTTTATTTTATAGCCTTTGTTCCAGCGGAACAGATGATATACTTTTCGTTCGAATTTTCTTTCATTTTTTCATATGTAGGTAGCGTATTAAAGACATACACAATTTTGAGGGTAGATCAAAACCGTTTACAATATTTCTATTGGCTGTTTTGGTGTGACGCCTCTATTGTCTTTCGAAACGGCGACAGGAAGCCATTTTGAGTTGTTGCTTGTTCGACGCCTTCCGATACAGCCGCGCGCGCATCCTTCGTGTTTTCGCACAGTGCCGCTCGCGCTTCAATATCATATAAGACCTCTAGTGATCGTTCCATAAGAGACACAAACTACAGTCCCAGCATCATTCCTCACCTATGGACCTAGAAAGTGCGGTGAATTCTCAGTGCAAGCCGGACACGACCCTGGACCTGCTAGATTGACGAGACCAGGTTAGTTGCGCCATACAGCCTACTGAAACTCCCGTACATAGTTTTGGTCCTTCGAGCCGGATAGTACCTATCCAGTTTTGATTCCTCCAGATTGTGTCGTCTTTATTGCTACACTACGTGTACATATTTTTAGTATTTTTCCATTGCAATCGTAAGTCATCTTTGTTACACAAAATGGCGGACGATTCGGCTATTGAACAAGACATTTTCGAACGAGATATTATCTTAGAGGATCTTAAAAGAACGTTGCTTTTTTCCACTACTGATATTTTACAATTTAAATCTAGATCTACTGATCTCACTTCTCAACAAAGAAAGTTTGGCAAACTTCAAGCTAAAATAGAAAAAACTTTGATGAAATCTAAAACCTTTAACAAAGAAGAACAGTTAAAAATTCGTAATGATTTTAATGATTGTTATTACGCGATATTAGTACATGTTAATAAATTTAAACAAGCCGATCAAGAAGGTAGACGCATGAGCCGTATTACTACGCAATCGTTGCCTTACACACAAAATCATTGCCTTAACAAATTGCCTACGTTGCCATTGCCAACTTTCAGTGGAGAATCTACAGATTGGCCCTCATACTACGATTTATATCGTGCCGTTATCCACAACAATGATGCCTACACATCAGCGGAAAAGTTTAGATACCTGTTGTTAACTCTAAAAAATGAGCCACATAACTTAATTAAATCCATTCCAATCACAGATGAAAATTATACTGTCGCTTTAGAAATTCTTATAAATCGGTATGAGAATCGTAGAATCATTGCTTCTAAACATTTAGATCGCATTCTTGACATAGAAAAGTGTGCTAACGAGTCTAATGTAAGTTTACGTAAACTAGTTAACGTTTATATGGAAAATATTAAAGCACTCGAAATGATGAGATTTCCAGTGCACGAATGGAGTTTCATTTTGTTAAATATCTTACTGCGTAAGATACCGCATTCAGTTCGTAAGCGTTTCGAGTTATCGCTCAATAAAGCTTCTGATATACCTACCGTAGATATACTCATAAGTTTCTTAGAACAGGAAATTTCAACGTTTGAAATTATGTCGAACAGTGATTCAAAAATTGTTGAGGGTAGGTCTCGCGTACCCAGCGTGAACTCGTCCCGAGCCAGCGGCTCCGGTGGCGCCGCTAACGGTCATTTTGGTGTTTCAAAGCCAAACGGTTTTACTCCGCGACAAACATTCGCCGTTACGGAATCAACCGATGTTCAAATTGGCAAACGATGCATTTTGTGTGACGATCAACACATCTTATCAAAATGCTCGAGATTCTTGAATATGTCTCCGCAAGATAGGTACAATTTTGTTAAAAATAAAAATATTTGTTACAATTGCTTGAATGTAGGTCACGATTTAAGAACTTGTAGGTCGAATTATGCATGTCAAACGTGTAATAGACGACATCACACATTATTGCATTTTGAAATCAAACATAACTCAAACCAAGCATGCCCCGTCTCTTTCCCTCCTACGGAGGAAGCTACGGTCGATCCCGGCCTCACTACCATGTCACTGCAACCGACTAACGTGAATCATGCGATGCGCGAGAGTGGCGAGTCGTCCATTGCGCCGTTGGTTAGGAAGTGTACAGTCATGCTATCTACTGCGCTCGTCAATGTATGCGTTGGTTCAACGAATCACTCAATTCGTTGTTTGATTGACACCGGTAGCCAAGCGAGTTTTATGACGGAAGCGTGTTCTAAACGTTTAGGTTTGAATCCTAGGTATGTTGGTATTCCAGTGTTTGGGATCGGGGAAGAAAAACCGATACAACCAAAAGGAATAGTTTCGTGTGTTGTCACTCCTCGTGGTTTAAATGTTCCAGCTATAGCGGTCGAAGCTTTAATCTTACCTAAATTGTTTTCGCAATTTCCAAGAATTCCATTACCTATCGAAGCGTGGCCCCATATTCAAAACTTAAACTTAGCCGACCCCTATTTCAACGCGAGTAACGCTCAACCAGTTGAAATGCTTTTAGGTGCTGATGTTCTTTCTCACATTTTGCTGGGAAATATTGTTAAGGGCCGTCCTGATGCGCCAATAGCAATTAATAGTGTTTTCGGCTACTTATTGATGGGAAAAGTATTTTTCGATGTTTGTCCTACTCCGTCTCCACTCCAGGTGTGTCATAGCTCCTTTTTCGAGGACAGCGACCTCCAACGTTTTTGGGAGCTGGAGGCAGTTCCTGAAGATAAATCTTTTACCCCCGATGAGAGTCAGTGTGAATCGATTTTTCAAAATACACATTCTCGCGACGAAAATGGTCGATACGTCGTAGCACTTCCATTTAAAACTGCACCTATACTAGGTCAATCACGTGACATTGCTCTCGCTCGTTTTCGTAAATTAGAATATCGCTTAGAACGTAATTCGTCCCTTAAAAAGGACTATCACGCTTGTTTACAAGAGTACATTGATTTAAATCAAATGGAACTCTGTAATCCTCCGTCTTACGACGATAATTCTCACTATTATATTCCGCACCACTGCGTGGTCAAAGAATCAAGTGAAACCACCAAGTTGAGGGTGGTATTCGATGCTGCTTGTAAAACCACTAACGGAAAATCGTTAAATGATCTTTTGCTCACGGGTCCGAAGTTGCACTCTGACATAGTAGATATTTTACTTAATTTCCGGGTTCACAAGTTTGTTTTCACAGCTGATATTAAACATATGTATCGCAATATTTCTGTTCGAAAATCTGATTGGGAATACCAGCGGATTGTTTGGCGGCCATCTCCTGACCTACCTATTCAAGATTATAGGTTGCGCGTCGTCGTTTTCGGCATCAGTTCATCTCCGCACACAGCGTTACGTGTTATACAACAACTCGCACGGGATGAAGCTGAGAAGTTCCCACTAGCGTCCTCAGTTTTGATGAGGGATGTTTTTGTTGACGATGTCGTTTCCGGGGAAGACAGTGAGATGAACGCACTCAATCTACAAAAACAGCTGATCGGTATTTGTGCAAGCGCAGGCTTTGAGTTGCGCAAGTGGCACAGTAACTCGCCGGCGATACTCGCCGCAGTGCCCTCGGACTTTCATGGTGAGCGGCCTGAAGCCTTATCTTTCGCCGATGTAGAAAAAGATCCCTCGATAAAGGTTCTCGGGCTTCAATGGAACCCCACTTCAGATAGTTTTTCTTTTAAAGTCAAAACTTCTAATTTAAATTGTACAAAACGGGCAATACTGTCAGAAATTGCAAGAATTTACGATCCGATAGGATTTTTATCACCGGTAATATTACACGCTAAATATCTAATGCAACTACTTTGGATAGCAGGTACAGGTTGGGATGAGTCACCTCCTATTGATATCGTAAATGCTTGGCTAAGCTTTGTCAAGCAACTTCCACTCTTGTCGCAGTGTGTTTTTCCGCGTCACATATTTTCTAATTCAATTTCTATTGAACTTCACGGTTTTGCTGACGCCTCCGAACGAGCTTATGCCGGGTGTGTGTATATCCGGTGTAAATGTAGTGATGGTCAAACTCGGGTCTCCCTTGTTTTGGCAAAAACAAGGGTTGCACCTCTAAAAAGATTGTCGATCCCCCGATTAGAACTTATGGCAGCGCTATTACTAGCCAAGTTAATTAGTAAAGTTATGCTCGCCTACGGCGACCGAATTCATTTCGATCATGTCTACGCATGGTCCGATTCCACGATTGTGTTAGCATGGCTACGCTCATCGCCACATGAATGGAAGACGTTTGTGTCCAATCGCACAAGTGACATACTGTCACGGGTGCCTGCCAGTTGTTGGCGACATGTACCGTCGTTCGATAACCCAGCTGACTCGGCTTCCCGGGGAACGCTGCCCGCGGTGTTCATCGAACACTCCTTATGGTTTCATGGTCCTAGTTGGTTACAAACTGAGCCAAATACTTGGCCGGTTCTTAATCAAAATATAAATACTATGGAAGAAAAACGTAATCTTCCCATTATTGCACATCCTTCTTCTGTAGGTAAAGAAGAAGAACCTGAGTTTCTTTCAAAATTTTCTTCTTTAGGAAAACTTGTTCGTGTCGTTTCTTACATTTTTCGATTTTATTACAAGTGTAAAAAATCACAGATTGCCTTTCCTCGGCACATAACGGTGCTCGAGTATAATTCTAACTTAAAAAAGATTATAGGTATAGTTCAGCAGTCTACTTTCGTAGAAGATATTAAAAATATTTCAAATGGTAAATCGCCTACAAATCAATTAAAACGCTTATCACCATTTCTAGATAAAGATAATTTGTTGCGTGTGGGTGGACGTTTGCATAAATCCTTGCTTTCATTCGAATCAAAACATCAATTGATACTTCCGAAGAAACATTACTTAACTACGTTAATAATCGATGATGCTCACATTACACACTTACACGCAGGTCCTCAGTCCACACAGTACTTATTGTTACAAAAATATTGGATTTTATCTGGGCGGGATATAGTTAGACAGCGTATACATAAGTGTGTTCCGTGTTTTCGCGCGAGACCCACACACACACAGCCACAGATGGCTCCGTTGCCGAGCGTACGCGCACAGTCAGCGCGTCCTTTCATTAAAACAGCTGTTGATTATGCCGGCCCGTTCTATGTTCGTGCAAATAAAGTTAGAAATGCTAAAATAATAAAATCATATGTTGCGGTATTTGTTTGTATGAGCGTAAAGGCAATACATTTAGAGTTGGTTTCTGATCTTACGACAGAATCTTTCCTCGCGGCTTTACGACGATTCACGTCTCGCAGAGGTTTATGTACAGATATTTATTCCGATAACGGAAAGAACTTTGTAGGATGTAGCAACCATCTTCGTGAGTTGTATACATTTTTAAATTCAGACGCCGTTCAAAGGACATTACATGAACAGGTACTTAAACAAAACTTGACATTTCACTTTCAACCTGTTACTGGGTCACATTTCTGTGGTTTAGTAGAAGCAGGCGTTAAAAGTTTCAAACATCATTTACATCGTGTTATAGGAACTCGTACTCAAACTTACGACGAAATGCACACTTTACTCTGTCAAATCGAGGCAGTCTTAAATTCACGTCCCTTATGCGTCTTGAGTTCAGATGCGTCAGATCCACAACCGCTGTCTCCAGCGCATTTTTTGGTTGGTGGACCTCTTACGGCCCTACCTGACATTTCATTGATAGAATTCAATACTGATAGGCTTAATCGTTGGCAGTGGGTGCAACAATGCATTCAACATTTCTGGAAGAGGTGGAGTCGTGAATATTTACACGAAATCCAACAAACACATAAATGGTTTCATAATCGCGGCCCTCCTATTAGTGAAGGTATGATTGTTGTGGTGCGCGATGATAATTTGCCAGTTTTACAGTGGAGATTGGCACGGGTGCATGCTCTGCATCCAGGTACGGATAGTATAACACGTACCGTAACCCTTCGAATGGGCAACTCTTATACTAAGAGACCTGTGGTAAAAATCTGCCCCATTCCTTTGCAATAATTTTTCGTTTCTTTTTCATTAATCAGCAGTACGTACATACTCATAATTAGTTTATAGTTTTCTTTAGTGTAGTATAATTACAAACAATTTTCATGTTAAAAGCAACCACGTTCTTTTAAGGTGAGCGGCATGTTCCAGCGGAACAGATGATATACTTTTCGTTCGAATTTTCTTTCATTTTTTCATATGTAGGTAGCGTATTAAAGACATACACAATTTTGAGGGTAGATCAAAACCGTTTACAATATTTCTATTGGCTGTTTTGGTGTGACGCCTCTATTGTCTTTCGAAACGGCGACAGGAAGCCATTTTGAGTTGTTGCTTGTTCGACGCCTTCCGATACAGCCGCGCGCGCATCCTTCGTGTTTTCGCACAGTGCCGCTCGCGCTTCAATATCATATAAGACCTCTAGTGATCGTTCCATAAGAGACACAAACTACAGTCCCAGCATCATTCCTCACCTATGGACCTAGAAAGTGCGGTGAATTCTCAGTGCAAGCCGGACACGACCCTGGACCTGCTAGATTGACGAGACCAGGTTAGTTGCGCCATACAGCCTACTGAAACTCCCGTACAGCCTTTGTTTCCAATATATCTGCAAGCTCCCAGCAAAAACGGAGCTTTTCATCCGCTCAAAAAATCCTTTGCATAGCAATGTACCTCGTTACTCAGTTCATTTCCCTAGTTTGGAGTAGATAGGCAGGAAGCTAGTCGAGAAGAGCTGACAACGCGCCGCCTGCTAACGGGAGCGCGCAGATTGGCAGGTGATCTACAGTGAGCTACACAACTGTTAGGAAAGGGGATCGCCACAAATACTGAAACGCTACCGTGTACTTTGGATATTCAAGCAAAATTTAATGCGCCATTTTGACCAAGAACATGGTAATATACCGTTTTAATTAACAATACCTACCGTGTTTGTTACAAACTGCCAGATAAATGTATCGAATGGCTTGATATTTATTTAAACTGTATTATTGGGATGAAAAAAAACAACGAGAAAGTATTTTGTCTCACCAAATGTCCTGGCTATTTAGATAATATATATAGGCGCGAAATACAATTATATTAATTTATTTTTATTTATTTATTTGATGATAGACGAGCAGCTATACCATTTCAGTAGTTTTAATGTAGGTACACTTTCTTCCACTCTCTTAATAACTTTTTATTGGCTTTCATATTGTAGCTCAATGTGACCGTTAAAACTTTACTGGGATCAAACTTCACTCATGTGGAACATAATACCAACGACTATCTAATATCTTCAGACATTAGTTTGTTTTAAATAAATTTAAATTTAATAAAACAAATTAAATCAAAGCCTTTTCACCACACCTGTCCATGTCCCACGGACGTATTTAATGGCGGGAAGTGCACACAAATTAAAATGGGCCCGCGTCAGTCCAGCGGATGGAGCACCGTCTGCTCTATCTAGTGAAAGTGAGATATTATCTACGGCACGAAGAATTATGATAGCGTGGATGTGCTTCATTTGTAATTAGAGTGTACCGTTTACTAGGGTTCTACCACAGAATATATTACAGAGGTTCGAAACGATTGTGATTCTATGCTGCCTGAAGAAAATTTTAAAATGGGGTTCTCTTTGTTTATTTTTAAGGCTGCCAAATCTACATTTTCAAACTCGGACTGCTCAAACAGAATATTTTATTTTTCAAAGCTGCCAGATCTAAACTTTCAAGTTTGGAACGTTGCATTGAAAATATAGTTTTCAAAGCTGACAGGACTTAATGTTCAAATTTGGAATTAAATGTTTGTGTAAAGTCTGAAAATTGAAGTCTTTTTGAAGAAATCTTTTACGCATTTAATGACAATTTTAAGCAAAATTTAGATACCAATACATGCCTTCTCTCCTTAACTTTTTTTTTAATATAAAATAAGTAGGTACTTATTGAGTAGGTTCTTTATTTTAGTGTTTTTTATATTTTTAATTGGCTGGAAAACTTCCTAATTGTGAGAAAGAAATCGGAAAACCCAATGTTTCCAAGGCCAAATAATATTTGTGGTTTTAGTGCACATTTTTGTCCTGTTTCCGTAGTTTTTTTATTAACCACAAGGAAAGGTCACGAGAGAAAGCTACGATAAATTAAGTTAAGTGCTTTAGGATAAGATTATTTAAATTAATCAATAGGCATTTCCGATAATGTGTAGGAAAAATAATTTAATGCCTTGATTGACTTCGGTTTGTGTTTCTACTAGATTACTTAGTATTTTGACGTAGGTAGTACCTACGTACGAGTAGGTACCTCTGACTACCCTCTATTGATATCCTACTGATTTATCACATTTGATGTATTTCCTGGGGATACAGGCCTATTTATATGTTTTTTTAAGTTGATAAAACCTTAGAGAACGTAAGTACCTACTTAGTATAAAACATGTATGCTTATTAATAATGGTAAATATCTTACTGCCTACTGCTAATTACGATGGTTATAATGACACTTTTCAATAAATAATTCACGCTATTGAATAAAACAATTGCCAATAAAATTATAAGTAAGTAAGCAGTAACAATCAATTACATGAATACCAATACTAAGGATTGGAGTTACATCACCATCCTGTCTATACAAATATAGGGTTGGCAGTAGAAACAAGAATTGTATATAACTAGCTGCGCCCCGCGGTGTTCCCAGAGGTGAATAGTTCCCGTTCCCATGGGCATACCGGGATCAATATTAGCCCATTTTTTAATCCAGCAATTCGGGTAACAAATTTCATTCAAATCCGTCCAGCCGTTTAAGTGTAAAAGACAAACACACCTACATACTTACACACAAGCAAACTTTCACCTTTATAATATTAATAGGATATAGAAGTATAATATGTACTTAAGTAGTACCTATACCAGCCATCCTGGTTTGGTTACCATAACAATTAGTTGCTTAGCTTGGGATTAGATGACGTTGTGTAAAATGTCCATGGATGGATACTTATTGGTACAGTAACTGTACACATTTATTTTGATTTACCAGTTAAAAGACCCTTTTTCAAAAGATTAAAATAACGGTTTGCAAATATTTCAAAACTATCATAACATAATTTTCTCTTAACGTTGGATCGCATGTAATTTAGTAAATCAATAGTGGCTTTTGTAGCAGTTCAGAAATTCCAAAGCACATCCCTATTGAGAGCACATTAATAACTTCATCTCTATGTAGAGTTATGGCCTCTACGCACCGTTGTCTGCTTGTCTGTCTGTCTGTAACTGGCTTGATTTAGATGTCCTTACGCTTCCTCTGTTTTTGTTTGTGTGGGTTTCAATTCTATACGCGTTTTTCTTTTTATTTTTTTTGGATGTCAAAGCCAAATAGGTAGGTACTAAATATCTTGAAGTAAATAAAAATATTTAAGTAATACAGATTTAAATTTTTTTTTATAATGTCAATGTCATGGCAGTTTTTAATCTGAAATTATTTCTTAGTTAATTTTTTGCATAATAAGTATTTTTTTGTGTCTATCAGAATACACATATACAATACCCAATGCATCACAATAAATGTACACCACCTCCTCCTCGCTTCTCATTACGAGGACTACAATGTCAATAAATCAATAAACATTTCACACTTTAATGATTAATTCATCACTTTTCGTTTAGGATACCAATCATTCTAACATAAGTACTTACATAATCCGCTTTTCGAAAAAACAAATTCATTCAAGACACATACATTTCACAATACAATTGGGTAAACAAAACGTAGGGCAGAACATTACAGGCAATCACACAATCTAAATAGCACGAAGCAGAACATTGCACAGTTTAGCTGAAACTGCGCGTGCGCAGGTCAGATCGCGGCGTGCAAAAATTACTCGTTGTAGCGCCTCGGCGAAATGTAAATTAGCAGAACCGTTCGTGGTTCAAAGGTAGAGTTACAGGTGCTTTATTTCTCTTTACGCTATCTTATAATTGGGTACATTAGTCTAGATAGCGGCTAAACGAAGTGGATAAGGTCATAGAAACCCTTATTATATCTAGGATGAGATAAATTAAATTCAGACGAAAGTTTGACGTACGTACACTTAACGGGACAATGTAGTGCCTTGAGCATTGTTGGAATGAAATAGGCTTTTTTCATTATAAATGAAAAATCTTACTATAAGTTAAAGGCTCCGGCAGGATTCGAACCTGCGTAGATACAAGCGATCGCTCATAAGCCGAGCTGCCTGACCACTAGGCTACGGACCCTCTAAGCCGAGGCCTGAAACTATTAGTAAGATGATTTTTATCGGTTAAAGCACCGATGAGCGCCACCTACAGGAAATAGGCTTGCCCAGCGATTTACGTGTATTTGACAACCAAAGTCTGAAGTATCAAAAATACATTTATCAGGTAAATGTATTTCTGGTACTGTTACCGCCGGTTTCTCGAACGCAGATCATCTCCAAATCAAACTCATTAATGATTAAATCACGTGACAGTGTCGAATTAGTTCCTAATTTGACACTTGTCACGTGATTTGACCAATTGATTCGTTTTATTTGGAGATGATCTGCGTTCGAGAAACCGGCTGTTAGTAGCGTACCTAATTGGAGTTTTAAATTTTTTTTTTATAACCTACTATGTCCCACTGCTGGGCAAAAGTCTCCCCTAAAATCCTCCACTGACCCCTGTCTTTGGCGATCTCCCACCACTCCTTCTCAAACACGTCAAGATCGTCCCGCCAACGCCTTCTCGGCCGGCCTCGTCGTCGCCTATCGTTCTCGGGCACCCAAGAAGTAACAGTGTTTAAAAAATTGAATTATTAATAAAAAAAATACTATGTGCTTTATGTCTGGCATCTATGGAAACAGGCAGCAAGGAAAATCTTTTGGTTTGAAAAAACCAAAAGAAGAAATCAGTTACTTATTGAACGATGGTGATGGGCTTGCAGCCTGTCATGTTTGTTATTCTAATTAATCGGTAAGGTATAGATGAAAACTGGTTTATAAATATGCAACTTTTATTGTCAATTATCTAAAGTGATGTTTAGATTATAGGCACGTGGGATCTAACTGTAATAACTGAATAGCAATGAACTATCTTGTGGAATGTTAACTATGTTTGGAGGAAATTTTAGACAGCCTTTGATTTGTAAAGGAATCCCTTTGACTGAGAAAGTTTTAAGGTAGTCATGTCTCATAAGCGATGAGGCAAAAGAAACCAAGGATTAAGAAACCCGTCAGTTTATACCTGCACATGATTTTATAATTAGTTTAAAACCTAAAAAAAAAATCCCAGACAAAGGGACTGAGAAAACTTTAGGATAAAATTTTACTTGCAATTTAGTTTAAACTACGAGTATACCTCTTAACAAAAAAAACCTTTCCTTTACAAATCAAAGGCAGAATTTCCTGACCGTAAAAGAACTGACCATGGCAATTAACTTCGAGCTTCGACGACAACGCCTGAGCCAGATCGTCGAGCAGATGGCTCCATCGCTTCATTAGGGGGGTCACCCTGCACGACACCTTGCGCGCTAATGCCGATGTGTTGGTACGATTGTTGAGACACCGATGTCAAAGCTGACACGGGAAGCTTGAAAAGGGTATTTTGTCTACCTTCGTCACATTAAACCTCGACTTTCAAATCGTTTATCTTTGATGCATCCATGGATTGTTAAGGTGCTATTGGAATCTCTGCACGTGCTGCCGAGCCTCGGCTGCAGACGCTGTGGTAGTAACTGTATTTGTATCTATGTACATTATAGTAGTATAGATTTCTGCGAAAACAACTGAACGCGGCTGCGGCTGATGTGCTGCCGCGACTTGCAGCCGAGATAATTATCTTATCAATGGTCAAATCTCGTGACGAGTGTCAAATTAGGAACAAATACGACGCTGCTATTTTCATCTCTCTAAATACAAAACCTTGCCGTGTGTGCAATGTGCCATTTAAACTTGTCGATAAATTGGATTTACACAACCCAAGTACCAAAAAGTTGCTTCAAAAATTAAGAAATGATTTAAAATTACTGCATAGCCTCTGTATTTACTTTTGTAAAAGGTACTTGTATGTCCCAGAAACGTATCGCGTCAAAGATACCGCTTCGATCTGAACCACACTATAGCATTATAGCCAATATTCTCTTGCCTTTTCAATTGAATCGGACCATCGAATTGAGTTATAATTTACGCGAGCCAAAGATTTCTCTGGCATAAATTACATACCCTATAATAAAGTGTTGTTAATGTAAACACCTTCAGACTCATCGCTCCAAACAAGCGACCATGTAATATGTGACATTAAACTTGAAAAAGATTTTCTTTGGGGCGCACAATCAGTAATTACGAATTTACGATAAATGATGCGTTTGCTTCCAACAGTCTTAAGTCACAAAATCTTACACCACTCGTACATCAACGAAAAAGCAGCCTTGTGCGAGTGACGTATGGTTATATTTGCTGTAAGAAGGAGCGTGTGCTAAGGCCGTTTGAAGTGACATGCTCCCATTTGCAGATTGTTCCAAAAGATAGGTGGTAGCCGCATGCAAAATACTTCCCCGTTGAGATATGAAGAGCGTCCAGGGACGTATATTATTCAAAGTATCAGCGGATGCCACACACGTCGCGCTCAGTACGCTAACGGATTCACTCAGATAGGCTTAGAATGGAAATGCAGCTTCAATTTAAACTTCAGCATAATTGTTTGGAAAATAACAGGTTAGTATTCACTTCTCACCTATAGAATAAGATTTGAATTTACATAGCACATGTAAGTGGGTAACCTCGTTATAGTTGGTCTATTCTTGGCTGAAGAGATACTTTTATGGATTACCTCAGTGTAAGGCGAGGAATAGATAGGATAATATGAAGATACAAGCAATATGCATCTTCATCTGCTTACCCTTGGTCCACATTTTATAGGATCATTACAAAAAAAATATTATAATTTTTTTGTATATTTTTCCACCATTTTCTCTTCTTCTTTAAATTATAATATCGAATGTTTTAAAAATAGAGTCGAGTCGTGTCAAAAACAAAAAGTTTGGTAACTCTATTTCCTTAAAACATCCTCAGCCTCATGATATTTCATTCAGCCTTCATTGACTTAACAGAAATTAGGTAAATATTTTTCGACATTTCACACAGTGTTAGTCCCAAGCTAAGCTACCTGATGCTTGTGTTATGGTAACCAGATATACTACCTACTGTGATTTTTCATAATAAAGATACCAACATGAAAACATTTGTCTCGTGGCAGGGATCGAACCCGCAACTTATTTTGTCTCAGGCAGGCTTTTATTCACTTCGCTACAAGGGCCGTCTTCAGAACTGCAAAAAAAACATTACCTCATTGCAAGATAAAAGCTTCACGATACGAAAATAAACCTTCTTATTCCATTAAAACCGTAATCCCTACAATTACGAAACATTAACGGCACGTGCTAATCCTAAACAGAAGTGTCTGCTACAGGCTAGTCGTGACATACCACGACCATAGATTATATACGAGTAGCTGGGCAAGGTAGGTGTAGTTTACGGTACTTACACGAGTGCTTTCATTACAAACTGTCGAAAGAAACCACCATTAGCTTTAGTTTTAGTGAGCAAAAACATATTATGTGATGAAATGGCAGAATATATATAATACTAGAAAGATATATTATGGCAAAATGGCATTAACACAGTATTTTTTAGTTCATAGTTTTCAACGTGAATTAAATCATAAAAACCCCCTAAATTGTATTACTTATAAAAAGAGATGACAAACCTTATCAATCGGTATGCAGTCTATAGTTCTTCTTTTGTTTTTTTACGTCATCTTAAAAATCAATATCTTTTCTAAATTATAGCAATTGAACGTTCTTTACCTTCATAATTGTTGTGCCAAAGCAATGTCCGCTGACTGCATCCGGCGCAATCTCTGCGTACTAAGCGACTCTTTACAGACCTTTTATGGCAGAATTTTAGATGATGATCACCACGCTCATAATTAAGATCATCTGATAGAACATTCGTGATGTGGTGTGGGTGGTTCCGCTTCCGCTGGGGTGGTCGACGGAACTTTTTGGGTAAAGTGAATTAAAGGAGAAAAATTATTATTTTAAAGCTCAGCTTAGCCATGAAAACTGTCGCTTTTATAACAGTAATAGGATCAAGAACTGTCAAAATAATATTGCTAAATACACGACTCTACAATTACAGACATAAGGCACAAAATTCAATAAATCCCGTGCTACATTAGCGGCCACTGCCTTATTGTGCACTATAAATGATAGAGAGACGTCCAAAACCGTGCTCATATAAATAACTAGAAGGCAGCGTATCAGCAGCTCCCTGTATGGGCACATCACGCGTCCCGTATCGTTGTTATAACGCGGTTACCTGTGGTTCTACTAGCTTGGAACTGAGCTTCTTGGTACTTAATCATGAAAACTAAATATAAGATCATGACTGTGTCTCCTAAGTGCGGTAGAAATTATCTCGTAAGTCCAGATGGACAAGATCCTTTCTCTTCTCTTCTCGTTCAAAATACATACCTATTTATTACATACCCTCATTTGGTGGAAAAAAGAACACATTACCGACCGCGACCAGTCATCATTGCAATACATGGATTTGCAAACCATCAGCTAAAATGTTAAGTACCTATTTATTAAACTAGCTACTTTTGAAAAATCTGTTTATTAAATTACTTGTGAACGGGAAAATTTTGTTTACTCTTCACGATCGATATAAGATGAAATTCCAACCTCTCTACAATAAGAAATCAGGGCAAATCTAAACATTCGAAAAAAGTCCCTATTTTGTAAGAAGGTACTTATTCTAACCCCCTTATGCATATTGGTTTAGTAAACCTACTTTAGCTAAAATGAATATTAAATCTGTTGCTATCTCTTTTCATTGACATAGGAGTAACAAGACAAAAACATTCTTTAAATCATTATTAAATTGACAAATCTTTATGAATAAGGCCGTAAGTGTGTTGCAAGCTCACCTATGTTTTATTTTGTTCCCAAACAATCCTATTGTGACTAAAGTATCAAAACTATCGTATCTTTCTAGCCGTGCAACTAGTGTGATTGCTCCGCGCTACAGATAAGGTAAATAGCTCATACAATTGTTGCAATGGGAGTCTCCAAGCCTCTTTTGTTAAGGAAGTGATACCTAATAGGCCCGGCCACCGGCTACGCCAACATGGTGTCAATTGCTACGGTGGAATAGAATGCCAATTGCTATCAACGGTCGGTGCTGTGCACTGCAATTTGAATGGAGTTGAAAAGGCTAAACTGTTTTGGTGTTCTATGATTTGATAATGCCAGTGTTTTGTTGGAAGGGTTGATCATTTTGATTTGTATCTTGGTAAGGTTATAATCATTTGAATGAAAAGTAAAGTGGCAGTTTGAACTTTAAATGTTGAGTTGTTATTTGAAAATTAAAATGTTAACTAGGCAATATGTATAATCACATGGTAGTGGCTAAATGCGTGGCAAAAGCCGGCGAAGCCAAAATAAAGAAGAAGAAGAAGAACTAGGCAATGAAAAAGGACGTGAATTATAATTTTACTATATAACGGCCGTGACTTTCGAATTTCATGTTATGATTATTCCTCAGAAATAATTTTTTTTCCGGAGTATAAAGTTGGTAGCCTGTGTACAAATAAACTAAAACACATTTCAAATACCCTCTAAATCAGGACGATACTGCAAGGCGACGCGAGTATATTCCAAACTCTAATTTAGCTAAGTTCTACAACAAAATATCGTAATGACACGATAAGCCATTTAATAAGAGGTACTTCGTTAGCCTACCATTACTGCCCGGCTTGTAACTAGTGTAATTAAATTTGCATATAAATCCCCCTAAATAAGCTAACACCGACCGCTTACTACAAGGGTGGTAGCATAGAATAGGTAAAAAGTAAGAAGCTCCTTCACGATTTTTGTATAATGGTTATAAAGAATTTTGGATATTTATTTATATAGGTACAGTTAGATATTACGAATAATTATTATTCTAAGGCGGCATAGCTAGGACACATAAATCCCACTAATATTATAAAGGTGAAAGTTTATGTGTGTGTAAGTGTGTTTGTTACTCTTTCACGCTCAAACGGCTGGACGGATTTGAATGAAATTTGGTACCAGAATTGCTTATACCCTGGATTAACAAATAGGCTACTTTAAATTCCTGAAAAGTGCAGTGTTCCCGTGGGATTCGTGCAAAAGGTAGCTGTCAGACAAAATAACTTTATAGATGGCAGCACAGGCAAAAATATTACTCCTTCACGCTCAAACAGCTGGACGGATTTGAATGAAATTTGGTAGCAAGATTGTACCCTTGATTAAATAATAAGCTACTTTAAATTCCAGAAAAGTGCAGTGTTCCCGTGAGATTATAAACCAAATTATTCATCAAAATAGTTTCGGTAGTTTGGCCGTGCAAAAGGTAGCTGTCAGGCAAAATAACTTCATAGATGGCAGCACAGGCAAAAATACAACTCCTTCACGCTCAAACGGGTGGACGGATTTAAATGAAATTTGGTAGCAGGATTGCATATACCTTGAATTAAAAAATACGCTACTTACAATTCCTGAAAAGTGCATTGACTCCGTGGTATTATTAATCAAATTCATTAAAATAGTTTATACCTACAAAATAGTTTGGCCGTGAAAAAAACTGAAAAAGTAACAAAATAATTTCAATAGATGGCAGCACAGGCAAAGTTATTATTCTTTCACGCCAAACGGCTGGACGGATTTGAATGAAAATTGGTAGCATGATTGCTTATACCCTGAACTAAAAAATACGCTACTTAAAATTCCTGAAAAGTGCATTGATTCCGTGGGATTATTCATCAAATTCATTAAAATAGTTTATACAAAATAGTTTGGTCGTGAAAAAGTAACAAAATAATTTCAATAGATGGCAGCACAGGCAAAGTTACTATTCCTTCACGATCAAACGGCTGGAATTTGAATTAAATTTAATAGCAGGATTATTTATTCCCTGGATTAACAAATAGGCTACCTTAAATTCCTGAAAAAAGCAATGGTTCCGTAAGATTATAAACCAAATTATTCATCAAAATAGTTTAGCCGTGAAAACGTAACTTTTAGCCAAAATAATGTTAATAGATGGCAGCACAAGCAAAGTTATAACTCCTTCACGCTGAAACGGCTGGACGGATTTGAATGAAATTTGATACCAGGACAGTTGATATCCTGGATTAACACATGTCATAGGCTTCTTTAAATCCCTTAAAAGCGTATGTTCCCGTGAGATTATCAAAATACTTAAATGATGCTTCTTTAAACTCAAACGGCTTAACGGATTTCAAATATTGTTTATTTTGACCCGATAATCTCACGGAATTGGTACTTATGTACGCAGATAAATCTTCGATAAAAAGATTTCTGGCTCAACATAAACCATTAGAACAAAGTTTAAATTTGTGTCTTCAATAAACATAGGTACCAGGACCTCATTCATCATCGCTATTTTATTAAATTTCCCACAATTTCGGATCGCTGCAATTCTAAATCCTCGCTGCGCTCACTTTGCTCGGAACCGACCAGCGCCTTATCTTTGAGCATCATAAGCAAACATAAGTGTCAGTCATGACGAATTTGTCTTAAAAAATTTCGAGTCTAAGAAACTCAAGTGTCACATGATGCATTTTTTTTTAAATTTCGGTTTAAAAGGCTCGCTATGCTCGCTTAGTTCGAAGCTTACTACGCTCGCTTGGTTCAAAGCTCGCTTCGCTCGCACGGTAGCTTCTTGAATATTTGCTAGCAAATTGAACTATGTCAGACTATAGAATAGGAACCGACCAACAGTCAGCCTTTTCTATGAGCTCCATTAGCAAAATCAAGTGTCACGTCAGGACGCATTTGTTTTTAAAAATTTTAGCTCGCTTCGCGAGATTAAGACGCTTGCTGTGCTCGCTTAGTTTGAAGCTCGCTACGCTCGCACGGTAGCTTCTTCAATATTTTGCTGGCAAATTGATCTATGTCAGATCAAAAAATAGGGACCGACCAACAGTCAGCCTTTTCTATGAGCACCTTAAGCAAAATCAAGTGTCACATGACGAATTTGTCTTAAAAATTTCGGCTCGCTGCGCTCGCTTGGTTCGAAGCTCGCTTCGCTCGCATGGTTGCTTCTTAAATATTTTGCAAGCAAGATAAACTATGTCAGACCATATACCTACCATATATCCGACCAGCAGTCATCCTTTTCTATGAGCACCAAAATCAAGTTACAAATGACGCATTGGTCTTAAACAAGGAGCAAAATTAAAAAAAATATTAAAACTTTTTCAATTACGTAAGAAGAGAGTAATTTTTTGCACTCTCGAGGTGCATTTTTATTCATATCTCTGACGATCCTCATCAGACCAAAAAAAGAATCATAAAAATCGGTTCACCCAGTCCACGAATTGAGAACCTCCTCCTTTTTTGAAGTCGTTAAAAAAATGTATTAACTTTTTCACCGCGGGTAACACCGCGGGGCACAGCTAGTCAAAAATAAAAAGAAATTAACATAGGTAAAACAAGTACAGTACCTACACTATTGATAAACACTTTAGACTTAAATCTTATACTTTGACGACCTCTGTGGCGCAGTGGGCGAAAGCTCGCCTGAGACGCGGAGGTTGCGGGTTCGATTCCCGCCACGGGACAAATGTTTGTATGTTCTACAGATATTTGTTCCGGGTCTGGATGTTTTTCTATGTATAATATTATGTACCTATGTATTTACAAAAAAAAAAAATTATCTATGTAGTATATCAGTCATCTGGTTACCATAACACAAGCATTAAGTTGATTAGCTTGGGACTAGATGACGCCGTGTAAGATGTCCAAGGATATTTATTTATTTATTTATTTATAAAGTGAAAATGTGCCAACACTTTGTCAGAGGCTTTTGTGGCTTTGAGATACAGTCGTGTTCATTTCTTTATTTAGTTTACAAAGTAAAAAATAATTTAGTTAGATGATTAGTTAAATAAATTACAATCATATTTAATTGGGTAGCTTTGTTCACTAACAATCAAATAAGTCACTGTAAGGTGTATAATGCATTTTGTCTATATTTTTTATAATGTGCCTTTAGTCATAAACTTGTAGAAGGATATTTGAACTTCCTAAAAAACTTGACCAAAAGCCCCGTGCATTTCCTGAATCCTTCAACCGAACAAAAGGCATTAAATCATAGAGGACAAGTTTCATTAATTTTATTTGCCCGCCTAATTACTGTCGACTTACTTCCTGCAACTTGACCTTTCCGTTCTAACAGTCCTGTTAAATTAACAAAAAATAGGTATTGTTATACTTTTTGATATTCAAAAGGTAATTGACCTGCACAAATTGTCCTTAAAACATTTTATTTCCTAATAGACAATTTGGCTTGGATCTGCTGAGTCAACTGGTTCTTATTGTATTTTGTTAATTATTTTAATACTAGCAGCGCCCCGCGGTATTACCTGCAGTGAATAGTTCCTGTTACAAGGGCAATACCGGGTTCAAAAGTAGCCTAATTTATAATCCAGGATATATGCAATTTTGGTACTCAATTTTATTCAAATCCGTCCTGTAATCCAGTTGTTTGAGCGTGAAAGAGTAACAAACACACTTGCATACTTACATACACACACAAACTTTCACCTTTATAATATTAGTAGGATGTAGTGGTATAGTCTGTGAATAATATTTTTTGTACAAATGATATATCTACGCATAAAAACTTTAATATTCTTTGGCTTGCGATTGGTATCTTTCAAAGTTACAAAACGGGCCGAGTTCGGTCACGACACTGACCACTGGTAGACCGTTTTGGATGCACTTTTAACCATAAACTGTCACTGATAAACTAAATTATGTTCTAATCTGGTTAGATTTTGCTCCCGTTTCTCTAGAACTCTATCTTTTAAAACATAGTTTATATATTATAATATTTCAGTTACTCAAGTTATTAAATATAGAAACGTAAGCAACAAACCTACTTCAGCAACAACATAATACTATTTAATCTACTCAATATATTTGTTGGTTAGTTGTTATATTCATCTGTCATGCATGATACACTAATAATGTTCTATAATGTAAAATAAATAATTGATTAAGCTCTTCTGTCTCCATAATAGGAAGATATTATTACAAATACATTTTGTTTACTTGGTAATATTTGAAAACTGTTATCTTACTGCATGTTACGAGTACCTGGGTAGGTACATTTCAATATGATCACGACTGTAAGCACACAACCCACATTTTTCAGAAGTAAACATTAGGTAGGTACATACGTGACAGGTTGCAAGTCCATCAACGATATTGGAAAGCTAACTTACTAGTTTTTTCACGATGTTTTCCTTCACCGTTTAATTAGAGCTCGTGTTAAGTAATTGTTAATGCGCGTATAATTTTTTTGAAGCGAAAATTCCATTGATGCACAGCCGGATTCGAACCAACGACCTTCGGAACGAAAATCGAGGGACTAATTCATTTGATCAACACGACTTTTTTATCAAGTCAAATATTTTCAAAATCTTTGCTACGAAGATTTCTTGCATTCACAAAGAAAGCAAAGGTCTTCAGACGAGTTACGATTTGAATCATAAGAGCAATTTAAAAGTTTTTGCATTATTTAGCTCATAGTCAACAAACATAGGTACAATCTCACGATTGTCGTTGCCCCTGATAAGCCGAGCTACATAGTTTCAGAAATAACGACATCTATCGAGATCCACGAGAACAATAATTTTAAAGGGCAATAAACTTTATCGATTCCTTATTAAATTTTATATTTGCCATACGTGGGTTGTATATTCAGTAGTTGCGATAGGATAGTATCAAAGGTAACCAGCGCAGTGGTAATAAGGTACTATGTAGCCTGTTTGAAATTATTTTAAAGTTAATAAAACTAATTGATATTTGATCTAGACAATATAAACCACTGCTAATTAAGAACCGTCCAAAATAACCGTCCACTAAGTAATCATACAATTTTGATTAGTCAAAACTCATAAGTAAATGAAAACAGACAGATTAGATTTAGCAGTCATCTAAGCGCAAGAAAGACTCCAAGTCCACGATGAATAACAAGTAGTAACGCTGTAAATGTTGTTGTCATTTATCTTTGAGGAAGTACATTTTTAGTCTGACCCCTTTAAATTGATGACCCTGAGTTTGCGCATGCAAATATTATAGGATCAATAATGATCTGCCAATTATAGCTTGTATTTGAAACACTGCCGCATTTAGATCTATTTAGCTGATAAGAACGACCTTCAGAGCTAGCCGTTGGTAATGTAACTCCCATGTCTATCCATCAATTGCTAGGAGATTACTTAGATAATGTACTAATCGTGTTTTTGTTACCGTAGAAACCGTACCGTACAGTTATCTGAGGTTTGACGAACGGCATTGAATAGGATTAAATTGACAACAGACTTGAGTTTTATTCGCGGATTTTTAACTTAGGGATGAATAATTAAATATATCCCTTATCCCATGCTAAGTGGGGTCGGCACTACATGTTTTTCACTTCCACTCACCTCTGTCAACTCTGAATTTACTTCTCTAACATGCATATTCTCTTTCACACATTCCATCCACTTCTTCTTAGGCCTTTCTCTACTTGTATAGTTGTATACCCATCTAAACTCATACTCAATACTTTTATTGTTGATATATATTATGTCTTTCATATCTTTCTCATTACAAGACCTGACCATACCATTCTAACCTAGCACTCTTTACCACTCACAAACAATATACGCTCACATGAGCTTTAAAAAGATGAAGGGAGACAATCTCTTTATTCTCTTTATTCATCTAACTACACCGTAACGTTCAAATTACCATGTATTTTTAATGGGTAATTAAGCTGAGAGGACGGTTTGATGGGCAAGCTTACTTCATCTCAGCAATGCCCCAGGCACGACATCATCCCGTTGAGAGAAGGCTTACGACTTTGTATAAATCATCTAGTAAAGATTTAAAGGCTTATAAAAACCCGTAGGTATGCAAAAGCAGCGTTAGTATTTTTAATTAGATATAGAAACAATTATCTATATTGTTGAAACAACTAAGACAAACCTGCGTATACACAAAGATAACACATTTTCGATTACTCAAATGTGCAAATGTTTTATTTGTTAATATTATGAGGAAATTAAACAGAAAAGGGGAACTTCTTGATATTCATATTAATGTCCACATAACGTATGTCTAGTTTATTATGTTAATAATGGAGCCTCTAATAAACTTCTTTTTCTTAACGTTTTTTCTAATTGAATGTTTTTGGCATCATGTCCAAAAAACATTTTGCTGTTTTTTCGCATCTTACTGCTTACGCAAGAACCACAAAACACTACATAAACACAAAAATGTTTATTTTACTTTATTACCGATACGTATAATTCTATACTACGAGTATGTGGTTGATATCAGAACTTTAGTTACCTTCATGTTTCTTTTATTGTTTGCTTTTTTATTTGTTTGCCACAATAGTCAGTGCTATGATGTAAACCGTATGTAAATAATATTATTTTTTTACATGTTTATCTAACAGATTGTATTTATATTATCATACCTATTACTATACTTTATTTAGGGGTTAAATAGTTCGACTAATCTTTATTATCCCTGGAACACACACCTACCCACTTAATATATTTGTTTTGATAAGTAACTATTTTAGATGAGTTCGACTCCTAGTTTCGTGGAAACTGCAACTTGTTAATATTATTAAAAAATATTCATTTCTTAAATTATTTTATTTGTGAGATAAATAACATTCAGAAAAAAAATCACAGAAATGCTTTTCCTAACCTACTATACACAACACAGTCAACAAATAAACAAGTATTTATGTTACAATTCAGCTAGTTATTCCATATCAGAACCATTTCTTGAAAGAGAATCCGTAGTTAGGTTCCCAAGAGCTCTTGGGTATAAAAGGTGAGACCGATTTGGATACACCAGCGTTGAAGTCGATCGCTGTGTCTTTGTTTCGGAACAGGTTCAGCTTGCCCAAAGCTGAGTAGTCAGTCTTGTCGAAGAGGGGTGTACGAGCCATGTTCACTTCTGCTCCTACTTTGTTCCTGAAATCAAACAATGGTTAAGTATACTTACTACTACTGTTATTCAGTGGATTGAGAATTCCTAGAGATATCTATTCATTGACATTAAGTGGCAAGAAATAACATTTTCCAAAGCTTTGCAAAATTGTCAAAATTATTATGAATAATGGGGTGTACGGTACACAAAGTCTTGTCTTGGGCTGTGTAAATATTAGTATTAAGATCTCTATTAGGTACATTGTTTGAAGTATTTAGATATTATGTTTAATCTAAACACGATTTAGACGATTCATTTTTTATCAGACACATTGCAGATAATTATATTGTATTTCGTCTACAGTCCTCCACAGTCTATTCATCGATCCGCCAAATAAGTAAAACCAATGCTTGGGGGTTCTTAAGTTGCTTATAATCATACTCTTAAGAAAAAAAATACTCACTTAAACATATACTCAGCACCAGCACCGTAAGTGTTGAAGTTAGGGATCTGAGCAGCTTCGGGCATCGTGCGAGCTGCGAAAGCTTTGACGTCCAAATTGTGGTTGTTGTTATGGAACAGATTCATATTGGCAGCAGCGGCGACCCTGTCTGCTGCTCCGGGGATGTGCGAGTGGGTGAGAGTCAGTCCATGTCCGTTTCTGAAAATAATGCCATAATTTTTATTTTTTTGCACAGTGCCATCTAGCTCCAAATTAGGCCATTTGCTAAAAAAACAGATTTTTAATAAAATTATAGCCGTTACTTACACATTATCAAGAGCCAATCCAGCAGTCGACTGCGCGACTTTGAATTGATTGTTGAGGTCAACCCCTCCAATAGCACTAAGGACGTTCTTATCGTTCCCTGCGAGGGGTATTTTCAAGTTCGCTGCAGACGTTCCATCGGAGTTGAGAGCAACACCGCCGTGGACTTGGCGACGCATGCGCCCTGTTCTCACCGGTACTAGTTCCTCCTCCATGTCGAAGGTTTCAACAGGGAGTAGATAGTAACCAGACTCGTCTTCTAGTACTATGTGACGAGCACTTACGCATACTAGCGCTGCAGCTGCGATAAGTAACTTGAAACTGAACATAGTGTTGTTTTGTATGGGTTGAAGGGTTGGATTTGCTCAGACAGATGGCTGGCTATCGAATGATGCTTAGAGTTAGAATGCTGTTGTTTATATACGAGTATAAGGACCAAAGGAATCCCCGGCCCAGTAAAGTCTTGGTCGCAAGTTTATAATCGTATCACGCACACTAATGTAAACGAACGAATACGCTGATATGCAAAGAAGTTCCCCGTTTTGATCTGGAGATAAGACAATTAGGTTACATTTTTTCCTGTTCATTTTTTGCCTCAGAAGAAAACTAATACATACCTACCTACATAATAGAATTATGTTGTAAATACCAAGATGAATCAGCCGGGTAAAAAAGGTTGCATTTTCGGACAACGACGTACGACGATGCAAGATTCTTGCATGTTGCATACAATTAAATTGACTGTCATCATGACTTGCATGGTCTAAACAACAGTTGCTTATAATTATTAAACGTCAATTAGGTGCGCGTTTATTGCTTTCAATTATTGCTCTGGTACGTACAAGAAAATGGCATCATGCATGTAAATGGTACTTTAGTTTTCTCATATAAAAAAGTTGTATCATTTCCATACTTGTTGATTAAATTATACGTATAATTCACTTTACAATAAAGATCAATACAATATCAATTCAAAAATAATTTGATCAAGTGAATGCAGCAGCGCGTCAGAGTTATAAAATTTGACTCATATTATCTCAAGGAATCCCCTTAGTATGTAATTGAACTCATGACCGTCTCCTGACCTCAGGAAATAATCAGCTGACATAATAGATTGAGATGAATACCTACCTACTGCTCGGTTCATCCCGCTTATCATTCAAGCGGTTATTTTTGTTAACCAAACAAATGTAATGAATACTCGACTCGTGGTATGTACCTAATTTAATGTCGCGGAGGCGATAAGAATGAAATATTAAAGCCTCGTGGTAAGAAAATCATCTTATTGAAAACTGATGTATCTTATAAGTTACATCTTCTACTCGGGTTATTCCCTGAGTACCTACCCCGATCCCACAGATACCCGTCCCGAAGACCCCCGATGTCTAATTATGTCAATTATACCACCGAATAGTTGGAACTTAATAATATTACACATGACTGCGTCGTCTTCCGCTCGATTTGCTTAAACTTGGCTGGACACGCTGCTGCATGTTTTACTTTATCAAAATTGTCCTTTACAATTTTGTAAACACACTATCACTTATACTCGTACAATAATTGAATTATGGTTTGGCTTTTTGACAGATATGATAGTAATTTATATTGAAGGATCACAAATCAACAATTGAGAAACATGTAAAATAATCAATAGAAAGAAAGTTATTTTTATGAATTAGCACGGTTTAGAATTTAAGATAATGTTCTGGATCGATTCTAAATAGCTTTTTATTTCAGATGAAGCTGCGATGCCAAATGAAGTGATGGAAATTCTCGACTCTTACATGAAGCCTATAGAACGATTAACAGGTATGCATAACCACTTCTACGAGATCTAGTTTATTTTTTCAAGTAGGTAATATTTTATAACTAATTGGATACATTCAGACAGGCTTTAAATTTTCGTAACTTTAAAAGATGCTAATTAATTTGTAATTTACATGAAATGTATATAACTAATTAGCAAATTACTTAATCGAGTTTTAACTGCTTCTTAATATTGTAACGAAATGTTTTACTTTCTATTTTTTGTAATTGGATTAAATTATATTAAAATCTAAGTAAATTTGCATTTATAATAATCGTTCGTTCGTATGAGCAAGTGGCCAATTCTGGTGACGGAGTTTTTAGGCCGCCGTTCGTTCGTTCGTTCGAAGGAGCAAGTGGTCAACTCTGGTGACGGAGTTTTTAGGCCGCCTAAAGGCCTCTGTCATGGCTTAACGACTTTAAAAGCCGGAATCGACAATTTAACGTGCCTTCCGAAGCACGGAAGGGCTCAGCTGATAATGCCACTTGCGGTCACCCATCCAAGTTGTGACCGCTCAATACGATGCTTAACTTCGACAATCTATTAAGAACGTATTAACAAGCTCCGCCTAAAAACCTCCGTCATGGCTGATTTATAATAATTCAAATAGTACATAGTAGTATCAGTTAAAATGAATTTTGCCACTAATTAATACTCGCTATGTGATCTATGTGATATCTATAATTATATTCTTTAAGAATATTTTAAGAATCTTCAGTAGGGTACCTATTACCGACCTATACTAATTCTACTTTTATATCTGCTTATTTTTCAGCAAAATTTCCAAACCAAGAACTGGAGTTTCAGATAGAGTTCCAGGGAGCGTACCCAACGTCAACAAGTCAACCACAACGACGACGGTTCCTTCTTTACAAGCAACCACAGTACCGTAAGAATTACAACGCAAAGAAACTGAAACATACAGTAATGTAAAATGCTTCCCCTAATTACGTACCTACAGCTAAATACGTTGTGCTTATAAGGATCAGCACAATGGCGCTGTTGAACGGCATTGCTGAAAAAGTACTCGTGCCATAGATTGCTAAGACGTTCTTGATAGATCGTTGAAGCTAATTAATTTAATCAGCGTGCAGAGCGGTAAAAAATTGGATGGATGATTGAAAATGGAATTATCTTATACTTGAAAATCGCATCGAAAATATTATTTGTTTTGACCTTAGTGTAAAGTTATACCTATTTAAACTATAAATTTACACTTAGGTCAAAGCATATTGTGATAAGTGTCTGCCTTTTTAAGTTTTCAGCAAAATTAAATGTAGGTATTTATTTTTGTAGGTCGCAACGATATGGACACAGTTGGTAAGTATAAATTAAATTTAAATGTTTGTGCGTTATGTGCGAATTGTGATCAGCTGTAATTTTATATATATAAACTCACTTTTTAACAAATGTTTAGCAAAGGACATATATTATACTAGTAAAATATCATAAAAAAGGGATAGCTATCAGAACAATTTTTTTCTTTTTTTATAAACCTATCATGTCCTACTGCTAATTTGTCTCGAATGCATCCAGATCGTCTCGCCATCTTTTCCATGGTCTGCCGCATTGCCTTCGACTATATGTTCGGGCACCCACTGAGTATTATTTGGACTTATGGTAAATAATCTCTTTCAGATCCATTTGGTGCTCATCCACCTAGGGCGCCTAACACTATAGCGTCAAGTATACCAACGGTCATAACAACACCGCCCCCATCAAGTACTATTAAATCTACTACAGCAAAACCTACTGAATCTTTTCAAACTACAGAAGCTACCGTAGTTGAACCTACCAAATCTATGAAAAAGAAACGCAAATACACGACAAAAGAGAGAGAAAGAGATGAAGAACGGAAACCTGTGTACATAGACGATTTGAAAATGATTTTAGACGAATTTGCTGATAAGATAAAATCTACAAGTAAGCTGGTTTACCTCATACACCAGATTCGCTTCGTATCGAAACTCTTTAATTTTATAATCACTAATTTTAAGTTCTTTCCCTAGCCATACTACTCTACAATCTACAATCGCTTATACTATAGAAACAGAGAAATTTTAGGTATGGGGATAGTAATAATAATAATAATTCAATGTCAATAGGCACGTAGTGACAAACGTTTCGTTTCTATTAAACTGTCATCGTGATTTCTCGTACTAATATTGTATATCTGAAAGTTTTTGTGTTTTTTCTGTTTCAAGTCGATTTGGAAGTAAGGTGTCGATTGGCTGAGAGGCCTGAGGGCCTAGACAATGTAACAATCGATTAGCGAAAGCGATAGTAGAAAAGTCCAAAATGTATTGGTTTGACATATGCCTTCGATATGTCACGTGATCTGTTACGTAGGGCCTAGCCAACCGGCATTCGCTATGAAGCGATTCGATTTCTATCATCGCTACACCTTTGATTTGACATTTCAGATCGCTCGAGTTTTCGTCATCGAATGTCAATTCCTATACATTTTTTTTTAGTTTCTAATCGAAAGCGATTGTCGAAATCTCAGAATAGAGAAAAAACCAGAAGTAGTTATTGCGCCTAACACTGAGGCCACAAAAACTTAGCTAAAAGAGAGTAGTTTTACGCGCAGCCGATCAGTCACGTTTTGAACGTCATACCGCATAGTCGACTTCAATTTTATTTTATTATGCCGTCTTGTGTTGTTCCCACATGCAAAAATGCAGCGGGGCAAAACAGTAGAAAGAATGGGATTACATTTCACGTGTAAGTAACGCATTTACCTAACATCTTATTGAAATATTTTCGTTTGTAATTTTCATAGAGAATGATGCGTCCATCTTGTTAATGTTGCCAGTATAAGAATTTTGATTTTCCCTACTTTTTATTATACAGAAATGTTAGAATTTCATAATAGGTATTCTATACTAATATTATAAAAAGGTAAAGTTGGTTTGTTTGTTTGTATGTTTGGGGTAATCTCCGAAACTACTCATCCGATTTCAAAAATTCTTTCACTGATCGATTTGACACCGATTTGCTACAGCGAGATGCATATGGCATGGACTTTCCGAATGAACATAGGCTACATTTTACCAAGGTAGATGCCACGCGAGAAAAATCGCGGGCGAGAAGGCTTGTAGTCTATATATTTGTGGTGTGTGTGAGAGTGGAACAGGGAGGGGTGTATGAAATTATGTTAAAACTGTAGCTTCCCTGCTGATAAAGAAAGGAAAACGGAGTGGACAAAAATTATACAAAGAGCACGGCTAGAAACCTTCAAAGCGAAGCGTAGTTTGTTCAATGCATTTTGCGGAGAAATATATTTATGAGACAAAATGCGGTTTGAAAATACAATTTAGATTTTAATATTATTATCATAATATCACACTTCCAAATTCCAATATTCTCAATGTTTACCCCAAAAACGGGCATTTTGTCTAAGCTAGCCACATTACGCGGGTGGGAAGTGAGGCGGGCGGGGGATGCTTGTTTCGTATTTGGACTCAGCGTGCGTCTTGCAATGACAGTTGATGGCACCTTCTGTCATTTTCTCTATTCTGAGGTCGAAATGTAATATGGCTAGCATTTCGATTCCACCAAACGAATCGACAACATCGAACGATTACTTCATACAAATGCCTAGCCAAGTTGCACTTTTGACAGTCGATTTCGCTTAATAGTCGAATCGTCTGATGGAAACGCTAGCGAACGCTAAGACCCTGTAGATATATCGAAAGAAAATGGCGATTTCATAAACAGCTGTAGAAAGAATATCATTGGATGTGTTTAATAAGCGACCCTGGCTGATAACACCTGTTTTAAATGCTGCACCTGGGTCTCGAGAAGATATATCACAAGCCAGAAACTGTATTGAGCGTTGCTATGGTTTGCTGAAGTTTCGTTGCTGATAACACCTGTTTTAAATGCTGCACCTGGGTCTCGAGAAGATATATACACAAGCCAGAAACTGTATTGAGCGTTGCTATGGTTTGCTGAAGTTTCGTTGGAGAAGCTTGCTTAAAGACAGAGTTCTTCACTACCATCCTTATGTAGCTAACAGGATAACACTTGCATGCTGTGTACTACACAACATTGCAGTAAAGGCTCGGCTTCCAACACCACGTTTTAGCTCTGGCACAAATAATGATGGCAGTGATGATTACACCTCACAACCTAATAATTAACTCATGCATGAAAATGAGAATTCTAAGTGGATTATAAATAAAAGTACTTAAGTTACAAATATATTTTATTTTAAAACAAAACCGTCCATAACATGCTGTCTGTGTATGTATACTTATATGCGCTACTGCACGTTCTCACCTTGTCTACACTTATACTCAAGGTATCACACAAACTCACTCGCTATCAAGCCATACCGTGACATCGCTGTCCCTACTCAAATATTGTTGAAGAAAAGCTTCAGCAATATTTGTGAAACGGTTGAGGACATTGTTTCGCTCATTATTCAGTTCTACTCTTCGGGCTTCAGTCTGTGCCCGTCTCTCCTCCAACTGAAGGCGTCTCTGCTCGATAGCCACGAACTCACTCGTCGCTCGGTCAAATGGAGTTAGCGCTCGTCTTCGGCGCGCTCTCAAATGTCGACGATGGGGAGAGGCAACACTAGGATTCGGTGGTAGGCACAGGTGGGAGCGGGATGAACGTGGTAGGCTCAGGCGGGAGAGGACTGGCAGCTCGGGTCGGTGAGCACCGTGCCGCGCCGGCCCCAGTGGCGCTGCCAGCTGCCGCCGGCGCTGTCTCCAAAAGAGTTGGAAACTATTCACCGCTGGCTCGTGCTCTTGATTGCATTATCTTTATAAATCTCAATAAAATAATTCAAATAGGATTCCGAATTCATCAATGTTGACAGACTCATTAGACGTTTGATGTCGACAACCATAGACTAAGCGCGCTAACAAAGAGAATGTAACTCTCGTTTACACGGTATTTAGCGATCAGACGAATAGACAAGGCGATCGCTATGCGAAGGTTACTTTGTCTACCAATCGAACTTCGCTATCGCTTCAGCGATGACGATTGTAGAAATCGATTCGCTTCATAGCGAATGCCGGTTGGCCCTCTGATGGAAACGCTAGCGAACGCTAAGACCCTGTAGATATCGAAAAAAAATGGCGATTTTATAAACAGCTGCCGAAAGAATATCATAAGATGCCCCCGGTCAGTTTAATTTAATCCAAAGATTTTTTTTATCAAATGTACTGGCAGGCATAAAAGGCATAAGCTTGTAATATATATTCCCAAGGGAGCATTTAATCGGGATCAAAGTCCCTATCACCCAAGTCAGCTTTTACCAACAGACCAATCGCAAAAATCCATTCTGAAGTTTTTACGTGAAAGAGTAACAAACATTAATCCATCTTTCATCTCTCCATCCATCCCTACTTACAAACTTTTGCATTTATTATATTAGTAAGATTAAAGACAGAAGTATTTTATTGGTAAAGTACAATTACCTACTTAAATAAATAAATAAATAAATAAATATCCTTGGACATTTCACACGGCGTCATCTAGTCCCAAGCTAAGCAATTTAATGCTTGTGTTATGGTAACCAGATGACTGATAAACTACATAGATACATTTTTTTTTTGTAAATACATACATATTATACATAGAAAACACCCAGACACGAAACAAATATTTGCAGATCATGCAAACATTTGTCCCGCAGCGGGGATCGAACCCGCAACCTCTGCGTCTCAGGCGGGCTTTCGCCCACTTAAAAGTCATGTGAGCTTATCTCTAAAACGGTATGTAGGTAAGATACACTTTTGACATTTACTGTACTAGTGCAAAAGTGCAAATCATAATAATAATACAATTAGTAGAATCGGGGGCGTCAACCACAGGTGCATCGACCACTGGGGGCCTAAGCCACGAACCCGACAGATTTACTGCGAAATAAGCGATGACTCATTTGACGTTTGATATCGACAACCATAGACTAAGTGCGGTATCAAAGAGAATGTAACACTCGTTTACGCGGTATTTGGCGATCTTCGCTATCGCTTCAGCGATGACGATTGTAGAAATCGATTCGCTTCATAGCGAATGCCGGTTGGCTAGGCCCTCTGGAATATAATTTATGAAAATGTGGGACTCTCTTACGCTACGAGAGTAAATATTTTTTTAGGCAAAGCATTTTTATTTATTAGGTATTAATTTTTCTTTGTATGATTACAGAATGCCCCGGTGACCATCCTACGGCAGATCAAGGTCCGCCTCAAATAGTCATATCTAACCCGGGTCCTGTATATGGCAACCGGAATATCAATGAAGTTTTAGAATTGATTCAAAGAGGTATATCTACATATTATTTTAGTTTATACTGTTCCACTGCAGGGCAAAGGCATCCCTTCCTTCTTTCCAGCTTTTTATACTATTGGCTGTATTAGGCAAATCTGCAAGATGGTCTAACTCATCCCGCTGTCTCCGTGGTGGTCTGCCGCGCGGACGACTTGCATTTGGCACCCATTAGGCTTAAATCTCAATCCATTACTTACATAATAAGCTTCTTCTTCTTCTTTTCGTGTCAATTGTTTTACATTTTTTTAGCGAGATATTGGGGGCAATTCTGAGTGTCGCAAAAGCTAAACTAAGCTAACTAAAATTGTTGCCATCCTATTTATTCCCATCGCTATGAAAGGGACGGCAACAATTTTAGTTAGCTTAGTTTAGCTTTTGCGACACTCAGAATTGCCACTATTATGTAGCCAAGTATATGACGTTGGTTGAGGCCGCATTTAGGTCTTCTTTCGTGCAACTATTCGGGCACAGATAACTAAGTCTGTCTGTGTTGCAGTTACGGACACAGACACATACTGTCTGTGTCCGTAACTCTTCTTTGTTTTCCACTTCCAAATTCCCTAATCTTTCGAAACTGAATGTACAATTTATATTTTCAGGCGTACAAGTTAATAATGTTCCGATGCCAAGAGATGAAGATTTGGACTGGATGCAAATTAAAATACCTAAATAAATAAAAATTATTTCTGATTTTTCAGTTATACTTACATTAAAATGCGCACACCTTAGGATAAATTAATTTAATAAGATTTTAACTTTCCGGTGGGTTAAGGTTAAGGCTCAACTCACACCAAAAGAGCATCGAAGAGCAGCGAAGCGGAGCGCAGTTTCAGTGTCATACGTTATTACAATAATACTTATTATCGCATGAGAAACTCGAACGAGTCGCGAGGATGCCCGCGGCGCGGCGCCGCGGTAATTCCGGCGCATTCGAATACGCGCGTAAACGTATTTTTCGATTTTGAGAGATTTACATGAGTTTTTAATAGTATCTTATATACCATGTTTTACATAGGTACAAGGCAACTAGGATGTTTTTTTTAATATGACTAAGATTGTCCAGCTTTAGAATAGAATAGAATAGAATAGAATAACATTTATATAGCTTTATTCTTCAGATAATGTTTTAATTGTACCTACCTTGGTTATCAGATAGCGATCAGACAGAGGTCGCATGCGCCCGCGCTAAACTTACGAATGATCGTAGATTGATCGCCATAGCAACTTTGTTTAGACTACAAAAAATGTAGGACACTTTTTGACAGATAATAATATTACTGGCGACAGATCCACGGTTATTAGTAAGTTGAATATTGCAACCCGGCATAAATTATTCTAACCAAAGGTATACTAGCGTCTAGCAGTAGTTCCGTGAAGTCATGTGGCAGGAATTTACAGAAGATAGGTATTTAAATTGCGTTTTGTTTTTGTAGTCAACACAAAAATAATATTCTATATTCAATCGGTATATACTATGACTGCCCAAGTACGTAACTTTATTTAATCCAACATTGCTAGTTACTGATTGGTATTTTTTGTAAGATTGCAGTTTGAAATTAATGCATTACAGTCCTTAGGCTATGATTTGATGTATTAGTATACAACGAACTAAATTTTTTTGAAACTTAGAATCCTGTTGTAAAGCATGATTCAATCGCTATTTTGAAGCATACGTTACGGGTTTTTTTTTAACAATTACTTAGTAAAAAAAGTTACGTTCCTTATTATATCAGTTAGCTTGGGACTAGATGACGCCGTGTAAAGTATCCAAGGATATTTATTTATTTATTTTTATTAGATAGATCTATATAATAATAGTTCCTACTTGCATTCATTGAATTGTTATTCTATTCATTCTTTCTTTGGACTATCACCTATTACTCTGATATAATATAAGTTATACCTAAAAAGTGATAATTATGTTAATACGAGGTAAGGTAAAATGAAGTGTGTGGCATTATGCTACGAAATAATAAAATGTGACATACTTTGGTTAAATATTTTTATTTACAGACAAATAAATGCACAAATACTTATTTCTACTTTACTAACAAATATATATATTTTCTTAGGTTTAAAACCATTTCCTAAAGGTCAGACCATAGTTGGGCTCCCAAGAGCTTTTGGGTATGAAGGGTGAGACCGACTTGGATAGTCCAGCGTTGAAGTCAAGAGAAGAGTCCCTGTTATGGAAGAGGTTAAGCTTGCCCACTGCGGAGTAGTCTGTTTTGTCGAAGAGAGGTGTGCGAGCAATGTTCACTCCTGCTCCTATTTTGTTCCTGAAAAATAAAAATACTTAAATTTGGATGCCAAAGTCTATTGGACTAGTAAGATTCATAGGTGGGGCTCGAATTTAGATAAATATTTTTTAAGTTTTATTGGATAAATATAATAAAAAGACCTAGAGAAAAACTAGAGACTAGACTGATCCTATTTTATTTGGTAGGCTGTTTTCTTCTTTGTCAAACTACTTACTTGAACATATAATCAGCTCCTCCACCGTAAGTGTTGAAGTCTGGGATCGGGGAGGCTTTAGGCATAGTGCGTGCTGCAAACGCGTTGGCGTCGAACTTGTGGACTCCATTGTCGAAGAGGTTTACTTTGCCGACGGCTGCGATCCTGTCAGCGCCGGGTAGCTTGGAGCCTGTCACCATCAGGGAGTGGCCATTGCTGGAAGAGATAATGTCAATAATTTATTTATTATTTTACAGTGCTAAACCACACTTAGGTATTGGATATTTCATTATAAATGAAATATGTCAATCAATGATTAATTTTGCCTCTATCTATAAATGTCTGTCTAACTTATGTTAATTCTAGAACTAATACTTACACGTTGTCAAGCGACAATCCAGCGGTCTGTCCGATCATTTTGTGGTTCCTATCGAAGTCAGCACCTCCAATAGCACTAAGAATGTTCTTGTCGTTGCCAGCGAGAGGAAGATTCAGGTTCAGCCCAGATGTTCCATCCGAGTTTGCGGCGTAGCTGCCGTGGACTTGCCGGCGCATGCGCCCTGTCCTCGTGGGTAAATCAGTCTCCAGGTCTTCGAGAGCTTCAAGAGGCAGGAAGTAACCAGTCTCATCGTCCAAAACTATGTACCGAGCACTCACACACACCAGCACGGCTGTGGCTATCAGTAGTTTGAAACTGAACATTTTTGCTTTGACTTATTAGTTTTTTTGGAGTTGTAAGTGTTAGGAGAGACTAATGTCGAATGATGATTGCTCTGGAGTCTGCTGTGGTTATATATGCCAAAAGTTCAGTTGATCTACCAAAGGAATCCCCTTTGCGGTGAAGCCCTGATAGCGGGGACGCACGATTGTATTGTGCGGAGATAACACATGCGTAAAGTTCCCCGGTTCGAAGATGGTTTAAAGTTATTCTTTGATATTTTCCTCAAACAGTTAGTGCCTAAGTAGGTACCAATGCTTGCTTATTAATATTTTTATGATTCATCTAAAGCTTTTTGTTTCTAGATAAAAAGTTCGTTGGATATAAATGAAGCCAATTTTGTTAAATACCTATATAAATCAGTATGCGTCATTAAAAATAATGCATCTTTGTACAGAAATTAGCAGTAAAGATTTCCAACCACTTCATTTAATTACAAATGAATGAATGAATGAAGAACTTTTACTTGAAATAACATATTGACAATACAAACCCAAAGAGATTAATTATAAAATACATAACATTTAGTTAAATATCGAACATATAAAATAAAACACCTACCTAGTTACATAAATATATAGACAATGTTTTAGAATTGTGTTTTTTTTAATTAATGTTTTTTAAGTTATGATAAGAAATAGGTTCATAAAATCAGTAAACACACATGCACCGACGGATTTGGTGAAGTCTATCAAATTTTAATTAAATTTCCATAACTTTGTTGAATTAATAGCCCATTCTGGTATGTCTAATTATATGAGCAATGTACAGGCCTGTTATTATAACTAAACTCGTTACTTTACAAACGAGAATAAAATTACTAGACCTCACGCTGGGCCGAGAGTTGTATTATAGGGTTACCTTATAGGAACCATCCGGTTTTTTGATCACAAAGCCGGAAAAAGTAAGATAGTAACACAATCTTTAGATTATTGTCATACGAAACGAAAAATGTTTCGTAAAATTTAGCTTCACAATTCCCCTAAAGTGGAGGTGTTAGTATATAAACATTATGTTTGATGATAATGCTTAAAAATTTGAAACTTAGGCATAAAATACATACAGACTGTAAGCATCAAAACATCTTCTTAAAAATGATATCTTCAATCATACATTTGAACGTGCATAATATGACTATTCTTACGCACTAACTCTACACTTTGACTACTCATACACACTAATAAGATTTTATTAGATTTGTTAGTTTGAACGATTTTGCAAGTAATTAATCTAGTGATATAACGTTTTTTTTTTGCTATTATAAGAGCCACGTTGGTTAAGTGGAATAGTATCAAGACTTTCAATCATGGGTTATTAAAAATTGTCATTACACTTTTTTTATATAATAAAGGCCTAAGTTTGTGTGGGCTTATTCCAGTTTTCCCTCTAGGGGGAATTCGGGGGGCAAAACTGGAATTCATAAAAGGTGTCCAAAATTTCCCCTACAAATCAATAAGGGAGATTAGATAAGGGATCAATATTGGAATAAAAAAGTTTTGTCCAGAAATCCCCCCTAAAGAATTTACCTCAGGGAGGAAAAATGGAACGTACCTACATTATAATAGGTATTCAATTTTTAATCCAGATCTTGAACTATGCTTCGTTTATATCCTCAAGGTAAGTTACTTTGTGAGCTTTGGACCAACTCTGGGGGCACTGATTTTTTTACCATTTTTACGGATTTATAGCTGACTTCGTTTTCAGTCCTATAATCTTTACTATAATATCCCCAGTAGACATTTTTATAGGATCTGAAAATGCCTAAAAGAACTAAAAGAAAGATGTTTACCACTGCCTAAGAATACAGTCGTGATGATATATTTCATTTATAATATCCGACTATTTCTTTTCCATCAAAACTCTAGTAGGGGTCAATTAAAATGCAAGCTTTTTATTGTGTTTAACTTAACTGGTAGTTAGTTTTTACGCGCACTTTACACGCCGCTTATTTAAATTAGATTTTAATTGAAGTGTTCATTACCAACAATTAATTAACATGTGATTTTAATTTACTTTTACTATTTTTAGTGTTGCTTGATATAATTATAGTTTCATAGTTCATCATGCGGCGCCTTCGAACGAGCGGGATAGCAAATAATATTTTTTCTCTTGAGTAAGGAGTGAAGAGCGATATAATATGCAACATAATTTATATCAAAAAAACAGTTTTTATTTAATTACAAGTTGTATCTTTTTATATAATTTCCTGTACCTAATAGGTAGGTGGTTATCGAAACTATTTTTATTGATATGTTTAGGTAATATTTTAAGCAATATGAGAGTTTCGTTTCAGTGATGATATATTGTTTATTGTATGTAGGTATGCACAGCACAATGTCCGTATCAAATTGGCAAGATAAGTTGAAGAACGCGTTCAATTCGTGAATTGTAGCAAACTCTCGATAAGATAACCAACCTTCAAAGTGGTCTATAAACTTAACGATCATACTGAATAAAAACTTTTTTTAAATTAAATCTAGCCTTCCTGATTTGAGTTTTAATATTGAATGAATGCTACTTTGAACCAACGAATACTAAAATTTTTGCTTGAATAGAATAGAACAGTTTCAATAACCAAACCAATTCAACTTTATTATGACACATTATCAAAAAAACACATTTGGTACTTACTAACTGTTTAAGGAAAACATAATATAATAACTCGCAGCATCTTCTAACTGGGTAGGTACTTTACTTACGCTCTTATCTCCACACAACACAGTGTTAAGTTCGTTATCAGGACTTCACCGCAAAGGGGATTCCTTTGGTAGTCAACTGAACTTTTGGCATATATAACCACAGCAGACTCCAGAGCAATCATCATTCGACATTCGTCTCTCCTAAAACTCACAACTCCAAAAAAACTAATAAATCAAAGCAAAAATGTTCAGTTTTAAACTACTGATAGCCGCAGCCGTGCTGGCGTGTGTGAGTGCTCGGTACATAGTTCTGGACGATGAGACTGGTTACTTCCTGCCTCTTGAAGCTCTCGAAGACCTGGAGACTGATGAACCCACGAGGACAGGGCGCATGCGCCGGCAAGTCCACGGCAGCTACGCCGCAAACTCGGATGGAACATCTGGTCTGAACCTGAATCTTCCTCTCGCTGGCAACGACAAGAACATTCTTAGTGCTATTGGAGGTGCTGACTTCGATAGGAACCACAAAATGATCGGACAGACCGCTGGATTGTCGCTTGACAATGTGTAAGTATAACTTTTAGAATGCATAGATAAAGTCATTTCAATTGCCCCTACTAAAAATGTATATTATTTTCAACACACTCCACATAATATGTCTTCGTAGTTCACATAGTTTTTAAAGTACTACTCTTTCATATAACTAACTAAAACCACATCATCACATTCCTAAGTAGGTATTGTATCTGATACAAAGATAAAGGCTCAATTACTTAATGGACATTATCGCTTCCAGCAATGGCCACTCCCTGATGGTGACAGGCTCCAAGCTGCCCGGCGCTGACAGGATCGCAGCCGTCGGCAAAGTGAACCTCTTCGACAATGGAGTCCACAAGTTCGACGCCAACGCGTTTGCAGCACGCACTATGCCTAAAGCCTCCCCGATCCCAGACTTCAACACTTACGGTGGAGGAGCTGATTATATGTTCAAGTAAGTAGTTTGACAAAGAAGAAAACAGCCTACCAAATAAAATAAGATCAGTCTACTCTCTAGGTTTTCTCTAGGTCTTTTTATTATGTTTATCCAATAAGACTTAAAAATTATTTATCCAAATTCGAATCTTAAAAAAACCTTTGAATCTTACTAGTCCAAGACTTTGGCATCCAAATTTAAGTATTTTTATTTTTCAGGAACAAAATAGGAGCAGGAGTGAATATTGCTCGCACACCTCTCTTCGACAAGACTGACTACTCCGCAGTGGGCAAACTTAACCTCTTCCATAACAGGGACTCTTCTCTGGACTTCAACGCTGGACTATCCAAGTCGGTCTCACCCTTCATACCCAAAAGCTCTTGGGAGCCCAACTATGGTCTGACCTTTAGAAAGTGGTTCTAAGCTTATGAAATTATTGTATATTTTACTGTTATTTAAACTTGTCTAACTGCATTTATGTATTCGTTTGTAAATAAAATTATAATAAATAACATCTAAGAACTCATGTCTTAATTTAAATTTATTTACCATTTAGTAGGTACTATAAATAACATAAAGTTGCAATTAGTAAAATCGGTTCCTACTAAACAATAAATACCAAAATAAAAGTTCAATTGTTAGGTAGGTACATTTTTATTAAATTTATTTAGTAATTAAATAAACATCACAGTTAGTCACATAATGTGTTAAGTTGTCTGTATGCGTGAAACTAGCACCACCGCTAAATTTGTAATTTAAAATTATTTTAAAAAATCATAGCACATCACGTGAATAGTCTGAGAAAAGCTTATAAGATACTGGGTAATAACTTTTTATATAGAACAATGTTATTTATTTAAAAAGGAGCGATATAATAACTCGTTTGTAAATTGGAACACCGTTCTACAATGTTATGTTCTTTATGGTCAGGACAAGCAGATTACACCAGTCAAAAGATTTATTAAAATTACATACTGTCATAGACAATTGGTGATTTTGCGAGGCCTTGACATTCAAATGTCTCGGCAATTAACGATTTATGAGCGCGTAATCAAATCAATTACCTACATACGATGAGCTAGATGGATAAACTGTTAATCTTCATCTATAGATATTTGATAATATTTGTAGGTGAGTTCGTAACTTGTTATTTAAAGTATTACTATCACGAACCGTATTATAAGGACATAACGGAATACAATCACATTGAAAATAAGGACTAATTTTCTTATCTCCGAATAAGCAAGACGTCTTTTTACGTAATGGACACTAATAGCCCATAGGCATGTTAATTTATACAAAAAAAACGAATTTCCGTACTTTTTTTACCTTCACTAGTGCGCGAGTAGTTTCAATAATATTATTAACGCAATAAAGTTACTAACGAAATATGACTATGGCGTTACAAAATTAGTAATCACGAACTGAATTATTATATTGAATCGGCAAGTGAAACTGCGTTTAAATCTAAGTTTAGGTATATTTTCCTTATTTAAATGTGTAATTGTGTATGTCATGCGGGCGGCGTCTATTAAATTATAATATCTAATTACTTACAAATTATTCCGTAGTATGGCAGATTCAAGAACAATATTTTTTATTCGAATATTAATTGGACTGATAAATTAATGTTTATGTTTATTGAATTCAATAAATCGAAAAACAAACTTGTAAATTACGCATCAATTACAACTTTATATCTAGAATTTTTTAATTAAAATTTTGATATTCATAAATCAAATACCTAATTATTTGTAGCACCGATAAATGTTACATTAATGTTTTTGGTCACGTACATCATCATCATCCGCAGCCCGAATTCAGCCATAGTCACTGCTGGATATACCTAGGCCTCCTTTTGCTTTCTACACGGTTCCCGTGTTGTCCCGTTTCAAAAAGCGGTGTTGGCCGTGGATAAGAACTTCTGTTTGTGACTTTTTGCGTTGAAAAATGTATATGCACCTAAAAACGAGCTTTAAACGGTGAAGGAAAACATCGTGAGGAAACCCGCGGCTCGTCAGCCCCACATATTGACCATTGTCTTTCCTGTGGATATGGCCGGCTAAGCTGAGAGAATGGTTTAGGTCCTGCGCAAGCCTATTCCATCTCAACAATGTCCCAGGCACTACAGTGTCCCGTTAAGTGTAGGCAAAGCTTGCCTCCTGACTCTGTATAAATAAATCATCTATTAAAGATGTAAAGGCCTAAGTTTTTTGTCCCGTTTACAATAATATCCATTTATCAGGAGCTTTCGTTACCTACATAAAAACAGTGACCGGGTTTTGTTACAATAAAATGTTTTGATTAGTTATGCCCTAAAATACGCGAGTTCTTTTTAGGATCTTGCAGTTTTGTTGAGTTTGGGTTCTGGGTGTGTTTTAAACTCAAAGTTACTAATAGCCAAGTTAATGAGGAAAGGGATATAAAAAATTTAAAATACCTACTTGAGTATGGAAACTGTATCATCGAAATTTTGGTTGGATGTTATCACTAGTTTTTCTTTGTAGTGTCGACTTTGCAGAGACACGAACTGTGAATAATATGAGCCAGAATTAGCATTCCTAAAAAGGCAAGGCATAGCTTCAGGAATAGAACGGCGCGTAAATCAGATTGCATGGACACTACACCATTTTGAACTGTACTGGTATTGTGGCACTCGGGTTGAGGTTACTACATTTGACATCAAAATATCAGTAATAAATAAAAATATATTGAAAGCGATTTATTGATTTGAAATGAAATGAAATTATGATCACGACTGTATTTCCAAGGTGTAGTAGACATGTTGGGCTCTTTTAGCATCCTACATTATAGAATTTTAGTCAAGAGATATTTCCAAATATTTATTTGGTACATCCCCACATTTTGTAGAGGTTAACATACCATACGTGACAGGTTGCAAGCCGATTGATGCTAATTAGACAGCCAACTGGTTTCCTCACGATGCTTTCCTTCACCATTTAAAGTTCGTGTTGAAACGAAAAATTCATAGATAGCCGCTTTCGAACTCATGACCTTCGGATTGAATTGGAAAATTAAAGTTGAATTAAAACAAGAAATTATGTTCAAGCTACTTTAACTGCTTTGTGATGTGAGTCACTTGTGCTAATTTGAGTAAACAAGTTTGACTTATATCTATTAAATTCCATTACTTATCAAGGCTTTTAAGTACATGTAACATATTATTATTTACATTAACGCTTAAACTGATAACACGAAAAAACCAATCGCATAAAAATTATTGCAAATTGCTTTAGCCTTATAAACGCTTAATGAACAGGTAGCAAGCAAAATTAGATCGCTAGGTAGGTATGCAGAATTACGATACATTTGCATAGTATTTATTCTTCCTACTTATTAAATTGCAATAACTTCCTTCATTCATATCAAAGAATGCTGTCTCAATCAGAGTGGGTTCTTAATTAATATTCAGAGTTTTTGTAGAAAAATATTATGAGATAATTTTCTAATAAAATTTAATAAGTAACATTTGCACTAGATTGAGAAAACTACATTTTGATACTTAGCGATGAAGATTTTTAATCTTTGAATCTTTTAACAAATGATTTTTTAACAAAACTTCAATATTACAAATATTTGGGACTGTATGGATTGTTTTCCTTTCTTAAGTATACATGCAAGACTGCAGATATATCCTTGAACTTTTTCATGGTTGATTTTTAAGATCAATATTATCAATCAAAAGGTAAGTGCAAAATGCAAATAAGTGCAAAATGTCTTTTTTTTTTTAATATGTAAAGTTTAAACAGACTTATGTTAGAGTAAAATAATATAGTAGACCAGGTTTGTATTAATTGTGTAATTTGCTAAATAAACACGTGTTAATTTCTTTCGTTATATAATAGGTCAAATGCATTGTCTTTAATTGGAGTGCACACAAATCCACAGCCCGCACCCCGGAGCGAGCGATCGCAACATGACGGGAGCCACAATGAACTTTAACATTTCCACATAGGGCCGAGATGGCCTGACTTTCACCTTAAACGTCCAATTTACGGATGCCAGCACCGGCCAGTGTCTCGGACTAAACTGTCTCAATTAGTGCCCGGATAGATGACCCCGTAATTTCATCAGGTTATATCGAGATAGCTGAGTTAAGTATAGTAGTGTGATGTATTGCAGGATTTGCTGATGAAGAAGGTAGATCTTGCTAAGTTTTACTGCTGTAGAAATTATAATGGATGATATTGAATTTTGACAAAAACAAATGTAGGTGTATAGGTACGACGCGCAGCTATTGAAAGGCATATTACATGAATAAGAAAAAGTTGAGTTTAGATATGATATTTTTTGAATAATTTCTGGTATTTTCTTTATTTAACTTTACTTTTAATTTTTTTATTTAATTAAACTATTATAGTCTATTCTGTTCTTAACTCGTTTTCAGAAAGATACCATTGTTCAGCAATAGGATATCATATTATTATCACAGGCTATTAAAAACATTTGTAGTTAGATACTATTTTAGTTTTAAAATTTCATGTTCTACCACTAGCAATATCAAAATCTCTACCTAAATAAAGTTAATAAGTTAATATAAAGTATCAAAACATCTAGTCCGCAGTACAGCACCTCGGATGCAATAGCATGCACCGGCGGTGACCGCGCCTATTTCGCGCACGCGCACAATGATCTAGTTATTTTTGAGACGATTGCGAAATGTCATTGCATTCTGCGCTATGATTCGAGTTAGAAGTACCTACTAATTCTAGATCTAGGTGGGGTTGACCTGTACTGACTTCCTAGTGTTGTTGGTTCATAAAACCCTTGGAATAACCTGGTCAGCTTTATTATCATTATGAGGCGAAGCTGCTATTGCTATTGACCTAGATATCAGATTATGTTAGGGCTACGTTTAAATTGGTGAATTTTGGTTAATATGCTATGTTATTTTCTTTGATCACCGAAAATATCTAAATTATGGAGCATAATGAAACTTAGCAAGTTGATTAGATTGCTCGGGTTTCATCCGAAAATTTGTTTATGACAGTCTACAAAATCAGGCTGCTGTAGCGAAACACCTATTAGTTTAGTTCTTTTTTTAAACACAAAGGAAATCAATAGTTCACTTTGATGCTAATGCCGTGTGAAATGTCCAGCATAATTAATTTAAGTATACCTTATTCGTTTTTTACAGGAGCTTCTGAAATAAAGTTTTGCTAAATCAACTTCAGCACAGGCAGCAAGTGACGTCACCGTATCGCGTTCTAACCGCGAATAGTTTTAAAAAGATAGATTAATATTATAACAATAACTGAGGGGCGTGGTAACATGATGTAGCGATATCACGAGCTCCGCTCTCCGGCCTCGCTCCTACTGAATCATGCCTTTCCGCGTTTAATTAGATCATGAATGTCAAAACGGGATCGTAGTTTTGAATACCCTTGGGTATGCCCTAGCCCAGGGATGGCGAACCTTTACATATCGACGCGCTATTTTTCTAAAGAAAAGCTTATTATAAAATAATATTGCCTTTGTAAATACCAACTAAATATTATTCTTTACTTTACAAAAAAAAATAGGAACATTTTTCAATGTTTATACCTGTAATTTAAATACTAATATTTTTTTGTTGATTCAACCGATAAAAACATAAAGAAAGAAAAATCTATTATTTGAGTAAAACCTCAAGGATCACATAAAAAACTAGGTAATTCTATTGTCTGTTACAAATGCGACTCAAAAAGTACCCCAAATGCATGGTACGTACTATGAATATCTACGATTTATTGTACGAAAGCTTGTGCCAATAAAGTTGAATTAATGTCATGTTGAAATTACGAGAGGTTATGATCACGATCATAGGGTGCTTTGGCGTAAGGTTTTCTTTTCAATTTGGCCTTTGATCTTCTGAATTACGTTACTGGAAAGTGGTCATATCATAAGCATTTACCAAAGCCCGACAATTTATGATGAAATATTGATAGAATACATAAATGTATAACATAATAATGCTAATTCATAGCCGAGCAGACGCATTTTTCATAATTTACTACTGTTAAAACCGGTCTTAATTTTTCATCAGATTTTGAATGCCTAACTTGAAAAACAATAATAAAAATATCAAAATCTTTGAACGTTATGGAGCAGGGGAATTACACACATTATAAAGACATAAACTTCGAACAAGAGAAATAAATCTACCTCCATTTACTGAATTCAGTAATCTAGAGATTCTTTCAGAACTTACATACTTAACTTTTTTAACGAGTAAACTATGGTCGTATTTTTACACGACTTCCTTTCAAATCTTTAAAAAGACTGTATATCCCCCATAGAACTTTCAGTAACCATACAACTAACCTAAAACTGATGTAGCTCTCAATATGGAGGGGCTTTTCCACAGAATATAAGATAGTTCCGTCAACTCGATGAAAGATTACGACGGGACAAAGGCCAACCATTCTCTGATCTCATAAAAAGTTAACATTTTACTCAACTTTGCTCTCGTTGC